>CM030370.1:114918303-115517183 GCA_003604175.2 Clonorchis sinensis
AGTTAGTCGAGTGGGTATTCGGTTGTTCATTAGAGAACACGTCAGTGACCGAACTCTCTCTCTATTTCTCTCTATTTCTCTCTCTCTCTTTCTCTCTCTCTCTCTATATATATATATCGACGTTTGACATAAACAAGCATCACTTACAGCACTCCTGACTAGACAACACACGGATAGAGCATGATGTGCCTGTTGTAGAACCGTTATCAGTCATGAAGAAGGCTACTTAACTTTGGAAAACCGAAACGTAACCGCAAATTCTTTCTGTTTGTCTTTATCAATTGCTACGATTTCCCACAACACACAGCTCATGCTCAAACTATTTGAAGGAGGTAACGGACCTTGGCGCAAACCGCCTTGCGAGTTGAAAACACGCAGAATAAACTTCGGTCATAGATCACCTGACACTTTTTGACGGATTGGCTAAACGCCAAATTGAATTTCCCTGCTAAAAATCATTCACAATCGGCAAGACATTCACACGTGACTTTGCAACCCACTCCGCAAAACACATCCGTCCCTGTGCACAGCTAAAGGGAAGATATTGCGTCAACAATAACGGCTAAATTTTTTTTACCACATCGACGTTGCACATACCATGATACTTCTATTGGTTCTTCAACCTCGATAGCACACGGGTATTCAGTAACCAGCTGAGCCTGGGTGGACTGGTCCAAAATTTGAAGATTTTAAACAGAAAACGGAAAGAAACATTCAGAGGTAATGGGTGGTCGTAACGGCTTTATACGCAGTACACCAATTTCTACAGCGATGCACGTATTAGTTGAGATATGCGGATTAGGCAACCAAATGCCAATAATATTTTAGGTTTATCATTGGGGATCCTTACTGCCTTCTGAGGAATGGGCGAGTTTACTGCGGTAATCGGAAATAACAAATTCGAGTTTTCTACGATCGACCGTACCTGGCGACTTTCTAATGTACTTTAAAAGATTGACTAGACCAAACTCAACATTCTATTAGTGTCAGAAAGGTCAGATTCCTGAAGGTTAGATCAGAGTACCAGAAATCTACTGAGACACTCAAATTCAACTAAACACGGATCTGACAGACTGTGATGCCACCCAGTATTCACAAAATCGAATTGAACTTCTGCATCCAGGCACCGCTAAGCATTCGCAAAATGGAACCGAATTCTTTAAAGCTACGACGTTTTCAAGGTTACCAATTCCCAGTGAAGAATGTCTATGTATGATGGGTTTTTATGCAAATTAAGGAAATCCAGTGTACGAGAGACAGCTGCCTGCTGCGCCGCATGCTTCAGTGTGCGAACGCGAAAGTCAACTAAGTAGATTGGCTTTCGGAATTCCAAAACAGATTTTGAAGTGTTTAGGGTTGGTATTGAAGTCGGACGCACAGAAGCTGCAGCCGACTGTGATGCACAGTTCCCATCACCGGAAAGTGCGAGAGATATAGCCAACCACGGGGGCAATGTTATGACCAGTTTGTTAGGGGAACTGGGCAGCTGCACAGTAAAAGCGATAGCATTGATGCACAGTGCCACTAACTGTGACTGAGACGGCCGTCAGTATCATTCACCATTGATGCGTCCCCATCCATGGAGGCAGCATTTGTCAACCTAGCAGAGTTTGCTGGATAGTGTCGTCATACTTCGTTGCCAAGCCCATCTCTCAGCCGCTCCCAATCAGTACAGGACAGGGTGAAAAAACTCTGGTATGTGGAGCACACGTCCGAACCAGAGCAAATCATGAACCGTGAGTAATTCATCCACCATTGAGGGACTCATTTTCCTAAAACCACTTGGCGTACCCCGGCATTGTAAATCCGATGTTCCCTCCAGAACCAATACTAATCCACCTGATCCGACCAACACTTCAGAGACACCAGCAGTACACGCCTGGCGTGCACATACCATGTTTCTGACTCAGAAAGCAGTATGGATCGCACTGTCAGTGTGTACTCTTCTCTTGACAAACTGACTTCACGTCGGTGCCATATGTGTTAAGAACTGGTTAAGACATTCGGTTTGAGCCTTTCGATTTGAGTGATCTCATCTCCAGCTAGGCCACCAGAACGTATGCAACTGCGCGAGCAAGCAAATTTATCTACGACGTCGATTGAGTCGTCTGCAAGCAGAGGTTTGATTTGATTCCAGTTTAACTGTCGCTAACCAAATGAATACAAAACACAGCTACTCAGCACTTCTGTAATTTGTTTCCCCTTGTCCTACCCTTCCCTCTTCTGAGCCTATTGTTCACTGCGTCTACTTTATAGATTCGATATACATTTGTAATCCCTCATGAACGTTCAACCCTTGATAAGTTGAACCATCTTTTGCGCGCGCTTTTGGACCATTTTACGTTACTGTTTATTGTGCGCAGGCTTATGTTGCTAATTAAGATCAATGTATCTTCTTCTGCGGGCTTTTTTCGGACATGCTCTACTTCGTGAAACAATTTAAGCGTGAACCCCTTAATTTGAGTACCGCATTTTATTGATAAATCTCAAAAATTCACAATTTCTGGGTTGTGATTTTGCGCCTCACTCGATTGGGCTTTCCGGAATATATCAAAGGATTCTACAGTTCTCAAGTTGGACCATTTCCTCCTGGACCCCGTGAAGACTACCTCCACTGATGATGTATAATCTTAGAAACAAATTGTGCGAAAGAAACAAAACTCGGTCGCCTCTTGAAAAAATTTTGACACTCATAACACGCCGTTCATATTCCGGGTGAACCTTATTACCCGCCCATGTTTTGCCTCCCCGCCAAAGTCCAGTAACACTAGTAGCTTTAAGTCTATCAGGTTTTCTGTACGGCAGTTAAATGCTAAACTTGAGCAAGACATTTTAGAGAGAGAATTACCAGAAAGTTTGCGATAACTGAAGAGTAGAAAGGAGAGGGTGAAATCGAAACGTAAAGCCAGTCTACGTCTGAAAATTCACCAGAGCTACTCATCGGAGGATGAGCTACAATCTGATGGCACCACCACGAAACAGGAGCCTGACACTCTAAAGGATGTATTTATTCGCGCTACAGTTTCTCTGCAATCTCTTATATCAACTATGGCGCTACCAAAGAGAGAAACAGCTAAATTCGACGGGACTCCACGTAAATTTTGGAGGTTTATAAAAAGCTTCCAAGTGAACGCCGCCAGCAGACTTGTTGACGACACACGACGACTAATGTATTTTATCCACTGTTGAACCGGCAAAGCCGGGGCAGCAATAGAAGGTTGCTTGTTGCTGCCAGAAAGCGACGGCTTCGTGAAGGCAATGGATATCCTTCGTAAGGAGTTCGGATGGCCCCATGACATAGCCCAAGGCTTCACTTATAGTATGTTGTTCAGAGGCCCCATTACTTCTGAGGAAACCGACGCACTAAGGAAGCTGCTACGTGAAATGCGCAATTGCGAGATCGCCGTCGCCCAGCTAGCTACGCTTCGTACTTGAAGCGGATTGTGATGTGGCTCTCTAGGCATCTCCAACGAGAATGGGCAAGGCTAGTTGACAGTATTCTGTACGAACAAAACGAGCCGTCCTTTTGCCAGCTGGCTGACTTCCCTGGGAAAAATCTGTCCACAGGGACAAACGTGTACGGACTGCTATTTAGTGGCGCCAACCGTGTAGCAATCTCTCTTGTCCACACGTTAACGCCGTTGCATCTAAGCCTCTGAGTTGTCAGGTGTGTAAGGCTCATCACTACTTATGCGATTGTGTCACATTCCAGGCTGTCTCTAAGGAAGAAACTTCAGGCGCTGAGTAAACAGAAGCTATACTTTAACTGTCCAAAACCCAGCCACCGAGTAGGCAAATGCCCAGGCCCCAATCACCGCGACGTACCAAGATGTGGCGAACATTATCGTCGGTTACGGCACATGGACAGCTACGTGAGGCCACTCACTTTGCCAACTACATTTAATAACTCAAATTCAGCGGGAGTTCTGCCAGCCTTCCTAGGGCTTCTTCCAGTGCGCCCTGTTGGCCCCAATGGCGATTTACTATGCTATGCACTTCTGAAAAGTGGATCAGAGTCTGCATTAGTGTCGCTCAAAGTCGCTGACTGGATTGGGCTGAAGGAAATTACAAAGAACTGGAGTTTAATTCGATCAACGGAGGAATACAACAGCCTTTAATTCGAATATTGAGTCCTTGATCAATTATTATCAGGCGCATGTAGAAACCGTGTATTCAACGGACCAGCTACCCCTGAGAAGACCAACTCCACTGTCTCGAGAGTTCCTTTGTCGCTGGCTCCATCTGTGAGACATTACGCTCCCCCGATTCCTGTCCCAGAGGGTGTATATTCTATTACGTACGAAAGCACAAGGTGCACACTGGGTGACTAAGGTACATTCAGCTCCGCCTACTAAAAGACCCGAACCTCTTGAGGCTGTATACATACATTATATCGGAACACGAGGCCAAGGGCTATGTCAGCAGGGCCTCGACCAACCAGCCTGAAGGACGTCGATTCGTCCCTCGTAATCCTGTTTTTAATCCGCACAAACTTTGAAAGCTGAGGATAGTATTTTATTTTGCGTCGAAGTAAGGAAAACTGCCACTAAATCACTGTTCATATTCTGGACCAGATTTGACGAATGATTTTTTGCTACGATTTCGTTTGAGTGATTTGCGTTGTCTGCAGACACTGAAGAAATGTTCTTGCAAGTTTATTTGAAGCCAGAACATAGGGCGCCACTGAGCTTTCTATGGTACGCCGACGGTAACTTAGAGCAGACCCCGAGGTTTACGAACTCAATGTTTACCCGTTTGGAGTGACGTACTCGCCACTGTGCGCAAGGTTCGTTTTAAGACAAACCGCTTATGACAACAGTGAATCGTTCGATGAAAACACTATTAGGGTCGCGGAGAAGAACTTTTACGTTGATGGCTGCTTGGTGTCGGTCGGTTTGTTGTTGGTCGTTCGATTCTGCCCATCAAGCTCTTAGGCTAGTCAACCAGCTGTCTAGGTTGTTGAAAAATGGCGGCTTGCATCTCAAGAAATGAAAAAGGAACAGTGACCCATCGGTCGACGAAGAACTCCAAAGGAGGTGTATAGTGACAGACGGACTTATTTTGTTGGGACAGAAATGGAGTTGAAACAACTCTTGATGACGGTGGGCTGCAGCAAAGACAAGGACGATATGGTTCGACGGCAACTTGACTGGCACTTTAATGCCCCTTTTGCTAGCCAAAGAAGTGGCATCTGGGATAGGATGATACGGTCGATTCGACTTGTCCTAAGTGAAATTTCTCTGGAGCAGGTGTTAACACAAGGATCTTTGACGACCTACTTAACGGAAGTGGAACGAATACTGAACAACCGCCTATTAGTCCCAGTGCTAGGTGATCCTAATCACATTGATGTACTGATCCCTAACCAACTATTCCCACCACGAGTGTCATTCGTCCCTATTGACGAAGGTCCAGGACTACGTCACCGATATAATCGGCAGTGAAGACAGAAGCAATTGATAACCGACACATTTTGGCGCCGCTGGCAAAGATAATACCTTCCACTCTTCAGTTGCTGCATAGGTGAACGATTCTCAGAAGAAGCACGAGGGTGGGTGATCTGGTATTTACACTTGGAGAGCAACACCCGCGTGGTACCTGGTCGAAGGAAATTGTAACATCCACTATACCTAGATCGGATGGGTTCGTCAGGACGATGTTGCTCAAGACTCCTGATAGTTCAGTAACCGGAGATACAAGGAAGATATGCATGCTAGAGGGAGTGGGTGAATCATAGGAGCTAGGTCACCCCAGGGGGCATGAAGGAGTGTGGGAGGTGACCTTGACCATAATCATTTTGTACCATTTTTGCCTCGCATAGTCACTAGTGTTCGGCGCTGAGTGAGGGTAGTTTAGGAAAGCCAATCGAACATTGGTGGGGCGGTGTATTATTTTTATACCGGTCGAAACATTCCCTCGTCTGAGCCTCCTGTTTACTGCGTCTAACTCATAGACTCTATATGCATTTATAATCCCTCATGCACTTTTAATACTTGACAGGTCGAACCAATTTGGTCGACCATCTTTTATGCGCGTTTTTGACCATTATGCGTTAGCGTGTGTTGTGCGCAGGCGTGTGTCGCTAATTAAGATCGATTCACCATCCTCTCCGGGCTTCCTTTGGACATGCACTATTTCGTAAAAGCAATTTAGAAGGAAACTTCACGATTTGAGTGCCGCAGTTTATTGAAAAAAACTCAAGAATCCATAATTTCTGGCTTGTGATTTTCGCGTCAATCAATTGGGCATTCTAGCATTCGCCAAAGTATGCAACAACTTCGTATCTGCAAACGGTGCAGCGGTACAGAGAACCGAGGCTTGGCACAGCAAATGCCTTGATGACTGTGACAAACAAGCCTGTTCTCTAAGGAACCTCTAGGAGATGCTCTCGGTGAGAAAAGAAAAGCAATAATGTATTACTGCCAAAAGAGAAAAATACAAAATCCAATAAATTCGGCAGACTCCGTATTTCCGGATTATAAGGGGATCTAATTGACAAACGTGCATTAATGTCTCACATGCTTCTCGGACACAATGTGCTGAGAATCTAAGCTTTGGTCCAGGTCGACATCATAAGACGCTCTATTTGCGGCAGGTTAGCATGAACACCATTGTGTTGTGTGTGCGCGCCAGTGGCGAGGAACCGCAAATTGATTACTCAACTGTGGACTTGCCATTAGAACACGCCTGAAGAGCAGCACCGCCATCGGGCAAGCTTCTCCACCACAGCAGTCCATGTGATATAATACTTGACCGGCCACAAACCACATAGAATGACACAGAAGTCGTCTGTGTGCATAGACCGCCACTTAAGATGAGGTGCATTATCCTTGGCTATCGAAGTCGGGTCCTCAGGGGAGCATGCATACATAGTCGTTCACTGGACAACTTTCAGAACGTGGCCGTCGTTTTCCAGGATTTTCCGTCGGTTGCAACGATATGACGTAGGCATATCATATTCCCGCATAAGCCACTCGGCGGGTTGGGACACCTGTATGGCGTGCTTTAATGCGCCCATATGGTGCACCCAGTCTTTAAGGCGGCCGTTCGGATTCTGCAGACGGTTGTTGGTCACATTATCAAAGTGGACCATCCCGGATTGTGCGTGTACGGCGCGGGTGATATACAACCTGTGACCCGTAAAATGAGAGACAAATCGCAGGTCCTTGCCGCGCAGTATTTGCAGACCTTGTGGGCGTCTGTGCTAGTATCGTGTTAAACAACAAACGTACTGCACGGCACTGTGAAGTAGAGCTACACGGTGGATTATGTGCCGTATGTTTGCAGTGTGTCTGTGACCAAAAATGCATGAATGTTATATGTGCGCTTGCCGATAGTTTTTCTAATATGGTGGTAGCACATTATGTCGCAGCCAAACGCCACTCTTTCAGCCCATATTTGTGCCGCCAACTTGTCTACGACACAAGCCTTTATTCGATGCTACTCGCCCATGAATGCTTGGAATAAGCATGGGAGCAAACCGCTTTCCACGAAAGCAAACATAACCAGACGCCAGTACACAGGCTATCCCTAAGCAGGAAGGTGTACAACTTGTATCTGCAGGAAAGATATTAGCTGCTCTAAAAAAATTGCCTAAAACGTTTTTTTTGCGTGCGTTTCGTCGAAGTTTACTTCATCTTGGAAGCTTTGAAGCAGCGCTATCTGATACCACCTGGAGAAGCTTATGTATCTATGTTGCCCTGCCCCTGACTGCGGCACAAACAGTTCCAACGTTTTACCAGGGCCGAAGGCATATCATCTGCCACTATAAAACCCATTATGCATTACCCCTTACTCAACACAGATAGTCGACACTTGCGACGGCATTTGTATGTGCCCTGAGGGCTAAGGACCTTGCTGAATTCATCGGCCACAAACTGCCCACTTTACACGACGGCGTGCCATACTTCAGAAAGACCAGTACGCGCCAAACCCCTCTTCGGTAAGTCGTTGCTTCACCAGAAGTCGATTGCACAAAAACTTGAAACCTTATGATTGTGCTTAAGATGATGTGAAGTGACAAACGGATGGTTCCGCTGCCTTAATAAACAAAAATGCACTGGAGAAATGGTTTTTCCCGTACCGCTTTTTTTAAAAAAACACGCTAATTTTACTTGCTTCTTTGGATTCCTCGACTTTTCGTTTGTCTTGCAGACCGCCTGCTGCACTTGTAATGCACCCACTCGTAATGCAAAACACCATCGGTGCTTGGATTCCTGGATGCATGCACAAATAACACACAGTTGTCCCTTATTAAAAGCTTTGAAGGATGAAAAGAATGCAGCTCTAAATTTCTCCACAAACATATCCACACCACGCATTGGACGCACAATGCTTTTTTCTGCCAAATTCTTGCGAGGGAAACAACACTTTTTGCATCAAAATTGTGCATATTTTACGTGTGCTCAGACCAAAAACCATCCTAATCTGAGGTCATGTTTGAGATTTGTCTTAATTAATCTCTTTTCGAAATTTTTGGCGCACATTCGACCTTTGAAGTGGCTTTGGAAGTGGCTTCACATACGCTTGTTGAGACATTTGGGGCTGTACCCTTTTTATCCTTCACTGCAATTGAGAAGGCCACAGGTCAATCCCCGAAGGATAACTATGTGGTATTTGTACGCTTATTCAGTGATCGAAGCGCCAACGCTGTTTTGCGTTAAGAATGGGTGTACTACAAATGCAGCAGAAAACCTCCAAGTTCAACGGAAATTCGAAGAATCTAGTAAGCTGGACGTGTTTTCTAATAAAAAACAGTGCTCAAAGTACCGGCTGTCCAGTGCGGTTTTGTCTACGGAGGCAAAAGAACCACCTCATAGTCACTTCTTACTTTTTTCGACACAACCATAAGCTGTCAAAGGTTTTGTACAATCGGCTTCCGGCTAATCAAGGGTTAACGGAAGATGAGTTGGGTGCCTGCAGGTGCCTTTTGAATTATGGAACGCCCTCGTGTAAGGTGCGGCAGTTTGCGGCCGACGAATTCAGCAAGATCCTTGCCACTCAGGATATACACAACTACCGCCGGAAGTGTCGACCGGCGCTGCTGAGTAGGTGCCGCATAGTTGGGTTTTATTGTGGCAGATGAAATGCCTTCGGTCCTGGCAAAACTTCGAGAGCCCGTACGCTTGCTTGTGTGGCAGTCAGAGGAAGGTCACTATAGCCACAGGCGCTCCTCTCGATGTCAGCAGATAGCGTTGTTCCGACGCTTTCCAGACGTAGTGAATGTAGACTGGACGCACACAACAAAACGTTTCGGGTAGGTTTTTTAAAGCACCTAATATTCGGCCTGCAAGTACAAGCTGCACACCTTCCTGATAACGGACGGCATGGGTGCCGCGCGTCCGGTTATGTGTGCGTTCGTGAAGAGCGTACAGTTTATTCCTATGCGTAAACTGTTCGACGTATTCAAGGAAATGATGGGGAAGCAGTATCCGGTTAAGCCGTTCGTTATGGACAAGTTGGCGGCGCCAATGCGGGCGGTAAGAGTCGTGTTCGGCTGCGATGCAATGCTTTGCTACTTTCGTATCAGAAGAGCCATCAGGAAGCACGTATGTATCATTTAATATCCATGTATTTTTGGTGACAGATACAATCTGCAAACAACCGGCACACAGTATGCCGCATGGCTCGCCTAGTCAACGTCGTACAGTAGGTTTTTTGTTTGCCGTACTACAAGCACATAAATTCCGGCAAGATCTGAAGCTGCTGCGCCGAACGGACCCACGATTTATTTCTTACCTTACGGCCCGCTGGGTAAACATCGCCCGAAAATGGGCCATACACACAGTCCGGAATGGTTCGCTTTGGTAATGTAACCAGCAACCGTCTGGAACGGCCGCCTTAAAGACAGAAGTGGTGCACACTTCGACACACTGGAGCGAGAATTTGGAATGCATACGTCGCATCTGTGTGACAGAAGGTAAATTCTGGAGGATGACGGCTGCGTTCATAACGTGGTCTTTTGAATGACTACTTATGAACGCTCTCTCGTTTTGAGGCACCTTGGGCCTCTAAGACTGCACTATAAGTGTTGAAACAAACAGAGTGGAGTCAGCCTACCTTAATTAACTTACAGTTTGTGGTGGAAACACCCGGGTTCTCCCGGACGGTTGACACCTGTGCTAGAGAGTGCACGCGCCCTTTCTACCAGGCGATTTGGCTCCCCGGCATAAGCATCTGGCGATCAGTCGGTTCCAAGCAGTGAAAACTATTCTTCGTAGATATTTTCTTGCTTTCCAAGCCATCAAAGGAGGCTGTCGGATTACAACCCACCGGAAAAGGCAGTACCACTTACACGCGTTGCCAAAGCATCGCGGACAGCTTTGGACGGCCTTCGTAACAACTGGACCAAGTGGCGGATAAGCTTTGGCGGCTGGAACCCAGAAAGTCCATGGCCACCTTTAGGCAGTTGATAGTTTGGGGGTGAATCTTGCTGTCTTAAGGCTCAAAGTCTGCAACTGATGACCTGACGTCGATGGTCCTGGATACTGCACCTCAACCCAGATGGCGGTCTAGGACACAGACTTGGGCTTTTGTGTGCTCTGCGGCCGGCCGACTACTACCAGTGAATACTGGTGTGCGACGGATCGCGTATCATATCACATCCACTGTTGTGATGGTGAACCGTACCCGCCGTGCGGCGAGGCCATTCAGGCTTGTCCCAAAGGGGAGTCCACAGAAGAATAAGTTACTTTTGGTTCTTAGTCCCTGGCCCGTCCAAAAAACGCGAAGGTGTGCTGGCCACCAGGTCATCAAAGAGGACGACTTATGGTGTTGATCTGGACCGAAGCACAGAATCCCGGCACAGCGTGTCCCGGAAGTGTCCCCCGTGTTTTCGGGTTCACGGACGAACTGCTCGACAGCCGTCAGCAAATGTCTGACAACTAGGATTAACGCTGTAGAGCTCCAGCTTGATGACAGGAACGACAATAAGTCCATGTGGGCCATCAGCTCCGGCTAGTTAGTCTGTTAATGAGACATCAGGCATTTCCTGTACGTCTTGTAATTCTTGAGGAATACAGTAAGTAGGCATGCTAAATAGCCACTGAAGGTGGCGTTGTGTAAACAAGCATCTAAGACATTATATCCGCTTAAGTGCTCCCATTTTAGGGTATGTATTCCTACCGGTTTATCAGCCGCCTGCCTCATGGTGATATTTCGATGACCCAACTCATACCTTCCTCCCATTTCAGGATGTGAATGGCCAAATGAACACTCCCCACTAAAAAGTTAATGCGCCTCCCTGCAGGACACATGCACCCATCAAAATGACCAATACATCCAAAATTTTTATGCCGTTTATTTTGAACCATTTCCACGGTGGGGAATGACGGGCGCGCTCCGGCCAGCTGATTAGGCATCGTGAGCACCTAGCCGTATGTTCGCTGTGCGCGTCAGCTAGGTTCCTTCGGCTATCCGCTATGATCGACGTAGGTTCCATGTGGCTACTTGATCAACGTCGTGGTCTTCCCAGCATAGTTCACAAGCTATGGCGGAACACTCTGCTGTTTAACTGCGAACTTGCGCGATTTTTCGCGAAGAATGAACGCGGCCTACGCAACTTTGACCGCTAACAGCAATTATTGGGCAAAAATTGTTTACAGGAATGGCACATCCGCATATTTTGCATCCACAAGGTCCATGCAGATTCTGGAAAGTTTGAAGAAGTATTTCAGCTGTAAAATTAGCTGAAAGTTCCGTCCATTGTAAGTGAGTCACCTTTTTCCGCAATTCACGATTTCTCATTGCATTGGGCAATGTGTTCACAGTCGATGATGTTTTAATGACTTGAACATTCGCTCACTGAAAGTAACCACCAATGTAGATAATTTTCATAATACATGTACATATATATTATACATAGACATTGTGCACCATGAAGTGAAAACCTTGAACATGTAACTTTTGAGAAATCAATTCCATTGTGCGAATACTGAGCGGCGCGGCTTCGGGGACCCATTGGCGGCACAATGCTCTTAGCTGCAAAGCCTTCGCGAGTGGAATGAAACTTCTTGCGCCACAATGTTTTATTTTGTTGTGCATGTGCTCAAACAAAAAATCTTACCAATCTAAGCTCATATTTTTGCAGCTCACCAAATTTTATTGTCCAGCGAAACAATCATACTCTTGGCGGGAAAAGTTTGGTGGAATATTTTCCCAGCATCGCTGTGATCCCGGGATGTCTAGATGGGGCTCAAAAGTTTGGACTCTGAACTCAATTGCACGTCTCTTTTAGTCCATCAGGGACACGTAGTAGCTTTCGAAAACTAAACTCCAGCGTGCGAATACTGAGCGCCCCGAACCCAAAGAACAGCAAGTTCGATGCCTGATGCGCGTCAAAATATTAAATAAAACAAATCGCGACAAAATGGGCGCAGATTAGATTGATTTCTGGTTTGGGCATGCATACAACAAAATGAAACATTTTGGCGTGAAAGACGTTTTATTCCACTCGCATAGGTTCGCCAGATAAGACCATTGATTTTCAAAGGGACGGCTCACGAAGGTTGGAGTGTCTGGAGGTTTGTATCTGCACACCGAAAAAAGAAACAAAGCCTTCTACGAAGTGGGATGGTTGGTCCGATTTCCAAACTGCACTCTGAAGCGAGTACATTTCAGCCGGCCGATACACGTTGAAGACTACATTTAAGTCTGAGATCCACATCTGGCGTTGGCGCTCATTTAGAAATTTTGCACGCGTTGCGGGCGTCAGGTAGAAGACCTAACGAACAACCTGATTGGACGATACTAGAACGCTACTGACCCGGTACACGGACTGAATGTCAAGTATTAACAACTAAACGTTAGGTGCTAATTTTGAGGCGTAATGTTGTCTAGAGGACACAAGCGGGGAATTCGTCCCTCTGTGGGGGTTAGATACTAGCTGGATTATTCTTCCAATTAGATTCAAAAACCACCGGAACAGCGTGAAATTTTAGGCTGGAACTAAGGCCCACCGATGAATTCCAGTTTTCACCAACCAATAGGACGCGTCGTCGCACCAGTGTATCTAGCTTACCTCAGGGTTTATCATCCCGTCAGTCCGAGGGACTAAGAAACGTGCCTTGTCGCCCAGCTGGCATCATGGCTGGGGCCGAAGATTACCAATCAGTGGTCAAGGTGCTATGGGTCTGCTGCCAAGAGCGCACAGCTAGGTTTTGTTTGGCGAGTGACCACGACGTTGACTTCATGCGGCCACTTCTAGAGCTTAAACACTTTGCAATCTGGTATATATGTTTGGCATTTCCGTTTTGCTTGTTCCTCATGCCGAATTGACAGAATGCATTTTTTCTCTTTTGGCAGTAATGTCTTTGTTGTTTTCTTTTCTTACTGCGAGCCTCACCTAGATGTTCCTAAGGGAACAGGATTATTCATCAAAGTTATCAAGGCTCCGGTTCTCGGTACCGATGCACCGTTTGCGCATATATCCGCAAACGTATACGAAGTGCTGACTAGTTGTGTTTTGTATTCATTTGGCTAGCGTCACTTACATTGGGATCAAACCCAATCTTCAATCAAACCTCTGCTTGCAGACGACTCAATCGACGTCGTAGATAAATTTGCTTGCTCGCGCAGTTGCATACGTTCTGGTGGCCTAGCTGGAGATGAGATCACTCAAATCGAAAGGCTCAAACCGAATGTCTTAACCAGTTCTTGACACATATGGCACCGACGTGAAGTCAGTTTGTCAAGAGAAGAGTACACACTGACAGTGCGATCCATACTGCTTTCTGAGACAGAAACGTGGCCTTTGCTCGCAGTGGGACTAAAAAAGCTGTCGGTGTTTGAGCATCGGTGTCTCCGAAGCATTGGTCGGTTCTGGAGGGAACATCGGATTTACAATGCCGGGGTACGCCAAGTGGTTTTAGGAAAATGAGTCCCTCAATGGTGGATGAATTACTCACGGTTCATGATTTGCTCTGGTTCGGACGTGTGCTCCACATACCAGAGTTTTTTCACCCTGTCCTGTACTGATTGGGAGCGGCTGAGAGATGGACTTGGCAACGAAGTATGACGACACTATCCAGCAAACTCTGCTAGGTTGACAAATGCTGCCTCCATGGATGGGGACGCATCAATGGTGAATGATACTGACGGCCGTCTCAGTCACAGTTAGTGGCACTGTGCATCAATGCTATCGCTTTTACTGTGCAGCTGCCCAGTTCCCCTAACAAACTGGTCATAACATTGCCCCCGTGGTTGGCTATATCTCTCGCACTTTCCGGTGATGGGAACTGTGCATCACAGTCAGCTGCAGCTTCTGTGCGTCCGACTTTAATACCAACTCTAAACACTTCAAAATCTGTTTTGGAACTCCGAAAGTCAATCTACCTAGCTGCCTTTCATGTTCGCACTCTTAAGCATGCGGCGCAGCAGGTAGCTGTCACTCGTACGCTGGATTTCCTTTGCATTGATGTATGCTGTCTATAAGAGAAAAGCATATAAGGCACAAGTACTGTAACTGAATTGACTACCCTGTCTATCATGTAGGTTGCGGTTGCGCATCTCTGGTGACGCGGAGGCAGCTGCAGACGGATACAACCGGGTGGAAATTATGTTGAGTGATCGGGTAGGAATGTTTTCACTTGATAGCATACTTGTTAGTAGTGTCTCCTGCGCGGTTCATGCTGCGATGTCTGTCAATGAATCTCGAGAAATTGAGGTCCATCGCACCTCTTTATTGTGCCTCACCTGATTTTAGTTCTGAATCCGCCAAAGACAGTTTCTGTGGCGCTCTTTGTACTTCTCTGCAATGGGCTAAAAGCTCACTTGTCAGGTAGATAGATTAGGCGCTGCTGGAACCCAACTTGGTGGTCGACTTTGGTTGGATGTGAGACGCACGGACGATGGATGTCGTCTACTTCGGATGTGTCGATCATGGACTGTTCCTTTGCAGTACCAATTTCAGAAACAGCAGAAATCGCCTGATGACATGGTGCCCACCATGGAACCATTCCCGAATCCAAATTGGCTACATCACCGTCAGTTACCGGCGGCGAGGGTCGATCACTGCCTGCCGCGCCTTCTGGAATACCAGCGTAGACTCCGACCATGCATTTGTGCGTTACTGATTTCCATTGCGCTTTTCATGTCTACGCGAATCACGCACGCCTCACTTAGCCATTGAGAAGCCAGTGCATCCAGAAATCAAACGAACCTATCAGGACCGGCTCCCCGAACGCTTGTCGGACGGTTCGATATTGGATATTAACGGCCACCGGGAAGATATATACAAAGCCGGAACACCTGTTTGTGGTACAACCCAGTGAACATCATACAAACATTGAGTCTGTGAGTGGACCGTGACATTGCTGGAGGTTCAGTGACAGATTCCTCCTGGCCACAGTCGCAACTCCACCCGATGAATCACCCGACGCCAGGTTAAACTGAGTGTCCGTACAGACCGAGAAGTTCGGTGGACCCGAGAGGCGGAAGAAATGGGAGATGCAAAAAATGTTGGGAACGTCCTCAGGGTGTTGCACTTGGTTCGTTCGACTGGCCCTCTGAGACCTGCTGTCAGCGAAATAATCATGGACCAAAATGACTCCCTGATATGCAGCAAAGCAGAACGTTTGGACCATTGGGCACAGTACTTCGAGCAGCAATTCAGCTGGCCACCTGCTACCTCCAATCCAGAATACTGGCCTACATCAGAAAGGTTGATTGCGAATATGGGGCCCCCTTCAACCTCCGAGTGTATAGCTCCACTCAGGTGCCATCGTACTGCTAGCCCTGACGCCTTTCCACCAGCTCTGTTCAAGGGTGGCTGTTTTTCCTCAATCAGTGCCCATTTCGGTTTATCTAGGAGAAAGATACCTTCCCAGATAACTGGGGTGAATCGATAATAGTGCCCATTTTCAGAATCAGTACTCGCAGTGAATTTGGTAACCACAGAGGTCGTAGTTTTATCCCTGTAGCAAGACTTCTGGCGTCACTGATTCTTCGGCGTCTTACGGCGTCACGCGAAACCTTGACCTATGAGTATCAAGCGGGATTTCGACCGGGTAGGGGCTGCGTCGACCACATCTTACACTCCGCCAGGTGTCAGAGCATCGTAACTTGTACAAACGACCCATAGTTTTGGTATTCATTGACTTCATTGGTGCGTTCGATTGTGTCGGTCGGTCAGTGCTGTTAACTGCACTTGCTCCAGAAGTTTGAGAATTCAATGCGGTCCCCATATTCACATTCTTTTGGGCTTGTGAGAATGTATGATGAGCTCTTGAAAAGTTTCCCCACAGAAGGTGGTTGCGACAAGAATGTCCATCCTCTCCGTTCTTGTTCAACTTCGTCACTAGTGAAATAATGAAGCGAACGTTGTAAGATCTTCAAAACCTCGGTTTCCAAGTTGTTGCTGGTGAGAAACTTGTCGGTCTGGAGTATGCAGATGACATCGCCCTCATCTTTGAAGAAGGAGGCGAAGAACACGTCCTGTTCATTTGACTGACCACCATCATACCATCTTTCAGCATGCGTCTTGCACCTTGAAATTGCAAATTTATGCTTCATAAATTACGTTTTCCGAACATGCCCCTTACGTTTGAAGAAGAATCATTGAAGGTTGTGGAAAATTTCGCATACCTCGGTAGTTGTATTAGCTGTTATGGAAGGGGCGAGATGGCCCAAGTGGTTGGAGCGCGAATTTACTGACCGGAAGGTTCGTGGTTCGAACCCGACCTCTGCCTCCCGACTTCCCCTGTCTAGGCTTGGGCAACCTGGCAGTATCCAAGCCCTCGTGCTCCCTTTTGGTGGCATGGCAGTTAGGCACCGAAAGGGTGCTACAGCTGAATGCTGTGGAAATGTTGCTGATTTCCGTCACTTGTGGCATGGGTCAGTGGGTCTCAAGGGTCGTTACCATTGTACAGTAAGGACTGTGTTGTATGATTGCGAAACATGGCCTCTGCGGATAGATGATGTGGAACATCGTCAGGTGTTTAACCACCGATGCCTGGGAAGTGTTTCTGATATCGGAAGACGTCAACGAATTCTTGAGAGGTAATTTGAAAGCGGGGCTTTGGCTGTGCAGCAGGTGCTTCAGTCGCGGAAAACATCCAGCACCATCAACTGCAGTGGCCCGGCCATGTGTTACGCATACCGAAACACCGTCTGCGGAGACGAGTGCTGTTCTCTGTGCCTCCTTCAGAATGGCGGAAACGACGAGGTGGACAACATATGCCTTTGTAGAATGGTTCGAAAGAGGTTACGAAGAGTTTGGGTGTTATTAATGTAGTACGCCTTCCATGATGGGGTCCCCGTGACCCCTCGTGCGCTTGACTGGAGACATTGCAAGAAATGGCGGCTGATTGATGTCAGTGGCTTTCGTGTTGTCAGTTTCTTTTCAGCTTGTCTGACTGAGCACCTGGCGGTGTAGGCACCTCAGAACGTCTGTGTTAGGCCAGCAACAGCCCGCCTCCCTCACCCGCTTTTTGTATGCTTTTCACTCTTAGGATTTGACTGGAATTAGATGAACTTTATTGTTGTACGGCATTGACGCATCAGTGTCAACACTGATGTTGCTATTTCTGATGATGATGATGCTGACAATGATGGAAACAACGCACCCTTGGTACATGGTTTCTCGCTGATTAACTGGCTTGCCGTTTCCGACCGGGTATTGAGTGGTACTTGACCCCTCCTTGAGCCTTATAGCCTAGCGACACCGTTTAGGCTGTGCTATCAGATAATGTGGACGGATTGCAAATCACGACTTCCACTTTTGCAACTGGGTCCTGTCTTGACGATCTGTCATGTCTTCAATAATTTGAGCCCGGGAATAGCCAACTAAGATTAGTGATATTTCGTTTGCCTAACGGTGCGCATGAATGAACGCCTGTTCGTGTGGTTTGCAGTTAGTAGAAGTGAACAAGAAATACCACAATGAGTGGAGAGACTCGAGTAGTGCTGTCTCTTAATGGGTAAGTTGGAGATTCTTGGATTTAGGAGCGTGGCGCGTGGTTCCCACTATACCAAGGTACTGGACGTGGCCGTTCGACTGCGTTTGTATGATTTGTGGCTACGTTCATAAATCATAATAATAATCGTTCAGCTGTAACACCCTTTCGGTGTCTAGCTGCCATGCTACCCGAAGGAAGCACGAAGGCTGAGATACTGCCAGGTTGCCCAAGCCTAGACAGGGGAAGTCGAGAGGCAGCGGTGGGGTTCGAACCACGGACCTTCCGGTCAGTAAATTCGCGCTCTAACCACTTAACAAATCAGTCTTCCGAGAGGGAATTTAACGAGTTCTGCTTACATTAAGAGTGCGCCACGACCACGGTGAATATAAGCCGACATCCAAAAAGTGAAAGTGATTGGCAAGGGCAGTTCACGGCTAGTTGATGACATAAAAGAAATCGTTCAGCTGTAGCACCCTTTCGGTACCTAACTGCCATGCCAAGCTTAGACAGGGGAAGTCGAGAGGCAGAAGTCGGGTTCGAACCACGGACCGGTCAGTAAATTCGCGCTCTAACACACTTGGGCATGCCGGTACGGGCAATCGCAAAAGGAAATCAATAATGGCGGTTGCGCTTATTACAGAACATGAGCATTTGTTTGAGCCTGCTCGTTGCCATGACCTTTGGAGAAACGTTGAGAGATGGATTATCGACAACTCGGTTATCCTTACTATGTCTGTGGCCACGTGCGCAGTGCTTCAATGATAATGTAGTCTTACTTTTCGACAGCGGAATGATTTCTTTGCTTGTAGTTAGAGTTCTCGTGGATAGGCTAACTGGTCGCAATGGTACGTGTATCTGTTTAGACTACTTGCGCGCCATAATCGTCCATGACGACTTTCGCGTTTCCTAGCGCCTTAGAAGTTTCAGAAACATGTTTTCACGCATTAATTGAATGGGAGCGTCTTGACTAGCAAACTAATTTTGTCAGAATGATGGCGAACATCCCCACTACTCTGCTTCGCCTTTGCGTCACACGGGGTTGGTAGATGGTGGATAGGACGCATTGTTTCTGGATATGGCTTGATTACGCCCTTCGATATTTGATAACCCACAACACAACTTTCCTTTTACGCGGTAACAGTTTTCGTACTATCAGAAGTAATGGCCACAAACCCTGACGTTGTCTACCTAAGCAGACGGGTCACGAATACCCATAGGTTTTATTTCTTATGTACAGTGCGTCGAAAGCAGGCGGCCCTGTCTTTCACTTCGGATGTTATGCGGCAAAACTGAAAGGTGTCGCAAACTTCGAGAGCTATGTACGGTTTCTCTCCACCATCAGAATTTGATGGTAGGCGCTCGTGAGATGTGGACTTCTGTACACTTCATGATGTGATAACTTCCAAGCATCTTATCTAGTTGTAGTGAGGAATACACAAGTGAATTGATTGATAGGGACGAGATAGCTCAGCGGTTAGAGCGCGAGCGTACTGACCGGAAGGTCCGTGGTTCGAACCCTGCCTCTGCCTCTCGACTTCCCCTGTCTAGGCTTGGGCAACCTGGCAGTATCCCAGCCCTCGTGCTTCCTTCGGGTGGCATGGCAGCTAGGCACCGAAAGGGTGCTATAGCTGAACGATTTGGTTGATTGTTGGACTGTGAGTGGAGTTCGTCTCGAGTGCCTGAGCTTTCTAAGGAGAGGCCGGGATTTCTATAATTCTCTCTCTAAATAACTGACCAAATTCGAGTTGATTGAATCGTACATCTTTAGGAGAATGATGTAATTTTGTTACAAATGGCTTGCAGTCGGCAGATAACTCAAAAGTTACTAGATTTTCGCGACTGCTGAACCGTAAACGGTTAAAGTGCGCCGCTGGCCATAGGAAGGAATTTCGGTGGAAATCATGCTCACAACTTTATAGAACCGAGAGTTTGACTGATCCGTACAGTGTACATTCCTAACCCACAGTGCTGAAACAGTAACTGACGGTGGAACAAGAAATCAAAGCCATCACGGAACTGTTTGCATAGGCTTTCCAATTGGTTGGATGGGTCCGGGCCAAAATTGGCTCGGGTATTATAAAAAAGATTGAGTGCCATGTAGTGTGTAATATGAAAATCCCTGAGAAACTTTTCCCACGGCAACCGAAACGTCGGATTAAAACATCTTATTCCACTACACTGTGTTTTGACCTTAAAGGTTTCCATATTTTACTAGGCCATTTTATTTCTCGCTAATTGTGAGCGAACGGCGAGTGAAGCTATGCTATAACCAAGCTGATAGCTTACCGCCCTCTGAGCTTGAATGAAAGCATTTAGCTTTTCCATTAGGTTGATTTCCCACAGTCATCGGATATGTTGTCCTCTACGTGACCAGAAGAATTATTAAACCAATGCCACCGGTTGTATCATTCAACTGCTTTGCTTCTCGTCCTGTTGCAGCTGCTTT
Source organism: Clonorchis sinensis (assembly GCA_003604175.2). NCBI lineage: Eukaryota > Metazoa > Platyhelminthes > Trematoda > Opisthorchiida > Opisthorchiidae > Clonorchis > Clonorchis sinensis. Next base: position 114,938,644 of record CM030370.1, read on the forward strand.
TTTGAAAGATCAATAGGCGCGCTTCTCCTGACCTCCCGATCCCTTCTTCGGTTATGCCACCGACCTACCGAGCAAATGACAGATTGGACGAGAAGAAAAAGAAACATCGTGTCCGGCAGAGCGGTCCTAAGGCTGACAAAAAGCAACTCAAGGACAAGAAAGCCCCTTCGCACAATGTGAAAGCATTTGCTGTCCAACACACAACGAAGGCCGCTCGTCTCGTTCAACGTACGCTTGATTATCAGACAAAGAAACAACACCTACCCCAGTCTTCTCATGTAGTCGATGCATCGCCACCTATGGTTGTCGCCCTTGTCGGACCACCGAAAAGTGGTAAGACAACGCTCCTAAAAAGCTTGATCAAGCATTTTGCTCGCCAAGCAGTCAATGTTGTCAAGGGTCCTTTAACAGTGGTCGTTGGTAAAAAGGTGCGACTCACGTTCATTGAATGTGGTTGTGATATAAACAGCATGCTTGACGCCGCCAAAATAGCTGATGTGGTACTTTTGATGGTGAACGTTCGCACCGGTTTGGAGATGTATCATTTCGAGTTTATCAATATGGTCCAGGTACACGGAATGCCTCGGGTTATACCGGTACTCAACCATCTGGACACGTACAAAGATTCCAGTTCGTCTAGAGCCGTGCGACGGAAAATCAAACAACGTCTTTGGGTTGACTTGAATTCCAAAATATTTCTTTTATCACGGTTCCAGCCGAAAAAATGTGAGTGTTGGTGCCCGAATCTCAGTATGTATTTTATGTTTCTCGGATAGTTTTTTCGTATGACTTTGACCCATCATGATTGTAATCGTTCAGCTTTGGCACGTTTTTGTTACTTGGCTGTCATGTACCTGGAAGGAAGCATGAGGGTTGAGGTACTGATGGATTGTCCAAACGTAGACAGGAGCAGTATAAAAGTCGGGGTTAGGTTTGAACCACGGATTTTCCGGTCAGTATCGTTATACCTTAATTGGTAGTTTATCTCGAGCCCAGGACGTGTGATAGGCAGTTCCATAACTTGTGATCTCTATTTTCTCGCTGTCACTATCTAGTTTTTTTTTTAATTCCACCACATCATCAACCTATTTATGTGTTATACGAAGCGTAGATGAGATTTTCCACGCATGTTCTGCCAACAGTCTGCTTAGACGATTATGGCCAGCATGTTTACCTACCAGGCAGCAGAATTGTCTAAAATCTTTTATGTTCAGACAAGCAAGCCATTATGCGCTAACCTGCTTTACATCGTATATCTACACGGGTCATTTCCTTCCAACTTTTCGTGGCCCAAATATGAGGACTGTTGGTTAGAAGCAGATAGGAAAAACTTGGGTAACCTCTTTCCTGTTCCGCAAAGAATACAATTCTGATTATGTTGAAAGATGAGATGGGATGATTTTCACCTTTTTGCTCGGTTAGTTCCGAAAAGCGCGTAAGAGCATTTGATAGGACGCGATGCGTCATTCTAGTATCCAATCTACTTCGTTTCCGAACCGGATTCTGTAGTCGATTGGTTTACACAGACACATAAAATCAACTAAGACCATTGAGTGGATGTCCACTTCTCCCACCTGAAAGTCAGCAGCACATCTCAAAACCAAAGTTGCTCAGTGAACTGGAGCATGCAAGCACAAACTGTTCAAAATGGGATGGGTATGATTTGGTAGCCGATGAATCATCCAATCAACCTGCCAAGCCGAATGCGCGCTCCGTTTCGGGCCAGGTGTGAATGTTTGGTAATACCCAAAAGTTCTTCATCTAGCTGGTTGGGGTTCATCCGGCTTACCTCCTTCATTTGATCGTTCGTCATGATATCGGAAGAACAATTCTATGGAGAGTGAACAAGAACTGGTTAGCAGGGAATCGATGCGACTCCACTTGAGCGTTCTGATCAGTGTGTCTTGGGTAAATATAGATGAGATTTAAAGCGTGTTTAGCTATAACACCCGTGCAGTATCCCCAACTTCGATACGTGTGCAGTGGAAAAGAGATAATGCCAATATTATATACGTCTAAAACTCAAGGAGTTATTTTTGCAACTTTATCTGTTGTAGTTTTCTTGATCAACCCCGCACAGGGCTGAACGCCTCATTGCCAAACACACCACCTGCTTCCAAATTACTTAACCACTGCGGGACCCAATTGTTTATTTTACCTGTTTTCTTTTCAGCAAATCTGGTGTGGTAGAATTTTTGTGGACGATTTTTTCAGGGGTTTGTACCAGTGCGTTTTGTGAGTTGAGTTTCATCAGTCTGAAGGACGTGACCTGTGGACGTTCCGCTATTGATTTGACTGAACTAGACACTACTAGGGTGCAAAATAGTAGCAAGGAAATGGAAGAGATTTTTCCCTTTTTCGGGCTCTCCGTATTGTTGTATCCTTTGACTTTTCAGAGAGGAGTTTATCTTCCTACTCGGGCCACTCTAGTGAGATTTTACAATTATGGGTTGTCGTAATACGTTTTAACACCCATCATCACAACATCAACTCAACTCAGAACACCCGCCTGCTCGTTGATCGAACGTAGTAAATGGAGACATTTAGTCTGGTTGATGAGTTATTTCAGAGTGTATTACGGTTAGCGCGCAGGAATAGTTTCTTTTGGATTTTGTATTATACTCTTGTCTGCCTGTTCACTGTTATAAGAACAGAAGTTTTGAATTTCAAAGTTTGAACTTTTTCACAAAATTTGCACCTTGACAAATTGGCATCTGCAACTCTAGTTAACCAAACTGAACGAAATACGGCTCATTTGTAAAGTAAACAACTGGACAATGTAGCACTGTTGAACTTGTGAGAATAATGTGTAGATTGGTATCAACAGCTATTTTGTGGACAAATATCTCCTGACCGACTTTTAAAGTCCATTTGATTGGTGTGGCTAAAGATCATAAGTGAAAGTCGTAAATCAGGCAGTCGCCCAAATGCAACTCATGTCTGCATGCAAAATGTGACTTCGTATACATAACCAAACTACCAGGTCAAGTCACGCTCTGTGCTTTGAGGGAACCAGCATTCAAAGACAGATTTTTCCCGGCTACATCGATTGCGTTCACTCTATTCATTCTCAGGGCCAAATCTGTCCTGCTGAGAAAGTTTTGGCAGTCTTCTGTCGCTTGTGTTTATGTGGCCCACTCGGTTGATGTAGGGGGGAGTGAGGATATTTGAAGAATGTTTAATTTCGGTTATTCCAAAGAAGAAAAGAAACTCCCTGTTTTTCAATCGAATTCTGTAAAAAACTGATTTTTCTGTGACAAGGACTTTCGAAGCACGTGGATGACAAAGATGCGGTAGGGCGAATATATCTGTTGTTTCAGGGTGTGGGTCTAATATAGGGAATTCGCCGATTACGTGCCTGAGGGAACGGTAGCATTTTATTAACAGTCAATACTGTTGGTTAGCTGTAATTGGGTCATAGAGAAGTAGTGTCCAGTTTGGGCAGCTATCTAAGTCACTTTCCTTTCAGTCTATGTGTAACAAAACCGGTGATTATTCTGTTCAGTGCACGTATTGTCTCCTTGGAAGTAAAGGAGCAGTTAACTGCGCAGTTTTTCATACTACGCATTTCTCACTCATGTTTATCGGTACGATTCGTTTCCACGGTGATTATGGATCACTTAACTTCTGTACGGGAAAAGACCTCGCATGGTTTGCTCAGCGTTTGGGGCAGGAACTGCCGATCAGAAGTTCCGTGGTTGGAATCCACCCCTGGATTATTGACTGCTCCTTTCTTGGGTTGGACATCCCTATAGTATTACAGACGTCGTGCTTTCTTCTGGTTGCTTAATAACAGTGTGTGAGTTTTTCTACTGGTCGGTTAGTCCTTAAGCAGCCGAAGGATGCTTTCTGGTTCTGCATTCTGTCCTTTCTTGCAAGTAGCTTGTTTGCGGCGGGTTAGCGAAGTTCACATAGGGGTGGATGACGTTGTTTCTTGTAACCAGAGGCCCATCATGAAAATTGGGGTCCAGGGATAGAAAACGGTACAATAGTGACATAGGCTTGAAATCAGAGACACACCAAGCTTATCTCACAAAAATATGAAATACAGCAGTTGTTGAATGATCGTTATGAGTTCATATCCCACTGGATCCCATCGCGGCCTGAAATTTTTTCGTTCTAGATCCTACCTCCGAAGAGCCAGCAAGCGAATTTAGTAAGCCTGGCGATTACTTAATCGCGGAAGTTCGACGCCTGGCACGAATGATTATCGTCAAAATCCCTCGTGCTACTGATTGGCGCACGTCTCATCCGTATATGCTCATTGATCGCCTGGAGGATATCACTGACAGTACCTTGCTTTCCGAGTTGCCTCATGCTGATCGTACAGTGAGCATGTATGGCTGGGTTCGAGGCGCTCCATTACCGCCAGCACTCACTTCTCCGGGAATCCATATCGCTGGTCTGGGCGATTTCACTCTGGCCGATTGTACTCGTCAACCGGATCCGTGTCCTCTACCGAACCAGATTGCGGCGATGGCCAACACTGCTTCGTCAACCGGAAAACCGAGCCGCCACCTAGCTGAACGAGATCGAAAGGTAAATCATCGATGATATTTCCCCTTGTCCGCACACCGCTACTGTCAAGCAAAACGCGGCACGTAATGTGTACAAAGCAGCAGGTAATATCCCTCACTAAATCTCTCCCAGCGAGCAGTTTGGCTCTGATTTCATTCTCCCCTAATAACTTGGTTAATAGGTGGTTAAATTAGCTACTGGGGTTTTTCAAACTTTACTTGATTCAGTTTATCGTTTCTGACTTCAACCATTTAAGAGTAAGGTGCTTCTTCCTAAGTTTCCTCTGCATGTTTACAGGCAGCTCATAGCTTCGCTGATTTTTGTATCTTCCGATCGTCTTTTCCAGGGGTTCATGCGTATCCCATCTAGGTCAGGGAAAATTTGTTACGGAACCCTCCTGTCTCTGCAAAAGAAATCCATCTTTATAACTTAATGTCAATTTTTCTAACACATCGTGAACGGTTTCGTTCTCCCTTAACCCTCACAGATTTACGCTCCTATGTCGAGTCTTGGGGGTGTGTTGTTCGATCGAGATGCAACCTACATCGATCTTGGAGGCAGCCATTATTTAACGCAACAGCGACAACGTGGCGGGCATTCTCAAGTCGTCACACAAACAGCACTAGACGAGGTTCATGCAACTTTTGGTCACCTAGGGGGCTTGGACGAACAGATGGAGAGCGAGCACCGTGTCCGCATTTTGGGTGATACGCCATATTTGCTTGGGAAGCAAATAGGCATGGATGATGAAGAAATGAACACAGCTACAGACACCAGTGACAATGAGAAGGAAGACTCTGACGAGGAGGATGACCAGTCGACAGAAAGTACAGCTTCCGTCACCCAAACCGAATCCGTAGAAGATGCTAAAGTATTTTCCGATAATCTGTTTGCCGGTTTTCTTGTACCAGCTGGAACAGAACCATCGCGACAACCGCCTGCGGAGACTCGTAAACATCACCAGTCGTCATCACCAAACAAAAATGTTCATCTCGAAGTGAAGCAAGTCCTTGATGGTGAGTTGTGTTTACCCATTGGTGGATCGCTTCAAACCTTCACATTACACGTTCTTTCCATTAGATGTTTCATTGACCCCACTCCATGCGCAAAAGCAGACCGTGCAAATGATTCCTCCTAGATCGAATACACAAAGATAACTTTTCGTCGTCTGGTTTTCTCTTACCTTCCAAACCTCTCACAGCACCCCATGTTTTCGAGAAGCTAAACCACGAATCGTAAACAACAGTTCATTTGGAGGTTACTACAACGAGCCCTTTGAAAACTTCTCAAGTGCATTTCTTGTCAGCCACGGTTGAGTATGCAATGTATCAGTGTAACGTATTAGTTCGCGAATAAATGTGGTTAAATGACATATCTGCACTAAGGATTCCACTCCTACAGAGTAAATCACTCATAAGGTATCTCCTCTTTGCTTCTGTGGGGGGATGGTTTCCTCGAGGACAATCACAGTTGAAAAGGAAACTTTGTGCCGACAGAAATGTTACTTTTTCCGGGGGGAATCCTCGACAAAAGTTATATCTGAGGTGGCCTGGGATGCCACCATTATCCTTCAACGGTTCCTCTTTCACATCCCATCGGACATCGGCAGGTCCTTGAGTCTTTTTTTATCCCGGTGTGTAACGGAGACTTACACCTGTTGCGATAAGTTTAGGCAAGTTAATACTGGTTATTTTAGTCTCCGTATTCAGTGGCTGTAACCAGGTTTGCAATCGGATGATGTGACAATCTTCATCCATTATTTTGGTACCCGTCTGGATGTTCTTTCACACCACACACACACACACCGTGTCGCGAGGAACATAATACGTTTAGCCAGCTTCGTGGCACCTCATTAAGCTGACAAAATTGTGTCTTATTCATTCTAACTATGTGAATTCTTTGGTTGGATCATTAAGCGATTCTTGTGATCAGGTGTTTTCTACAAGAATCTCTCCGCACACCAAGGACGACACTAGACGGGACTCGGAAATAGGGCTACTGCAAAAATATTCTGATTTTGTATCCCCAAGTGCATAGAGTGCACTAGAATGAACCATGCTTCCTACATAATGGTATAAATCTGCTTGGATTGTATAGTGTGGCCCTTGACCCAAAATCATTTGATGATACTTCGGAATTCCGACAAACAGATGGCTTCATCCAGTAGTTGAAGTGTCAGGCATGTTAAAGAGTGAATCTCCTCGGTAGATTTATAGTTCATCTGCCTATCTGCCTAACGACATGTTCGCCTGCTACTGTGTGGCTCAAGACAAGACGAGAAAGCTTAAACTGAAAGGCCTTCTGTTTTAGCGCAGAACCGGTGGCTATTCTTGTTTTCAAACCCCGGGTGACCTAGCAGCGTTTCAGCCACTTTGCTCACCGCAAGCGCATGAGAGATGTATTATCAAACTATCATCTACTCTATCACTCTATAGTTTGTGATATATCGACCTGAAATATTCACAAAGCATAGGTTAGACAGCCTGTCGTTCATAAGGTTGGAACGGCCGAGGTACTGTCTTGTAGCAGCTACCAGTGCTCGCGTGACTTCCCGCATGCGCTTCCAGCGGCCTGTTGTGCTCCTTCTATATATTGTGAACAATTGACTAGCTATCTTAAGTGCTGTTTTGATCTGTGCTGTCCCCTATAGAAAAATTTGTATACGAAACAAAAAGAGACGGATTATAAAATTGGTAAAAGGTAAGAGGTTGGCGGGACAAATATATATACGCAGGCACCTCTTGGTCCGTGATATCTGACAAAATACTCACAATGGGATCATGCACAAACCCTTATCTAAACGTGAATCTCTGTCGCTCAAGTCAACGTGGGCAAAGTGATAGCTTCTCAATGAATTTGTTCCAACTTTCACCATGGTGACGACGTTTTTCAAGAGACTTTTGCTGTGCTGCGGTTGCTTCGTGTTATCAAAATTTTGAGGTACGTACATTGATGGAGACTTCGTCCTATAACTGAAGTCAATCGATACTGAAAAGCTGAGAAACACTGTATGGCTTTCTCATCCTTACCGGAGATCATCAGCATTGCGTATCTCACGAAGCTCCAACGAGTTTCGAACCCGTGACCGGTGAGATTCGCATTGCTGGTGATTTCCAATAAGGATGGGACAGCTCTACGGTGCTTCTTGGCTTCCTGGCTTCACTTACAGGACGACATCTCCGTTGAAGATTCCTCTGTGCTGGTCTCGATACTTAGGCTGATATCACAGTCCCTGTGATGGAGTTGACTGAAAGCGATTCTTGCATGACAGATGCGGAGATTAACTTCTTCCGGAACACACCTGTCAGGTGGCACAGGTGATCCGATGTACTTGAAAGTGAGGACTTATTTGATCAACTGTCCTCTCATGGACAGAAATCGGGCTTGTAGATTACGAAGGTCTCCTCTTCGTAAGTTTGATTTCTGACTCCAGCTTCAGGGTAACATCATTGTGTGGTTCAGCAGTGGTCGTCAGTATGCCAAAGGCAAGCTATTTTAATGTATGGACTCCACACTTAACTGGTGTCTTGTTTATAATCGAGTCTACTGCGAAGTTGCTTGACGTTTGAGATAGTGGGCATCCGTAACGAACCCCGGTGTCCACATTCAGCTCCGAAGACTCTTCTTGGTGGTCGGGTTGATAAAATTGTTCGAAATATCAACCGCGAGCATGAGTATCTACAGAGATTATCGGTCCATGCGATCGAAGTCAGCGCGGAAATCGATGCGACAAGATGTTATGCTGTTTGAAGCAATGTTGGGGTATGCGCCGCAAGTTCGACGGCCTTCTCTTGGATGGAGTCCTCCGTGATTCAGTCTGTTGCGGTCTGGTTCTTAGGAAAATTACTTCCGCTGACTTCGATGAGAATTATTCCATCACATTTTTTGCACCTTGTTTGATCGCCTTTCTTTTTGATGGGCATTAAGGTCGATAGGTGCCAGGGATCGATAATTGGTTCCACACGATTCGTAAACTTCTGGTGCGATCTCATCTTCTCCCGGACTTTTCTTTCAATTCAGCTTCGAGATGATTCCCGCTTCTTCTTGTAAGTATCTCACAGGTCTCTTCGGACGATGTAGTTGGAGTTGTGATTCATGATTCGGGAACTAGACGATCGAGTCGTGCGCCGAAGTACTCTACTCGCTGCCATAGGACGCCTAGATCACATCTCTCTCCAACGGATTCTGGAACAGCTACGCTTCTTCCAGCTGCCAAAAATTGACTGCTGTCTCGAACTGAAGGTTAACTTCGAACCCACTGATGGTTGGTGGCGGTGTCTGTCAAGAAGAAATATCCTAGAGTAACCCTCAGCTCTCCAAGAGTTTACCACATCCATTAGTGTATGGAAAGGCTGTCCTTCTACAGCCTCTAGCACCTGTTGAGTCGAACTGGTCCAAGGGCTCGCAGATATGGAATACATGAACCATGTAACTGTTCTGGTGTCTAGCCATGTTGGAGCGCAAACTATAATGAATCGCCTGAGTAATTTTGTGTCACCGTTCGGTATGCACTTCATACCTGGAGATCTTAATGTGTTGCTACAGGAACTGGTGGAATCAAACACAAACCTCGTGCTCTCGGTTGAGTCAATTGGGATAGCATAAAATTATACTTGCTTAAGAAGCTCTATCAGGCTCAGTGGTCTGTCGAACGGGGATAATCCTATCCTCTCTTCTATATAGAAGAGAGGCTTCCGCCAATCTGCAACTGATGCGACCAGCTAGTCTGTCAAGGGTCCAGTTAAGATTGCCACAGCCTGCTCGATGCTGCTATATGGGTCCGAAACCCGGACGTTGCGAGTTAAAGACGTCGAACTTCATGCAGTGTTTGATCAACATCTTCGGAACCTAGTTTGGTGTGAAATTAATTATCAAACCGAACGGTTTTTGGAGCTGATGAGCTGTTAGCACTCCGTAGTTGCTTCGCCTTGGCCACACACTTTAAGTGTTAGTTAATCGAGTTCTCCGAGGAACTGTTTTCGTGTAGTCATGCATAGAGTCAAAATGGTCCATAGAGGGTCAGGTTGTGACTTGGTTTTAGGATATGGGAGCCATAATTACCGGGAACATCGGCTTCCTAGATGGACCACATCAAAAGTTGCAGACACCGTTAGATTCCAACCACACTTTCAATGACGCAACCTATTGCCTTTCTATTCATGGCAACCCGTTCCAATGTTCTCATAAGCGGTAAACACCCATCACAACCCTTAAACTCACCGTCCAACCAGCTAGCTTCTCCAATACGCAACTATCCCGCTTCGGTCTTCCACTACATTGATGAACTAAACTTATCCATGACCACGGTTCCTGGGAAAAGGATCGGATCGGCAGTAAATACAGAACTGTCTTTTTTGAAGTGGTTATCCAAACCATTTTACGGAAAGTGATATATTATCATTAAAAATTCGACCCCCTCTTGAAAAGTCTGTTTATTCCTTGACTTATCGTTCGAAGGTGACTCTGTAGCCCAGCTGGTGACGCGATTCTTCGAAAGAGACTTAAGATGGCTTTCGATGCATGTGGTTTGCGATGTGTGGTTGAAATAGAAATAGAAGGAATACAGGTTTGTGGTATTGATCTTTTCAGTGGTTATCTGTTGTTTCAGATATGCTTGCATTTCACGGTGACTGTATACTGCAGCCCGATAGTACCAAGTTCACTGGAGACACCTCGGAGGGATTGTGGTTACAACATTTAGCCAGTTTATCAATTCTAGCCATTTAGTCAACCAAAAAGAAGTCATTTGAACTGTCAATCGAGCCCTTATATATCCATTCAACCCCGTACACTTATGCATCTCCGTAACGACGCCGACTGTTTCGATTAGACCATTGCGTCGTGAACCAAGTTTACGTAACCGCTTTGTGCAAGCTCCAAACATGTGCCGGACCCCGGTTGTCACTGAGAGACACCTTGCAGGCATCATGCACTCATGACCTCACTTTCTTAGCCCTTTGGAATGGATCATATGGTTATTATTTTGCGACCCTTTAGATGAAAAATGTTGGAACCGTTTGTTTATTTCTTTACGTCAGTGCTTTTGGTAAAGTCAAATCGATATTCCATACAGCTGATATCCCCAGGGTAACCCAGTGCTGATTGTCAACCTACCACTTAATGTTTTAGCTTTCCCCTACTTAAGCCTGTTTCGCTCTCTAGGCCAAACTAAACAGTACTTTAGTATTGGAAGTGAGCACAGCTGTTGATCCATAAATCGACAAACTTCCATCTACCCAAATGATTGATAGATTGAAGTACGAATGCTCTGCTCAACTTGAGCTACGAGCCTTCTTGCTTAATTGTGACGCGATACCTTGTTAGCATTGAAGGGACCAATAAGCCATCAACACGATGACATATTCTTATTGGTTGACGCTATTAGCACGTGCCTAAGATCGTTACTTCGTCTGTGTACCGAATTTTTCGCCTAAACATTGCCACAGGCTGTTCAGATGAGTTGAGTTTAGAGCCTACGGATAATTCCATATCGGTGAATATGTGATAATGAGTGAGGACAAGAAGTAGTACGCGTTGTATCAGAAGGCGCTTGATGTCAATTCTAAGCAGACTGACTACCAAAAATCCATAGACTAGAACAACTGGTTACAAATAAAGAATGAAACATAAGGTTTTCCGTTGACTTTATAGCACATATGTAATTCATTTCGTTTTATCTGGCATAGTGTGTATGTGGAGCGTCCGACACCTTTTGAGTTAAGATTCCTCCTTGACTTCGGCAGTGCGATACCTCTCACCGCGTCACCTCACGCTCTTTCGGGCCTCAGCCAGTATATCTAGACGGTTGAACTTCCCACATGGTGGCAACCAGCTTTTTCATGTTTCGCCATCCTTCGTTTCTTTCAGCCGAACGAAACAGGTCCGCATAGCGTACGGTAAGGTAGACTTCCGGTGACGTACGCAGAACATTGTATTGAAATAGTAGTTTCCACAGGTGGGATGCATAGGCTAAGCGCTTTCCAGCGCAATTTTTCGATGACCACACGATTTTGCCAGCAGAAATGAGCAGACTACCAGTAACCGAACCTCTTTAGCACCAGTCGACCCAGTCTCCACGCCTACAGTGGTGTTGTAAACAGAATCATTCTACGAAAGACCGATGCGTCGATGCACGTTGGCGAATGCCGACTTAGCTTCTATTATTTGTAGGAAATAAATTAGTTCAATGATAATTCCCGGTTTCTTTTCTTTACAGATATTGATTGGCGAACCACCCGGCCAGCGCGTATTAATTGGAACCGTATTATCTACGGACAAGGTAAGTCATGCCTCCAATGGTAATTTAGTGTACACCGGCTGAAATTCAGATCCTCACACTTCTATTGGGTTACGAGAATTTACTCTTACCATACAGGTAGACGACAGTGGAACCCGTGGAATTTTTCAGTTCCCATAGGAGTTCATTCCTACAAGGAATTAGGTTAAGCAGTTGTGTTGTTACACCAGTGAATGTCTCTTTTAAATTGTCAGTTCACCAATAATACATATGTTGTTGAAACTGTCTTGATTCAATCTAGTCAGGTGAGTTATTGTTACATGTTGTTGTCTTCTATGAGCACTTTTGTCCAGGCTTTTAATTCACGCTAACGTCTTCTCGAGGCGTGTAGGGCTTTCAGCCAGTCGGCGACCAAAACATCCAACCGTCGGTTACATAAACATTTAGGCAAGAATGTGTTAGTCTTCTAGAGTACACATTCAGTTGGACAAAAGTCAATGATCGCTTCCTCTTACCTTTACGCCGTGGTTTTTGACATTTACAATTCATCTTCATCTTTGGAGAATATGTCAGCCATCCGGGCCGTATCCATTTCGAAGCGAGTCCCGTGACTGAATTCAACCCATGATTTCCCACCAGCTTTTTCTCTTACTGCATTTCCGGACTACTTCATCATCATCATCATCATCATCATCATCATCATCATCATCATCATCATCATCATCATCGACAGCATGACATCAGTGTTCAACACCGATGCTTCGCTGCCGAACATATGTATCGTAAACACTGTGAACCGATGAGCTTGTGCCTACAAATGTCATTTTTGTGTGTCGCATTAGGTTAAGCTGGCGTTTTTTTCAATTGACTCCACCCTATTCAGTAGTACTCAGGGTGGCCATAGGATATTTTTGAACATGACTTGGACTATGGAATTGGAATGTGTGTGTTAGCCCGTGTGGGAACATTATTTTGACTGTAGAAATCCTTGAGAAAGGTCGCCAACGGCAACCGAAACGTCGGATTTCAACAACCTATTCCACTAGGCTGTGTTTTGACTTTATACCTAAAAAAAATTCCATATTATTTTGTCCCGTTTACAACTACTCCGGAAGTAGCGCCAATTTCATCGAACATCTGTCGATCTCCCTCTCTCTCCACGTCTAACAAAAGGCAACTAGTTCCTCTGAATTTCATTTCCATTTCACAAACATTGAGATTGCTCAGCGGCGAAGGTGCCTACCCACTGGCCGGAAGGTCTGTACTTCGAACCCACTCCTGGCTTTTTTCTTTTAGCCCTGTCTAGGCTTGTGCAAGATCTGCCATTTATTCGGAATATGAGGCTTAGGCTTAGTAGCGAATCAAGTACCAGAAGGACGTTCAAGAAGCTCATTATACCTAGAATGGCCTCAGTGACAAGACGAAATCCTAGTTGAAAACCACAAAATCTCTTCACACTACGATCAATCTGTAAGTGGCTCAGGAAGAGTAACTTCGCAAGATGGGTGAAGCTCCCATCTGAGAAGTCGTCACTCAAGGAGCCAAATTGATGTAGTTTTCATCATTCAAAGATGAGTGGCGCTGTATCCTATCCAAGTGAGAGTTTATCACCGCTGATCAGGTGCTTCTGGTCGAAGGGTTAAGTGTTCAACCACTGGCCGGAAGGTTGTGGGTTCGAACTGTCAGTTCCGTGAGATGCTCACTGCTGATGGTCCCCCATCATGCATAAAATAGCTGTGCAGTCCTTCTCGGCTTTTCAGCATAGATTGGCCCCACTTAGATTTACAAAATCTCCTCATGCTATGATCAATTTCTTACACAGCACTTCCCCTGTCCAAGCATGATTCAGCTGCTTCCGGTGTACGCTAGTGGAATGGTGGCAACGTGATCTCCCAGCATATGAGATGCCCGGCGTCTAAGTCTCAACGTTGCTTATGAGCTATAGTAACGTTTCAGTCCAATGCCTCCCCTCTTTGATGTGGACTAACCAGTATAGTTGATTCAGCACAAGATTAGAACTGATAGAATTCTCCTACCAGTATAATATTTCTTCTGCCTAACAGCTCCCGTTGTAATGGCCCTCCCTCCAATGCGACCTTGTGGCCCCTACACGGCAGTCGCATTTTTTCCGCTTCTGGTTCCGAAATCGGCATCTCGTTAGAGGGTGACTCGTAGGTTAAACTTCCGACAAAGGGTTTTTCATCCGCACACATTTTCGTTTCTTATTGCGCCATGCTGACTTGTCACGACATCAGTCAATAACAAAATGGTCCAATCTGTCATCACCAAATAACAACTGTTTCGGCAAATCTAGAGATAAATTTGCCATTCATATCCAGCTGGTTCCGATAAAGGTATAGCGAGTAATAGGCAAACAAACACGAGTGGCTGTAGTGCCGCGTTTGCACTTGGCGCAAACTAATGACATACTGCTATTTGTGTCAAACCCTGGTCTGAGATTCATGCTAAATCTGATACATGAGTGCCGATCTGACGTCAAATGGAAACTGATGCGGCACTATAGCTGGCACATTTGTTCTTGATTTGTATGTGTGTTAATGTGGACCTACTGCACTCAAATGGGAAACAAACCAACAAATCGATCGGGCCATTCTTTCGTGGCTTTTGTAGAGGTTAATTGACTCATCAGTGGACGTAGTGGGATTGGATGGCTACCCTTTGGTTAACGTCTGGATCAAGCTTCTGCCAACCAGTTTGCGGTGCTGGTGAATTTCATCTAGATGGTATCATCATCAATTCCAGCAGGAAAATCGGGTACTTGCTGTACAGTGGTAGTAGCTGCCCCAATTTCGTTCTTCGCTGATTTGGGAAGGTGAGATAGATAGCTACGCATTGGAGGCGGAGGCCGATGTAATCGATACGTCTATGAATAGGTGTCAATCGACTTTTCATTGGAGAGAACGTGAGGGGAAATTATGCATTAAATGAAACAGCTTGGATGCATGTGAGTCACTAAGCCCGCGACTGAGCCATATCTGACAATGTCTGTAGCCATTGTCGTGTTTCGTTTCGAGGTCCCAATCCAGAGAGACGGCAATGACCAGTGCAGCTGAGCTTCCTGCCACTGTCTGTCGTACTTCGCTGCTGAGTCATTGCCTGACCTCTCTTGGCTTGTTTCCACCCTTCGCGTGGTTATGCGAAAACTGCCTTTCGAGGATCATTGGCATACGGAACACGTAGGCTAGTAATTTCTCCCGACATAATTCAGCATTACTAATCCGGCGTTCCCACCATACGCGTGTAATTCTCCAAAAACATCGATGGTCGTCCTCAGCACCCAAGTTTCTGACCTGTATAACAACATGGAGCGCACCAAAGCGTTGTAAACTCGGATTAGCTGATGTCACGCCCGCAACACAGGTGATACCCGGTTCACAAAAGCTGCTCTGACCTTCCTAATCCGGAAATATCATCTTTGGCTATACCACAGGGACTCACGCTACTACCCAGGTAGACAACTCAGTCTACTACTTCAATCGGCTCATCCACAAGCCCGTCCAGTCTTGCAACAGCACTTTACACTTCGCAGGTGTAAAGAGCATGCCAGACTAGGAGCAGAATTAGTTGTTTTTAATGTTCTCTGAATTAAAACGGCGTCAGATCCGGGAACAGTTATGTCGTCTATCTACTCGATATCTGTGAGCCATGTCAACTTCGTAGGAATTAGAGGCTGGGAGTGAGGTAAAAAAGGATAGTCTTGCCTAACACCACTTGATGTGGTGAATTCAGGTGAGAGCTTCCCGCAGATCTTCACAAGTCCGCGGGAGTTGGCGTACAGCGCCTTAAGGAGGGTCAAGGATTTGTGGAAAACACGTTTGTTCCATAGACACTGCTATAGTGCCTGTCGGTGCATCCTTTGCACGTCGAGATCTAGCTTGCTTTTCATGGATGTGGCTCTATTCGTGTTCAGTCAGTCTTCGAAGAATGAGACCAGAGAGAACCTTAGATGCCACAGCTACCAGACTAACAACATGGTGGTTTTTACACCCTCTGAAGACAGGAATAGCTGTCGAGTAGTCATTCTACGGACACTTCCTGTTTATTCCGTGTCGCATCAAAGAGTTTTGTTAGCTGGTGCCTGCTCTGGTGCCTTCTTACGGATATTTCATATTCTATTCTAATGGACGATTAAAGCTTACATTTCATTCGCCCAGATGCACTGTCTCCAGTGGCTATGTTGCGGGAGGCAAGTCTAATTGTTTTTCGAAATGTCCGACCCGTCTTTCCAGTCGGTGTTTTTGTGAGCCACCTTTTTCACATATCGTTTCACTTTCCTTTGGCCAGTAGATCTTATTAATTATTATAGGGCATGGATGTTTCCGATAGCAAAAGGCCTCTCCATCTCTTGAGCTTTTATTATTCATCAAAGTTCTCAATCTTTCCCCAGGCTCTATACCACTTGGTGTTTGAGGGATTTACGCTGCCGTCGTTGCCTGGTGGTACGGATTTCCTGGCATCAATCAGGACTAGCGATCTCGACGATATCTAGTGGTCGTTTGATCGTATCAAAGAGGTCAGACAGAGAGTGCTGAATACCTTTCACAGTTTGCTGTGCTCCATCCGCGTGATCGCTGTCAGTGTAGTGTTACGTTGCTCTAGAGCGTAGTTGAGCAAGCTCAGGTCGATGCTGCTCAGCTGTTGTAGTTCTCCGAGGATGGTGGATTGGAATGCTTCTTGCTGACTTGCGAAGGCCTAACAGGAAACGAACTATCATACTTGCTCACACTCTGGCGTGATCGGAATCAAGTTCTGTGTCTCAGAAGGACCGGCATTCTTAAAGTGTAGCTCTCCTTCGCTGGCTGATGGCCACTTGATCCAACTGGGTCCACGGTTGATTTGCAGTAGGTAGCCGCCAGTTTACGCGATGCGAACGCTTGTGCTGAAAGTTACCACTGGCCAGAAACACTTGATCAGTATACAACTGGAGTCGCTCTCCGTTTTCTGTGCGACGAGCATCGACTCCGAATCGGTCACCAAAACGTCATTCCAAGGCCACCTGTATCGTCCGCAAGGGTCACATTGTCAGTGCTTCTGGCTTGACGAATGAGCCTGGATAACTCTCGATGGAAAGTATCCTTCTTAGCGTCGTAACCGCAGTCCGTTTACGCGTCCAATTTTAGCTATCGTGTGTCGCTGCGGATTTCCTTACGTAGTCAGACTTTGGTTGAGCCTGTATAAATCGTATTTTAAGATATCGCAATGTGCTTAGGCCACAGTTTTTGACAAAATCCTACTTTTTGCAGACCACGCTCCATTGCTACCTGTTGCGGCTAGACTATCAGATGTTGCACCTATGCATGTTGGGTAGTTGGGCAAAGAAGTTAGGTAATTTCAGTTCTCAAGTTTCGCCCCATGGATTTCTGAAATGGGTCCACC
This sequence comes from Clonorchis sinensis, assembly GCA_003604175.2. Lineage (NCBI taxonomy): Eukaryota > Metazoa > Platyhelminthes > Trematoda > Opisthorchiida > Opisthorchiidae > Clonorchis > Clonorchis sinensis. The sequence goes on from CM030370.1 coordinate 114,955,796, forward strand.
CAATTAACTGTTTTCCATCAACGGTCGCGCGCATCAAGTAGGCAGCATATTTACCCGCATAGTGTTCCTGAGCAAAACAAGTTTATTAGAGGACAAGATTCGGTGGTAAAAAGTTGAACGTGGAGGACCACTAGAATCAAAGTGTCGTGCACATTATGCATACTGTTCCGCACCCGCCTGACACTGAAGTTCTTGGTATGTTGTACATGGAATTGTTGTTCTGTAGGTGCCTCGTCACATCTCGCCCCTGTCAGCTACCTAAGTCTGGCGGTGATGTGAACCAGTAGTCAATCCAGTGCGTTCCATGCTATTAGTCAGTCATAGTCTTTCAGTAACGTGCGCTTTGGGCTTTGGAACCGTCTTTTCTTTTTCACCTTCAGTTTCATTCTTTCCGATTTAAACGGGCTAAAATGCGCTCATACTGGTTGACACACTACAATGCGCAAAATGGCAGACGATATTAATTACTCTGCTGGTTTCGCGATGACTAACCTAAATTTCATTCGGATCCAATGTGCGCGTTGGTCGACTAAATATAATAAGCATATTCGCGGCTATCATTTCCATCCAAAAGGGTTAGACACGTGACACCTGTACAACATTTCGGTGGGACCTAACCTTGTATTCTCATTGGGGTGTTACTTATGCCTGGTAATAATAATCGTTCAGCTGTGACACCCTTTCGGTAATAATAATAATAATAATCGTTCAGCTGTAGCACCCTTTCGGTGCCTAGCTGCCATGCCACCCGAGGGAAGCACGAGTGCTGGGATACTGCCAGGTTGCCCAAGCCTAGACAGGGGAAGTCGAGAGGCAGAGGCAGGGTTCGAACCACGGACCTTCCGGTCAGTAAATTCGCGCTCTAACCACTTGGGCCATCTCGCCCCCACCCTTTCGGTGCCTAACTGTCATGCAACCAGAAGGAAGCACGAAGGCTGTGATACTGCTAAGTTGCCCAATCCTAGACAGGGGAACTCGAGAGGCAGAGGTCGTGCTTTGGCAAATGTAAACCGCTTGTCACCTATCAGGCAAATGGGCTATTTTATCGCTTCGGTTTTACAGAGGTACGACATGCTGAAAATTCATAATGTTCTTTGGTTTGAGTCTAATCACCACTACTGCTTGCACTGTTCACAAGCCAAATGGCTCTCAGTCAAATCACTCATTTTGGGCAGATCTGTTTATCCCCGTCTAGTTCAGTCAGATAACTAATTCTCCCAAGGCAAAATTGGGTTTTCCTCTTAACCTGGGCTAGTTTAATAGTATAGTTAAGTATTTTTTTCAGTTGCATTTCTTGGTGCAATTTTAACTGCCTTAAAAGTCACACTTTGCTTGGGGTGTGACATGTGACAGACAAGTTGTGGTATGAACTTAATGTGCACCCAGGAGGATTTCAATCAATATAGACCAAAACTAGACGAAAATCAAGCTTATTCAAGGTTGGTTGTACGTCGCCTGATTAATCTGTTCCAGTCTACAGAATCACACTAACTCAGGGACAAAAATACCCACGTTTTGTACGCCTCACATGAGAGCCACATAAACACAAACAGGTTGACAACTATACCTTCAACACCACAAAATCTTTTGTGTATTAAACAACACAAAAGGGCTCACCTGTCAAGAGAAGATGTGACAGCATCCTGTATACTCCAAGATTCAAGATTGAATACCAAGTAGACATAAGCTTTTCCTGCTTGTGTAAAAACTGCCTGGAACGACTTTTCAATATCCCAATTCTCATTGGTTGTGGTTATTCAAACCCAAACAAATGATGTGTCAGGCTTCCGAAGGCTGCAGTACTATCGGCAGTAGGTTGTTGATATGACCCAGTCATCTCTGGCTCTTTTTTTATGTCTCTACAAGTCCTACTTGCGATCCTTTACCGGATTAATCCTTTTAGCTGCCCTTTCTTGATAGTGGGTAAAAGTGAATATCTTCTTAACGGAACATTCGTAACCTTTGATGCTACAATCTGAAAGCCTGCGACTGATGGTAATTAATCGGATTTAGAACCTAGTTGGAAGCTCATTGGTTACGTGGGGAAGAAAAGTGCATCGCACTTTGATCCGAAAGAGCCAACATTGACGAGGTTTTTAGGTGATTGCAGGTTCTATCCTTCTCACGATCAAATTTTACGCTCATGAGCCCAAATACCTCCCGGGATTTGGAGGGTCGGTGTTGGTTAATTTACGATTGCCATAGTTTATCGGAAATGTCAAAAATGCCTCATAAGGGTCTCGTGTAAGTTGAGTTATTTTTTTATGGCAGCACGCTCAAGCACGTATGCCATTCTTATCGGATTACTCTGTCTCTGACCATTCTGCTGGAACGTCTTCCCCTCACAATAACCAGTTGGATTGGCCCGTACATGGCATAACCTCGTTGATCTGCGCAATTGACTCATCTATACATTTTGGATAATTGGATTGGTAGTTTTTCACGCTGCCAGCTTTCATAGACTTACGTCGTTTTATCATTTACACCTCTTCAGTTATGGGGCTATACAGTATCAAATAAACTTTCATTTCAAAGCGCCCCTCTACTTCCAGTCTTTGTTCTTGTCTTACTTACTCTTAGTACAATCATCAGGAAATGACGAAGCAACCACGAAATCCATGGTGGATGGACTTTTTCGTGTCCCATCTCAACAAGGATTTGATGATCATCCAATGACTGTTAGGACTCACGACTTTACAATACCATTGCGTTTCGGCATTTCGGCAAGTCCTCCCACAGATTGGACAGATCCCGGGATGCTAGAAAGGATAGCAAACAGATTTACCACCGGACAATGGGATGCCTCGGAGGATGCTCAAACTCTGCTGCAGACGGACGCCCAGGCCCGTGCTGCTCTGGCAGCACAGGAAGCCCATAAATATGCCGCTGCTTCAGCGAGCAAAGTGCGCTACAAAGGGGCCTCTGATGGCTATTCGGAGGAGGAGATGGAGGACGTGGAGGGTGGTGAAGCAGGTGAGGAGGAAGACGCTGCTGATACTTATGACACATCTGATGAGTCTGACGCAGAAATGGCGAGCGATGAAGATGTCTTTGCCGGTTCCGATAAACAAAGTGGGGATTCCGGTGGACAGGAATCTGATGCTGAGAAAGATGACCCGAATGCCGAATTCGAAAAGGTAGGTCGAAATAAGCTGAAATCTATCGTACCCTACACTTTGTCGTCCTGTGTTTCAGCTTTGTCGATTCTTTGGGCGATTAGTAACAGCATTGATAAGTAAACACTGGGCTGTGGTCTCCGTGACAAAGCAAAAGGCCAACTGTGTGAACAGAACTTCTCGTGTTTGTGCAGGGATTCAAGGGGAATCGGTCTTCTATATAACAAACCACCATTTTACAATGCATGTTTTAGTCCTCTGAGATCATTTCACCCAACAGGAACGTATCCTGGTTCATACGCTAATCTGGTTTACTAATCTACACACCAGGTGCTCTTTTAGTGTTCGAGTACCGAAGGTGTGCCTTCCTTGGACCAGCCGCGTCCCTATGTGGAAGAGCTTCAGATGGCACCCAACCCTCAACTGTTCACATCTGGCAGTGACCACTACGCCGCCTAGCCAGGCGAGCTAGGTTAGGGTTGGTGACTGCCGACCCTTAAGCATCGGTGGAAATCTGCAGCAAATTTAGCGGACCAGACGAACATGTTAGTTCAATAACAACAACGAGATTTCTTTCGCTCAGTTTCCCATTCACTGTTATTCATCTCAACCTAAACAAACATCAAACATAAATGAAGCAGTTCGTCCAAAACTATTCCCTTCCTGACGTGTTGGATGTACCTTCGTTGCCGACCGAAACCAGTGTCAAATCTCCAAGAAAGACAGACCACTTGTTGCCATTTCCTGTATGCTTACTACCAGTGTGATATTTCTAGCGATTACATTCTCGTTCTTTATTTCACCAAGAGCTAAATTCTGTTTTACGGTCTCAAGGTTCTGGAATGTCACATCTGCACTGGCTATAAGGAAATGCCGGATTTTCTAAATCTCAGCCCTACGGGGACGTAAAAACGCTGTGGATATAAGGAAATGCCGGATTTTCTAAATCTCAGTCCTACGGGGACGTAAAAACGCTGTGGATGGCCACTTTAAGGCTTTATTGGAGTAATATCAGCCACCTATATATTTCCTATTTCCAAGAGTTTCATACTGTTTTAGCTCCTGAATTGTGTCTCCCTAAGGTGACGTGGCAGGTCATGGAATCGGTTACTGACCACGTATTAGCAGCTGTTTAGCCGGTGTTTGCGAAAGGTCAGCGTCTGCTGGAGAATTTAAACACCAGGTGGGCCTGGAGGTTTTTTTTATGTCGAACTGCATATCTTTCCATAAACTGTTAATCTCACTAAGTGCTAGTTTGAAGTCCGAAAACATGAGCTATTATCATATTAGCACTTGTTGCGGTAATATCCAGGTGTTAGGTACCAAATTTTCGCACTAAACGGTCCGGACAGGAAACATCTGGCTGAAGGTTTTCCGCGCTGAGAAGTGGAAAGTTTTTTTTTCATCGTCCGCCCCTCTCTAAATGGAGCCAGAGTGCATTGTTACGGTGGTCGATGACGCGGTGCCGAAAGCAGATAATTCATCATAGATGAGTGAGTTTTCGCCGAGGAAGACAAGTGTTAGAACATGTCAGTCCACGTGAGGGAGTTGTATTGTACGGTGTCTGGGTAGGAGAAGCTGTTTACGTGCGGCGTCCTAGCCAAAGACGTACGGTTCTGAACTGAGGGGCTAGAAAACCATAACTGTCGTTAACTATGGGATAATTTTACCTGCCCCATCAAATGTGATCACAACGGAGACTGAGCATTCAAACCCGCAAGTGTGGAGTAGGATGGTTGAAAGACACGAAGTTCAAGCGTGACTCCTACGGGCAACCGCCCCACCCCTTTCATACCGATACTTTCGTCGGAGATGGTAGGTGACAGGTAGTCAGCTCAGTTTAAGGCACGAATCAGGCCAGCGTGATCAGCCTTCGCAGACACCCAGGTAATATACCGGTATGACCCACGAGATCTACTCAACGGGCTTCGACCAGGGTTAACTACATCTCAGATTCAAGTGCGCAATTTGTCTTACTTATTTCTTACTTCATTTCTGTTCGATCTCACTCGAAGGACAATGTGTCTTACGAAATGTGTTTGCCTCTCTATTTGCCGCGATTGATTTTAGCGTCTCCTTCGACCAACCAAACGTCAAAAATTATTGGAGAAGCGCAAGCGCCACAAAGCACTGTTTGAGAAGTTGTATGAAGCTGCTGGTGGAGGCTCTGAGGCAACTGCGTTCTACGATAAACTTCTGGCTGCAAAGGAGGCTCAACTAGCAGCCAATCGAGCAGTACTCCAAAGTCTCTCTGAAGAGGCAGTAGAACAACTTGAAGGCTTTCCTCCAGGTGCTTATGTACGCTTGGAGTTCAGAGGTGTGTGCTACTGTTCTCTATGTCTATGATTAGCGTCATTTTTACTTCACAGAGCCACTTAAGTTTCCTGGCTTTGTCAGCCTTGGTTGTCGCTCTGTTCCCATCTACTTACTTCGATGCCCCACTGTAGCTGTTATAGTCTACTTGACTGAACTCAAAAAGTTATTAGTTAGGATAAACTTTACAGCTAGAATGAGATTCGAAAGACACCCGAAGCAATCGGGTTGTGCACAGTTCGTACGTTCGCCGTGTTGCATATGCTAGTTGGTCGAATGGGTGGTCGACTAAAACACTGTTGATGTGTGGTGGCTGTTACTCCTACGGTAGAATGCAATCAAATGTGGTCTGTGTGGCCTGGCGTTCCCCATCTCGTCTATACACAGAACATGCACATGGGTACGCTCGGTCGCTTGAGAAAATGCGAGCTAAGGAGCTGAAGCTCAAATCAGTTATTGGCCTAGAATCACCTTCGTACGAATTTGTAACGCTAAATTGGCTTTCTCGGTGCTTTGCTACAACCACCACGTCCAACAGCGAACGGCATCTGCTCGTCTTGAGCTCGTTTCCTCACCAATTTTATTGAAACTGCCTCTACATGCATCTGTCTATGCTCTCTGTCCATCTCGTTTCCTGTAACTCCTGTTGAAACACTATACTAGAACATGGGACAAGCTGGCCCAGTGGTTAGAGCGCGAATTAACTGACCGGAAGGTTAGTGGTTCGAATCCGACCTCTGCCTCTCGACTTCCCCTGTCTAGGCTTGGGCAACCTGGCAGTATCTCACCCCTCGTGCTTCCTTCTGGTGGCATGGCAGTTAGACACCAAAAGGATGCTACAGCTGGACCCATATGAGATCATGACGCCGGTCTCACTTAAGCAGTTACATACGGTCTTGTATGAGGTTGGGTGCATAACGGTTCCACCTAGTATGTGCGGAATTCTGCAAGAAAGGTAAGGATGACGATACGGATGACAAGGTCATCAGTGGTATTCTACTCACGACACAGTGGCAGTTTTTACTCTCGTATCAAACTGTTGCATAGATGCACCTTGTTGACCATATTGGTCCATTGCTGATATAGTACCTTTATGCAGCTGCTTGTCATTCTGATTATTTCTGGCCTGTTATTTCAGGGCTTAACACAAAACTTCAGTTCAATTTAGTCTGGTGACGATTTAGTTTTGAGGCCTACCTTCTGTTACAGGTATACCGTATCAGTTTATTGATCGCTTCAATCCTTGTCAGCCCCTCGTGGCTGGTGGTCTTCCCAGCGCCGAGGAAGCTAAAGGCTACATCCAAGTTCGGTTTCGTACCCATCGTTGGCTCAAACGTGTACTACGATCCAACGACCCCATCACCGTGTCTATCGGCTGGCGTCGTTATCAAACTGTGGGTGTATTCTCGAAAGAGGAGCACAATCTTCGGAATCGGTTCCTCAAGTACTCTCTCCCTCATGAACATTGTCTTGTCACTATCTACGGCCCTTTGGTTCCCGCAAAAACTGGCGTTACATTGTTTGTTAATTCCGCGTGGCGCCCACAATCAGACGCGTCCGGTCTGCCGACATTCCGTGTTGCCGGAACCGGGAGCGTTACAGCCACAGATCAATCGTTTCAAATTATGAAGAAACTCAAGCTGATTGGAGAGCCGTACAAAATATTCTCAAAGACAGCATTCATTCGTGGCATGTTCAACAGTGCTTTGGAAGTTAGCAAGATGGTTGGCGCGCGAATCCAAACGGTGTCCAACATCCGAGGTTTGTTTCGATCTTTTGCTGTTAAATGTTCCGTTAAATGTTTTTGTACCGCATTTTCTGGTTAGTAGATTGTTATGTTCTCTACACCGAGTCAACTGCAATGTGTCTTTGATTTCAATTTATGGTTTATTTTTCGGTGCGCGGTTATGTTGTCTAGTGTATTGCATCTCCCTTTAACAGACAGGAGGAACACTTTGACTGGAGTTCTAGATGCTGAGACTTGTGAACCCCGTCTGTTTCTATAGCGCAGAATCCACACATACATGTAGGTCGTGTTGCCTTGTAGGTAATTTGCGAAAATCAAGAAGTTGCGCTTGGTCGTGAGTACGTTACACGGTGGCTTGTCATCCATTCGTGCTATGTAGTTAGTTACCGAGGTATCCTCCTGTGAATTTAAACTTGACGCCGATTGGCAGGCAGGTCACTTTTTGCCCGTGAATGAACCACTACCGAATAGGCACGGGGCTTTCGGGGTCGCCACTTCAAACGCCCGTATCGAGTGTGCTTGAGTGGTTAGAGCGCGGATTTGCTGATCGGAAGGTCCGTGGTTCGAACCTGATCTCTGCCTCTCGACTTTCCCTGTCTAGGCTTGGACAACCTGGCAGTATCTCAGCCCTCGTGCTTCCTTTCGGTGGCATGGCAGTTAGGCACCGAAAGACCGCTACAGCTGAACGATTATCTTTTTTATGTTTGTCGCAAAAACTACCATATAACGGTCAAAATTGAATCCGCATTCACCGAAAGCATTTTTTCCATATCTTTGGACTACTTGGTTTTTTGTTGCTCATGTTTTTCAGATAATTCCGTTATGAAGAGACAGAAGAATGAATAGGTTAACTTAGATCAGTAGGTGCATCGGATGATGTTTGACGTGTGTGACTATGATAACACGCCAAAGAGGAACCATCTCGGGGAAATAGAATTTCTGCTCTCTCATGGGAGTGGACTCTCTTCCGGTGTCCAACACCTGTGCATCACGTTGTGAAAAAGATTAAACAATAAAAGCCAGCAAATCCATAGATACTTTTCTTGGGCAAAACTTTCAGTAGTTTCTGAACTTGCTTCTTCACACTAATTTACCGCAACTCATACAGAATGTTTATGGTTTTTTGCACTTTCTGACCTTTGCTTCAATGAAAGCGGCTTGGTAACATCTGTGAACTCCATTTTTGGTTGCTTGTTCGTATTGGTCTAGTTTTGTTTTCTAAAGCGATCTTGTCGTATAACCTCTATTTGTACCCGACTTCACCTTAGTACCAACATACCGTAATCCAAATTCGATATCGACAATTGAAGATAATCCTCAACGTAAAGAAGGATCACCCGATAAATAGTTTCCACTTCGAGGTCAGCTACCGCCTTAGCTCTGAGTAGTTGCAAAGTCATGTTACCGATAGTTTGCAGCTTTATTACCTTCCTCAGGATTTGTGCCCCAATTATATTTTGGTTGAACAGTGACAGCAAGTAGGTGTCACGGCGTCTAATTCCGACGCAAAACTCAAGTGTGCTGTTTTCAATACTGTTCAAATGTGTAATTGTTCCCCATAAGGACATTTGACTTCATCACGGAGCTCCAATCCTCTTTTTCCTTTCCTTCCGATCATTACCAGGACATTTCCCTTCTTGCTGAATTTCAGTTGAACGCCAGTGTTCACTACTACTGAATTGCTGTTGATGACGAACACGTTTCCATTGGCGTAACTCGTTCACCAAAATCAATAGGTGGCGTGTAAATATTCCGTAATAAACATTTGAGACACGAAGATCAGACGGTGGAGCCGGAAGACCACTATTGATAAGAGGAACCTTTGCAATATAAGATCAAGCTCAGGCAACAATTAGACCATTTTTCTCAACTAGGTTACCCAGTTTGGAGCAGTTGAGAAGCAACTAATGCGTCGGTAAGATGACACTTCGCGTCATTATTGAACCCCAACTGATTAGCCCTGTGCAGATGCAGTGCCTGTAATGGTCTCCTGTATGTTTCATCCATGCTGAAGCTATTTCGATCACTAAGCATTGTAAGGCGCCTTTTGGTGACTCCGCATGACAGCGGATTCAGTTGAGCGAATGAGGTATTGATTGTGAAGTCATTGAAACGTCCTGCACTTCACCATTCTGTCACAGAATTATTGCTGCTCTGTGTGTTTTACGGACGCGTCTTATGCGGACACTGACATTCGTTCAGCTGTAGCACCATTCCGGTGCCTAACTGCCATGCCCCCCGAAGGTTGCATGAGGGCTGGGATACTGTCAGGTTGCCCAAGCCTAGACAGGGGAAGTCGAGAGGCAGAGGTCGGGTTCGAACCGCGAACCTTCCGATCAGTACATTCGCGCTCTAACCACTTGCGCCATCTCGCCGGTCGTAATTGCATACACCCTTTGAGACTATGGCCAATTGATATGTTGAGGCTTAGACGCAAAAAAAACTTAAATTGTCATCAAAACCTTGATGAGACGCCAGTGTCAGATCATCCTATTATTTCGTCGTGTACATTTCGTTTTTGACATATTCTGGGTTTGATTCCTGAAAGGACGCGTCATCCGTAGACCAACAATTATTCAACTCCACTAACCGGGGGGGGGGGGTTGAGATTATAATGATATGATAATATGAGTAATTGTATAATTTCGTCACGGTTATATTACTTTGTAGTGTGTTGCCCCAGTTCCTGTTCACAACCCGTGCACACGCAAATGGCTCGAATCTTGTTCTTCACGCTCTTACCCTGACCATTTGACCCATTCACTCAATCGGTGACGATAGAGCAGATTGATCCATGTTGCAGACTATTCCGATCCACACAGGATATATCGACAGCCAGTTCTCCATTTTCGGCCATGGTGAGGTAGTCACACACGTAGTATACTTTCTGCCAACCAGGTCTTGTCGAATTACCGTTCTTGTCATGTCTGATCGAGGACTGACCTCTGAAATTGGTGATTTGGCTGGAAGCGCTAACATCATTGTCCTTGCAAGCATGTCGGGTACCAAAGGGCGTAGACTATGTTCTGTGGAAGCGCACAATACTGGTCGATTCGCTGTAAGTACTTGCCAGTCCGTGGGGAGGGGCTCATCCAGCTATCGTCTGTTTCTCATCTAACTCAGTCATCCAGAATGAACAATGGTACCCTGTAAGCTATCGGGTACCAAGTATAGTTCTTCATGCACCTAATTTGATCCTGCAGCCACCAGCCACAGTAGAAAATTATTGTTCCTTCTGTGGCACGCGATTCCAGTCATGCTGTATTGCGTGCACGTCAGCAAAAGGCATTAGTTTAACAAACATCAAATTTCACTATCAGTGCCCCTGGCTCATCCCAGAGGTCCCATATCGACAGGTAGTGCTTTGGCGCTACATTCAGATCATCCAGGAAGATCGAAGCACTTGGCGCAAACCTAAAGTCCATTCTGGAAAGGCTTTCGTCATCGGAAACGCTCGTACCCTTTCTCAACTAGTTTGACCCGCCTGTCGTGAGAGAACTACCATCAGCGTAACTATAAGCCAGAAAGAGATGGCTCACCAATTAACTTTCAGTAGCGTGATCCGAAAAGGTGGGCAAACGCTTTGGAAAACAGCTCAGTTCACCTCTGGCAATGCTACTTCTGGAGATGATACATACCCTGAAAGCCTGTCTACTTAGCCACCTTTGATGTTCGCACACCAAAGCAAGCAGGACAACAGGTGGCTCTTGCTCGTAAGCTGAATTCCCTCTGCATTGATGTATGCTCTATGTCAGAAACAAGCATACAGGACGCAAGTGCTGTACTCGATTTTACTGTCCTCTGAACATACCCTTTGCAATTCAAGCAGAATCATTGGAGGTTGTGGAAAATTTTACGTACCTCGGTAGTTGTATTAGCTCTGACGGAAGTGCGTCTAGTGAAGTCAGTGCAAGAATCTCAAGGGCTCGAGTCACGTTTGCTGATTTGCGTCATTGTGGCGTCAAAAGGGCAAATCAGTGGGTCTCTAGGGTCGTGTGTACCATGGTACAGTCAGGGCTGTGTTGTATGGTTGCGAAACACGGTCTCTGCGGATAGATGGTGTGGGACATCGTCAGGTGTTTGCCCACCGATGCCTGAGAAGTGTTTCTGATATCGGAAGGCGTCAACGAATTTTTGAGAGGTAATTTGAAAGCGGGGCTTTGGCTGTGCAGCAGGTGCTTCAGTCGCGGAAAACATCCAGCACCAGCTTCAGTGGCCTGGCCATGTGTTACGCATACCGAAACACCGTCTACGGAGATGAGTGTTGTTCTCTGTGCCTCCTTCAGAATGGCGGAAACGACGAAGTGGACAAAGTATGACTTGATAGAATGGTTCGAAAGAGGTTACGAAGAGATTGGGCGTTGTTAATGCAGTACGCCTTCCATGATGGGGTCCCCGTGCCCCCTCGTGCGTTTGACTGGAGACTGTAAGAAATGGCGGCTGATTGATGTCAGTGGCTTTCGTGTTGTCAGTTTCTTTTCAGCTTGTCTGATTGAGCACCTGGCGGTGTAGGTACCTCAGAACTTCTGTATTAGGCCAGCACCAGGCCCCTTCCCTCACCACTTTTTGTATTCTTTTCATTCTGAGGGTTTGAATAGAATTAGAAGAACTTTATGACGCATCAGTGTCAACAGTGATGTTGCTCTCTCTGATGATGGTACTGCACACAGACGGAGTGGATGCGCATCTAATTGCTCTACTTAAAATGGAATAAAAAGCTTAATATCCCTTTCCGAACGCCATAACATACCAGATCTCGGCCGATTGAATCCTGCTCTCTTGAAAGACAGAGTAGCTCCGCTAATTTGTGTGAACCTAACTTCTTTTGTTGTGTGGAGCGAAGTCAACTTAACTTTGAAATGACTGCAGCTCCACAATAAGTCCATTCTTTTAAAACAGTGTGCGAACGCTGCGCTAACCGTGCACCCGAGGTGCCATCTGGTCTTAAACCTAGACCGACGAAATACAAGTAGACAAGTTTCTAATAGCAACCTGGATTTCTTCCTATGAGCAAGTCCATAGACCGAGTCTGCACTTTCAGAAAACAACTACTACTGGCTTGTCATTGAACTCAATGTCTAACAGTGGACGTCTCTTGACTTGATTATCATTTCCGGCTCCGTCGAGAAAGTGTGTCCCAACCAAACTATGTACGTTACTTGAAGCTTTGATTGCATGCACGGACGTATGGTAGTTATGGTATTCGTCGAGATCTGTCCAATTTGGGTTCAAGTAGAACATCAGGTTCAGGAAAACTCGAGGGACTGTGTCTACCTGATGATCCCCAAGAAGAGCGAAACCGGTCGTGGGCTGTCGAAAAGTTTCTAGCAACCTTGCCAGTAGTCACCCGGTAAAATCCCCTTCTAATTGCAGACTGAATCAGTATGCGGTGTTCGCTGAATGTTGTTATTAGTTTGTGATATGTGCTTAGGTGTTACGATCTGTGGCCTAGACCATCCACTGATTAACCCTGGCAGTAGAAAAATCTTGCTGATTGGTTCTCCCTCTGCCTTATAACTCGACTGCTTACCTAGTTGCTTGGTCCAACGAAATTGTTTTGCAAAAAGCAAAACTTTGTCAGACGCTAGATCCACCAGTTGTTTTCTGGAATTCGGATTGATTCGTGGACGATTAGGCGGTGTTTCCGCAAAGGTAAATGAATTGTTGTGTTCTTAGCCAGCTTCTACCTCCAAATAGTCCCATTTTTCTGTCTTCTGTGAATGAAGGTTTCGAACGCCTCTTTTTCTGTCATGGGGGTTTGTATTGAAAGAGCTACTAGTCGATGGTGCGTGCATTACACTGGTCGTTTCACTCCTCCAACGGCAGTAAAGCATCAGTTTCAACCCTGATGTTGCTATCTTTGATGATGATGATAATGATGCCAACCAAAGCTCCAGAAATGCGAGACGAGAGAGAAGTGGAATCTTTCACGTCAACCGTTGGAACTGTCGACATGTCCTTCAAGTTTTTGCGGAGATCTAGTGACCGCACTGACGATGGAAATGATGTCGGTTGCTGTTGTAACCTGAAAACTGGCTTTTCGCCCTTTTTTATTTCAACACTCGACACTGGTTAACCGATCAACTTTACCAAGTTTTTATTGATTACCAGCTTCTTGATTGTGTGCAGTGATGCGCTTTCTGCTGCTTTTTGAAACAGGTCGTGTTTAGCCAGTCTTTTTGTGATTGGCTCATTGGAACTCACAGTGTGGTCGCGTGCCTTGTTGTGTTTATGTAAGCCATGTCAACAGTGCATTCTAGCGCACCTGGTAATGAGGTTAATTTTTGGCTTCAGTTTACAAATGAGTAATGATCGATCAGTTCTGGGTTCACGTAGACTGATTCTCAATGGAGGATGGTAAAGACTTCGCCAATGTGGTGGAACTTTCAGGACATCTACCTAAGGTTTGTTTTAGCTAAATGTAGCTGTAACCCGTTCAAAAGTGAATGTGAACTACCAATGACGTGGTGACCTCTTTTCAACAATGTTACTGTCGTTAGCCATGTTTAACATTTGAACCAGTCACGGGCTGTTCCAAGCATCCGGTTGAAATACCCTAGAACGGTTTGATCATCTGTAGTGTCCTTTTACTGTTTTAGTTATTTTAAGTTTCTGTCCAGATTAGTTCCAATAGGCTTTGGGCATTTTCACCACTTTCTACTTTTGTCTTCCTAGTGTCTTAAGTTCAGCAACTGTTTCACTCACTGCACATTTAGTTTCATTTGAAGTTCACCGTTTATCCCAGTTAAATTAATTTCGCAGTTGGAAGGAACTTGTTTCAAGGATCATTCCAACACGATGCTTTCAGTTAAGCCTTGACTGCGTTAAGCCTGCAAAATCTCGTTGGCCACTGATCTGTGTGATTTTCTGCTCACACTAAAACTGATCCACATAGAAGTAATTTTCAGAAGCTTCGCACTTGAACAGAGTTGTTTCTGTTCAAGACCCGTTTTAATATAGGCTATGGCAACCAACGGCTCACCCTAACCACATAATTGGAGGCGAGAACAATGAATTCAGTTGACATGCTGGGATCCTAACGTTTTGTTCGAGCTTCCCACTCAGTTGTCATGAAATTTTGTGTAGCTGTCTGTGTAATCCATTCACGCCTAGCCTTTCAGCTAGTTTTCTCAACAAGAAACTAGGATTTCGGTCAGCGAACACTTTATCGGGTTCATAAGTGTGGCGAAATCAAATGGTGTAAGGGACGGACTGGTCGTGCGATCAAGGATTATCGATTTAACCACCCTTTTCGTATTGCCATTTGTTCATTTGTTTGCCCTAACTGTCCCCAACTTAATCACAAACACCTTTGTCACCTTGACAACCGCCACCGTCTATGTGCTGTTCTAACAAAAAAATAACCTCATGTGTTCTTTGGGCGCACTCAGATCTGTCTACTTGTGATTTTCGGGATGTTGCCAACTCTTTCAAATGCACTACCTACGCTTTGTGGCCATGGACGTTATGATTGTTTGATTACCCCTTTGTTGGTGCTTAACTCTGTCCTTGCTGGCCTATTCGCGTGGCTTACTTCTGTAGGATTTTATCCGACGTGCACACGTGGACGAACTGGGCACGAAGTCTTATTAAGCACCTTCATACTGTCAGGGCTGTCCTGTCATTCCCCTATCCCGAATAATTTTACTGGGAGATCAGATTTCGAGTTAAGCTGCCGCCACAAACCACTTTACGACTGTTTTGTGCATTTGGAGTCGATTGAAGTTTAGTCTGTAAGCCCTTCGAACACCTTTGGCAGCTAGGCATCGATAGGGTGTTACCGTAAGTGGGGTCATTTACAGCTTTGTATCACTACCCTTTAATCAGAAACTATAACAAATTCCCACGATCTATGTCGCGCTTGTTCTTACGAATGATGTCGTGACTTATTCAAGGTTATTTATTTTCTGTTCCTTGTTTGGAATAGTGTGACTGAACCTCCGCATCTCATATCCAATTTTTTTCTAGGTCTAATTAAGTCGGCACTGACCAATCCATCTGTTTCACAACCTGGGGATTTCCGTGCCACATTCGAGGCTCAACTTCGGCGGTCTGACTTGGTCTTCTTGCGCACTTTTGTTGCTGTCGAGTTGCCGCGGTATTACAACCCCGTGTTGAATCGCTTGTGTCCGGTGGAGGGAGAGGAAGAAGTTGGTCCTGGCAACACACACGGATGGCGATTAATGCGAACGCTGACAGAGCTACGGAAGGAAACCGGTGTGAAGGTTGCAGTGAATGCAGACTCGCATTACAAAGTGAGCCGTTGCATCTACCGTAGATCCCACAAGTCTCCCTTTCAGTCCTTGATTGATGTTGAATACGCGATACTCCGAAGGTGGTCCTAACGGCTCTATGGTATTCACCTATTTTGGCTTGCCCGTTTGGAAGATATTTTCGTCAACGATAGCCATTCTGAGTTAATGCGTTAACCTCTGGTTAGTCTGCAACCGGTGCTGATCTGATAGTATTGGACATTGTGTGGTTGACTGGACCTATGAGCAAAGTATACCTCGTTGTTTTTTGGTTCTTTGAAACCCTACTAAAGCCAAGTGCTAACCGCTTCTCGGCTGTTCGTCTAGTCGGCACGTGTTCGGTTGAATGAACCAAATGAACAGTAATTGCACTGGGGGAAACAGGATGCTGCAGCTATCTCAGTCTTTGAGGTCTGATAGTTTACTATTCGGATTCCAACGGCGGGATGTTAAGGCAACCAAGCACTAATTCGATGGGTCATTGCTGCATAAGAGTGCCCCATCCCCTCATCGGCAAGTCACAGCAAAACAGTTCGGTTTTTAGGCTTACAAACTGTCCACCGAAGTGTAGCGATTTAAACTGCTACAGCTCCGCTCACCAAGGATAAGGATATTAAGGGAATGAGACAATGGCTTAATCATTTCTGTCTGCCCCGTATGGCAAGGAGTGAGAGCTGCGCAGTGAAGGCGACGGCTTTGATGCAAAACCGCCATTTGCCACGTAGCACAGCCGTATACATCAGGGTCACTAGTCATTGGTTTGTCTCGTCCCGCGGTCTCCACCCGGGGAGACGGCAAAACACTAACCAAACATTACTACCTCGTCGCAGTGACAAACCGTCATGAGACTATAGTAAACTTTGTACATGTGGGATGTTGTGGCTCTTAGTTTGAAATGTTGCTGACTAGTTAATGACAACTGAAGTACAGATGTATATTACCTTATTTCCAGCACAAATACTAATGTTTCGTATTACAATAATATCATTAGAGGCACTTACTCTAGAGGGATACAAATGTCCTATGGTGCCAGTTTCCTTGAGCACACACCTCAACGCTAGAACGGCGCTATGTTCAATCTGGTGATGAAATGTTGTTGAAGGTTTTTGTTGCTGCAAACTACATTTAAACACTTATTCGGTCGGCTTCCATTTAAACTTAACGAATTGCTATCGTCCTCATGTGAAGGAAACAACCGAAGCTACCGACGAAAAGTGGTTGCATCTGAAAAGGAATTTGCTACTGAAATGTGGTTTGTGGGACCGATCAAAAGCAATCTCTTTTTGTAGGATTGTTTCATCAGAGGGTGAAGGTATAGCTCACTGAACTCTAGTATGTCCGATATTTTAGATTTAGACATTTCTTGGAAACGTTGGTTGTCGTTCAGTTGTCACAGGCTTGACATCGAATTTACTGCACACCCCCGGGGCGAGATGTTTCAGTGGTCAGAGCGTGAATTTATTAACCGGAAGGTTCGGTTGCAACCTGTGCATCTCGAACTCCCCTGTCTAGGCTAGGGCAACCTGTCAGTATCCCAGCCCTCGCCCTTCTTTCGGGTGACATGACATTTAGGCATCAAAAGTGTGCTACAGCTGAAAGGTACACTCCTCGTAGAAGCCATGTTATCTATTGCGGACCGACTCTTGGCCCCGAATCAATTGGTGTTCAGTCCAACTCTCAGTTCAACAATGTTGATTCATGAAAACACCTACTGGCTAGTTAAGAAATCTGTATAACACTTATGAATCGTTTGGCGGATTCCAGGTGCAGAACTTCAGCTAAGGTAAATTAAACCAGGATTTCAAACTGGTATTGTCTGTGGGTTAAATTGGTTGATTTATGACGTAGAATACGACGCATATAATCCTACCAAACTCTTACTCTTCCCTATCGTTTATCTAAGGTCTCATCTTTAGGTGGTGAAAGTTGGTTTCCCTGTAGAGAGTACCTGAAACTTGCTTCGGTCCAACCACCCTGCTACCCGTTACCCCCCGCAGGAACACTTTCTCAGTTTGATGGTTCTAGCAATCAATTCTTGGAAAACCACAGCCAACGGTATTCCCTTGGGCTTTCTCCTGCCTCGGTACGAAAGAATGATCCGCGATGCTAAAAGACGGGATAGAATAGGCAGACAAAATTGTGATGGGTTAGGAGTAAAACATCAAACATGTAGCCCCTATCCGCATCCAATAGTCCGATACAGTCCGTCCATGTAAATTCAACGGCGATTAGTACCACTCCTGAAAAGTCACCGGTAATTAAATCAGCTGACGAGGCGATGACACATCACTCAGGGCTCTCCTACTATGACGGTCAAGGCATTGAGGTGCCATAGTAAACCTTGATGACATAGAATCGGGAAAGATCACGTTGGGGCTTGGGAATTCGCTTCGCCACAGATCATTCAACGTTCTTCCCTCTCAAGTCTCTCCGATGTCTATATCATTCTGACAGCCAAGTTGAGAATGGCTTGTTCCACATGAATTTGTGGTCACTCCTTGGTGCCTTTACTATACGACACTTATAACTGACCTATTCGCTCACGATATCTGAACTGATCACACTCCATAGGTTGCGCTGGCTTGGTCACTTGCTCTGTATGCCAGTTGGCCGACTTCCTCGAAAAACCTTTTTCGCACAACTACGTGAAGGTTGGAAACCAGCCAGGGGAGGTCAAACAATGACTTGGCAATGGACTATAAGAGCTATTACCAGTAAACTCAATTGCGCTGGTCATTGCCGTCTCCCTGGATGGGGACCTCGAAATGGGACACTTCAATGGTTAGAAACATTGTCAGACATGGCTCGGTCACGACCTCAGTAGTGCTCATGCATCAGAGCTGTTGCTTTCAGTGCATAGCCCGCATCCCGATCTCCCCAGTGAAAAGTCCACTGATACCACCATATTTACACATCAATCATATCAGCTACCGCCTGAAAAGCAAAGCTATCTACCTCACCTTCCCAAATCATCGGTGAACGAAACTGTGGTAGCTATAA
This sequence comes from Clonorchis sinensis, assembly GCA_003604175.2. Lineage (NCBI taxonomy): Eukaryota > Metazoa > Platyhelminthes > Trematoda > Opisthorchiida > Opisthorchiidae > Clonorchis > Clonorchis sinensis. The sequence continues at coordinate 114,974,224 of CM030370.1, forward strand.
CCACTACGCCAAGTACTCGGTTTTAGCGGCTGATAACGATGATTTTCATACTGAACCATATCCTGTAGATAGTAAACACTCCAACCCACTATCGATTTCTGATAAAGTAACTTCTCTTGTCTATATCATGCCTTCATCACAAACAGCCCATTCAGCGTCCTGTACACGTACCAACTCCTCTGTACGTTCCAACGAAACTTGTTGCTGCCTTGCCATTTGCACAAAAACCGAAAATGTCCAAGAAGATTGCTCGAGAATTACTTGGGGGAGATAAAGTCAAAGCCGCTGTATTTGGTGACTTACCACCGCCAATCAAAGCCGCCGCAGATAGAAATATGGAGACACGAGAGGAACTGTTATCCCGTCTACGTCAGTTGCACGCTGATTATAAGCAACGTCAGCGTGCGAAAATGGTAGCCCGGGTGTCGAAGCACAAACAAGAGATGGCCAAACTGGAACAGAAACGACTCGCAAACGAACGTCAGCGGAGGAAGGCGTTTTTCGCTCGCCAAGGTGGTCGACGAAAAGGCAAGAAGGGTGGTCGATCAGAATAGGTGTGCAACAGTCCATTAGTGTACAGCGGAAATCGGTTGTAATATATGTTTGCCACAATCTTGCTCGTCTCTGTCCTTCATATAGCAGTGCAACATTCATAAAACGGAGAAAAAGCTTCTCCGTTCTGGTTATAAATGAGCGTTTGCGGTTCTGAGACACAATACTGCAAGCATATGAAATTCTGTACCGTTCTGTAAGGGTTGGTTGGGTCTTGATGATTGATTATGCCTTGGTTGACCTTGACTACCCTTGAAGTAAAAGTTTCATCGGCCAAAAAACCGGTCACATGTCAGTGACACATCGAAGAGCCATTTGTGAACGATTATGTTGAGTATACCGGAGAAGTCGTTTTTGCAGGGACAATGCTGCATCAGGAATAGACCTGGAGAGTATACAAGTGTTTTTTTTTGCCGTGAATGAGCTCGAAATCTTTTAATAAACGGTGCATCTTTGACGTATTAATAACTCTTAGTATAGTTTAAGTACAGGCGAATTGTAGTATGGTCCTGGGTACTCACTTTTCAGCATCCGATTCTGTAAATCATGGATTCGCTGGTTCACTGAGACTGTCTGTCAATATTTGGGCAATTCTGTTCGTGAATTCACTGCTATACGACTCCATACATCAGAACATTTAACTTTTTTGCTGATGATCCTGATTATTCCAATGTGTGATGATGTTTTAATATCGCTACCTTATCAGTCCAGCACTGAAGAACCAACAGTAATCAATGTTCTGCTCACTTAAATTACATGTATCACTTGAACCTGATAGGGTGAGACTCATAAGAGGACGCGATAACTGCATGAAATGTCAACACAAGTAAGCGCAAGGAACAGAATCAAGGTTTACGTTGCTCTTCTCCATCACATTCTTCAACAAAGTAAGGTCGATAAGATGGTCGCATGTCGTGACATTCGATGCATAGTAATCACACTGTCAGTGCTCACCCATTGTTTTAGTTTGGCGAGAAAGTGTGAGCCTTTTCGTTCCCCATTTTAGAGCTACTTATGTCCCCCTGTGAGTCGCGTCCGTGGTGTACGTTAGTGTCTTGTCGTTACCTATTTTTGCTATCTCAAAGTGGTCACTGGCCTTTCCAAGCCTCTTATCACCCCGCTGCTATCAATGTTCCTCAGTTTGAGTACGTACTCATCTGTGCAATACAGTGTGGTACGCGCAGGTTAATTTTTCACCCTGACTGTTCAGAGATACAGACCTGCGACCAGGTTAGCACTTTCTCATATGGCACTGTCGTGTGATTTTCGCATCTTGGCGGGTAGAGGTAGGGACAACGCACCGTCGTACACCGCAGATAGAAGCCACATGGCCGCATCACAATGGTTGTCTTTGCTAGTTGTGTGCACCTGTATGCGATTTTTGTCGAATTTGATCATTGATATTACCCGTGACATCTTTTGTAATGCTGAACTTACTACATCGGTTCGAACATGAAAGGCCGGACCGATCGTTGTCCATGTCAGTGTTTTCTCTAAGGTGCAGCAGCCTCGTCTACTATTGTGTTCCAGCTCCGCACTGACGGAAACGGAACAGACACACATTTTACTTTCAATGAATTAAAGCAACATATTGTGCTTGGTTTCCGTCTAATGCTATCTAATGAAAGTCATGCGACAGCGGTGACTGTACCTGAGACATCGGCTTCAATATTCGTCACTGAAGTCTTGATACTATTAACCTTATTTGACTGTCAGCGTCAAACTGAGACAAGTGTATACGTGAAACTTTAACTGAAATATCGAAACACTGTGAAGTTGTCGTAAGTTAGACTGAAACAACAAATTTTGATGAAATCAATCACGCCAGTCCGCTGATTCTAATTTTTATCATACACCTAATGAAGCATACCTCAGACACATCCGGGATTAAAACTTCCTGCGAGTCAAGACCTCTAGATTGCTACCACTTGCTCAGAGAAGTCCACTCTCCTGGTCCTTCAGATAGACTGCGAAACCTGCGTGGCAATTCGTCTCATGAATTATGAACTTCTTTGGTCAGATAACATCGGCGAAGACTATTCTCTGACGGGGCTTTTGAGTGAATGTCTGGTTGATGATCGACCCCGCTTACGAGTCAGGACAGCATGGTCACGTTTCCTCGCTATGCCAGTAAGCGCGACCTCATACAGCATCGCCTGGAGACATCAACCTGGATGTCTTGTCTGCGGAACAAAGCTCCCAAATCTTCCTTCCGTGCGGTTGAGAAAATCGTCCCAGAATGGCCTTTTTTGAGGCAATTCTTGCATAATACAATGAATTAACCTCAGGACAGAAGGAACAGATTTTGAGGTTCTAATCCAAATGTTTGGAAGAATTCTAGTCACAGTTCTTCGACTCAGCTGAACAGTATTTTTCCCGACAGAATGAACAAGTAGCGGTTTCACCAACCTAGTCCGGTGAAATCATCGCTGAAACGGTAGTTGACGCCAGAAGTGTGGCACCTCGGGCAACAGGAAATATGTGATGCATAAGCAAAAACAAGTCAAGAACTCGTGTGCTTGTCAGCTGGAGAGATACCGGGGATTTTCACCAAAGAATGTTCAACTATGTAGAGCTTGTTCTCTACAGAGGCAGAAATCACGCCTAGCTGGAATGTACTGTGGTTGTGTTGAACATCGGTCATTGAACTTCCAAAATCAAGTTGCCGAGTCGTGTCCTACGTGAAACCATGCTCAATTGAGCCATCTGAAACATAGTAAATAGCAAAACTAGATTTCTAATGTAGCCTTGCATGCACAAAGCTAATTTATGATTTTTATGTCAAACTTTGCGTGTTAAAATGTAGCGTGGGTCAGAAACGACAGTCATATGTTGCACAACCATTAGAAATCTATATACATAGTACATTACTCAAAAGGTTGCTGAAGATTCTTCGACATCCCACGACCGGTTTCGCCCTTCTTGGGGCTCATCAGGTAGGCGCAGTCCCCGAGTTCCAGCAACGGGAGATTCAGCTGGATTCCAGGTGAGTCTCTCACAAAAACCAAATTGATTTGCAAACGGGTATATTTATCGAAATCAGTGCAATTTGGGTTCAAGTAAAACATAAGGTTGACGGAAACTCGGGAACTACGCCTACCTGATGAGCCCCAAGAAGGGCGAAACCGGTCGTGGGATGTCGAAGAATCTTCAGCAACCTTTTGAGTAATGTACTATGTATATAGATTTCTAATGGTTGTGCAACATATGACTGTCGTTTCTGACCCACGCTACATTTTAACACGCAAAGTTTGACATAAAAATCATAAATTAGCTTTGTGCATGCAAGGCTAAATTAGTTATTTTTTCATGTTTCATATATTTCCCACAATATTTGAAATAAAAAACTCAACGTTGCCCCCTTCAGCTTTCGAGAGGAGTGAGAAAACAAGCAAACATCTTAACTAGATAACTTAATGGTTCGTCAAAAGATTTATTCACTTATTTATTTGTGTAAATGAATGATTTATTCGAATGGTTCTTTTTGGGTGTTTCATCTCAGCCAAAGGCCAGAAATATCATTCGTCAGCGTGACTTCGACAAACAGAATTCGGCCACCATTACTGGATTCTCACGAATTCCTGAGTTGATGCAATTGACTAATATTCACGTGTTACTGACGTCACAATCGAACTGTTTAAGTGACCATTAAATTTTAAGCCTTCGTGCGTCGAAACAAAGTATGCGGAAAAATTTAGAAGCACTGCGCAATTGCCACATCCTCATTGAGATTCATCACTGCCGCAGACCCATAGGAGGATATGAACTCTTTGTTTTCCGATAAGCCTTGACTATTTTGCTTCCAGCTTATGGGTGGCTGGTCAGTAACGTGGATAACTTGCTCTGGTTTGAAAACCGTTGGCATTTTACCCAGTCAGTGGGCCATATGGAGCATAATTGTCGTCAAGATCTAGAAACTTGCAATCCATAGGTTTTATGTCAACAACGTCGTCATTATCCATACATATCATGATCGTTTGGAGGAATTTCCAAAGAAAATCTACGAGCACTTATATCCTGTGGTAGAATTCTCTCTGGAGCATGCACAAAAACCTACAGGAATAGACCATCGCTTGGAATCGTAAATTGTCGCACAGCAAAAGCGTCCAAACTGTTTCCAGCAAAATACGTAAAATAGCCACGAGTTGTTTGAGCTGGGCTTCTTGAGAAGTAGGCTACAGAATGAGCACTAGGCTAGATCCGTCGACGAATACGGTAGCCGGTCATGAAAAGACCTGTCTAACCAAGTTCTCTATATCACGTTTAGGTGAAATTCAGCATGAAATTTGCCGTTTTTGAGAAGTGTATTCCTATATTCCAAAGAAAGACACTTCAATGTCTCCCTGTGATGCACTCTTCTATCCCCTAAAGTGGACACCAGGTGGACCTTTAACTATGGACCTGAAAGTCGGGTGGTACAAAATTGGAGTGACACGGAAGCAGTAACGGTGCATAGTACCAGCAGATTTGGGTTATATTGCTCAGACGGGTTACTAAGGATCGGTCTCCCTGGACACTAGTGCACAGACAATGTTCACGTTTTGGAAAACCACATTTGATTTTTAGCCATCGTAGACAGAGATATATTCATCTGAATAGATGAGGTATGGTATGGTAGAATCATAAATCCATTGGGGATCGGTTTGTACAAGTTACATTGTGCAAACTGCCACAAGACAACGCAACCATGGTTATTTGTACTGGTCCAGCCTGATGACTATTCCTACCTTGGAAACCAACCCGCAGAAATTTGTTGAACGCAACATTTACCGTTAGCGAAATAGCCTTGAAATTTTAATCTCTGGCACCCTCGAGTGTGGTGGTATGTCTCAACACTTCAAGCAAACTTATAGTGTAAACCGGTCACTGGCTGTCAAATAACGTACGTGTTTCCAATTCAAAAAAGGAATGCTCATTGTTCATGGTTGCAAGTCCGTTTCTATATTCCATCGTAGGCCCATCCAGCTAATTTAAAAATTGATCTGGGTACTTCGCTTTGTTCAACCAGGACTTACCTGTTCACCCATGTCAAAAAGACAAATTCACGAACTGTTCAAACTGGTTGATCTGTGTGTGATCCTATGGACATCAGAATAAAATTGTCTAATGACTGCTCAAAGAGGCAGTCTCTCTGTCCCCAGCTGTGATATGTTCTGACTAGAACCAAGGGCTTTTGAGGGTTTCGGGATCCGACCTCTGTCATGAAAACCTTATGCAATAAATCACTACTGTCCAGCTGATTCGTCGGTTTGCATAACCAGGCACGTAAATGTGACATCTTTGGACAAGAATAAGCGCACATTTTTTCAGAATGGCTTGATTGCTCACATTCTCGCTGTTCAAATGGCACCTCTGCTATGGACGTTGGACGTATAGATGCTTTTAGGATCATTTTCATCAATAGGCGCATGAGTGAACTGAACACGCATTTCATATCTTCAAGCAAACCTTCAATCACTCATACAAGAACCTTTATCTTCAATCCCTCCTCGGAGAAGCGACCCATCAGAAGAGAGAAGCAGATGCATCGAGATCCACGAAATAAGAAGGATCTATTCAGTATCCCGAAAGGGAATTCGCTGATAATTTCTAGAGAGGTAAATTGTGTCGATCCATCAGTCGTGTTCTCATCCTGATTATTAGGTGTATTACGCTGGCAGTGAGCACACGAGCTTAGCTCTAACGTAGAGGAGATTTAGAGGATGAAGCAGGTATTCGTTGAGGAAACTTGAAGTTGACAGCAAAAGCGATGCTAGTCTATGATCAGGAAATAACGGTTGATGTGATTTATTCCAATAAACTGTGCCTATTCTGTACCCGGAACACGACCAGAAAGTCCACCAAATCGGAGCTTCTTCAGCATGGACGGTTCTATTTGACTGTGATTGTAAATGAAGCCGAAGAACTTTCTACGGAACCCTGGACAAGTTTTCTGTAACTGAGGTCCCATAAACTTTGCTTCCAGAGCTCGGAACCTACAGACTAAAGTCAGTATAAGTCTGGCCCCCCAATATGTATAAGATGAAATGTCAGTGAGTGGATTCTGCGTGGATGCTACGGCCATACAGTCAAATATGGGGAGAAAAACGATTGTCATGTGTCCATTCACATACTGGAGTGTAATTCGTTTTTCCTTGCCATCTGTTCATGTCTTGACTCGAAGCGAACGAACAGCAACCCCATATGAGAATGCGTTCACCGGGTCAAATATGAATAGCTGAGTACGGAGCTGAGAAATATGGGTGACACAACAATTGTCGCGTTTTAAATCAGATACGGCGCATGCAAATGGTTCACGAAGTATCGGAACGGGAAATATAGACAATTTCATGCATCAAAATTGTAAGAACAACAACAAATTTCTTCGAATAACGAATAAAAGGAATGGCAACTAAACAGGGTGGTGAATCAGTTAGGGATGGAAGTTTCGTCGATCACTTAGCTACCAGAAACCGGTCACGACACAATAAGTGTTGCGAACCACTGTTCTAGGGGAGCACTGTTGCAGATGGATACATGAACTAAGAATCTTCATCCAGTGAAAACGGCTGAGACCATCACCAAGTGTCGTCATAGGTTCTTTCAGACGTCTGGTGCAATTCTGCCCCTAACCCTGATGTCATACTGTTGCTCAACCATACACACATCCTCTTTGGGCAAAGGGGACTAATTTGTCCGGTGTTTTGATCTGACAGCCTTTTGACCGTACACATCCTAGAAGCTGATGGTCTGGGGTTGTAGGACAGTGATTCAAGGTCGTCCATCTTTCTTTTACTTCACAGGAGATGGCGCTGTTGGCCTCAGCCAGAGATGCAGTTGCTGGGTATAATAAGCACAACACAATCCAGCTAACACATTAATCATCAACTTTGTAGACGGAGTTTGCGTTCAGAAATATGCGAAAAACGTGTCGGTTCGAGGTCTTCCTATCCCATGAATACTTCATCAAATTTGCAAAGCTTTAAGGAGATCATTATCATCAGGGAACTGGCTGCATTTTAAGGGGGAAGACTTTACAGAAGGAGTACTGGCTGAAGCCTAACAAGAGCAATAACAACAATGCAGTGTGTACTGACAAGTAAAAAAAAGTCTAAACGGAGTAGGTCATCTATTGACATGGATTAACCTCATTCAGTTTCTGGTTATTAAAAAAGGGAGCAAGCTTATGCAGGGGTGGGGGTGGATAAAATGGCCTGGTCTATATTGATCAGAACTGTATTGAGCATGGTCACTTAGTTCACCTAGGCCACAAAGCCTTAAGTTAACGAACACTCAGTAGTTCAAATGGGTGCATTTCCTCATCAAGTACCGTTACCCCGAATTTAATAGTTCCCTTCTAATAAAGAGGGACCTTATTGGAAAGCTTTCAATCGCTAGAGGTTCAATAATGAAGACACTGACACTGGACTACTTCCCTTGTCATAAAAGTTTCCTTTTGTAGAGATAAGGTTCCTTATTCAATCTATCCGTTGCTTTCGTTGTCACCATAGTTGTCATATGCTTGATTCAACTTCATACTTTACTTTCTATTAATTGTTGGATGGATCTGATCACAGAACATGGGAATTAAACCGGCTGACATGTTTTCCAATAAATACGGTGTCTACCCATTGTGTTTGCAGTTTGTGAAGTTGACGTGATTTGACTTTGCTAACCTTCCATAATCACCGGCAGACAAAACGTTTCAGGAAACCTAGATATTCACGAGTTTAGTGCCCATGTCTTAAAATCAGATTTTCGTTGCTCGTTGTGCCGTATACCTCGCTCTGTACTTTGCGAGCTAGACACGTTTTCGTTGCTCGTTGTGCCGTATACCTCGTTCTGTACTTTGCTAGCTAGACACTTTATACGTCCTACTACAAAACAAGTAGTACATCACACCCTATCCATGAATTTTGCTGTACCCGGGTTAGTAAAAATCTCATGGTCAATAAATTATGTCCGCCTGTGTGCATTACATTCCCCCCTCACACACAAACACATACACAAACATGGAAGCATTTCACGCAGATTTTGTCGTCCAGACTGTGGATCACGTGAATTCAATCAATACATGATCTTCAGTGATCCTACAAGGCTTTAACCGGGTTCTGACAAAAGGTTAATTGTATGTGCAACGTGAATCTGATAGGTAAATACTGACACCTGTGTCAGTGCATCAAGTTTGTTTATTTTGGAGGGCAGCGTTATGAAAAATCATTTAAAGCCCACAATGCTGGATGATAAATAAGCGGGAGGTAATAACGAAAAGTGCACGTGAGGTACACGTGGCTCATGTTGGTCACGGCCGATAAACGCTCATTTCATATAGAAAAATGATCACAGGAGTTTGAAGACGAGTTCTAATGCTACTGTAATTACGCTGACCAAATGCCTTTGCAGTGCTTGGAGTTAACCAGGTTTTTCAGTATAAAGGCTGGGAAATAGACAGAGACACAGTTGGTATTACTAGACTACCTCGGAACGGTCAGAGGACGTTTGGGGATGTGCTGCTTGGCACACGCATCAAGTGTCAGTTGCACCGTGAGGTAATATGATTTGAGTCTGGATTCGAATTTATCCCTACAGAGTTAGACGCTCCCTGGGAATTACCAGCAGCGCGACGCACTTCACAGATACCTAAGAGGATTATAGTCTGCAGCTTTAAACAGAGGGGTTGTTTTCACTTTTGAGGAACAAATGCCTCATCGGCAGTATGGTTAGCATGTAATACGACAGGATACAACCCTCACATCTCTATCAAATGAGATAGCGTTTACTAATTGCACGGTCATTAACTTCTCAGTAAAATGTCAGTAAGACTTCGTGAACTGCTTTGTTTTCTGAGTTATTGTGTAAACATTATGGCTAGTGGGGTTTTCATACTTTCAGTCTGATATAGCTAAGTCAGCTTGCACCCGGAAATACTGTTTGTCTGTTCAGACCTCGATGAATCCTGGGGCAAATGTCGCGTTGAGCCACAACTATCTTAACAGTAGAATCACCTGACACCGTTCATCCTTAATCATACCGCTGCACAATCTGGTACACTGTTCCTGACAGGTTTCTCCAGTGGACACAATAAGATTATTTTCCTGAGCCATTGCTAACAACTTCCGTCTGAGCCACGTAATATCAATACCACAATAACAGGGTGTGATATTATTCACTGTAATTCCCAGAAAAGAAGCTAATTAACTTAAGAACACGCACCGTCAGACGTCGTTCAGTGTGGATCTCTACAGAGCCCAGTTCACAGGTGAGCTGAAATATAGCCAATCCATATGAAGATCCACCTCATGTGAAGAACATTCTCACATAAGAACCTTCACTCTTCATCTACTGGGATATACTAAAACATTTATAAAAACCATCCCCAAATAAACCGCCCAACCATAAGTTTTTTTATCAAATCGGGACACTTAAGCTAATATTGAACACTTTTCTGGCGCTCCGTGGCTCCCGAACACCTGTTCCACTTACAGCAGAATTTTTCAGGTTTGATACCGGATCATCCTATGTCTCGTATCCAGTGTCCTTTCACTGCTTACCTGGACAAGATTATGAGACATTGGGCCAGTCCTACAACTTTTCATGTGTACCACTACCGAAAGGTAACTTATATCGGTTGAGCTATTGCACAGCGGCATGCCTGAAGACGTTAGACCCTATCTTAACAATGATCTGGTCCCCCCTGCTTGTGTTGCAAATAGGTACATTTCATCATCATCACGTTTCATACGAATTGTGCCACTGAAAACTTCTGGCTTCCAACCAGAACTACAGTAGGTTTGGTTGAATAAGACTAGAATAGTAGTTCCAAGCTTAGAGCGCCATCAAAGCGTCACAAAGTGTTCTGTCGAGAGCTTCGTGACTTATTTTATTTAAAAATAGTATGCATACCAAAAGGAATGTTTGAGTAGATTGAATAGGTAACGGGATTTATTAGAAGACAATAAAACGGCTCCCTCTGGAGGTGAACTCCTCTGCAGCTCCTCCTCTGCAGCTTATATCAATCATAATGTCCCAAAGCAACGACGTGAGTTTGATGAAGCCGGGCTGTTTGGACAAAGGACTGCACCAATTAGGTTGTTGACATTCTGGTTCTGATAAACTGATGACTGAGACCGTTGTCTAACGGAAATAAGATAAATGATGACGTCATTGGTGTAGTAGAAACACGCGCATCTGGCGTGACTTCTTGTGTGAGATGTAAACTTGCTTCCTTAATAGATACGTCAAGCCTGCTTTGCAAAGTGAAGCTTGAATAACTTGTGGCTCAACTTGTTTGAAATAAAGGAATCAAGTGTTATGCGATTTTAAAATAGGCTCTAGGGATTCATGCTAGGGAGGTGAAAAAATCAACTTGGATTGGAAACCTTACAGGTGTAGGACAGTCATTCGTCCAGGAACGGCGAGCCTGTTGTTAGGCTAATGAAGATTTTCCATTAACCCTAGGGAATTAATGTTGTATGGTTCATTACTTTGACATTTGAAATTCCCCACGTTTATTCTGTCCCTATTTGTAACCCCCGCTCCACTTTTGTGTTTAGTGTGTGCGTTTGTTTGTCCCTACCACTTCACTCATTTGAACTTGAGGTCATCCAGCCATTTTGTGGCCGACCTTATGCAAGTGACTTTCTCACGTGGGAGCCTGTTTGCTCATTTGGTTCGTACATTTGTAATCCAAGTGGACAATTTGTTGTGGACGAGTATCTACTGTCGAAGTTTGTATATTTTGTGAATTGCTATCTTTCGTAACTAGTACCGTATAGAAACCCATCGTTCAGCAGTAGCATCCTTTTGGTGCCTAGCTGCCATGCCACCAGAAGTAAGCACAAGGGCTGGGATACAGCCAAGTTGCCCAAGCCTAGACAGGATATAGAAACCCAGTTACGACTTCGCTCTGCTCTCCTGGAGGTTCTGGTATTACGCGTCGGTCAAAGATACCGTTTGGCTGCTGCCACAAATGTTGTGTCGAAAAATGTGAACAACTTCATAATGCGAAAGCGATTCCTCAAATACGTCGGAAGAGAGAGTCAGTGTTAAATTTCTGGTCCAATCGAACGATCAATCAATCACATTCTCATCCTAATTATTCAGAGAATCACACTTGTGGTGATCACGCGGGTTAACCGGAAAAACTGGGAGAGGATGATGAAAACTGGAAGTTATTAGCAGCAGCGGATTTTTTCTTGCCATCCTGCTGTCTGTAGCAAGTGGGACGCCTGACTGAGGTTGGTGAGCAACAGCCGATGGGGTGCAGATTACTTACTTATTACTCAGTTACTTAGTACCTGTATTCATTGGTGTAAATCATGGGCGTTTCCCACCCGGAAAATTGGTAGGATGCCAAATCCTAAAGAAGCCGAGTGAGATCCATATATACCTACATTCCAGTGAGACACCGTCGGCTTTAAAGCTGTTTCGTTCAGAACCTGAGGGACTATCAGACTGTTTGTCAGACTTAGTGGCCTTGAGCCCAAAGGACATACAGTCCCCGAGAACTCTATTCATTAACCGCACAGATACTGCTCAGATTAGCAGAATGAGTCTTTGACACATGAATTGCTCCAGGGAAACGAATGATCGCACTCTTGGTATCCATCTGGGCATCAGCTTTCGAGACCTTTCTCCAATCTGCATTCGTCATTGTGTGAAACCGGATTTCCAACATTCATTTTAGCGGAGTCATAGAATCCGGTTAATACTGGCTGTCGGTAGCAGATGTTCTAGTTTCTAACATTGATTGCATCTTTTCGGTCTCATGCATTCAACAACTTTAGACAGTGATCCGCTTCAGTATACGCTGTGCACCTATTAACTTTATGGTACGAACACTGCGGCTTCCATGGTAGAAAACCCTTCTCCGTTCTGTCTATACAACTATTCAGCGCTATCTCTAGACTATCGAATTTCTGATGCGAGTGTTTTCGCTTACCGCGAGTCTCCAGTCTCTTCGAGGTTGCAAGTTCTGTTTGTATGGAATTTTTAAGTAAACGTTAACTCGAGTGTCCAGGACAAAGAGGTTGTAATCATGGAAATCTTATCACCATAAAGACTTTAGTGTCACTGTATGAATATGCCATGGATATACTGTCACACATGTCTATTCAAACAGTCGAATTACTTGTAATACGACCATTCAAAAGCTGCTCATGCTAAGGGTCAAGACCTTGTCCATCTGGCTTTCGGACACCAGAAAAATGCACGGCATCAGGCATTGAAGACCCGAGGGCGATGGTGAACTTTCGAGGTTGTGAGTTGGTTTGCGCTTTACGTAGCATTGCAGTTACGAGCACCATAAACGCCTAGAGCTCAGAAATTAACAGGAAAGATAATCACGAAGCTCTCATATTTTGACACGCCATTATGCTGGTCAAAATATGCAAAGGTGACGAATTCCAGTGAACGACGAATTAATGAGGTAGAGGGTTACGGTGTAGCAAAGTAACCAGAAACTTTGAAGGGTTGACAACCTGTGGACGACCACAGAAGGGGACAGTGGTATGAAGACGTTTGTCAGACACTGGATTAAATGGACAGAAATCCTATTGGTGTACGCTGGAGGGTGATGAGTTGGCGGGAGTTTGAATTGGTTAAAATGCAAACGCACTAGTGGTTAAACACAGTCGTGTGTCAGCAAATCGCGCACCGATATGGTGAACTGGTCTAGGTGAAATACGATTTCTATAAACATCTGAGTCAGTTGCCTTCCTTCTATTTCACAGCTCTAATCTTTTAATGGATGAACATAGCTGTAAACCGGTCAAGCCAACAGAGAGGTCAACTGTTCCAACACAGGACAGCACATCGATGAACCACTGAACCATAATGCGCCTCTATATCACAGCACACTAAAGAAGTCACCTCTAGTGACAGAACGTTTGCAAATAAATTGCCAGGCTCAGCCAACAACTCAATAACCAGCCACTGCTCGCTGACACCTTGCAATAAAAGCCACACTTCCGTCTCATCGGAAAGTGAGTTGAGGTCCGCTCAGACAAACAAAATTGACGGACCAGGTAAAGCTTTTTCAGCTCGTTTAAAAATCAATAAAAATGATCATTTTAAATAACATTACGGAAAATTTCATTTTGCAGATAAGGTAGACCTACTTTGAAAACCTGAGAAGTGCTGCACCGCTGTTTCGTCCATGTTAGGGATCATCAGTAGTGAGCATCTCACGAGCCTCTGGGGAGGTTCGAACCCGTGACCTTCTGTTTATCAGCTGAGCACTGTCATTCGGTTACGAATGTCTTATCGCCACTGATTAACTGGCACCTTGACACGGTATGCTGTCATCATCGTATGGTGGAACAGCCCATGTTGTGTTTTGAATGACTCCCCTAGGAAAGAAATCCGGAAAGTATGCCTCATATGACTGTTGTTGCCGTTTCCTTACTGGACAGAATACTAACACATTGCAAGATGAAAGTTTCAACTAAAGTGTTATGGTGCAAATGATCATATGAAGTGAACTATGTGGATAAAAGATGTTGGCATCATCTTCTTTCAAAGTCCAAGTTCATCGCATCGTTAATCAGCCACTTGTGGCCAGATGGCATGATGCTCAGCTTTCAGCCGTGATCCTCTCCCCCAGATTCGTAAGATGAGCACTGCGTACAGTTTTCAAATAAGATGAAACAGTCGTATATTGCTTCCCGGCATTTCAGAAAAGAACGAATTTACCTGTATGACTAAATTTTAACCGAAACCTCTGATGACCTACAAATCTTAAAGCTGTCAACACAATCTAAACGAACGACGGTTCAAGCAAGTGCAGTCAACACCAGCCTGTTGCTGAGACTGTTGACCGTTTTTTCGCCTAGTTCTTGTGGCTCCAGTTGAGCTAGTCAGTATCTGTCGATTCGCAACACTTGTCTCCGCTGCTGGATGTACCGCTGGTATATGTGGGATATTAGGAATATCATTAACCTTAGCTTTGGTGAAAAGAGAGCTCTGAAAGTGGTTTTCATGTCTTCTTAAGCTTGTCTGGAGTGCTCACAGTAAGCACGCGATAAATGCATATTAACGATAGCGCATTTAGTAACTGTCAGGAACAAAAGGACACATAAAATGAGCGGAAATGGACGTTTTTTTCGTATGGAAATCTGTTTCCTCACATAGAGATTACCTTCAGGGGAAGATCTTCTTGGAGTACTCTCTAAAAGTGCGATTGGCGGTGATTTCTCCGACATAAATATACTGCAGTTGGAGACCACGCCGTTGACCAGCTGATCACAGTTTAGGAATCAACGACCTAGTCATGAGTTATTGGTTACGGAGTTAAACGCACTTCTTGTTTTGTAAGTTCTGCTGGGGACTTTTACCAAGGTAAAACAGCTTTGTTCTGATCTCGATTATTGTAGGTCGTCGAGGCTTCAAAGCCCCTCTGCACTTAAAAAACAAGTAAGCTAGGAAGAAACAACTCACAGGTTATATATGCTGTTTTCTTGATCATTCGAGGAGCCAATTAATACCGGCTGACAGCAACTGCGTAATCGAAAATTGAGTGGAAACAACTTGCCCAAACGTCAGCCAATTACTCTACTGACGATCCCCCCTTTGCCGAATGATGGCTTTCCATCCCTCTTCCAAAGGCTGGGGATTCCACTCGCTTTAAGAATTCGGATAATGCTTTACAGTAAACTCGAAGTAGATGCGTGTTACTTCTTGACTCTTAGTCAAACCATGACACAACTTTGAGTGTCTACTACCACAGTCCCCTCCGCCTCACAACGAACTGTAAATGTTGAATCGATTGGTGACGAAACGTTCGCAAATAATTGTCAAGACAGACGAACAATTTGGCAAACAAAAACGAGACATTCCCTGGATGTCACGTCTTAATTTCTACCTCAGACACTAAGTGATCCTTCTGCAGTTTTGTGGTTTGTCGCTGCACCCGATTGTGCTTCGTATGTCACGTCTTAATTTCTACCTCAGACACCAAGTGATCCTTCTGCAGCTTTGTGGTTTGTCGCTACACCCGACAGTGCTTCAGCAACAAATCAGGTATTCAATCTGATGTTTCCATAAGCCAATCCTGTGATTCACTAGACAAGGCATATCTAGCACTCAGTGATGACGGGAACGAAGAGTTGGCTCATGACCGGTACCAGTGAAGCCGGGCGTACTCGTTTTACTTAGGCGCTGGGGAGCAATGCCTATCTACAGGTGACTTAGTATTGTGCTTCAAACGTCTTCAAGGCATACAAACATATCCACAATGGGACATACTGGTGGGGAAACCAACCAGCACTAATCGTCTCCAACAGTGTTTGCAGTTAATGTCCGGTGGTGTTAGCAGCTCAGTGAATACTGCAATTTTTCACTTCAACAGAGATAAGTGGTTCTGCTTTGCAGTAGTCTTGCATGTATTTAGTTGTGACGAACAAGTGTTTAAACTGGGTGAACCAGTGAAATGACTGCAACGTCCTGTCATATAGGCCATAATTAATGATTTGTTGGTGTGCTACTCACCCAAATCTGAAGAAAAAGAATTTGAGGAAAAGAAGTTTACGAGATAAATGTGTCCTGATTCGATAATTATCGAGTCGTTGTGTGCTACTCCAGTCTATTTACCGACTTCATTACATTTAGCCAACTGTGTCACGTGACAAACAAATGTTGCCAAGACCATGACTTGATAACAAGTGTTACTTGAACCAAGCCGTCTGTATTACGGGGTAGTGTAGCGGTAACGTTGGCGACATCAACTGCTTGATTTTGAGGACGAATTTTTCATATGGGTCTTGACAATAGACCTTGCATTTGTTAGTTTACCTGTCTGAATGCCTGTGTGGTCCTGAGGGATTTACCTTCGAAATGGGCATATCCCGGTACACTGTTCCCTTGATGAAGAATGGCACATGTTTGGAAGGTAGCTTAGTTAGTGAATAGTGAGGTTTTTCCTCGTGGCTTTTACTGAGATTGCTTATTAGCCCGTTTTATCTCACGTCCACTTGTTCAGCTTCATCGTCCTAATAAGGATAGTAAAATATCGCAATTGGAAAGCATGAAGGACAGCTCTATGTGCAAATCTGACCAGGTGCTTTTTCCACGATCGACGAATCACTAGAATCTTGGGTGTAAGGTCTCTCGGTAAAGCTCTCATGTAGCTACTGGTGATCAATAACCCTGTCGGAGTTCACGCCTTCTTCGGATTTCAGTTTGTAGAACTAACAGACATACGGAACAGTCAGAAAAATCGGAATACAGAACTGAGATCAGTATATCACGATCTCGTTTTCAGAATTGTTCGTTGTTCAGTGAACCGGCACCAGTTACAGGATATTGTTCGTAGTCCAACCTACTCTGCATGTCCTCACTGACAAGCCTTGGATGAATATACACTCGTTAGCAAAAAAAATGTGCTCCGTGCTTGTTGAATGACCTTTTCTCTGATTTTACCTTGTCAATTGAAACTCCGTCGATAAAACAGAGTTTTTTTCATGCAGCCCATGGAAGTACATGTCCAAAAATCAGAAAAGGGTGCGAATCATACGGTGGAGAAGGCCGTTAAATCTTTAGCTGAAAAGACACACATGATTCAAATAAAAAAAATTTAACGAATAACATTCATTATGGCAAACCATGATAGAATCGCATTTTGATTACAATTATAGTGCGAGAAACACCACTGAGGATACCCGTTTTACTGATTCGAGACATTCAAAGTCTTAAAACTCGTTTAATAACTGTACTAGTTACGACTTCCTTGTCACACAACTCAGAAAGCACCAGATTGTGTGGTGAGAAGGTGCGAATGACGTCAATAACATTTGATTGGTCCCACCCATTATCGACCCAAAACAGTATTCCACAGGAGCGATGAATTTGTACCCAGCTGGTGGTATTACAAAGTCCATTTGGTGTATGCGTATCACGCAGTGAGATCGTGACGTGGGAAACCATAGGTCATTTGAGTTAAATGAGGGAAGACACGCGGAGGATCGCTGTCCGGAGTTGGAAGAGAAAGCACTTGGGAACAATCAGAATTTCGGAATGGTTAACAGACTCAGACAGACTAAAATGGCTGGAATGGAATCTTTGCTCAGCAAGTATAAGTCAGTTTTTTTAATAAAATTCCAAGAAAACGCAAAAGTAAAGAGGGAGTTCGGAGGGCTGCCTATGACTAGATAACCAGACCTTCAAGTTTAAAAGTGTTGTTCATGTTAAATTATTCGTCAAATATTTTGCTAAGGTCCCTGAGGTCCCTTCCAAACGAAGATGCGGAAAGATTACTGGTCAAATAAAGTTGAGCTGCAGCGTATAATCAATCCTATAGCAAGTCGCATCTTATGGAAACATGACTGAAGAAAGTGGGGACAACGGAAACTTGTAGAACACAGCAAAGCTGATGCCAATATGTAAACAACCTTGTCAGTCGTCTGAATCGCACACTAGGACCCTCAAAATCAACTCACCGAAACGGACAGGGATGGTGGAAGCACGACTGTGTGGGCCTGGGGAGTTCGGCTTCAAAAACAATCAGCTGTAAGTTCTATGGTAAAGACTCAAGATTGGTTGTGTTCATCCTAGATGGAATCCTATTCGCTAAACTTGCCCCCACTTTCGTGTACAGCGACTCCATCATCCAAAGTAAGTCACATAATCGACCATTCCGAAACTCGTGACAGTTCATCATCTAGGATTATTCATGCACCTCAACGCTATACATTGTGTATTTGAGAACAGAGTTAGGAGGAAAGTAAAGTGGAATACAATTAGTCCATATTGAAAGGTATGCTCAAGCTTATCAAGATTTTGAGTATACTCATCAATTCTACCTAGGCATCACGGCGTAAAGCTAGTATACCACCCAATAAACGCTGCTTATTCATCTATTTACAACTAGGTATGTACCGTCACTGGACACGGTACATCACCTTCCGTTCAGTTAAGGACGATCGTTGTCGAGACTTTTCCACCTATGACAAGATCTCTGTTTGAAATTCCTTAATTTCTAAACTTCAGTGTTAGCAAGAGCAGTCAACACATCGTAGACCGAAGACACCTTATCTGTAAAATTAGTAGCCCTGATGATTGGTGCCCATCAGTAAAGAGCGCTTGAACTCACTTTGCGTTCATTCTTCAGTTCAGAAGAGCGAATCTCACTCCAGAACAGTCGAACGCACTCAAATGTTTTGTTCGCTGTCACTAGGGCTTCTACGTAGAGTTTCGGGTAGGAAATCCACTGGGTTAAATTAACTCAGTGGTACGAACAAGTAAAAATGAGTCACTGGATACGACAACCGATAAGACCGATCATCGACGAGGTGAAAGGGGTGGAAATCAACCACTCGGTAAGCCAGTGGGACGTTCGACGGAACGCAGTAATGAATGGTAAAGTGAACACACTCAATACATCGACAAACAGACGCGCAGCTGATTGTCAGAGTTCCTATGAGTTCTTCAGTATTCTGAACCACCACAAAAAAAAATAATTTAGAAATAGGGTTAACCCCAGGAGATATGATCTTGCGGGCGGAGTCGGTATATTTCCCAACATTATACTGAGTCCATGTGATCCAGATCGTATTCGGTGTCACTGTGATTGATGTTACCTAGTCTGTCACGGTTTCACCCATCGGTCAATTGCACCACAGACGATGGAAGCAGCCAACTCACCAACAACCGCCACGGCTGTGATTCGGAATTTTTCAGCTCGGCAGACGGGGCGTGGGAGAACGTGCAGAAGAGAATAGCCCTATGGAAGAGTGACATAGCTAGTCACCCTCATGCTTAATTGAGACCATAAGAACTGTCTGTTGGGTGATCCGGTGACGAACCGTTTGAGGTTCGTAGGAGCGGGCGCGATGTTGTGGTTGGATATGAGAGCATTCGGGAATTTTAGATGCTATCTACCACAACCGAAGTGGATATCGTGTATACAGCTCGACCGAATAGAAACTCAGCCAAAGCGAGAAAATCTATCGCAGAGTATTACCTTCCTTGTGTCACAAACAAGACAAGTTCGTCTGTGCTAGCCGTACGATGTGGACAAGGCACTGTCACAATATGAGTGTGGTACTTTAGTTCTCTTCCCAGTAACGAATCACAAAACGACTCAGTATGCGACAAATACCCAGGCCAAGGTCCTGTCGGTAAAGCGGCCAAAAATGCGAAGCATCTCTTCAACTCTGCCATACTGCGACTCAAATTAGACAGCAGGCACTTCGTGACCATAATTTGCCTTCGCTTTAGATCGACACGCATACAAGACCTCAGTTTGGTCATGTAGCCCTAATCTCTCAAGATGATGAACCCATATTTCTCGTAACTCACTATTCACGTGCCTGACATTCCTGGTGCAGTTGCTCATGGTATCCATCTATCTCTCAGCCATAGGGTTGGCAGCGCTGGTTGTCCCTGCGCTTTTCAGTTGACCGACTCAATAAAGGTAAGTTAATCTCCACACGATAAACGGTGTTCGTTTGTTGTGGCTGGCAGAAGGTAGCTCTGATGCTGAGGAAGATGGTTTCTTGCGAGATTCGTCGCAAATGCTTTAAGGATCAAGTAGCACAGGCTTTCTGATGTTGGTAGCGATACAATAATACTAATTGTCGTTCAGCTGTAACACCTTTTCGGTGCCTAGCTGCCATGCCACGCGGAGACACGAGGGCTGGGACACTGCCAGGTTGTCCAAGCCTAGACAGGGGAAGTCGAGAGGCAGAGGTCGGGTTCGAACCACGACCTACTGGTCAGTAACTTCGCGATCTAACCACTGAGCTATCTTGCCCCCCAGTAGCGATATGAATGCCTAGATCGGCCGATTGATGCCGCAGTGGCCCATCTCAGTGACGACCGTTTCGAGATTGACGTTTTCAGTTATGTGTCGCATTTGGTTTATGCCTAACCAGTTCAAACTTTAAGCACAAGCGTTTTCCGAAGACCATTGGCCACAAACCAGCAGTGGACTCAGCTGACCCGTGAGGTTATCGGCTGCCCCTGCTGACCTTCTGTCTAAGGTTATCTTTTACTTTGGAGTATACAACTTGACTCTGACTATGGTACTGCGTGGTCATGCACATAAATTCACTCGCCCTAAAAGTACGCCGTCTGATGTAAGGTCCCTCAGTTTATCACTCCCAAAGAGTCTCCAAATCCTGTCGAGCTGATTTGGCTTGAAAAAAGTTTTCACAAATCGTCAGAAACTGTGATAATAATGGAGGTTTGGGAACGAGTGAAAAAGATGAACGAGACTGTGCCTACAGCTTTCAAAATAATTTGTCTGGAGTCTCCCGCACACCCAAATGAGCACCGAATATTTGCACGACTGGCAGCTGCTATCGACGCCATGGAAACTCAATCATCAGCAAAAGATAATGAAGATGCACTTGTGGAGAGCGAATGCCATGAAGATGGAGCAGTCTTTAAGAGGTAGAACAGGCACACCTTAACTCAACTAATCCCATCAACTAGTGCAACTAGGGATGGTGTAAACAAGGTGGTCTACGAGAAATTGGAACCTCATTTTGTTCAGGAAAATGTCATTTTAGACAGTGTACTGATCATGAAGAGCAGTTAAACTGGTCTTTATCAACCCAAACTTTGGAAGAGCCACAAGACCTGAATGGGACGCTGACACAGGTCCTTCTTGGACAACAGAAATCCGGAGGAATATTTCACTGCTTTAGTCTAGAGGGTTGGTACCTTGCACACTTCAATGAGTAGTAAATCCCTTGTAGCTAGCTTGGGAACATTACTCCAAAAAAGGCAGAATGAAGACAGAATGCCGATAACAAGAAGGCCTCGACGGCTATTCCGTTCTTCAAAAAAGATCCAAGAACGCCGTCGAACACCAACGGAGCATCAGATCAGTAGTCCTAGGTCCCAAGGTGTTTTCCGGTGGTGTGCCGGTTGATCTAACATCAGAGATGACAGATTCCTGAGAATCAGACTGGTCCTCGATCGGAATTAGGTTCCATCAATTACATCTTCAGTTTCTGCGGACTGCTTGAACTCTCCCATTCCTCCAGACGGCGATTAATGATCACACTTCTTTAGTACTATGCCGCTTTCGAATACCTCAACAGTCTGAGGAGGAAATATGTTCATTCTAAGTTCTGGCATCTCAAAAATACTCTATATACCTCCTCCTATGGATGCACACGATTTAACTGCAAACTATCGTCTGAGTTCACTAAATTCGCTATCACACAAGATCACCTCCGACGCCCTTCCTCTTCAACTTCGATATTGAAGTGCAGCTTAAACAAGCTTTGTATGCCATCTTGGGGATCGGATTTTCCCCCGAAGCTTTTGCCCATTGAAATTAACTACGCTTTAAATATCGCTGCTCTTGGATCAGATTACTTGGCAAGGGAAAATATGTTAAGTAGCCCAATCAGTTCTACCGCACGGTTCAGCGTGTGTTTCAAATCCTACTACAGGGCTGAGTAGGATCAAGTACAAACCTCATGCCCGCTAATAAACCGACGCATATGGTAGATAAGTTCACCTATCTGGGTAGCTTCACAATTTCAGGCGGACTGGCCAAAAACTAAAAACTCTTTCCGGATTTGAGGGGCTTAATTCAGCGCTTGGCAACCTCTGATATTTTGTGACCCGCAACAAACACCAATTTGAACATTGCCCCAGCACGACCTGACCTACTAGTATTTATGAGAAATGAGGCCGCTGTGTGCAGATCTTCCAATAGTCCATGTGTTTGATCTATTGTCGTTTTGAATCATGGCAACAGCGGATCAGTATATCCGAGATAAGGCAGATGGCTTTCAAAAAATAATCCCTCCTGGATAAAACAAACCCACAGGTTGCGCTCCTTGGGTCATGTGACTTGTACACTCGAGGACCCTTTTTCTGCAAAGCCCTCCACACCCAGCCAGATGTGGAATAGAAACTAGCCAGGAGCGGTCAGTCCGTGGCTTGACAAGGAAACGTGAATGATTTAATCGGATTATCAAGCATTATTGTAGCAACTGCGCTCTCAGCACTTTGAGATAACTCATTGTTTAATATCCCGACGGATTTGGTCTTGTCATGCAGTCAGCGGCGGTCCTGCATCGAAAGTATTGCCTATAATGCGTAGCTTTTCCACTCCTCGCTTTATTAGTCAGACAGAGCAGTTTGGCGCTTCATTGCCCGGCCATTGTTCCCTTATTCTCCTCATACTCGGTACACCAAGCTGTGGTAACTGGAACCACTGAACCACAGTACACGGTACATAGCCTAATAACTGAACTGAAAGACAGTCCACTGTTAGAATGGCGATCCGATCCTTGGGTTTTACTTGATTTCGTAACATCTTCGAATAATACTTCTTCATTCAATGCTTTATTGCATGAAACCTCCTCTGAGGGAGCCGACCATCACTAGGCAGAATCCGGGAAATCTTTATACCGGTCTTGTTAGTTCCGCTAAATATTACCCTAGAAAAAGACCGTGGAGATTCACCAACATATGGAAGCGAATGGCACTCTTCGTTACATGTTCTAAAAACTTTTCTATCAGACAACTGTTTTAAGTCCTGTCGAAGCAAATAAAATCACCTACAGCTTAATTTGCCCATAGAATCGTAGTAATCTGCTGTGTGTCTCCATGCCCAACTGTTTTCGTGTGTGCAGTGACGCCTGTGCGCGATAAGTGGTGAATCGGTAGCTGTTGGGTTGTCCGAAATCGGGACTGTGCCGTTCCGACAGTTATGGATCACTGATCAATGCACAGTAGTCTGTGTCAAGCAAGACACTGAAGGAACACATTCCTACCAGGCTACCCAAAGTAATTTGATTTCTACAAATACACTAATTTGCAAATCAATTTGGTTTTCACGGGAGACTCAAGTGAATCTCTCATTTTTATGATGTTCTTCAACTGAATGTGCTGCAAACAGGCTGCCTCATGTTTCAGTTGGTACGATATTCGAGATATCGCAGAATATTTTCATAAAGGGAACTACTCACAAGATGGCTATCGGAGAGTTTTCTGCAACTTTGTGAGTAGTTTCCTTTATGAAAACAACTGGATTTCTATTCCCCACACATCGACTGCACAATCAGAAAGTAATGTTTCCAGTTTAGGATCCACCCGCCAGCGCTACAAGTGTACGTGTGGCACCTTCAATTACTATGAAGAAAAGGGTAGCAGCCTCTTGAACAATACGAGTCACAGCTCTTTAATTGGAGAATTAAATTAGCTAACAAATTAGTAACACCTAATTGTTGTGTGTCAGGTAGATCCTTTTGACGGCCACATGATATCTAAATGTTAGTGGTACAGTGCCAGCGATCCAGACAAAGTCTCTCGAAGATAAGACTGTAACAGTTTGTGCTTTTTATAGATAGAATGAGTCTTTTTAAATAAGTAATTTGCCGTTTATTTATATGGTATGGGATCAACGCAGGTTCCTTGCTATTTTTCAACCCTTACTCAAGTAGTTGTTATCCAATTTGAAAAGATGCTCCGTGTACTGGCCTTTTTGCTCCCATGCCTGGGCTGTAGCGAATGAACTGACATTCTTCGTTGTTTAAAGTAGAACTATTTGGTTAGGTATACGAAATTTGAAGAGCCTCCTGTTTGGAAACAGATTTTAACGATTCTTCTCATAAAAGTGAATAACAACGGGGAACTTGAGAATAAATTCGGTCTTGTTGATCAGGACTAAGTTGGTAACGCTGTCAAACCTTTGTTTTTTTGAGGGGGGATACTCTTGAGTTTTCGTGACTCCGTTAGGAACGTTTCAGCCCGGCATCAGATTTCCCAAAACGAACTACGGGTGCGTGTTCGTAGCCGCTGAGTTGTATTTACTGTTATCACGCTGCTCTTATTCCAATAGGAACGACCTGCTTCTTCTTTACTGAACAAAACATCCGGATTCCTTTCTCCTACAAACGAATCTAACATACATAACAAATTTTCTGTGGTAATTCGAATCAGCAAGCGTTTTGACAGCACAGAGACTTCTTCTGATTTATTCGACATTCACCACATCGAGCAGTCAACTAGATCTTTTAGATTTTGACAGAATTTCCAGGTTTTTATTTTATTATGGAACCACAGTCACCAGTCAGATTATAATAGACATCTGAAACCAATTCCCGGAATACGCAGACTGTTGATGTTATCGACGACTGCCAAACAATTGCTGAAAAATTGTTTTTGATGACACTAGCCTAGTATTTTGCTTAGACTGACTTACATTGCAACCTAGATCCAAAACACTCCACACAGAAGCTACACCAGTTGATTAATAAGTTGTCTTTGCCGGGATCTGTGATGTGCTGGCACACATGCCTTGTCAATAAAGATGTGTTTGCACTACTCAGTAGAAATCGGTTTACACAATTCTTTGTCACATGGGTGACCTCACCCAAGGTTTCTTATTGAAGCGTGTGCATTGTTGTGTGTACGTACCTTTAAGAAGCCTGACACGAAGTAAAAGAAATCTAAAGTGTTTTGTCAATGCCCTAGAGCCTGCCAGTGTAATACATCCCTTTAACATGAGTCTAATAGACTGGACTGTTGCACAGCATAATAGACTTATAGATCTGGGCAATTTGTACAAAAACGACGATTCATCTTAATGATATACTATATAGGGTGGAGTGTTCCTTGTTACAGTAAATGCTTCCATGTGTTGCGCATGCCTAACCATCGTTTGCCGAAGAGAGTGCTGTTTTCCACGTCCAATTCAGAGTGGCGGAAGCAGAGAGGTGGCCAACCCTTGACCTGGCAGAAGGGTATGAAAGAAATCACGAAACGTTTGGGTGCTGTCGGTGCTACTCGCCCTCCAGGATGGGGACCGCGTGATTCCCACTGCGCCTGGTTGGAGACGTTGCAAGATATGACTGCCAACCGATGTCAGTGGCGATCTTGTTGTCAGTTTCTATCCAGATTGCTTGAATGAGTGTTTGGAGGTGTAGGCACCTCGGAATGATTGTAGTAAGGCAGCAGTAAGTCCCCTCCCCGTCCGTCTTTATTCTTTTCTTCACAATAAGGCTTTCAAATAAATCATGGTTGTACGGCAGCGAAGCATCGATGTTGAACACTGATGTTATGCTGTCGATGATGATGATGATGATGATGAATGGTATACTACATAGGGTGGAGTGTTCCTTGTTACAGCAAATGCTCGCATGAATGCAACTGCAAACATCATTTAGGTTAGAAACAGGATATGAAGGGTCGCTTTTACTACGCATTAAGTTGCCAGTATTGCTTTCATCAAGCCCAGGTGGATTAGATAGTTTTCTTGCCCTAGAAAGACCAGTCAACTGTTACGTAAGAGAGGGCCAATTTAAGCTGCTTTCATGAAGTACTTGGTGAGTTCTAGGACCCGTGGAAAATGTTCTTTCAGTCTGAACCACAGACTGATATTGAGATATAGACTAGCCAACCCCCCGAAGGAGACGAAAAGTTATGTCCTTAGCTTGTCCAACACGCAACCAGTTTGTTTATTCCAGAAGTGTTCATTACAAGTTCAAAGACTTTTAATGGACAGCGAGGATCCAGGCTTCGTTTTATGTGATTGCATAGGAAAGTTTGTCCAACTGTGCTCCCATGTGAGGTACACGTATGAAAGATTAATGGGTCGCCGACCGTCTTTCACATCCTACTTCTTCCGATCCCGATCAGATTCGCTTACGGTCTTAGACTTAATTTGGCATAGTACCTGCCCAATCCTTCACATTTATAAGATGCTTTTATAAAGCGTTCCAGTATTATCATCATCACTGACAGCACAATATCAGTGTTCAACACTGACGCTTCACTGCCGTAGACATCGCGTTTCACTCAAACCTATATGTATGTTCTTCGGTCTTTTACCGGTCTTACTCTGTCATGAGGCAAAGGGCTTTCAGATGGTTTCAATACGGCTGTTGCAAACTGTGTTTGTTGTTAACTGTTGTGCACACGGTCCAGTATAGCTCGACGAGTCGTGCATATCTGTAACGAGATACCACACCACTAGAATAATCCTCACAAATAACGAATACATCCCTGCAGGGCCTACAAGAAGAGATATTAAATCTCCCTGAAGAGAAGTCAAACCAAGGATAGCCGGAAAAGCCCTCTTCTTCAGGGAGAAAGTTCATTAGGCAAGCGCCGTTCCAAGGGACAGACGCGCTCACTGATATTTAGGAAATACAATGAAGTGCAGGGACCCAAAAGTTCTAGAAAATTTTTTACATTATTCTAAGGAAATCAAAATTTAATGTGCAACGGCAAAGTGTTGCAGAAGGTGGGCTGAAAATCATTCTAGTCGTGGGAAGCAAGCTGACTGTTGACCCCCTCCCGTCAGTTAATTCAAACGTACCAGCTGCACAAGTTTATCGCCGAATGCGAAGCAAACTGGTCACTAAAAGATAGCATGACTGGTCCATTAAAACAAACCCAACGGACCTCAGTACGGATAAAGTCCTAGTGTATCCAAGTTTCCAGGATGCGCCACATCTTTCCTAATCTCAAAACACGTAATCAATGACTGCTTCAACTGCAAAGGTACTTATTAGCATTTTCAATTCATAATTTTCAATCCCAATTACAAAGCCGGTGGAAGATGAAAATGCGGCAGCTCTATTTGATACAATGGGGTTAGACTAGTTAAAAATCCCTAACAACCATCCAATGCCCGAACAACCGTCGTGGATACTATCGTCGCAGTTTCGTTTAGTTTGCGCGCTCGACTCTGGCCCATTGTCGTCGCATAAGGGGAGTTCAGAAAGCACTGGCCACCCTTGTTTGCTGTATAACTAAGATGCAGAAGTGTACTAGACCTGCCTGACCGCCAAGTGGCATTGGGGGGGTCTGAGATTATCAGCATATCAGAAGTGTAGCGTACTGTCAGAAAAACACTAGCTCGAGGTATCCAGTCTTAGGGTAACTCAGTATAGTCAATGGACAGTCAAAGGCGTACGCTATGGAAACGGTGTGTGATGTTGACCATTCACTGCCGTGCCATTTGTTCACCAAACAGACAACCACTTATAGTTATTCGCACTCGGCTTATCCGGTTGGTGCGACTCCTTTTCCCTGTGTGATCCATCTCGCAAAACTTCAACCAGTTGGACATCCCACAATTCTGAATATAGTTTAAAGATGAGATCTCAGTGTGGTCGGCGGGATAGCGACTTCTCGAGTATCTCCCTTGAAGGGGTGTCATCGTTTCTTGATTCTGAGTGTTTCGAAGTAATCGAGGGGGACATGCATTAGTAGCGTCTGTCCATCAACAGCAATACTGCTCTTCCAGAGTCATTCAGGTCCCACATGACTGTTTCATGGCTTCTCAGGATCATGTCAACCTAATCTTCCCTTCACAACGGGCTCCCGACGGGAAACGCTCATTTCGCAGTATTTCGATTCAGAATAGTCCGATAGTTCACCCGAAACGCTGGGATTATCTCTAGTTCCGATGCCTCCATTTTGAAACTTTTGAAAGCATCGTTTGTCCAAAAAACCTCCAGCTTGTCTGTTTGACCAAGGATGAAACAGTAGACATCTACCGCTCACAGAACTTTCTGGACAGACTAAGTGCCATTGTCCATTACAACCATGCACAGCAACCACTGAACACTGGACACGGAACACTGAACAGCATCCCCAAATTAGCAATGGTGGACTCGTTGGTCACTTTCGCTAAAAGGTGTTGTCATGGGCTGCGGAGAAAAGGTCAACTCAAAAGTCCATACTTGGACCACTAATGAGGTAATAAAGACTGCAACTCGTTTTTGGGTAACTTCTACATAGATGTCATTAAACGCATAAATACTGCCTCGTCACTACTGGGTTAGCTGAGGCCAATGCAGTATGATTGGTTTATCCATTCGACTTGATTAGTCACTAAATCAAGGAAATCAATGAAATTCCACTATTTGTCAAAGCCTTATTGAAGCGCTTGACTGAAATGGAACGGTCGTGGCAGATATAATTCAGCGGTATGATGAGTAATTCAAATGTTGACGATACAATACTCATATCCTCACGACAACTTGCGCTGAATCACGTGGTTCGTGCGACGGAATGAAACCTATATCTGTGACAGATGACGGTTTAAGGAGGAACGCCATAGAAAGTCAGTTTGTACAAGCTCAATGGATGAAGAAAGCCAGGCAGGCCGTCACACCAAGTGAAGACAAACGAGGGTAAACTGTGCATGTTCCAACAGACATGAATAAGCGATTACAGTTGACCCAGGCAATCCAATAATCTCTGAAGTGCAAAAGTTGACCAATGCATCAGCAGATGTTCATAACTGGTGCACCTCAAAACTGACGTAACGCCTCACCCAATCAAGCGATCAGCCCTTACGAACAGGTGGACTACAAAAAACCGGACTGATGAAAGGGATAAAGGCCAGTGTATTTATACCTATAAGTGCATACACAACTTCACATACGAGGTGATAGTAGTAGTTTACGTTCTAGTAGTAAGTTTAAAACGAGTGTGGTTTCGTAACTCCACGCGTTTCAATCATCAATAACGATACCTCATACCAGCTGTACCATCAACATGCACTTTAAGATTAGTCGGGGTAAGAGTACGCATTCAACAACAAGCACCGGTGGAAGAGCGAATGGGAACCGGTCGATTAACCATAATTGTGTGGTCAACCGGTGATGGTGGAAGATCGCCGCACTCCCAATATAAGATGAAAAGTACGACGATAACGACAGTGAGAAATCTCTGGACTATCGCAAATTCTTAGGAAGTGTTCACTGAGTGGTCATTCTACCATAGATGTGCAGAAATCCAGTAGCTCAGCTACAAACGATGTTCTGAGAAAGGACGAAAGGAAGGACATTAGTGCGGCACCAATCAATGTAAATAAGTACGCGTGGATATTAACACTCAACCAGTTTGCCATACCAAGACCGGAGGATGAAGAATACCAATGAGGTTGAAAAAACTTCCGCAAATGTCCCAGAATGAAGTAAACAATCCTGGATAAGTTGGTTTGGGCGTTTGTGAATTATGGGTGGTTAATGAGGCAAATCAAACTGAAGCCATTTTTAAAAGAAGAAAATTTTGTTCGGTTCGATAAAACATACTGAACAACAATTCTGCTTCTGCTTTTCTATGGTATCCACTACCCCAATACTTGGAGTAATGCAACACACACATGCACAAGCATACATACACTAATGGTATTCACCTGGTGAAGATATATGCTGGTGTGTATAGCCATAAAATTGTGGGAGAGAGAGCAAAATTAAACATGAACACCACTTGATCCATTCAGCTTACTTTGCTTCCAGTTCTATAAAAATGCATCGCTCATCAGTGCACCAGTTAGGGTCGCAACTGCCGCCTCTCTGGATGGGGACCCCGGGACTCAAGTCACCAGTGGTTAATGGCGTTGGCAGAAGTGGCCCAATCGCGTAGCCAGTGGCGCTTGTGCATCAAAGCTGTCGCCTTCAGTGCGTTGCTACCCAACTTCCGAACAAACTGAACGTGCCATCGCCTCCAAAGCTTGGCTGTATGTCCCAGACTCCCGTTTTTCGGTGGTCGAAACTGTAGCAGCTGGAACCAATGTGCCTGTGGTACACGGTATATAGCTGATGAATTGATTGATTGATTGATTGAGAGTCGCAAATAAAATTTCTAATCTACCACCCGTAATAATGAGACCAACAAGCATTTTGGCTGATCTCACTAGTGTCCTCCGAACGCTAATAATCACCAGGAAAGTAGAAACTTCAGCTAGCAGGTAACACATTGTCCATTAGAAGACCGAATCAGAGGATGTGTAAAAAAACTTTCAAATTCCTTTTTGAACCTTGGAGTATGCTCTCGCCAAATGACAAATGTTCAACATGCGGATACTTTGAGACTTGGAAGCAGCTTTCTACTCGTCTACCAGGGAAGGCGAGGAGATAAAAATGATTTCCACAGTTGGTGAAATGGAATCTATCCAC
Organism: Clonorchis sinensis; assembly: GCA_003604175.2. NCBI lineage: Eukaryota > Metazoa > Platyhelminthes > Trematoda > Opisthorchiida > Opisthorchiidae > Clonorchis > Clonorchis sinensis. The sequence continues at coordinate 115,004,637 of CM030370.1, forward strand.
AGTAAGCCTTGGAATTTCAAAGAAACCTTCAACCGTAGAACTGAAGTGGCACCTCTCGTTCGTTAAATGGGCGAACTATGAGAGCGTTTTCTTGAAGGATCACCACCTTATCTTAACACATGTCACAGCATGTCCACGCTTTAGTATTTAATACAAAAAAGCTACATCACTATTCTATGTACTGAGCTTCGTTTTTATTGTTCACTGAGCTGGGTAAAGTGGTTCTAAACCTTTCCTTACAAACTGAGTTGACATCATCAGTGCGTCATAGTGCGTCAGAGTGTAGGCTTAACACGGTAACTTACTATGCACTGATGACGTCACCTCGCTTGAAAACAAATTGCCCAGGTCAGTGAACACAACAGTCATCTATGCAACCACGGCTACCAACATTACCCTCGACAGCAAACCTCCACACTTGTGTCATCCCTTGTGGGATACCACGTAGTAACTTCCGAGCTTCTCACCATGTCATTCGGGTTTTGCTTGATAAAGCAACTCTATCCCACAAGGGACCAAGTACAGCCCGCCTCTTCCTAATCCACTGGCTTTTAGGTGGGGACAAAGGAGAGAACGGCTGACCCACAGAAAAATGATCAATTAGGGGATATATTCTCAGATGACACTTCGCACAATGAGTATTGCTCAGACAAGTGGGTTCCTGACGTCCTATACAGCTGTAATATGGAAGCAGAACAACATGTTTGCAGAAACAAGAGCTCGTGGCCCGCACACAAAGGAGTACAAGTTGCTTCATAGTTGATTGGCGTCAACGAATAGTTCAACAGGAAGCTGATACAAATAAAAGAACAGCCACATAGATTATTTTGTCTCTTGAAGGTCCGGCTTCCTTATGGGTAAACCAAACGATAAGGGTCCATATACTTAAGTAAGTTATTTGTGCCTACTTTTCAGGTGTTTCTTCCGTCGGAACAGTGGAATAAACAGAACTGTATTAGTTTACGTTAATACTAGCATGAATATCGCTAGCTTCAGTGAATCCAGTTCGTCTTACTTCACGCACCGGTACATGGGCTAACTACTTGTCGGACTCTGGAATGTCAGTAGCAGGTTTACAAGTGCGTATCTAATGGTCTTCCAAAGTAAGCTGATTTCTTACAGCGGAGCTTACTAGGTGGTAAATAGCCTGGAAAGACCCACGATGAGCCCGCGACCTCCCAGAAGGTCACGTAAAGGAAACCCGACGGTACCGTGGAAAACACCGCAGGGTTGCAAAGTGCAGTTTCCTTGCCGTGAGTTCAATGTGGAAAGGTTTGACATCTCCACCATTCACCAGGTTGGAAAAAATCCAATGTGCCTTACTGTTTTCGTAAGTAAAAGTTACCTAAATGAAGCCAGTTACGCAGTTCATCATCGATCATGAGTGTCAGGGCGAACGGGAAAATAGAACCAGGGAAGAACTGTGATAACCGGATTACTAAGCACGGTGTCGTGCTAGGGGCATTAAACAAGTTAATTGAAGTTGTAATCATAGTTGCTGTTACTGCTGTGAGTGAAAATGACACATCTGAGTATCCGTCATCATCTACAAAAATAACGGTCTGGGGTTCAAAGATAATTCACAGAAGGAGTTTCTTATCGAAATTCGGTTTTCAGAGTTTTGATGAAACGTGTTATAAAGAAACTGATGCTGGCACTCGACGGGAAATAAATGACCCTCCATGTGCTACGTGTTATGTGATGGAAAGTAAAACGTTCGACCCAGATAGAACAGGATACCTTGGTCGTTAATGTCTGCTTTCTATGGTGTAACGATTCACTGACGGTTCACCTTTGTGCGTGTGCGTACCTACCTCTGACCTAATGTCTGTTGATTTTTGTCAGTGGCAGGTAGAATGGAATACGATGTTGCCATCAATCCACCAGGCATGCGGATCCGATGTTGTTCTCCGCCTACTTTCGTCATACGGTGTGCTACTGTTTAAAAGTACGTTCACCTTCCACAGAAATCCTGGCAGGCTCGTTTCCAAACAGCGCGCTCCAGCCTCTAAACACGCGGTTGACGGTTCGAACGGGTTTTCTGAGCAAGAGGGAGCACCAAGCTAGTTATCACAGGAACCATGCAAGCCCAAAAAAGTGAGTAGAAGTAATGTTGAAGGCTCTGAATAATGTTCATCAGGCTACAAGTAGACAGATCTAAAGTGTTAAGAAAGTTGAAGGCTCTGAATAATGTTCATCAGGCTGCAAGTAGACAGATCTAAAGTGTTAAGAAAAAAAACCAAAGGCGTCAAAACTAATTCGTCGATCGTAATGTTCATTACTATTTGGACGTGTACTTTGAATCAGAATGTTCAGCTAAATAAGACACCTTCAGCCCGAATAACTAACCTCTGACCGTCTGAAACAAGTGTGGTGCAAACAAGCAGAAAGACGGAGAAGTGATACCGGCCAGGGTACGAGAGATTAAACGAGAAACCGCAGTTCAAGAATGAATGACGAGTCCCATTTACGAAGGGATCAAAATTTTCTGACTTGATTCAGAAAGGCCGGCTTGCTGTGTTGAACCAGACTATTCAAACCCCTATTCGTCATGTATTGAATTATTGGTGCAAGATATGGCTGCCACAGTGTGACAATGTACGGATGCTACGCATCGGATCACTAGGATCACATCGAAATTAAGTTAGATCGTTCGGATCTTCAATAATGTAAATTGACAGCACTCTTATGCTGGGCCAAAACTGGTATCATATATCCTAAAACGATTTTGCCTTCTTTTTAACGGCGGCCGGTCATTGTGACCGGTAATTTGATTCCATGTCTGTCGCGGACTACTGATCTGCATATGATGTGATCAGTGACAAAGTTGGTCCATATTTTGATCAATTCCCACTTCCAGCAGCTACAGGCTGTTTGGTATTCCGTAGTTTGCCGTAGTTTATAAACCGCCTCTGGAGCGAGAGCACCAAGTCGCGCAAACAACAAATCAGAAGGTCTACCTCAGTAACTCTTCTAGTTTGTGAAAGATATGTCTGAACAATGGTTCAAAACATGGTTCCGTTAAACCGGTCCTGAACTTGATCCATGTCGGTGTTGGTATTGCCACCGAATAGACTACTGAAAACCGGATTGTCAACATCCATATCAAACTTCGATCAGCCCAGCCTACATTCGATCTCTAGGGAAGTGGAATGAGTTGCCACTTGTGAAGACCCTGCAGCAGATGCAGCACGTGTCATTCATAGAACTGGTTTATCCCACCGCAGTGCCTATTCACAATAAAGTAAAGCAGATAAGGTTGAGCTGGATTGTCGTCTAAACGTAAAGCATACTTGTACAGGGCAACCACATGAGGTAAACGAGAATTTCACTCGATTTACTTGGAGCAAGTACCAAATAGAGCGAATATCGATGAGATTGCCGTATATATTCTCACATAAACCGGGGTGATCCCAGTGCAAGCAAGCCGAGTTGCATAAGTGATCAGATAGACCGAGATAACAACAAAAAGTAGTATATGGAAAATATAGCTGTGACAGACACCAGCTTGCATTGAAGGCATGTACGCGTTGTAAATCCATTCAGTCCGAGCTCAACACAGGTCCAACTTGAAAAAATCAAAAATGGCGTTTTAAGGGAGCACGATTCGCTCTGTGAAGAGCTGATAAAACCAGGGGACTGTCGTCAGATAAACAACGTGCAAGCACACATGAAACCCCGTGCACTGTCACACGATGTTTCTGGACCGAAGGTCTGTGATTAGTAGGAAAACAGAAAAAAGCAAACCAAGTTAACTGGATCAAAATAATCTGACCCTGGGGAGGGACCAACAAACAAACATCAGAGAATCGACCGAAGTGCAGTTCATGACGGAAGTGTGTGGCGGCAACATACAGAAAGTGCTCGACAAACTGAGGTTCATTAACAATACTTGTCAGATCACAGAAAATCGTTTTAAATTGACACCATCACAGGGAGCTGGAAAGGATTTTGAGTATCCATCTAATCAGTTTACGAAATGGCCGGCGGCTCCGGATTGTTGCCCTGGAAAAAAACGAGACAAACGAAGTTATTACGAGTGAAACGAAACAACAGCATCTCGAAACACCTGGCTGCACCTAGCACATTTGGTGTGGCTTTTTATTTGGATTATCTACAACAGGGATAACAAAGAGAGATCTTACTTGCTTGAATGTTTAGTAGAAATATCATCTGTTTAGCACTATAGCAAAAATTCCCTTACATAGATCTGGTTGATAGGTTTGCGACACATGTAACTCAAATGTCTACAGTAAAATATTTCTCAATGTTCAGTCCTTCACTTGTTTGGTGGAAGATGCTGAGAAAAGAAAGCCTGAGGTTGCGACGGGTCGAAAGATAATATCAAAGGGGATAGGAAGCTTGGATGGCGAGTTGAGATTTTGAAATGACGGGGGTAAAATACCGTCGCAGGCGACTTCACATTTCCCTCATAGAAAACAGAATTGTTTACTCAGTTGAAGATGGGTAGCACAGAAATGATGAGTACCGAATGCAAGAAAAATGCGACTGTAACATACAATACGGCTTCTGTTAGATCTAATCTAAGCAAGCCAGGAGGCCGTCGAGTGACTGTAAAGTCCAGTAACATACGATACAGAATCAACACATCATGAGGCAGTCTCACTTTCGATAAGTAAATGGCTTATGATATCGTTTTGCTCCGAGAGACAACCTGAGGACAGGTTGTATAAACATCACACGCACTGAACAGAAAATCGTAGTGGACGAGTAGCAACAGCGTCGCACATCCTCTGTGACGTTTTCTGCACATCAAATTCCAATGGTTCATTCAAACATGCCCAAAACCTGACAGCTCCAATAATGATGATACATAAACGTGAAAAAATCGTGCGCACTTCTTATTACAGTTGGACCTTTCTAAATTCTTACTAGATCCCAGAGAAAAGGTACTGACTGCAGCAAAAGAACGGGTGAAAATCAGCCAGAATCGACATTTAGAACGTTTTATGAACCTGAAATCTAGAATAAGCTCGTGATCGGAAAAACTAATGGAAAAAAGAAACACGGGTGAATGAGTAGTCTCCATCAAAAGGTGTAACTTGTAAATTTCATGAAAGTTAGGGTAGATATCTACGCATTGGAAATGGTAGCACACATGATTGATGATTAAATACAGGAGTGTCAGTGAACCTTTCATTGGGGAGATTAAGAGGGGCTTTGCATTGAAGGCAATAGCTCAGATGCATGAACGCTAGTTAGGGTGCGACTGTGCCATGATTCACAGTGTCCATAACCATTGATATGTCCCGTCTCAAGATACCCATCCTTGGGGACGACACTGACCAGCGCAGCTGAGTTTTTTGGTAATGGTTTTCATACTTCGTTGCCAAGCCAATGTTTTACTTATCCTGGCTCGTTTCCACCTTTTGCGTGGTTGTGTGAAAATGGCTCCCGAGGACCGCGAAACTAAAGTTCCGTTTTTGTGCAATGGGTTTAAACTGACCAAGGTAATCATGTCGAAACAAAACAGCTATTCAAACGAGTGAAGGGAGCCTAAATTCAATGAATTCCGCAATCAGGTACAACAGAAAGCATACAGAACCTTGCCACGTAAGCTACAAGCGGGGTTGCAACAAGACAGAGGCTACATCTATCACGCGATACTTCATAAGGCGGCAGAGTACGGACAATCCACATACTTCATCCTACTTGATTTCAGGAGCCCGTATATTTCCGTCGACTAATCACTTCTCCTGACCATGCCTGCTCAACAGATAGATCAAAGTTTGTGAATATAGTCGGTTATCATATCCAAATGCACCTGTGCGTGTGGTGCATGTAACGCTCTACAAAAGCGTTCCAAAAATGATACCCAACAGGGTGTATATACTCAGCTCTGTTCAACTTCGTCACCAATAGAGTAGCTCAGCGAACATCCACTGTTCGTCATATATTCCGTAGTCGAATGGCTGCTAACGAGAACCTGCTTGATCTGAAGCACGTAGCTGAGAGTATACTCATTTTTGGAGGCGAACAGATGAAAGCCTCATTATATGAACCGACCGCCAACTGACCATCATTTAGCACAAGCCTTTCACCTACAATGTGCAAATTCTTACCCCAGAATGTACAGCCTGACAATGCTCCGGAACTTCACCAATATAAGTACTGAAGGTTGTGTAGAGCCCTGCGTACCTTGGTAGTCGCACTAGCTCTGGCGGAAGTGTTTGATATAGTCTTCGCGAGAACTTCAAGGGATCGAAAATTCGCACCCCTTACGACGTCAAAGAACCATATGGTTGGGATTCAATGGAGCGTGTACCAAGCTACATTGCTGGTGCAACAGTGTTTCATGGTTGCGGATGATCATGGGGTCTTCAGTTTTCTTATCACTGATGGCTATGAATCATTATGGATTCACAGGATTGTCGACCAAATGCATAGAAGGGCGTTTCGTTACCGTTATCTGCGGTGGTTCCGCCGTGTTCTGAACCACAGACCTCATAGATAGGCGTTAAATTCCGTGATTCCTTCGGAATGGTGACATGAACACATGTGACGGTCTCCAGCTTCCAGTTGTAAAAACCTCTCTATGACTAGTTGCAACGTCACCCGAAAAAAACACGAGGGCTGAGATGCTGTCAGGTTGCTCAAGCCTTGACAGAAGCAGTCGAGATGTCGGGATTAGGATCGAACGACGGGCCTTTCGGTCAGTAAGTTGGCGCACATTCTACAGAGGTATCCAACTCGTCACTTTCTGACCAAGTAGGGAATTCCGCCCAGCTGACCCAACCGCAGTCAAGAGTACAGTACATAGTACACAAAAGATGCTGGAGCAGTGAATATGCAGCTAGTTTCAATAGTCGCCAATCAGCAGTAGTGGAGCCCCAGCTAGAATGGATAGGGAGAGCTATCATTCACCATATATTAGGGATTTCTGAAGTCGCCTGAAAGGGTATAACGACGGATAACGTAAAGGTAACATTCCAAAAAGAGAGCACTTTTGTTTAATACAGAGAGACTGTTTACAAAATCAGGCACAATCACTGCACTCAGGTCCACATAGGACGGACAGCGGTAAAACTTCACACCAAAACCGGTTAGCACAGGGGCGAAAAAGCGCGCTACCTAGAATCGCCGATGAATATCGAACGCCCATAAGATATTCAGCAATGCCGAAACATGTGTCAGATGCGCCTCACAAAGCGGAGTTAGAAGCTATTCTGAGGCAGACTACGCATCATGCAACAACGGCTGGCGGCTGAGGTGCTGAGTATTGCCAAACAGCCAGGCGTGAACAAAAAGAAGGCTCAACTGATGAGCACATGAAGAGCGGTTTCAGGTTGACCAATCTGACACGCGGCTGCGTTCGGTTATAGGTGTAGACAACTCAAGAATAGAAGTGCTTTAGACATGAGGTACTTAGGACAAGCCACCCAACATCCACTCAACCATACATGCCTAACCAGATCGTCACAATACTTAACAACCCAGAAAAGGTAGCTTAGGCAACCCGACAGTATGTCGTACATTATTCCGATCATAGACAACTTACGGACGGGAGGAGACAGTTGCTCGTAGGAACGGAGTGATACCGAAAATCAAGATTGTGATGGGAAGGATGAGGGCGTGTGAGCTCACTTCATCTCTGCGATGCTGTAACATCTACTCGTCGTACTAGCTGACAAATATTATTATCGTGGGAAGTGTGTCATGGTAATGTTACACACGTTATCATGTCACCAAGTACTGTCTGTTAGCACACTATTCATGTTATGCTTTGGCTAACAGATGTAAGCCGGCCCCTTCGACTGTGCCCCTTAGAACGTGATACACTAGTACACAAACATTGTCATCTTTCGTCAAAAGAGATAAGTGTGTATACGCATGCTACTACTACTAATACTACCACTATTACAAGATTATTAATGGAAATGATTATGGTTTTGTATGCAGGGAACTGGCATCCCAAGGCGGCTGTAGCAGCCTGATTCACTGCTATTAGTTGAGTGAATTATTCACGAAAAACTGAATCGGCGACACCACTGAACAAGAGGGTACATGAATGTAATGTGGGTGAGTGATATCTCCTTCATGTTGGCACGAACTAAATTCTCCATCAGTCTTCGAAGTAACCCTGCCAGCTACTGAAGTACGTACAAACCACAGTGTCGGATCCGTCAGATTTCGCCGCAATTCACGTTCACGAGCCTTATAAACATCAAGCTGTAGTGGGAATGACCTTCTTTTGTATTTTAAGTCGCTATCGGTGGGTGGTTTTACAGTAAGTTGGGTTGTACGTTACCTTCGGTATTCGTGTCTAAACACTAACCAGCAAGATTTCTTTCATATTATTCAACACCAGAGCACACTACCAAAACACCGAAAAATTTCAGCTTCAATTTCGTCTTTAGCTATCAGGTTGCACTGCTCAACTACTCTCTTCGCGTTACTATGGCAGGTATGCACGCTTATCTCCACTGAATGCGCAGTAACTAAGAGCCAACTGTCCGGAAGTAGACCTAGGTATAGGAAGAGCATCATCGTCCCAACGAGGTGTATCCTAAGCCAACGAGTTGTATAGATACGAGGTGTTTTCCGGCCAGTAAGTTGACTTCACGCATCAAAAGCCGTTCAGAAAGTTCTACGCGCACACTTTCCTGTGTCAACAGGAAAACTTACGCGGAATGGATTCCTTGGTTTCCCATCTCGTTCCCGACCTGGTCTGGCAAACAGAAGAATTCCTATGACTGCAAATATAGTAGCGGCAAAAATCAGCATCGTTGAAGAAACTGGGTCGGTAGATGAACGCGGCAACGGAGAGAGATCGTCAACACACGAGCTGTCGCTGCAAAACGCTTGCGACTGTCGCAGCATGCCAAGCAATTGACGCATGGCAGATTCATGGCCGTTAATACATTCACAAATATCAAAGTCACCACCGTCTCCCATGTTCACTCAACTTGATCAGAAGGACGTAGACGTCGGTTACACGTTCGATGTAAGGAAATCCCGCGCGGGCCGCTTGAACAAAAACTACGCCAGGACTATCACACGTCAAGGGTCGGTTCTTTAGTGGCGATAAACAATTCCAGTTCGCGGAATCGGATTGACACACCATATCGAACCTTTCTTCTAAGCTTCCCGATTCATGTTTGTTCTCATCATTCCGCCAAAGGTACAAGCGGAAAAGGTTGTAGCCCTGCTTTTTAATTTCTCAGCGCGGGACAATAAACTTACAAGCGCGAGGGCTCACATAAAAAGCGTCCAAATGTGCTTTTAACTGGGTGCTAGATGCAGCGTGAACAACTGCCAAAGGAAGCTTATCCCACCCACTAACTATTCGAAGCGAGAAAAATGGTCGACCGATAAAAATGTGCGCTCTGAGTGTGAGAAGCTTCTTACCATGTCCACGCCTTGTGTTAGTCGGGTCAACGGTGAAAAAACTTTTGAACAAATATTGTTCAAACGGGCGTAAGTAAGTATTAGGTCTCTTCGGACGCGACGATGCACTAGGGAAAAGAGGTCAAGCACCACAAGACGCGTTCCATAATCAACGGATGTAAGGCCAGCAACCATTTCCGTAGCAGCTCTTGGGACTCGCTCAAAGAAGGTCGGGTCTTTCTTGCGTCTTCACGGATTCACGGATTGATACACAAGATCGAGGCTTTCGCCCAAGTTTCCCGGGTCGGTTTTGTTCTTGTCGTTCAGCGGCTGTCCTTCGCCTGAAAGACACAAGTTGAAAAAGGGTGTAGCACTGTTCTTTAAGTTCTCAGCGTGGGGCAATATGCTTGCCAGCGCGAGGACTCGCGTAAATAAGTGTCTAATAGTGTTGTGAACTGAGTTCTAGAGGGAGCGTGGACAACTGTCTGAGGAAGGTTATTCCAAGCAGCAACTACCCGAAATGAGAAAAACGTTTGGCTTATGAAGGTGTGCGCTCTGAGCTTAAAAATCTTCTTACCTGTCCCCGCCGTGTGTTTGCTGGGTCAACGGTGAAAAACCTGTTGGCCAAGCCTTGTTCAAACAGGGCGTAAGTAAGAATTAGGTCCCCTCGGAGGCGACGATACTCCAAAGAGGAGTCGAACACCGCGAGACGCGTTTCGTAGTCCATGGACTTGAGACCGGCAACCATTTTCGTAGCAGCTCGCTGGACACGCTCAATGAGGCTTACGTCTTTCGTGCGTCCTGAGTAGACAACCGGGTTGGCATATTCAAGGAGCGGTCTGACATAGGCCCAGAGTATTTGGAAGTCCATGCGAGTAATACGAGAGAAGGTGCGCCGAATCATCCGTAGAACAGCGAATGCCTTCTGAGCCGATTTCTCAAGGTGCAGTGAGAAGGACAGGTTTGGAGAGAGCCAGATACCCAAATCCTTTTTTGGCATCTATCCTCGTGATGTCTTCTGGTCCTTTCTCACCATGCATGACAAAGGAGTTCGCTGAGTCTCCTCAAATGACATATGGACGCACTTTTCGTCATTCAGAGAAGGTGCCAGTCAACGACCACTGCTTTGCGGCGTCTACATCAATTTGGAGGGCACTGGCATTGGAACTCCACGATTTCAAGAATGTCCGCAAAAGTAGACATGGACTTGAAAAAACATCTGGAAGGTCATTGACGTATATCAGAAAGAGCAAAGGTCCCAAAACGGAGCCGAGGAACTCCAATGGAGACCGGCGCCGCAGAAGGTAGGTCGAGCCTACTTTCACTCGAATGATCTGTCTGATAGGAATGCCTTGATTCAGTGTAGGATTTTCCCTTGAATCCCGTAAGACTCGAGTTTGTGGAGCAGCGGGACGTGTGGGATCGATCAAATGCTTTTGAGAAGTCGAAAAATATGGCATCCGATATGAGTCCCTCGTCCTTGGCTTGGGTTAAGCTGTCCATAAATACGAGCATGTTCGTCACGCAGGAACGGTTTGGGAGAAATCCGTGTTGAAGACTGGAGAAATCAAGTTGTTGGAAGTAAGGTGATCTAGAATGGCTCGCTTCAGAATGCGTTCCATCACCTTGCATGGCACGCTAGTGAGGCTTATGGGCCTGTAGCTGCCAGGCGATAGTCGGTCACCAGTTTTGTAGATTGGCGTGACAATCGCTTCCTTCCAAACAGAGGAAGGTCAAGCGACTGACGAAACAGCAGGTGGAAATGCGTTGCCAGAGTATACGACGTTTCCTTCAGGATCTTGGGTGGACTTCGTCCGGGCCCCAACGCGCAGAATGGGTTGATCTTGTGCAGGAGTTGACGAATGTCCTCCACCGTGAATACCAACTCACTCAGAGGCCGTTCGTAGGTACGCCTTACAATAATAATAATAATAATGTTTTTCCCCAACTTGTGGGGGCATGCCGTCAGGCATGATCATAAGGTTACAGTCAGAATAAAGGCATGACTGGCGGGACTGTGAGTACAGGGTTTTGGGTGGAAAGAGGACAGCGCCATAGGCGGTGAGCTGTATCCAATGTAAACGTGGTCGCCACTAAACCGGCACGAGCAGGGAAGCTCTTTGTCGAAGAGAACATCGAGCAAGGTCAGATCGTTAGGATTTGAAGGTGGCGGGCAAAAACAAAACGAGGGAGGGCAAACAAGAGGCTTCCTGCCTGACATATGACAAGAGAAATGTAAGCTGTGGAAAATCAGAAACCAGAACATCAGATCTGGTGAAGCAGCAAAGTTGGCATCATCCAGCCGATCAAATTGAACTGAAGCCAAAAACAACCGCTGAGGCCTCGCGGCTTGGACTTTGGGCTCGTGGCCAGGGTCACAAAAGCGTAAGTGGGGATGATGAAATGGAGGGACTAGCAAAGCGGGTAAATGGTAACAGGGATCTCAAAAACATGGCAGAAACTGTGTGACTCACTGGTGTCGCTGTTGTGGAGGCGGGCATAATAGTTCTTTGGAAGAGAGAGATGGTGGCAACACACGAGCCGGAACGCGAACTGTATAGAAAGTTATTGAATTTGGTGGGAAGCACAGTAACACAGAGATGGTTAAATTCGAACCAACAGTTCAGCAGGTTGGAATGAATGTGTCATGGAGTCAGCTGGGGTCAATTGGGGAGTTTGTCGTATTTGCAGTTAATGGAACGAGTGGGCGAGAGGGCACGGTCGAGAGAAGAATGGAATAGTTGCGGGTGTGCTATCAAACTGGGTATGGCAGTGCCGTGCCATCATTGGCCTGACATGCTTCAGTTTTTGGACAGCCCCGTAACGGACGTCACATTTAAGGTGATTGGGCTGGGGTGTGCAGTTCTTTGGGCAGCGGGATTCATTTCAGGCTGGCCGAGGAAACAAGGTGGAACGAAGCCGATATGGAATCGCAGGGTTTTGGTCCGTTTGGGATCCTGTGGTTGTAGATCACCGGCCAGGTGGAGTGGATAACAGCCAACCAGGTCCTCCAAACCGGGCATTGCCGAAGTTCAAAGCTTGGGAAGATGAGGGGTGGGATGAAATTAGTAAAGCATGGTGAGTTTGAAAAGACATCAAATGGGATAATGTGCATTAATATACATAGAAAAAAACTTGACGTCTGCCGCGATTAGGGTGATGACAAGTGATTGTATGGAATAGGATATAGATGGATTTGTACTTAATAGACTAGCGACCAGGGGTTGGGTTTGCTAACATACGATATTAAATTACAAGGGATCTAGTAAAAGCCGATATAAGCACGCAGAGTGGTGGTGTGGAAATCAGATGTATAAGGGCTGACGGGAGTGAACTTCCGAGATAACTGGTTAATCTGGTATTTATTACATGAGTTGGACAGTACCAGGAGAAAGTATGTGCAAGAGAAATAGTCACCAGTCCCCGAAGCACTGCTATCAGCTTTAATCTGTAAGTGGTGCATTGATGAAGACTTTCGTGTCTACCACTGGGAGCGGCAGGTAGATGTGTTCTTTGTTTGGTTGACGGAAATGGGCTTTGGTGCGGTGTAGCCTCTGTTCTGACGAAGGCAGATACAGCTATGCTCGTCGATGTAGGCCATGGGCATTGCAGAGTATCTTCAGGCTATTCCAGGTGTATTTTTTATTTTATTGTTTTTTGACAGATGAGAGGCCAGTTTTTCATCTGTGGTTTATGGCGTTGCCAGATACAAAACTCAACCGAGGCGAGCCCAACACCAGCAGCAACAAACAAGTCAGCGGTACTTTTTTGATTTCCTGAATTTAAAGGCCAGGCTCAGAACCACCGGCGATGGGCGATGCACCCGTGCTACTGGAGGGGTGGCGGGTATACGAACGCACCATGGTGCAACGTAACAGGGCGACCCTCCTGCAGGGCGTACCCGTCCACCACACGAGGTTTTCATCCCTCGTGCATGCTACCAGATCTGCAAGGTGGAAAACCATCCAAGCAGTCATAAATGCGGTTTGTGCATTAAAAAATACTCCAGCTACCAATTTTTTTCTGGTCGGGGGAAAGCAAGGCCAGTAAAGACAGCTCAGTCAATTCGAACAGACAAACGGCATACAGACGCTGGTAGAGGCAAGTCGCGGAGGAGAAGTGAACTGACAGCTGCCAATGAGACAGTAGGAGTGGAATAGTGATATTCACAGCGAGTGCACCATGGCTAAACGGCGTCGGAGCGTTGATGTGAGCTATCACGTCGAGCAGAAGCTTACCGCGATGTTGTGTGTGAGTGTATAGTGGGTAAATCATCAGATGGATATATATATAGAGCGCAGAATGCGCTCTGGTAATGAAGAAAAAGCTGACTTTGGTTTGGTTTATCAGTTAGAGTTAGGCTGAGGGCACCAGTCACTAGACAGAGCTGATAGAGTAATCCGGGGTAGGGACTTACTAGAACGAGGTATAAGATGGCTGGGAAAAGAGAAAAACAACCAGGCCAGTAACACAGCATATTTAGATCAAGTAGGCATTTAAGTCCTACATTAGCTTAAGCGAGTCAAGAGGATAGGAAGAAATGATAACAGGATTTTTACTTGCCCACTAACTGTATCGTCGCTAAACTCAAATGCGCACTGGACCCGATTCGTAGAGTAAGGCGGCAGCAGTTTTTACAGGCAAGGAATTTGTCTACGGACTGAAAAAGTATGACGATGCGTGATGCTTCGCAGCTGCTCAGGAAGGCTGTTCCAGATGCGAGCGTAATAAACTAGGAAGAAGTAGTGGCGTAGGTTTGTACGAGCTGGGGGACATACTAAGAGGTTGCAGGAGTTACGGAGTCTGTAGCGAGGTTGCGAGTTTATATTTGGTCTGGCCTCTGCTATAAGGTGTTTTTGTGCAGCAGACGGTGTAAGGGAGTTAGATTCAACTTTAACCGTCTAAGCCATAGTGGTTCGAGGCCTAGGATTTGGCAGCGGGAACGGTAAGAGAGGGGGTGGGACCGAGGGAACAGCTTTTTCGTGAATGAGCGTTGGACGCTTTCAATTGCAAGTCTGCAACTTTGGGTGTAGAGTGAGGAGAATACGGGACAGAATTCCACGATTGGTCTTACGCATAGCTTGAAAATTGCAACCATCGTGTCTGGAAGGTGACAGGAGCGCAGTACTAAAAAACTGAGCCTGCGTGCTCTGGTAACCTGAAACTGCACCTGGTGGGAAAAGCTAAAAGTACAGGAGTATCTGAGGCCGAGATCTTTGATCTCCGTGGAATGGGTGATAGGATTTCCGTTAATTGTGAAAGCGTCAGCCGGGAGAGGGCAGCGACAGGAAGTTATACAAGATTTTGTGGAGGAGAAGCTTATGCCAGAGTCGTTTGACCAGCGAGTCAATGAATCTAAGTCTCGCTTAATCTGGTGAAAGGCAAGGGCTTGTGCAGAGGGGGGAATGTGTACGCGATTTTATATCGTCCGCGAAGAAGACCTAACCATTGGATATTGCGTCGAAGACGTCGTTGGTGTACAGTAAGAAGAGGATGGGGCCTAGCACGCTTCCTTGAATGACTCTACTGGTGATCGTTGTTGCAGATGATTGTATGTCCCCGATTTGTTTTATTTGCGTCCTGTCAGATAGGTAGGAGGCGAGCCATTGAAATAAGGTTTCAGTAATGCCAACGGCATTAAGTTTGTGTAGCAGATACGCATAGGGGACCTGGTGAAAGGCTTTTTGAATGTCCAAGTAGACTGTTACAATGGAGTAACCGGCGTCGTAGGCTGCTATGATGGTTTCAAAGAAGTGGAGCTGGCAGCCACTAACGGATCTTTGAGACAGGAACCCATACTGCCGGTTATCTATGGCATTATTAGCCAGGAGGAACTTGGTTAATGGACTTTGGCCAGGCGTTCAAGGATTCTTATTAGAGGGAGGTATGGTGGATTCCCTGTAGTTGGAAGGAGCCTGTCTAGAACCAGATTTGAAATGCGGGTGGATTGTAGCTTTCTTCCGCTGGGAGAGGACGATTCCATGGTTTATTGAGTGGGTAAAAGATTTAGTACAAGGATTCCAATATTTTGGCCGCCTTGTCTCAAGACACGCAGTGGAAGTCTGTCGGCCCCTCGCACAACAGAGTCCTTAATCTTTAGAAGAAGGGATGAAACATCAGCTTGGGAGATGGTTACGTTACTGAGAGTCGGGTGGTTACCTTGACCATTAAGAGTTTGTGGAGATGCACCAGTGAGAATGGGTTCGGAGTTGAGATGAAAGGTAACAGCTGGCAGTAAGCGACAGATGGTCTGCAATATTGACAAGATCAGTGACGCTCTTTTCGGTGCCCGAGAGATACCCGCAAAGAATGTCGGTCAGAGAGAGTTTACTGATAAGAATTAGTAACGAGAAATCCTGAGATTTCCGACATTCTATTTTTCCATCCAAGATTTTTAATAACCTATCGTGGCCGGAGATAATGATGTGAAGAGGCTTTACAGGAGAGACAAGGTGAAGAGCAGTCAAAAGGTTTTGGTAAAATATGTCACAGACACGGTGGGTATTGGTCGAGAGGAAGAAGTCATCCCAATCCTGGGAAGCCAGCGTGGACGAAAAGACTTGTAAAATATCCAAGGAGAGGAGATGAAACGGGTATGGACTCAGAGGAACAGTTTGGCCGTAACTGACTGCGTTGCAAGGAACGAAGCAGTGAGCACTTCCTGGGAAGCAAGGACCAACTGCAGCTGTAGCCAAATGGCCATCGTTGGAGAATATCAGGTCCAGGGTGTAAGCCACGAGTGGGGCGACGTACAAGTTGGGACCAGCCCTCCACACTAAGTTGGGCAGGCAGCGTGGCATAACGGGCGGGGCCCGTAGTGGGAGACCAGGAAATACCCGGCAGGTTAAAGTCACCCAGCAGAAATTTAGACGGATGAAGAAGGGCGTATGCAGTGGAGATAATACGGGAAAGGTCGGAAATAGAGTCGGGGAAGGGGCCGGTGGTAAATAGATACAACCTACTAGTACAGGTCTTTTGGTCCGTTCTGTAGATATCCAGGTGGTCTCCGGAATCCCTTCCAGGAAAGAATCAACAAAGGGAGTTGCACAAAGTTCTGTTTTGGAGTAGATGGCACAGCCGCCACCTCTTGAGTTTTTCCTATCAGAGCGGTGAATATCATAGCCAGGGAGTGAGATGGCCGTGTCACGAGTTTCATCTGTGAGCCATGTTTCAGTCACGCAGATCACACTTGGTTGAGCAATGGCGCTAATTGCTCGGGGATTATGAATTTTGGGCAGTAAAGAGCGGGCAATGAACAACATTATTGACAGGCTCATTGGTGAGGAAACGCTGCTGAGTAGGAACTTTATAACCTTATTCAAGGTGGAGTTTAGCACTGGAGGGACTTGGTAGCTGGAGGTACGGTAGTATGAAGTACGGTTCGGAGTCCGGGGAGGAGTATTTAATATTGGTGGTGGATGGGTGGATGGTCGGTTAAATAGGTCTGGACCCACGGCAGGAGGTGCTGTATCAAGTTCAGTATAGGGTACGGAATGACTCGGGGAAAGTGGCATGCAGCTGAATACAGAGCTGCCAACCGTGTCGCCTTCTGCATCGTCAGGTGTGGAGGAGGGTGGGATGTAAAAAGGGGGTGGCTGTGGAGGGATGGGAGGCTGCCGAAAGGGTTGGATGTGACGAGGACGCTGGGACTGAATACAGACCTGCATGGTGATCTCTGTAGAGGTACCACCGATACCTATTGGGTCACTCGTGGGTCCCCTTCCTGTCCCTCAAGGAGAACGCGAATGGCTTGTTTCTTCGGCGATGTCTCATGTATTTGAACAGCACATTTCTGTTCTTCCGGGTGAGGTCCAGAATGGTGTATTGTTTTCGTATGTCCCATTGGCGTATTTCCGATTTACAGCGGTTCCGCATTTTACGAAATGCCAGCTCATCTTCTGTACCACCTGTAGTCAACTTTTGAAAAATAGTTGAGACCCCTTTTCCAGAAGACGCCGGATCCTTCTGGGTAGCTTACGGCTCATCCGACTGCGTGCTGGTTTTTTGACGAACATCGCGTCAGCCTCGTGAACTTTTGGAAAATAGTCATGAATAAGTCTTCCACTGAGGCTGGTCCCAGTTTAACTTGGTCAAGAAAGATGCGCATTCCCGAAAGGTCTGCACGGCAGCAGTTTCGAATCCACGTTTGGGGTTCGGGATTTCTGACCCAATAGCAGATGAAATCAGAGGTCAGCACACAAAGTGTATAACAACTTGGTTGGCATATGCAAGAAGCGGTCCGACGCAAATCTTATAAGGTAGCTGGAAGTCCATGCAGGTATTGCCGGTTTTTAGTGATTTCCCAGTGAATCAAGTGGGATGGTTTGATAGTAGACGACCGACGTCGGCTATAAATACTGTCTGAGCCTTTAGTTGAATACCGGAAGCATACACGCAAGCTGAAACCTATATCGATGTTTGCCGTGTTCGGGGTTTGTGGAGTTTACGGTCTTGAATAAAGGATGAACTGCACAGTGGGCATAGCTGTCACATGAGGGATTATGGTGCTGGTAGCTAGTAGGCGCAGACAATTGGGAGCCTTACCCGAATCCACCTACACGTAGCAGCTGAAACTAAAGGTGTTACGTGGTTGTCACCACCTCTGCTGGAGAACAGATACGAAGTATGCATATCTGTGGATATATAAAGCACAGAAGCTATTTATGAAGTAAGCTCCATTGTATATACGTATATAATATACAGTACTCTGAGAATATTGGTCGGAGTGACTACCGAGGATCGGAAGCTGAGAAAAACTCACTCATGGAGAACAAAATGATGCGTTCCCTCGTAGAGCAAAGGATACTGAAAGTTCGGGAATTTTGTCCCAAAATTGAACTATTTCGTAGCCTGTAAGATAACCCTTATCAATTTGACCTGGACTAGTTAGGTGTACAATGCACACTGTCATTGAATACCCGAGTAAATACTTGCGCACGCTTCAGGTTGGTTGCCACAGCGGGACCCTGATGATCTGTAGAGGGTTTGGCACATTACAGTGCGTGCTGTGATGCTTAAAATGGTCAAATGGAAACACAGAAGAGGCCCATAGCTAGTGAATGGATGGGGCGCCTGTATAGCCGAATATCATGGGATTAGGGCAGTTGAGCGTTGGAGATTTATGAATGACGTGGACAAATCAGCCATTGGAATGAACTATGGAGGGCGATACATAAGGCCGTTTGGGTTGCCGGTGATACGGTTGGCTAAGGGGTTTCTACGTGCAAAGGTAGTGACAGAGCATAGAAGTCTCGAACTTCCACAAGTGTGTAGGCACATACACCGTCTTGTCCATGTTGAAAGTCAAGTCAGATTACGCCGTAATCCGGAATCCTGATCTGCTTTTGGGGACAGTCAAGACTTGACTATCAATATCAGATATGGAGACGTAAGGAAAGTACGTTCCATCAGATGTGATTTTGCAACATTACGCACACAGCCACTGTGGACTGTGCCTGGGTGCAACGCATTACACTGCCCCTCCCTGAAATGCGTACAAACCCAGCCAGTCAGATCAGTATCTCCGTCGGTGCCACCAGATCTTCAAGAAGCCAGGCGGAATAGCCATCTTATTCTCGGCTTCTGCATCGAAGAACTTCATCCGGTCGGGGGAGAAGCCGGGTTGGAAGTGCAATGTTATCTGATCAGGCCAGGCCACAGAAGGCCAATCACGGTTTACAACATATCAGTGAGGCCGGAGCAGACATACCGTATCTCGAGGATCTGGGGTACAAACGAAGACGAGTATGGCGCCAAAGCCACTGCGGCTCTGATTACCTTGACACTATGCACTGCATCCTTATGTGCGTTTATTGGGAGGGTGAGAGGAACGAGCAATCCGCTGTTATGGTGTTGAAATATACGGTGTGCTGAAAGTTGAGGAGAAAAGATTCGCTTTGTCCAGTTTCACAGAGACTTGGAGGAAGACAACGGTGTGGCATTGCGCATAGAACCACGTTCATATAAATAGGGCAGTGAGAGGTGAAACCTAGTGCCAGTCTACAATAGCAGTGTATTCTGAGGGAGGAGAACAGGCAACTGGGTAAAATCAGTTTTCGAGGAAGACCGGAGTTAGTCGCGTATCGTGAGAGGCGGCAGCAGCTTCACAAGTAAAGAAAGTATTCTTAGGCTGCAAAAAAGCATGATGTTTGGTGCCATTTTGAGGATGTGTGAACGTAGTAAACTGGGAAGAATTAGTCGCGTGCTTTAGTACTAGCTTAAGAGCACACCAAGAGCTTCTTAGGTTACTGAATTTATAGCGAGCATCGGAATTCATGCTTCGCCTGGCCTGTGCTACTAGGGCAGTTGGGTGCAAATGAGGGTGAAGAAGAACTATATTTCCCCTAAACCGTTTGGGCCGCAGCGGTTTAAGGTCCAGGGTTATGCAACTGGAGGGCAGGAGAAAGAGATGTACTGAAGGAGCAACCTTTTGGTGAGAGACCACTGAACTTTCTCAAGTGCTATTCTGCAACTTATGGCATAAAAGGAAAAGAATTCAGGACGAACTTCCATGATTGGACACATGCGTAACTAAAAAAATGCGGCCTTTGCGTCTATGAGATTGAAGCCGCGCAGTGTTAGGTTGCAGAGCCTGCTGGCTCGAGTAGCTTGGAACTGGACTTGGTGGGTAAAGCTAAATGTACAAGAGTATATTGGACCAGAGTCTTTGATGTCCGTAAAAATGATGACACGGTTAACACTAACTATGAGCTCGTCAGCCTGGTGGAAGCATTTGCAGGAAGCTATTTGGCACTTGTCGGAAAAGAAAGCTTTGGCCGGAGGCACTTGACCAGCGGGTCAGAGTTTAAGTCTTGTGTTTGGTAAAAGGCAGGAGCTTTAGTGAACGAGGTAAATGTAAGGACGACTTTTATACTGCCTTCAAAGAGGAAGGGTTTACAATGTAATGCACGAAGAAGTGCCGGGCACCGTAGACGTCTGTGATGGTCTCAAAGCAATGAAAATAGAAGCCACAGACGAAGCTCTGAGTCAGGATTCATCTGATGCACTTGTGCCCAGAAAGAAACGGTTAGCGGGCCTTTGCCCGTACGTTCATATTTTCCAATTAAAAGGAGGATACGGTGGGTCCCCCTGTAGTGCAAAGTAGGTAGTCTGGAACCGGATTAGGGCCGTGGGTTTCCACCAGGGGGATGATTTCACAGCCAGTAGAGTAGATAAAAGTGGTAGAGACAAGAATTTCGACCTACTGACCGCCATGTCTTAGCAAACGGGATGGGATCGGCCGGCCCCTTGCGCAACAGTTGCCTTTTGTCTTTAAAGCAAGACAGAAACATCAACTAGGGAGACGGTTATGTTGCTAAAAGACGGGTGAATACATTCACCATTTAAAAACGTGGAAAGTGCTGCAATGAATATGGGCAGCAGTTAGGAAGGAGTGGGCGAATAGCAGCTAGTAAAATGAACGTTCGGGCGGCTGGCTATAGTGACAGGACCAGTGATAGGACAACCATCCGCAGAACGCAGACAAGTAGTTAGGTGAATTTTTGGAGTACAACACTCAATGGATGGGCACCTGAATGATTTAGAGTAAAAGGGTAATCCGATGGTGGTGCTCTCACGGTAAAATCATGGTATTCGGGAGGTACATGCAAACATTCTCGCTCAGTTGAAGGCTTAGTGATGGGAAGTATAACTGAGAAATCATGAGATTCCCAATATTCCTTGATAGCTTGGTGTATTTTGGGGTCCAAAGTTTTCAGTAACTTGGCAAGACGAGAGATAACAGGGTTAAAATCTTTTATGGCCGAAACATGGTTAATGGTGGTCGTTATATCGTGGTAGATAGTTCACAGAATAGTTCTGTGTTTTCGAGAAAAAGAAGTCTCCAAAGTCCTAGAAAGCCAGAAAAAAATGGCCAGTAACACATCTGGAGAGGAGAGGCAAAAAGAGTACAGGATCCGGAGGAGTAGTTGAGCGACAACTGATTGCGTTGCAAGAAATGAAGAAGTGAACACCTCCTGGGAAGCGTGGCTCAACCGTTGTGGCCAGGTGAACCCCCGTTTGAGAACGGTATATTTAAATTATTAATGTGGGGCTTCGCACAAGTGGGGACTAGCCTTCCACACTAGGTGTGGTGAGCGGCGAGGCGTAGCGGGTAGGACCCGTAGTGAGAGACCAGGAAATATTCGGCAGGTTGAGGTAACCCACCACAAACAAAAATGAATGAGAAAGGTCATTCGCACAGGGGATAACACGGGACAAATCAGCAAAAGAGGCAGAGGAGAGGCTGGTTTTTATTAGATGCAACCTAGTACAGGTCGTCCGGTTTGGCCTTTCAATATCCATGTAACCTCTGGAATCCGTTCCAGGATAGAATCTTCAATGAGAATTGCACCGAATTCCGATCTGAAACAGCTGGTACAGCCCCCATCTCTTGGGTTTCTCCTGCCATCGTGGTGGACACCAAAGCCAGGCATTGAATTAGCCGTATCTGGAAATTTGGTAAGGATCAATGTGTCACTAACGCAAATCAGGCTTCGTCGTGCAGTGTTGCTAATACCTCGCAGAATATAATCTTTCGGCACTAACGATCGGGCATTAGACAGCATTATTGATAAACTGGTAGGTGAGAAAACCGTACTAATTAGGAGGTTTCTATCCTCGCTTATGTTGGAGGTTGGCTGCGGTGGAAAGTGAAAGGAAAATGTGAGGGCAATGTGGATACTGTAGGTCTCATCCCGGAGCAGAAGGTGGGGTATAAGGATCTGTATTGGGTGATGAACATCCTTTAGAGGAGGACGCATTGTTAAAGGACAGATGTCAACCGCGCATTCTTTCGCATTGTCGGGGTGTGCGGAGGAAAACATGATCAGAAAGAGGTGAAGGGTGTGGATGAGTTGGTTGAACGAAGGCAGGTAGGCAGGAGAGTGAAATCAGTGTGGGGCAAAACCTAGACGCTGGTCGCTGCAGATTCGGGATTTTCCAAGCACTCTGTATGTGCTGTCTGATACACTTCTCGTGCAATCATAGAGAGACCGGAACAAAAGTGCGTTATCTTACTGTTGTGGACTACAATTTTCTTGACGTCTTCTAAATACCGTGAGCCCGAGTCTGGATAGCCGCTTGATAGCCTGATGCACCTAGCCAAAACAGGAAGCCAATGAACGTGCGAATCAGCTGATCTATTGAACACTGACGCGTACAGGCGTGTCACGTGCAGCCGAAAGCGAGCTGTTTGTAAAGCCCTCGTGGAGAGTTCCAGGCGGGCCAAAAAGTGATGCAAAAATTATAACTCAGCTGTCAGGGGCAAGTGAAGAACAACCAATTAATTCTGTCTTATCGAAAAAGGTTATTCCATTGACAGTTGTGTAGTCCAGCTACGTTCGGAGTTGGTTCTCCTATTACTTCCGAAGTACAAGGGATATACTCCCGGAGGTTCAGGTGAAGAGGCGTTCCGTAACGGGGATTCCACAGTGAGCGCTTTAATTTGGAGGTGTATTTTGGTGGAGGTTGAACGTGGAGGGATGGTAGGTTATAGTTTCTGCGACCCGAGCAAGTGCTGTCAATGCCTAGTGCATCCACCGTTCCTGTTAGGCTATGTATCGTTTCAGTTACACACGCAGCATGTTCTGTCAGGTTGATGGAAATATTCGCGGTTTTTACGGGTGGCAAATCAGGTAGCTCACCTGTAGGGGCACTGCGCTGCAAGGCACGTAATCGTCCCAATATATACTGAACACTATTCAAATACCGTTCACAGTAACTGGACTTTTCATACAAAGTCACATTGAACCATGACACGCCAGCTGTAACAGGGGAAAATCCGGAATCAAAAAGCCGCTCCAAATTTACCGTTTAGGTTAAATTAACGCCATTACACTGGGGGTTTGGGGAATCAAATAGGCTAGTGAAAGCCTCCCAGTTTATGACTGCAAACGTGTCATTGAAACTGCGATACAATTACGTGGGCGGTAGTTTTCCTGTGTTTTCAATATTCTTTGCAACAGGTGAAACAGTAGAGGATCCCACGAGCATCCCTTGGTCTCATAAATTCTGGAAGCCTAAATATTGTTTGCAACAGGCTCACTTCTCGTTACTGTTCGCATCATCGTCATATGCCTCATTGCGAGCATAACATCAGTATTCATCACTAATGCTTTGCCCCGTAAAACATGATTCATTTGAAAGCCTTATCGCGAAGAAAAGAATGATGGTGAAAAGGGAAGGGAATTATTGCTACCCTACCACGATCATTCCGTGATGCTTAGACTTCCAGATACTCATCCAGGTAAGCTGGAAAGAAGCTGACGACCACGTTGCTGGCGTCGAGTAGCGGATATATCTTGCATCACCTCTAAAAGGGCATAGTGGGGATCAAGAAGGTCTCATCCTGCAAGACAAGTCGCACCTACAGGATTTTCCGAAATCCCTTTTCCACACTTTTTCCAAGTCAACAGTTGACCACCTCCCTGTCTCCGTCACTCTGAATTGGGTACGAAAATCAGTACCCTTTTTGCTAAACGATAAGTTGGCATGCGCAGGACATAACCCAACCAACGCAGCTTCTGATGCTGAACAGATTTTTCTAACGGGATTCCCTTTGCTAACCACTCGCTTTCTACTTGCTTAACCATTGATTCACCGACAGCAGCCCACATTAGCCATTGTTCTGAGGCATCGGCTGTCAAACTCCTGAATATGTCCTAGTACTGTTGCTCGAGTAGGTGAGGTCTCACAGCTCGTATTGTAGCCTGATACACGTCCCTTGAGATTCAGGGATATACCACTTTGAGGCAAAAGTTATCTCAAATTAACAAATGCTACCCAAGCATGGAGGATTCGTGCTGGCAAACAGAATTCAGGTTGCTAACCGAGGACTTCGCTCCCATCTTTGAAAAATGTGGGTAGGAGGTCATCCGGACCAGTGGCTCATGAGAGAACATATGCGTTCATGCACCTCCAAGGCTGTTTGGAGTCTCATATTCACTGCCCAGAGGTTTATATCAACTGCAGGATCCATATGAGTGGGAGCGAGTGGCCGCATGAACTATCGTTTGATGTGTTTTGCCTTTCCTCCGACGCCCTTTTCTTCATTTCAAATGATCCCGAAATTTTTTCCACTGATGGTTTTGCTCGCAGCCGGTTCCCGAGGAGCGGTTGCATGGATCAACCGAAATAATCATTGCGCATTTATGGCTTTCCACCCTCTTCCAATCTCTTTGGGCTTTTGTATCCATCACGCTTCATGGTTGGCGCGCATGCCCACTTTCACTTGACGTCTAGTGGTTTGTTGAGCCGAATTATTTTTGGGACCGGTGGGAACGTTTGTCCAAAACTCAGGGAATACCACTGTTCTGCCTGGTGTGCAGCTTCCAGCGCCGTGCCAGCATATCCAGCTGCAGCGACCTCTGCATCACTCGAGGTGCGCAGCCGGTACCTGGAAGAGAGCGAGGAGGCAGTCAGTTCGACCACAGTTACTTGCGTCCTGCATCTCTGTTTCTGACTATCAGGAAGGTCAGATTCCTGAAAACAACTACTGAATGCCCGACATCTACTGAGACCCTCAGCTCTGTAGATGTTGACCAGACAGACATCGCCCCCTCAATATACAGCGCCTCACAGCTTTCTATCAAACCCAGACAGCGCGAGTCAGCGTTGCTCAAGGTCAGACAACGCCCCCGCAGTATGCAGCGAGTCGCAGCCTATACCAAGACCAGACTGCGTGCGTCAGCATTGGACCAAGTTAGACAGTGTCCCACCAATGACTAGCTTGAGTTGTATTCTGGCACTTGCACGTACTCACGCCACACACTCGCTTGTTCGGAATATAGTTGTCGTGTTCCCTTCCGTGAGTTTTTTTCCGGCACTAGGCACTGGAGCGGGTCAGCAATCAGATACAGCAGTTAGCGAATCAGCAGACATAACAAGAGGTGAGTTAATCTCTGCCTAGAGAATTTCCATCTGAGAGCGGAGCAGTTAGAAGGCTTCAGGAGACCATTTTACCTTCAGATCTCTCAGCCTCTTATTTGTTGAGAGATATGTCCGCATCCTATGTGACCCTGGAAAACGAAAGCAGAGACGACTTTGGATGAGCGTGCGATCGTGTTCCAAAACAGGTATTGATCCACGCGGTCGGTAACTGTTGGCCATGTGATCAGCAGTCATTGGAGGAGACTGCTTGGCCAAACGAGTTCGGTTATTTAGGTTTAGACGTGACCTCATCTGTGTTGGATAATGCTCACTATTTTTGTACCTGATTCGCTTTCAGGCATTGCTGTGCACACACAACTGACGCCAGTCGGTTTGACTCTGATCTTGTCTGACAGTGTGCCACTCACCGGTTTGAATTAAGCATTCTTGGTATTATCAATTTATCAGAGCTGCAGCGGGTTGGGGTTTGAGCAGACGCAACAAACTGACCGCGATCAAACTCCTGCTTGTTAGACTCCCTTACAGACGTGGCCAAACCAATTACATTTAGGATGCTATCAGGAGGTGTCCATTGAATCATATATCCCTCCTTTGGGTGACTAAGTGTAATGCAAACCTCGCATATGCTCTCGCAGCTGCCTCTAGGTCATCAGAGATGCTCAGTTGTAAGCTGCTCGAGAGTAATTTGGGGGTTACCTTAACTACTGCGTTGGCATCCCGAACCCTTGTTTCTGGTACGCAACAAACAGTAACGTCCAGCGAGTCCATTTTGAGAGCAACAACAACTTGTTGTTGCTGCATGTGTCAGGGTACGAACATTGAAATGATCCGGATAGACTGGGCGTCGAGCCTTGAGGATCGATTTTGAGCAGCCTGAGGATGTCAGCTCCAGAGGACGAGCAGATATTCCTGCAAAATTCGATGCAGGACAAACAAAGTATTCAACAGACAGTACTACAAGTGAGGAAATATTAACTGGTGAGGGGGTTGAAGGAAAAGGGTTTGAAGGAGAACGGAGGCAAGCGCTAGCCTGTACTTGCTTACTCGCCTGTTCTGTGCGAGGCATAAGGCAACCCAGCCCATGGCACCAACAGACAGCTGCTATGGCATGAAATTTTTTGCAAGTGTGAAATTTATGGTTTCACGTTGGTTGGGATACCGACAGGCGTACAAACCATAGACAGAATGATGACTAGGGTCCCCAACCAAAGGTTTTGATTCAGAAGCTTGACCGCAAAGCAGAGGTATTTGGTGGAAAATACAGGTGCATTACCATTTGTATAGAACAGGGTGGCAGATATGTTCTAATTCTCAAACTTTAGGGCCATGAGATTGTGTCGGTCAGACTTCTAACCATTGGTCAACTTGGCGTGACGGACTCTGTGAGACTGCGCGAACACCCCGCGCAGTATGGTTCGGTGTGTTGCGGAGACACACACACCATCACACAACGTGGTTCCAATCTTTTCATGGAAGACTGTTCAAGGGTATGGCAAAATTTTTCACCACTGCATACAACCACTCCCACATACAGGGAACACTCACCAAAACTAAAAGCCTGTCGTTAGCATGTAGCTTCTCTTTTCTACTATTGACAACACATGCAAAAACCTTCAAAGTTTCTTGCGGAATTATCCTAAAGGGACTTAGTAACCCGATTTGAGGACCATAGAATCTACTCGTCAAGTTGCAACTAACAATTGTTTTCGTTGGTAACCCTCCTTGTGGACTGTAATGGCCAGCTGCCTTTGGGAGTCTCAAAAACCGGGCTGATGGACCCAGCTTTATGTCAATTGATTTGTTAGAACCCCCGTCCGACACTGATATATTGGGGACATCATTGGGCCCATTTTTTACTTCTTCCGAGAGCCTAGTGGTGATCCGCCCATTCCTTCTCTTGTATTTATCATTTCAATTCTCTGATACACTTTCAGCTTTTTCCGCCTGCATGGTCAGTGAGTTGTTTTAAGTTTAATATTTTATTCTTACAATTTAAAGCTATTCTACTCACTTCAAGAACTCCCACAACGGACTCTTCTCAACAGAGATTCAGCTGGGTTCCAGGTGAGTCTCTCGCAAAACCAAATTGAGTTGCAGATGAGTGTATTTCTCGAAAAACAGTCCAATTTGGGTTCAAGTAGAACATAAGGTTGACGGAAACTCGGGGACTGCGCCTATTTGATGAGCCCCAAGAAGGGCGAAACCGGTCGTGGGCTGTCGAAGGGTTTTCAGCAAACTTATGAGTAGTCCATTGCGAATAGAGAGTAGATATCTTTAATTTCGGTTTACACAGGACTCTGGGATGCATACCGTTGCTTGTTCATACTGCGAATTTCACCGCCTCACCATCAGGGTTTATGATTTTCGTGAACCTGATTATCTACACAACAATTCAACTATCAAAATTAAATAAAACGGAAATAAATATTTGTGCATAACCCTAACCTTTTTGACCTCATTTTACCGAATGTGCTTTTTTCACTGGAAGCTCTCAAACCGCACCATTCAAACAGTATCGAACTCCACCCTAAATCCAGACACTCAAGTTGGAACCGCATGCTTATTTATTTGTAAAAATACCGAAATTTCCAGCTTCTCACCTTGCACTTCCAAGTACTATACAATCATTACGGTTTTTGTGTTCACTACCATGAAGGTTTTGATTAAAGCTTCAATTTTATTACATTAAAAGGCTGTGAAATTCCTGCCAGTTCATCAAACAGGCCATTACAAGTAGTAGAGTACCGGTTTTTCATGCAGTAAACTACCTTTAGACATCAATAAGTCGTTTAACGAGCAATGTTACTTATTTGAGCAGTCGTCCCTCTGTCCTGATGTAATTATTCTCGTGAGTTCACACCAAAGGGGGAAGCATTGAACTCGAGTTTCGCTATTAATAGAGCTCATTAGCAGTGCATGTTCAATGGTCGTGCCGGGGTTTGAACTCTGGTTTGAACTCGCTCGAGCGTGAACACGTTTGCCCGTTAAGACAAGAAAATTCAGATACTTCCAGCGCTCGCCTCGAATGTCAGGTGTCCGGAGTTCAGAGGAAGGCCATTGGATATACACTGCTGATGAGCTCTAGTGAGAGCGAAACTCGAGTCCAGTGCTTCCGTTTGGTGTAGACTCGCCTGAATAACTACGCCAGGAAAGGAGGACGACTGTTCAAACGAGAATGATGTGATTATGAACATTACATATCCTGCAAACCCCATAACAGATATCAATATTATTTAGTTTGAAGAAATCCATAATCCATTAACACGTCCAATTTGACCGAATTATGCTTAACCGGCAAGAAATACTTTGGCGTCGATTCTTGTCTTAGTACTAATTGCTCGATATTTGTAAGCTCAGTCTAATAATTTCCAGAAAACATTGTCGATGTTTAACCTGTGTGAGGCCAAAAATCTGCCTAACGTCAACTTACTGCATTCTAAATTATGTGTGTACATGATTTGGACTATCATTTACTCTTTTAACTGGCTGCATAGTTGCGGTTGACAGAAGGGTCACGACGCCTTCAACCTGGCTGTCCATTACTAAATTTACTTTACAAGCTGACTTGAAGGTTAGTGACCACCAAACCTATGCTAATTTCTGTTGCACTTTTGCAACCATGGGCTTGGCTCCTCTGTGTTATATCCAGTGCCTGGTGAAAACTAGTCCATCGCCATATCGACAAGATCGGTGGTAACTCTTATTATTGCGTTCGCGGGTTGAATTTAGTAGCATCCAACCAAAATTTCACCGGTTTGTATGTACTGTCTTTTCGGTCAAAATTTTCAAAGTGAATTGGTGGCGTCAAACTTATTTCACAGTTGATAAGGTTGCCTCATAAGGGGGCATTACTCCGACACTCAGACGGATGAAAACGCGTGTATTCCAATCAAACATAGGTTAAGCAAGGTGCGTCTCAATTGAACCACCCGACGAGCCAAACGTCGGGTGGCCCAATTGACAGCTGACTTGATAGTCAAGCCTTACACACCAACAACTTAGGGTTGAGAGTCCGTTCTGTGGTAACACGAGGCTTGTTCCATCAGAATTCCGCCTATTTTTTCGCATCCTTCAAGCATTAGTTCGCTGGCCCTAAGTACGATACATATATACTGTTGGAATTCTTTTTCAGACATTGGTTAACCCATACCATCCCGCACTTTTACACCCAAGCAAGAAGTAACAAAGGACTCGTAAAAGGTGTGAAGGTTAGTCACGCGACTGTTGCGTTAGCTTTGCTATGTTGACTACCGCCAGTGAATACTTTTCTCTGACCTATCACCTAATACCTTTACCGTTAAAATATTTAAATACAGCGGTTCCGAGTCATCTTGGAAGCTAAACAACCACCTTTGAGGGGGGAGGTAACAAAACCTCAAATTTGAGGACATTAACAGGAACTCAAACTTCACTATCGGGCCACTATGTCGAATACATTCAGATCCTCCTTAGAGGTCATATCCACCGTGAAGACTAAACGAGGTGCACAAATCCGCCGAATTATGCCGCCGGATGGTGCGCAATGCTTGTCAGTAAACCCGAGGCCAAAATCTGTTCTTTAATATGTGATCAAAAATGTGAGCCGGGAAGGCAAATCTACTATTCAGATTATGGTCGTAATTTCAAACAAGATCAAGGGATGCATACACGTACACTTTAACGGCGTTTCGTATGTGACGGGTTTCGATGTTTGCGTTTCAAAGTACACTGTTTACTTTGTTTCGTGAGGAACCGTTCGTAGTTTCAGAACGCAAACCCCAACCTGGTCATTTGACCGTCTCGAGAGTTATCATAATTCCGATCCATCATATGCGGCCCGATATTATGTTGTCAGCACTTTGGTGGTTAACCACCCATGCCTGAGGCCATTTATTTGACTTACTGTTCCCCCCGTTCTTGTCTACAGATTTAGCCACTACTGTTTAACACTGGCTGAAATTTTTTACCTAAACCGTTCCCATCTGAATGCATGAAGCCTCCTGTTTCCGCAACGTGTGCCACTCTCCCCATGAATTATTGGGTTTAATTTTATGGCCAGTGTCAATCGATAGATAATACACTAAGGATGCCTGCCTGGGGCTGCCAGAACTAAAACAGAGAATCCGTCAAATGTATAGAGAGATATATCTTTGAACAGTCTATAAAAGGGGTACATAGCCGCTGTCTCACGGTCAGACTTTTGAGCCAAAGATATTTGATGAGGACACTAATCGTCCTCTTGTCCAGGTGTGAGCGCCCTGGCAGTATCGCAGCCCATGTACAACCATGAATTGCATATATACAAATACACAGTACGGCAGCGAATCATCAGTGTTCAACATTGACTTCAAGCTGTCAATGATGATGACGATGCCCATCAACTGCTACAATTTTGTGTAGAAATTTTTTCAGTCCGTGCAATGGTTCTAATGGAGTTTTGGGTGTACGTCTAAGGATTAGATCTAGGTGTAAAAAGATAGCGGAGATGTGCCAAGGGCCATCGAAGGACAACGTCCTCCGGGACGGAAATCGATTTGATTGGGTCTTGCTTCCAAGTGTTTTTTAGAGGGGTAAGTAGTCTTGTTGCAATATCGACTGATCTCAGGACAGCTGCTGAGACAGGTTTGTCAACTTTGCAGAGACCGTCACTACTAGTGAAGTGCACTGATTCTAATGAATGGGTTCACCGTGTCATGGCATAATAGTACAATTTGGCACAGTTAGCATGCACGGCTCACATAACAAACCAGCATGATACCCACACTCATGGATAGACTTTATTGGATCCAAAAAGTTCGAATTTCCTTTTTAAATTCACGAATGGCACAAAAGGAATTCTATCAGGTAGACGCGTAGTAAACAAAGTCGTTTATGGGGAAGCTTCAGAAGTGAAGGGAAACAACACTTGTAGACCTATGCCAAAGTTAGCTTTCTTCAGGGGGAGGTTTTGTCCCATTGTTTTTTATGTTCGAGTTGCATTTGCTGCCCTATTGTGGGGGGTTTGTTTGGATGTCTTTGGCCCGAGTCTGAGGACGACTGAAAAGTCTTCAAGGTGGTCAGCCACTGTAATTCGCTGCGTTTAGGTCCAATCAGAGTCCAGTCTTTGTGCTCAAATTTCATCCCGGATAGCCTCCTTTTCAAGCGGTGTGTCGCAAGCAGGTGCCTGGTGAAGTACTAACATCCAGCCTACAGAAGTCTATGAGGTTTGCCACCTTAAACCACTGGGTTGAGATGACACTGTCACTCACAAACAAGTGTAAATGTAAACTTATTGGAATCTTGCGGCTTCCCTTGGAGAGACACGGACCTAGTCTATGGCAGTTTAGATGGAGCACCTGGGTGATCCAAGTGTCCATCTGAAATAAACGGAAGTATATTCCACTCGGATACATGAGCTACCACTGTGTATTTCACTGAAACATCTGAATCAACACATCAAATTTAGTATGGAGATAGAGTCAACCTCGGGTACACTGGCCTTCTTAAACTTCATGACACATAAGGTGGGGGAACCATGGACCACAGTACGAAAAGCCAACGGACAATGGGACAATTTTGAACCACTCGTCTGCCCATCCGAGGTCGGTTTTCGCCAGTATTGCCTCGTCAACGTTTAGGCGTGTAAAGCCCTGTGCACAGAAGAAGCTGATCGAACGTCGGTCCAAATTGAAGTAATGAACAAACTTCGGGCTAGTGGATATCCAGCTAGCTTGATTAGGCGTTAGTTGCGAAGGGTCCTGGTACCGGTGGCGAAATCCAAACGAGAATGGCTTGGGACAGCTGTTATTCCATATAAACCGGGGACATCGGAGATCATTCGAAGGATTCTAAACACAGCCAACATAAGAGTAGGTTTCCAGAGGGGAAACACTCTGCGCTCTGCACTGGTGCAATTGAAGGATCGCCTCCCGGCAAACAGAACTAGGGACTGTGTCTACAAAATCAAGTGTAGCGACTGTATTAAGGTCTATATAGGACAGACGGCCAGGGAACTTCACACCAGAATCGGAGAGCATAAGAGGAAAATAAACAAGCCGCCGAGAAACGCAGATGAATATCGAGCGTTATTAAAAGACTCGGCAATTGCAGAACATGCACTGGACACGGGGCACAAAATAGATTTAGAAAATGTTGAGGTTTTGAGGCGAGGATTACGGTCCACATCACAGACTGATGGCCGAGACGGTAGAAATCGCCAAGCATCCCAGTGTTAACAGAATAGGAGGCGTGGAACTGGCAAGAGTGTGGAGAACGGTCTTGGATCAGTCGAGCTGACACGTGTTGGTGTGCGGTCATCAGAAGTAGTCATCATCTAAATTCCACTTGACCTCACACCTCTCCCCAACTAAATTCCTGCAGCACTCACAAGCCCACGAAGACCAAGAAAAATCTACCAGTTTCACCCGAGGTGAATCATAAATTGAAGCACCCTGAAGTGGAAGATTAAGGAACAAGAACTGATCGGAACTACTTTTAATCTCCTCCAACCCATCAATTCAAGATTTACCGCAATAATAGCCGACAAGAGCCATTAATTGACACTCATCACTGACCTAGTGTGATAATCTGAAGTGGACTTCCTGATTGGTGCCCCGTCTGCCTTATAACCTGGCCAACTTGGTGACCTGTTCACTTGGCCTGATGGAGCTTTTGTGTCAAAGGCGAAATGTTGCCCAAATAAAAACTACCGATTGTTTACCAAGCTCTTCTGAAACCCAAGGACCACTTTTGATTCCATATTAATGTAAGATCCAAGGAGCCGGGTTTTCCTGTTACTCGATCTCAAAAATAGAAAGGTTGGTACGGAGATACGTATTTGAAGCACTAGGCAGGGAATACATCAGTTAGTATTGGCAAAGGGAACAGAACTGTTGCAAACATCGGATAGGGCAGTGGGAATCGCTGGTCTGGCTCTAAGAGCGGCCGGTTCAAGTACGGCGTAGATACAACTATACGACCGATGATAGCAGTGGTAATCACTGGTGGTCCATCCTTGAGAACCGGGATAACAGGTCAGTACGTTGGGAAAAAAGCCGCATGCAGGAGGAGCAGAGGTCAGTGATGGGCGTCAGACTAATAAGACGGAACAGTTGAATGGTTACGAATGCACGTAAACATACTGAACAGATAGAATGGAGTGCAGAAACACGGAAATCAGCCGACGCATACCGCGCTGCAAGATGTTAGTTGCACGTGCACGCCGAGTGCCACCGTACCCCAGTTGTGCGCAAACCGCACTCCAGTCAGACAGAGACGGCAAAACAACCTTGAACACGTGGCCTGTTGCCGAGTAAAGAGTTGACTGAAATCCCATCCTGACAGTTTACGACCAGTTCCAGGCAGGAAGGTCTCAGCATCATACATAAGGTACTTTCAATTTGCTTTTGGAAACGGGTTGAAAAAAGCGAAAATTTCACCCGTGTTCAAAACAGCGCTGCGTTTCCATTGTCAACGGGTAAAGGGTACGAAACAAGCAGTACAGCATTGCACTGATGTTATTGATTGTTGAATTAGTCTCATTTGTTCGTCAAACATCGATCGTTCACTCGACCCATGTATACACCATGTTTGGGCTTATTCCTTCCCCGCCCATTAAAACTTTGCTTCTCATCAAGCTTTCAATTTTAGTAGATTACGAGAAGTTTACACGGTTTACGAAAGACTCACTGCGAGGAAGTTCCTAAACGTTGGCACAGACCTGTCGGCAACCTGTTCCATTTAGGCAGAAAAACCTGTGGACTAGCAGGTGCAATGAAGTTGGTTATCACATACAGTGCACCTCAGCATTTGATTCGGCGATGCTTCTCACACTACTGGTTGAGTTACACCCTTCACACATCGGTCACCGAAGGTCATTGTCTGTGCTGACCTTGCTTCTTACCGGCACATTCGGGACGCCTTCAAAGGATAGCAATTCATTCCTCACTATTATTAATACTGGGTTAAGCACATGGTTGTCAAGCATGCTGTGAAGTTGTTTTTCGTTTTCTGCATTTATATTGACATGGAATGGAAACCTATTCAATGAAACATAAATTACAGTGTTTACCATCCGTTTCACCAGAACTCACTGTGACAATACTGCGTTTGCGCAGTGCAATTTCCTTTTGGACTGTCTATATTTTTTAATCAATAACAGATTCTGTGTGGCCATTGGACTTGAGTAATGTATTGAATCGGAGGTTTCTGATCATGTTGGGCTTGCTCTGCTGAAGCCGATAGTTTCCCCCATTTGCGAACATTCCTCATTTAATGCTAACTCCCTATCCAGTATGGAAGAAGACTTCATTCTGCGGACGAACTCGAAACTATGAGCGCCCTTTGACCGGACTGGTCAACAATACTTAGCTTATTCTACTGAACTGTTTAGACTTCTCATCTGTTATTCAGTTAGTATATATATATATATATATATATATATCATTCTATTCCCCATTCAACACTTTGCGAGTGGTGATAGCGTTCTTCCTAGAATCTAATCATGCCGACTTAAGATGACGAGCAGCCAACAGCACCTGACGCACTGTCACCAAGGTCAACTCGTCGAATGACGGATACTG
Organism: Clonorchis sinensis; assembly: GCA_003604175.2. Taxonomy (NCBI): domain Eukaryota; kingdom Metazoa; phylum Platyhelminthes; class Trematoda; order Opisthorchiida; family Opisthorchiidae; genus Clonorchis; species Clonorchis sinensis. The sequence goes on from CM030370.1 coordinate 115,039,412, forward strand.
CATGTTACGCTGGTTTACCATAGGTGATGGTGAATTGAACAAGCCGTCAAGTTGAACTGTGTTGCGTCATGTAGTTCGTTAAGCGAAAAAGAATAACTAGATTGAATGGTGTGCTACCTCATCTCACCATTTCACAGGATGCCCGCAAGTGTATCTCTTGTCAAGGTTCCACGCATGAACACACTGTTGTTTATGAATTCAAGTTGGGGCCCCACTGGTGGAACATTTCATAGCAATATCTTTTGAAGGATAACACTCGGTTTATCGACCGTCTGAATGGCCAAACAGCTTCGGGGACAGACAAGCAGTGGGGAACAGGCTTAAGCACAACTAACAGCGGTGAGTGCAAGATGCAGCCACCTAGATGTTAATCGTTAAAAACTACCAACCGAAGTCTGTCCTCCTCCTGTCTCGTGAGTCCAGTGTGGACTCAAGGATAATTCCGTCAGAACGTGTGGAGTACTGTTCAAGCGAGAGTGATACCGATGTGAATATTAGAACAAGGTATCTCATGAGTATACACATCACCGTTTGCTGGTGACATTTTATCAACACAGGGAGACGTGCCGAATTACTACGGTCTGCAGACCAAGTAAAAACCTGCTGTCAGTACTCGATACATATACCTGTTGTTCTGTGTAATCTAGTCGAGGTTTTACATGTGTGAACCCTAGTGAGTTCAGTGGATCCTAAGTGTGGCTTGTAAGTGACCAAATGTTGCATAGTGAGGTATGATTGTCACTGGGATAGCGGAATCAGTTTGCACTTGTAGTACAAATAGATAGGGTAAATGCGGACAGTTCTCAGGGAGGATGCAACTTCATTTTTAGTGACGCCCGAAGATAAAACCGCACATGACCGGGCAGTGTCCTTGTTTGTCTTACAACCAGTACTGAATACTGATCTCTAGACGACCACGAAAGCTGGCTTTGTGCCGCATGCTCCCACAGTGACAGCGAGCGAATGGTGGTGTTTAGTTTCAAGATGCTGAGTAGTGATACATCCGAAAAGAGAATTCTAGTGGAATAAATGCATATTCGATTTGGCTCAAACTAGATTTCAGGCAACACCTCCAGAATGAACGCCACAGAACTTCATCGATTGATTTAGCAGCCAGGTTAAAGTACTCAGATGGACAAACTGGCCCCAAAGTGAAATTGTTCAGGGCTTCACCGTAGTCTGGAATCACATCGATAAACCATATCGTTCCTTATACTTTTCTCCGTGTTTGTTTAAAATGGTCAACGAGAATCAACGCCTCGGGTAAGGTATCCTCAACTCACTTAACAGACAACACAATAAAACGAAAAAAACGTCTGCTTCCTGATTAGTCAACTAGTGTAATTAGTATGCCACGTAAATTCACTCTATTAAAAAGCAGCGGACGTTATGCGATGAACAAGACATAACAAACAAGTGCAATCCTATGGCGACGAAATACAACGGGAGGTATGTATGTATCGATAACTAGCTGTATCACAAACCGTTAGAAAGATGAGGGTTAAAAGACACCTGAATGTTAGAAAAATGCCGCAAGCCAGTGATAGATAAACACCATTAGGTGGAACAGAAAAAAACAGGTTGGTAAACCGAGCTGCTAAAAATATGGATGGTACATGAACAAAGCGTTGTGGAAAATGCATGAGATCGAAATCACAGACGGGTGGTGGAGGACGGATTAGCCTAGACAAATCAAGTCCACGGTAAGAATTTCGAATGCAATACAGTTCCCAACAGAGCGTAGCCAAGAAAGTAGGCAAGTATCACACATTGACTGATTGTGCGACAATTCAGCGGATTGTACATACGCCGAATTTCGCTCATTTCGCAATAGCATGTTGACTTTGGGGTTTTCACAGCAGACTTCTTGCATTTAGTTCCAGACTTTGCGCCCGGTTCCAGCTGCCATTGTGGACTGTCATAGACCAAGTATGCGCAATACCAATAGATCATTGGACACGAAGAGAAGATGAGGCGCGTCAGGACCTGTAATGACAAAAAATGACCGTATGTGTGTTCGTCTACATAACCGCTGATATGCAAAAATAGGTGAAAACAGGGGAACCCGCACGCCGCATCGAGTTTCAGCTCAAAAAGGATAGAAATATACAGTGTTCACAACGAACAAAGTAATTACCTCCACTCCCGTTTTCTTGAAGAAACAGATCTCTGTGGATTCACAGGTGACACAGCATTGTGTAGTGCTCTGATTACCACGTCAATCTCAAGAAAAATGAGTGATAAAGGTGCGATGCTACTGACCAGAAGTTCCGCCGTCCCAACCCAACTCCGGCGTTTCGACCGTTCCTGTTTATGCCTGGGTGATCTGGCAGTTACTCAGCTACTCGTACTCCCACTGGGTTGTATGCCGGCTATGCATCAGAGTGATGCCTAAGCTGAACAATTTATTAGTTATAATTCATTCTCTATTCCACGACATCAAAAAAGCAAATCACTCGGCAAGCAAATGAGGTTAAATTGGATTGAAGTAGAGGGTGAGCTGATTTGCTTCTCATGACAGGCCTACCGGATTCGTAGGCAACTCAGTCAAATCGTAATCAGAGTGGTGGTAGTGGTGCTCACTCTTTTGTACGGGTTTTCTGCGCTCGTGATTGTAGGTGAGATACGTGATACACGTGTGCACACAGTTGCCACTGGAAAATTGTTCCGATGGATACGTGGATCGAGTTTTGCCGGAACTGACTAGAGTAGCGCACTCTGGCGGTAAGAATGACTAAGTGCAAACTGATTCTGTCAGAAGTTATGGACGGATCTGTGGCGGCGTGATTGACCGATAGAGCGCGTTGGAGTTGGCAAAACTAGTGATAGCCAGACCCAAGGAAGGGTCAAAACAACCTGCAGGAACTATTCTACCTGAAGTTGCTTCTACTGGGTTACAAGTGGAATTATACATGCTCCAGTTCAATCAATATCAAACCACCCACTCCATCCAGGATTACCGTGTGCAACAAAAAAGATATTTTTAACGGTACATCCGAGTAATGGGTTTTCTACTTCATGTTGCACATTTGTTGGTGGGGATGTTGGCTGTGCGCATTGGATGACGGGTCAGAAAAAACATGGAAGATAAATCTCAACAAATTCCCTCTAGAGAGGTCTCTATAAAAATGCCACCCATCAGTTCTGGTTGGCCCATTAAATTCTAGGACTCTGCAGACACCATCCCTCAGTTTGGATCACGGATTAGATTCTGAAGCAAATTCTGGTCAAAATCCATATCAGATGCCAAAATGTGCCAATTACTCACTTGTCTGACGTGAAACCAAGGCAGGATAGCATAACTATTGGTGAATGTCCAAATAACTAGTCGCCAATCTTCACAGTTTACCTGACAAACACCGAGCAGTTGGCTTTGAATTTAAACAGGCTTACCGAGTAAAAAGCATTCGATCGGCTCTACTGTTCTCGGACTTTGCATTCCGAAATTCATTCAGTGGTCGTGTTGTCTTGTCTCGGAGGTACTTAGCCATCTAGAGAACTTAAAAAAGACCAACCACAAGTGGTCTCATCTGAAGGTTGCACTCTAGAGGGTAGAATCACGATAGTTGCGAGCCAAACGTATAAAAATCATGTTAAGCTACCTTCCATCACTTATGAGGACATATTTTACTGTTTGTCAGATAACCAATTGGTGAGAATACATGAAAAACCAATGCACAGATTTCGCATCTCAACTGTCGTTGGGGAGGGATATAGCGCCACGGGAACATCTAGAGTGACCTCTGCTGTGAGTTGCGGTGACCTCTTAAAAGGCATCAATCCCACACCTACAAGGACGTTGTCTTTTTGAATTCGAAACGTTTGGAACATCTTTTGAGAACGGTGTAAATGCATATTGTTCTAGTTCATTTAGAAATTTTAGAGACGCGCACCCATATTGTTTTCGGTACCAATGGGGCTGAATTTGTCTGCTTTGATTGTCGGTGAAGAAAATGCTTTAAGAGCTGAGTTTTCTAATAACTCCATATATCGATCCTGACCTTCGTCAGAAGCAAAATGATCCTCACGAGGCCTAATTAATGTTATCGAAATATTGTGTTTTTGAAAAACTCTACTCTTAACGCAATTGACACAGGCCACTTTTCTGCGTAGAGTGGATAGACCGCCGCATATTGTGAATGCTTGTCCAATGCATTATCGAGAAAACAAAAGTTGCGACAATTTAGACGTTAAGATTGCTAGAACTATAACTGATGGAGACCTTTGCACATATGTAAACCAACCTGTCGTGATGAGAAAAACATTAAACGACTTTATCGGTCGACAGGACTAGAGAGACGACGAGTGCAACAAAGTCAGAACTGCGAATCAGAACTGCTGAGCAAAACAGAAGAATAAACAAACCACCAATAAATGAGGACAAATACCGGGCGCCGATCAAAGATTCAGTGATGACTAGGCATGAATGAGACAGCGGATATAGATCTTGCATCTGACTGGATTTAGGGACAGGAAACAGCGAATCGATGTTCATTCCTATTCAGACTGCCTAGGTGAGTATCTGAAATTGTGGGCACCTTGGGTAGATCCACGTAGAGAATGGGATTAGCTAGCGGCGCGCTGGGGGGCAACAACTCGTATGAATGCACGTCACTGAATCCGTCAATGAGTCACGTCTACCAATGTATCCACATTCATCGTGGGTCTCCCAGACCAACAGACTGCAGATGCCGAGGTTACCGAGTTTGTTGGTTATCGCTTTCACACTCCGCTACGAGGTTATGATCTAACGGGCAGTCTCTGAATATGCCTCTTACAGCCCAAGAAGCACTGAAGGTCGTGAAAAAATTCGCATGTCTCGGTAGTTGTTTTAGCTCTGACGGAAGAGTCTAATGAAATCAGTGCGCAAATCTTGAAGGCCCGAATTACACCTGCTGACTTGTGTCGCTTGTAGCGCCTAAAAGGCGTACCTCTGGGTCTCAGGGATCGCATATACCAGGCTACAATAAGGTTGCATTTCTGTAGGGTTATGAGATATGACCTCTGCAGACAGATTATCTGAAGCGTCTTCAGGTATTTGAACACCGATGTCTCAGAAGCACTCTTGGTGTCGGATGGCATAAAAAAAATTCGTAACGAGGCAATTAGAAAACGGTTATACGGTTGTGCAGCAGGTATATTAGTAACATCAACTGAGATGCCTTGGCCATGTGCTACGTATACCGAAATATCTCTACTGAGATGAGTGTTGTTCTCTGTGCCTTCTCCAGAATGGCGAAGACTTCGAGTTGGACAACGTATGACTTATCAGAAGGATATGAAAAAGATTACGAGCTTATGTAGTTGGTGCGATCTGTCTTCCAGGATGAGGGCACAGTGACCCTTTCTGTGCTTGGTTGGTGACATTGCAAGAAATAGCGGCTACTCGATGTCAGTGGCGTTCCAAATTGTCTGTTTGAGCGCTTGGAGGTGCAGGCACTTCAGATTGCGGGAGGCTAACACCAGGCCCCTTCCTCATGCAGTCTTTCCTCTTACACTTTATGGCTTCACGTATAATTAAATGAACTTGAGGTTTGTACGGCAATGAAGCACCAGTGTTAACACTGATTTTGCTGTCTTGATGACGATAACACCTTCCATACGATTTGTGTGGTGTGCACGACTAGGCGGAAACAATTACACGGCTAAGCACCTCCACTGACCTAGATAGCACCTGGCGAAGCCGATACAAACAGCAGTGTTATCAGCTCACCTTCCCTAAGTGAGCTACGTCCTTCAAAAATCCTACCACTCACTTCAGATTACTGGGCGGTGCCCTCGCCAGAAACCGACATTGTCCCGAAGAATTTAGTATTCGAATAGCTTTTCAACGTCCCGCGGTGACGGGATTTCCGGCCTGCATAGCCGTGGTGAGCGCACCGGAGTGCCCTAGATGTTACGGATTCGTACAAACGGTCTGGTCCTTCCTGTCCGGATTTAGCTAGCTGCACCACTAGGATTGACAAAAACTTCAATATTAACGCGTCTGTCTACCACTCCCATGAGGTTTTCTGAAGGTGCATGGTTCTAGTTTGATCACAACCAGTCTTGCACCCGGTAAGTGTGAAGTCAACACCAAACCGTGCAGCAGAACGGTTTAGGCTATTTGCTATTATTTCTACATTCCAACATGTGCGGCTCCAGAGCTACCTCATCTGAATATTCCATACCATTGGACAAAAGCTCTCACAACGACTAACGCACAGGCATCGTAGGATGGCGGAAAATAGTTTACCAACACGTCAACAAAGACAAACAGATACTGAATGAGACAAACCCAAGTGGAAGCTCATTGTAGGCCACAACTGTTCGACATAGCATCGATAATAGACGGAGTCGAGTGTGGCTTGCAAGAGAGGGAAGGTGAGATATCCTCACCGGTGAAAACGACCATGTAGTCTGTTTACGGACTGCACACAGAAGACACCTTTCTAGTAAGGACTTCTTATGTTCCATCTGCTTGTTGGGTGTCCAGGTATGTTAAAAAAGGCCAGAAAACCGTAGTTTGACACCCGTAACTTGAGAGTCTGAAAATACTCTTGTCTAGAAGCTGGATAAGAACGCACGCACAAAAATTCGAAATTTCACCTGACAGCTCAAAGTTCTAGAAACTGTATGTGGAAGCAAAACACATAGAGCTAGCTAATCAGCTAAAAGTTTGTGCAGGCCAATACAGTCGAAGTACAGAAAAGCAAGTACGCTGACGAGGTTGACAAAACACAAATCTACGGAACCGGTCACATTTGCGGTATCCACCAAATGTTGACAAGGAACACAGCACCAGAGGTAAAAAAAACTCATCAAATTATAGCAGTTAGATAGACAATACAGCGTCGAGGTGCTCACCTGTACATTGATGTGAGATACTCCATACACTGTTAAGAACAACAGGTGTAACACGTAAGGCACCAGTTGGCGATCACGTGCAGACTCCGCATGCACCCCCAATGTGCGGTAGGCCTTTGGTGCCCGCGAGTAGAAAGAGGAGGCACAACTTAAACTTAATAAAACCACGGGAATAGCCAAAAGGAAATTGGGCAGTTGCTTCCAATGGAAATAGCCCAGAAAACCCACACTCCAAAATTCACGTTGTATATGTGAGTAGGAAAAAGGTAAGTCAGAAGAACACCAGGCCGGTGTAGTGTGGTTCCTGCTTGGTTGTGGATACTGCGAGACCAGGTGATACGGTAACCGATAGCCCATTTGAATCCCATGTTCAATGACAAACGCTGCTGGTTCTGGCAAAAGGGCGGGTAAAGTGGCTCCAAGTGGGGAGCAGAATAAATGGTAGCCGTAGGCTTGGTAGATGATGAAGGGTAACACGCACAACAGTCCCAGAAATAGGTATGGTATCAATAATGAAAGAGCTGAGGACCACCAACGAAAGGATTCGCGTAGAAGGTGGGCAAAGCCATGCACCTCTTTCAATCCCATACGTTCACTCCATAGTCGGGACGAAGAGACCAGAGAACACCAGAGGCCGTAACCCAAATATCCAACATTGACCAAACCATTACTACGACAAGCAGTGGTTAGAGCAAACAGCAGCGCGGATGGAAACAATCTGCTTCGTTCATAAAGCCGCAGTGCCAAAAGAGTGAGAGTAAAGTACAGCGATTCGGAATAAATGCTGGAGAAGAATATGGAGGCAGGGTTTACGCAAAAAAGCAGAGCTGACACGTAGCTGATCTTTTCTGAGCCTATTAATTCTAGGCTCAATCGGTAGAGTTGCAAAGTGGCGAACAAGGTGCATGCCAAATTAATGACCATGCCCACAAGTAGTATGGTTGTATCTAGGCTTAACAGTATCCCAACAACAGGGTAAATAAGCCTGGCCACTGATCCAAGCAAAATGGGAAAGAATGGGAAAAAAGCCAAACTCTGTTCATACACATAACCCCATTGGGCAATGAAACAGAAATAAATTGAATCCCATCGTTTGGAACCCCGGAAAAGATGGGATAGAAGAGCGTCTATTTGACCAAGGTAAGGGCCATTCGGCGGATGGAATGCATCCGCATCATGATCTGGAAACGGACTGACAAGTACCTGCGAAAAATATCAGTCAGAACAATGAAAAAGTAACAGACCTGTAGCAGCAACAAGAGTAACCGAACTTGCAGACAACACGACAATAATCTCTTTTCCACGAAATTCATCGCTTCAGTATTATTACAGCCGCATCGAAATTTCCAAAAGACCGACAGACGGATGAATCTGTCACGTGTTTAGCCTAAATGAGAAACGTGAGAATCAACAATCAGCTGATGTGCAAGAATACTTTATCGAGTTGAAATCCGAGTGCTCTCGTCTTATGTGGTGCTTACGTGAGCGTCAAATCCATTCCGTAAGGTTAACGTAGCAAATACGCATTGAAACGCTCTGCGATGAATGCAGCCAAGATCAGTATGAAACTGCCGAACGGGTGGATAATAGAATCCAGCATCTATCATTTACCATTACCGACAGTAATAAGTCCGCTGTGAATGCGGGTGTTTAACAGCCGTACAATCATGGGGAAAACGTCCAAGTAACTGCAGAAAGCGGAAGGATGGAAACTTTATGTAAAAAGCCTTGACTTTAGGGTGAATGGTCAGAATCGACTAGCATTGAAATTAAGCCGCCATTAGTGAGGTTAGCCTAGCAACCTTTGCAAACCCCAGCCAATGCAAGCCTACCATCTACGCAGTTTGGACGGGCAGTAGCATCATCTTTGCTGTCGGTATCGGCTACATGTCACGTCTCATCAGGTTTCGACCCACATGGATTCTAACTGAAAAGATCTGAAAATCCCGCAGCGTTTAGTTTGACACTTGCCATCTTTACCTCGCGTTGCCATGTCATGGCCTGTTTAGCCTTGAATCCTTCACCAGCAGCAGCTCGTAGTGAGAAACAGTGCTACCTTCGGTGGAGGACCGTTGGGCATCTAAACTAATCATCTTTGTACGCTGCTCTAGTGATCCTGATTCGCTACCGAATGCCCGCTTACGCACAGTACCGTAATAGCCAGCTAACGTCCGCATGCTTATGAGGACACCAATGTTTAGAAGTGTATAAACGGTTAAGGCTCACCTGAACCTTTACGCAGGTATATACACACAATAAGATACTACACACGCAAGTATATATAGGGTTCATAAATCAGAGGAATCAAGCAAGGCTGGCCCCACAGCCGTTTAGTAGACACGGTCTTTTAACTTCAATGAAGCTGACCTATAACGCCATAAGTGGTGCAAGATGGCAAGTGTTGCTCACGGCTTGACCGTGCAGTACTGAGTTCATCCGTCACGGCCCATGCAGCTGGCCATACATGCAAACCGGTCAAGAAAATAAAGTTCTTCTCCATTTAGTTTCACGGGGATGTAAAAGGACTGAAAATCCAGAAGCATTTATAAATTGAAGGTGCGAAGTACAAGTTGAAATACTGAACTGATTCGGAGATCCTACTTAGAACCGTAGCAGCGATGACAATGAGCTAACAGGACAATGTGGCCTGCATGACCGACGTTCACTGAACTTTCTCCAGGTGTAATTTCGACACCAATGTTCACGGTTTCTTAAGGTATGCATTCCAAGATTAACAAAAGGGAGCAGCAGACAGTTCCGATGAGCCTCACTAGTTCAGGAAAAATTCTTATACCCATTTTTTGTAAACCCTTGCTAATCGGAGTGTACGGAGTATATATATATATATACATATATATATATATATAAGTATATATATATACAAGTATATATATATATATACGCGGAAAACCTGACTTTCCTGCAGGACGGAATGCCCTTTTGGAGTCGAAGTAAACCACAGTTGCTTATGGGCAGTATTTGTGGCGCTGCTCAAGCATTCGACATAACGCGATGTGACCAGTAAACCTACAGCCAGATGAAATCTCGCTTGACGTCCTCAGATATAAGTGTCACGTGCCGGGAATAGGTGTCAGGGGGGTGAAGCGATTAGGCGCGTTGTGACATGCATAAGACCAATACACCTATGGTTGGAAAAACTTTTGAATGAAAGTATAGGCGTTAATTTACTCCAGTTGTCCGGAACGCGGTCGCATTACCAAAGAAGTTTAGAAAGAACGGAAATGTCCACGTCTTTAAACAGCACTAGGTTGGTTAAGCTACCAGTCGAAAACCAAGGTTGTTAGAGCGCTGTGCCGCTAATGAGATAAGCCAGAAGCCAGTGAAATGGTTCTTATGACGCAGTGGTAGCAGGTGGCAATTATAATGATTAGTGAAATGGCTAAACACCTCCGCACACACTCAGGGCGGATAAGTGGATCAATCCTGCACCATATACTGGCATCGTCAGCGAAGAGTGGAATATGAGGCTACACTTACTGGCAAGTAAAAGGGACAATCAAGAACCCATGTGCCTAAGAACCGTGTACCTCAATGATCTGTCTAAAACCCATAGGATAGTTAACGGGAGCAGGCTACTTCCAGTGAAGATTTTCGTCCTCTAAGTGAAGCTAATCTATGCTGAAAAGCCGAGAAACCCTTAACAATTGTTTCATGCTTATTGTGAACCATCAGCAGTGCGTATTCCACGAAATTCCTTGGGGAGTTAGAACCGGCAACCTCCCGGCTAGTAGTCTGAACACCTAGCCATCCGGCCACTAACTGATCAGCACGGTGATTGTTAGTTATTTGTTGTAGGGTGTTGCATGATTTGTGGGATTCGCGTACGTATCACACTTATTAACATACGTCCTCCTATCCTAGCGCAATTATTCTGGTGAGTACACACGGAAGAGGATCACTGGACTGCTCATCAGCAGTGAATATTCTTGGCCGTGTTGTCACGTAGAGACTAGACATTACCGTGGTGTGATGGTTTATGTGCTCCCGTGATCTGCTAGGCTATATTGGGGGAGGGGGGATCCGTGGGATACTCGCAGTTTCCCATATCAAGTTAGCCAATGGTGAGAGGTCTAATCAACACAGTCTCCTGGCCATCGAGATTGAGGGCTGGAGCACGTGTGGCGACTTGTTCCGTAAAAATTGAGGTGCACTTGCAATTCTGCCAAACACCGTTGCCCTGCGATCAGGTTTTTGAGCCAAAGGCTTTGGTTGAGGACCCTAGTCATCCTTCTGTCTAGGTCTGGGCACTTTGGTAGTAACCCAGCCCACGTACAACAATACTCTCACAAATAACAACACTCTCATGCGACATCCCGACCTAAAGCTGCCACCTTGACATGGTGGTCGGGCTTGAGTGCTGCAATGATCCCGCGGGCTACACTGGCTGGGAATTCGTTCCACACGGTGCAACCATGCCAGGAAGGTCAAAGGGGATCAGTCAGATCAAGAGCCCATACTACAAGTAATCGTGCTGCGAGGCGGTCTGGGAGTAAAGTCGTACTGTCCTCTGCGATAGGAGTGTGAAGGCAGTAAGGTGTTTCCCCAAAACGACCAGCATGTCCATATTTATGGAAGTACCGATGCTGCCTTCCCATGAGGAATGACGGATTAGAAAAAGTGGGCCCTAAAAACCGCACACTCCTATCGCCCAACGGTTGACCGTGACCGCCGGCGTACTATCCAATACGGTCGAAGTACTTTTAAAACCAGAGAGTCCGGTGCTGCTCAAAAGGTATCTGCTGTGCGCAGCCGAATCAGGAATGAGACAGTAAGGCCTTACTCCCTGCGCCCTCGGGTTAGGCCAACCCCCTACAGCCGAGCAGATCAGGCTATTGAATCATCGGCTCTGGCTAGGGTCCCCAAAGAAAACCGTACTGTCCGCTGCGTCGTGGGTCAGACTTTTGAGTCAGAGGCTAGGGGCAGGGTTTTCGAACAAAACCCAACATTCTCCCATTACCCTGTGGGTTATACTTTTGGGTCAAAGACTCAAGGTGGGGTACCTCAACCAAATCCTTTTCCCGGGCCTGAGCAACCGGGAAGTATCATTTGCCAGCGCAGTTCGGTGTCCACCGATATCCCTCCCCAACCCCTTCCCACCACACTAGCAGATGCCGCTGGATCATTAGACTGTCAGTTATCTAACCGAAGGGCCCTATGGTCCTCGCTGCCTATCAACAATAGACAAAATAACACTCTTCTAAATCCAGGAATCCTTTCTATATGGGAATTTTCAACGTCCGTACTCTAAGGCAAATTGACAAACAGGTAGTGTTTGCTGAAACATTATACTCCCTTGAAATTGATACATGCTGTGTCTCCGAAACACGCATACAAGACTCAAGCGTGGTTATGCATCTCAGAACACGAAGGATGAACTCAGCTCTTTCACATTTCTCCCTCCGTGTGTCCGGTGGCCCAGAAGCGATGGCTTGTGGTATATATGGCGTGGGAATTACACTCAGCCCCAGCCCAGAGCTGAACGCGATTTGCTGGATTGGATTTCAGTGAACAGTCGTCTTTGCGACGTCCGGTTATCCAGTTCAAGCAACCTCAATGCCTCTCGGCATAAAATCGGTGCCTGTTTGTAGTAGCGGCTTATGCCCCAACGGACTGCAGTTCTCGTGCTGAGAAGGATACTTTCCACCGAGAGCTATACGGGCTCATTCGTCAGGCAAAAAGCGCTGATACTGTGATCCTTGCAGGCGATCTGAATGCTAGAGTAGGTCGTCTGAGCTCCTTGGAATCACATTTGGGCGGTCGATTGGGGGTCGATCCTCGCCGCACAGACAACGGAGATCGACTCTTTTAGTCGTGTGCTGATCATGAACTGTTTCTGGCAAGTACGAACTTTCAACATAAACGTTTGCATTGCGTAACCTAGTGACCATCAACTGCAAATCAACCGTGGACCCAGTTGGACTACGTGGCCATCAGCCACCGGTAAAGAGCCACAATTCAAGACAGCCATTCAAGACTGCCGTTCCTTCTGGGGCACACCACTTGATTTCGACCACACCATGGTGCGTGCACGCCTGACAGTTCGTTTCCCTTCAGCCCTCGGAAGTCAGCAAGAAGCACGCCAATCCACTATCTTCGAAAAACTACCATAGCTCAACAGTATCGATCTGAGCTAGCCCAACCCTCCATAGTAAACGAATACTGTACTAGTACGACATGGAGTAAAGAGAAAGTACCTACAGAATGAGGCATGTTGACAATTATTCTTATCTTCAAAAAGGTACGCGGACACCCACCGCGGCATTAACCTGTTAGCTTGGCACCGAGGGTGCTCTCTGGCCTTATCCTCCGAAGGTTGACTGAACACAGGGAGATACAGATCCGTGGAAACCAAGCTGGGTTCCGTCCTGCAAGAGGTTGTATCGATCATATCCTCATCCTCCGACAGATTCTGGAACAGCGACACTGCCTCCATAAACCAACAATGGTTGTGTTTCTTGATCTGAAAGCTACCTTTGACTCCGTGGACCATTAGGCACTATGGCAATGTCTGTGGAGCAAAAATGTCCCCCTTGAATTCTTGACCCTCCTTAAGGCGCTGTACACCAACTACTGCGGCCGTGTGAAGGTCTACTGGAAGTTCTCGCCTGAGTTGAACACATCAAGTGGTGTCAGACAGGGCTGTCCTCTTTCACCTTTCCTCTTCAACTTCGCTATTGATACGATCATGGAAGACTCACTATCAGCCTCTAATGCCTGTGGGGTCGAAGTGCCCCGGGGCGTCCGCTCACAGATATCGAGTACGCAGACGACATAGCTCTTCTTGGATCTGCTCCCGTGGTATTGCAAACAATATTAAATAATCTAAATAATTTTGCCTCACCAGTAAAGTGTAAAGTGCTACTGCAAAACTGGGTGGGTTCGAACCCTAGCCCCATGCTTGCGGATGAACCGGTTGAGGTAGTAGACAAATTTGTTTACCTGGGCAGCTGTATCAGTCCCGGTGGTCTCGCGGAAGAAGATATTTCCATCCGGGTTGGGAAGGCTAGAGCAGCTTTTGTGAACCTGCGTCACCCGTGTCGTAGGCGTGACATCAGTTTGTCCGTCAAAGGTCGAGTTTACAGTGCTGCGGTGCGTTCCATATTACAATACGGATCAGAAACTTGGATGCTGCGTGCCGAGGACGTCAAACGACTTTCAGTGCTTGACCATCCATGTCTTCGAAGAATTGCTTGAGCTTGGTAGGAACACCGGATCAGCAATGCTGAACTACATCGAATGGTATTCGGAATAAATAACTCCTTCCCGATAGATGAACTGATCACTGCATAGGTCGCACAAGCTTGGCCACGTGCTCCGTATGCAAGTCAACCGACTTCCTCGTTTTTTTTCGCACAACCACGTGAAGGGTGGAAACGAGACAGGGGCGGTCAAACAATGACTTGGCAGCGAAATATAAAAACTAGTACCAACAAACCCAGCTGCGCTGGTCACCTCCGTCTTCCTGGATGAGGACCCCGAGAGGGGCCACATCAATGGTTAGAGACATTGTCAGACATGGTCCAGTCGCGCTCTCAGTGGCGTCATGCATCCAAACTATTGCCTCCATTGCATAGCTCCCTTTCCAATTCCCCTCACCTAACAGCCCACTGACAGTACTGTATTTACGCACAAATTTATCAGCTCCGCCTCCAATGCACAGCTACCTACCCCACCTCCCGAACTCATCAGTGAAGGGAGCTGTGCTAGCTATGCCCACTGTACGACAGGTACGCAGTTCTTACAGCTGACAATGATGATGACGACCATGCCACATCGGCCGTCGTGTGGTGTCACCAGTCGGATCGCCTTGCCTGTAGGCCCATCGGTTAGGACTGATGACCCCGTTTATCTTGAGTCATTTGTTGCCGAAGCATTTGAGCGTGAGCAGGCGCTGACAACTTCAGGCACCTCGAAATCAATCTTCGAAGCCCAGTCTATCTGACCGCTTTTAGTGTTGGCACTCTGAAGCAAGCGGGAAAAAAAGTTGCTCTTGTGCGCACACCGGACTCGCTTGAGACTGATGTACAAATATAATAATCGTACAGCTGTAACACTCTTTCGGTGCCTAACCGCCATGCTACAAGAAGGAAGCACGAGGGCTGGGGTGCTGCCAGGTTGCCCAAGCCTAGACAGGGGAAGTTGAGAGGCGGAGGCCGGGTTCGGACCACGGACCTTCCGGTCAGTAAATTCGCGCTCCAACCACTGAGTCATCTGTCGTAGCAGCCTCTGAATCGCTAGAGGTGCACAGCCGAAAGAGGTCGGGTTCGAACCGCGGACATTCCGGTCAGTAAATTCGCGCTCTAACCACTTGGTCATTTGACTCGGACGAAAGCCAGAGAACCGAGGATGGACCTCTTCATTCCAAAAACGGTCTTGGGAACGTACTGTGAGAATGTTTCTCACACAATGATGGTCGAAGATTTCTACTTCGCAAGTGTCTGAGAAATGTGTCGACCAGGTTTCGCATGCATGAAGTAAGCAGACCAGAAGGTTACCCGACAAATATGATAGTTTTCCTGTTAATTTCTTTCCACACGGGGCGAGATGGCTCAGTGGAAAGAGCGAGAATTTACTGACCGGAAGGTCCGTGATTCGAATCCGACCTCTGTATCTCGACATCCCCTGTCTAGGCTTGGGCAACCTGGCAGCACCCCAGCCCTCGTGCTTCCTTCTGGTGGCATGGCAGTTAGGCACCGAAAAGGCACTACAGTTGAACGATTTTTTTCCTTCCACACTTCATGAAGCACTGAGGTCTTGGACAATTAATCCCAGCAAAAGCATTCGGTGCTTTGCAAGAGGATTCAGCCTCCCTAGGTTTAATTATGATCGAAGGATTGCACCGTGCTTTTCCAACAAAAGGCAACTATCTCCGGGAGTATTACATCACTCATGCCTTATTTGCACACAAGATCTATTACTGATGGCAATCGAGGGCGAGATGGCTTAATGGTTAGAGCGCGAATTTACTGACCGGAAGTGCGTGTTTCGAACCTAACATCTGCATCTCGACTTCTGCTGTCTAGACTTGGGCAACCTAGTAGTATCCCAGCCCTCGTGCTACCTTGGATGGCATGGTAGCTAGGCACGGAAAGGGTGTTACAGCTGAACGACTTTTATTTTATTTACTGATAGCGATTGGTCTTCTCTACACATTGCGGTCTGCCTGTATTCACACAATGCCTGGTCATGAAAAAAACCAAGATGGTCGCCGAACAACTCGGTTGAGGCGAATTCAGTAGTCCAGTCAGCCTGTAAGGCACGGGAACCTTCAACAAACAGAATCATCCTGGTACGACATTCCCTAGCGAGACGATGCAAAATTCGATCGTCGTCTTCATCGGTGGACGAACTACCATAGAATAAAAAACTAGTGGAATCTACGCTTCTCCCGTGTAACGGAAATGACACACTAGATGGATGTTTGTGAGAAAATGTAATTCAATCTTTCCGCGCTACCTACTGTGTTACGAAAAGCATGATTCTACTATCTTATCATCGTTCCTATCCTCCCTATGTGGAAACCATCGAAATGAGCCCTATACCCTTTTGTTCCGTGCCCAGTGAGGTTTCAGTTATAACAATGACACCTAATTCCTCAGCTCTAATCCCTACCTCATTCCACTTATTGTTAGTATTGCGGGCATAATTGTACACGGCTTGGATCGAAATTCCCCTTTCCATCGTCTTATGGGTTGGGCCCTTGCACGTTACACCCGAGGACTCTCTACCGTTATTGGCCGACAGCCCCTATCTATACGGCCCTTTAATCCGGCCTGAAAGCCTTGGTATTTTCTAGCCCGTGAGAAAGCTTAAGGCGCGAGCCCACTGACCCAAAAATATGTGGTTCGAAACCAATCTCAGCATCTCCACTGCAACTGTCAAGGCTTGGGCAACCTGGCAACATCTCAGACCACGTGCTTCTTTTCGATGGCATGGTAGGTATCCATCGGAAAGGGGTAACAGCTGGACGATGAGGAATATCAGCAGTCTATGAGTATGAGGGTGTTGTACTATAATTGTTTTGCTCATGTCATGTGACGTTAACACTTCTACCTTTTAAAATTCAGTATGTGCTGAATTCCCAAGACAATAAAAGCTTGATTTTTAGAAGTTCCATCTTTTCACTGTTGATAGTCCAATCTGCTTGGGACCATCTTCAGATCTAACTCATAACAAGGGGTGCATATGCACGTTTTGATGCCTACTCAATGAGCTTTTCACCGTCGTATAGACAATGCGTTCTGGAAGCATGTAAGGAACGGGCGTGGCGATCCTACAGCACTCAATATGAGAGCACCTGTCTTTACTTTGCACTGATGAGACACGACCTGTCCTAAGCGGACATTTTGCCTGCAAGAGCTCGGAGTTGAAGACAATGCTTTCCTTGATGGGTATCAGTTGAGCATGCGTAGTACATGTCCCAACCACCTCACTCTGATCAGTTTTACTTGCTGCCCTAGTGATTCCGACTCGTCATCACGTACTCGCTGGCGTACCAGTTGATTGCGAACACACTGCGGCCAGCAAACGACTGCTACACTTGGAAGGCAAAGATGATCAACGCTTAAATCAGTCTAACGTATTTGGATCAGATAGGCCAAGTTTCACAACCGTGGAGCAAGACCGCTCTTACAGTCGCCTTCTACACACGGCCCTGCAGCTTCAGTGAACTTCGTTTCTGATGCAATAATGATACAAGTTCGCGGTGTTGTTGGGCCCGGACAATAGGTGCCTTGACTTTTCATGTCACGGTACAGACACGGCCTACTCAGTTGCCCAGCTAGGTAGACCGATTAGAATACTCAAGTCCCTCTCCATGAAGTCTCACAGAGACAGGGGGAACAAAATCCTGAAAAGTACTTTGCATTCTGTAGGCGCAAAACGCATACCGAAACTAGGGATCAGATTCCAAGTTCTAACTAGAGTAGACTGCGTCAACAATGTCCCCACATAATCCAACCCTATTAATGTTTTTCCAGATGTAATTTGGATACCAGGGGCTTCGACCGCCTGAAGTGTGTATTGCACAACAACATGGATGACAAAATTGAACAAGCATGGTGAGATGGGGGGTCTTGCCGAATCCTACTAGCTCACTGCAAATTATCACACGGTCAGAATCCTGATCCACACTTAAGTGTGGAAATAAAGAGCACAAAACGTACAGGAACCAAGTGAAAGAACCATCTAAGGATGGCGGTGAATTCTTCAATCGGCGCCTGCCTAGCTATTTTAGGTTTACTTGGGAACGAGCATCCCAAACATAAGGAATGAGTCGACAATAGTGGTCATTTTCAAAAAGGATACTCGCGGTAAATGTAGTGACTACAGACGTAGCAGTTTGACTTCTGCTGTAACAAGGTTTTTGGTACCACTGATTTTCCGTCGTCTGACAGTAGCACGCGAATCACTGACCCGTGAGCACCAAGGAAGATTTCGACCGGTTAGAGGATGCGTCGACCAAATCTCCGCCTAAAGTTGTCGCCTTGTCACTGTACGGCAGCGAAGCATCAGTGTTGAACGCTGACGCTGTGCTCTCGATGATAATGATGACGACGATGTCACCCTGTCGTAGTGGTTGACCTTCAGTACTCTAGTGATCATGTGGAGTGCTTGCCGGAATTCACTTTGACAAGGTCATCACTGTACGGCAGCGAAGCATCAGTGTTTAACGAACAGCAACAAGTAGCCGTGCCCATCGTTGTCCAGGAAATAAACGGACTACAGAAAGCTGGTTTTTTCCAACCGACAAACTGTTCTGCACAGGCCGCACAGATCGTGTTGGTGAAGAAGGCTAACGGGACCACTCAGTTGCGTGCGTATTTCTCCACCGGTCTCTATGTTGCACTGGATACCCATCAATACCCTCTGCCTCTTCCAGACGATTCCGGGGTAAATGTTTTGCGAAGATTGAACTGGTCAATGCTTACCCCCAGGTTGAAGTTGAGGAAGAATCCCGAGAAGTTCTGACGATCAATGTACACCACGATCCGTTCCAGTATACTCGACTGCCATTCGGTGTCAAAAGAGTGCCAGCCATATTTCAGCACATCACGGATACGATACTGAAGGATGCCTCCGGCGTTGATGCCTAGTTGGACGACCTCCTTGTCATGGGTTCCAACCCCTACGAACTGTGGCAGCGCCTTGATTACGTGCTTGGTCGTATTAAAAAATATGGCTTCAGGGTGTGTCGAGAAAAGTGCACCTTCATCATTGACTAACATAACCGCCGACCAGACCCGGAGAACGTCAGAGCTATCAACGTATGCCAGCACCCACAGACATGGCATCCTTCCTCGCAGGTCTTTCCTCGGTCTCGTCAGTCACTTTAGTTAGTTTCTGCCTGCCACACACCGCATTTGAGGCCCAATAAACCAGCCATTCCCAAGGACCACAAGTGTACATGGTCAGAAGAACGCCAGCGTGCCTTTGACCCTGTCAAATCCATGCTAAGTTCCGATGTGCTACTCACTCACTAAGACCCATCTGTGGAAATCGTTGTGGCGCCGGATGCCTCGAACTATGGAATTGGCGCAGTGAGTTCACATGTATATCCCGACAGCAGCCAGAAAGCCATTGCACATACGGCAAGATCCCCGACACCAGCCGAGCGCAACTACAGTCAGATAAAAAAGAAAGCTTTGGCGATTGTGTTTGTCATCAAAAAGTTCCGTGAAATTGAAGAAGTTTCATAAAGTGCTCTACGGCCGTCATTTCACTCTACTGACCAAGCTCAAGCCACCCCATGCTGTGTTTGGCTCGAAGAAAGGAATCCCGGCATACACTGCTAACCGCTTCCAGCGGTGGGCCACTCTGCTTCTGGAATATGACCTCAAGATCAAGTACCGGTCCACCACCAGCCTCGGACAAACCGACGCACTGTCGCGATTCATTGATTCAAGTAGGCCAGAACCAGAAAATACCATAGTCGCAGCGGTTGCCCTGGAACCGTGGTTAACCACGTAGTATCCGAAGCGGTTTGACCGTCGACATGGTCCGCCAGGTTACCGATCATGACCCTGTGCTGCAGCAAGTCCTTAAGTATCACCGCAATCAGTGGCTGCGTACCTTCCCAAAAGATGAACTGAGACCTTACTTCAAACGGCGTGACGCATTACCACTAACCGACGGATGCCTTTTGTTTTCAAAACGTGCTGTCATTTCAAAGAAGTTACAACAAGCCGTCCTGAATCAGTAGCATAAAGGGCACCCGGGGGCAAACAGAATGAAGGCCTTTGCTCAAAGTTACGTCTACAGGCATTTAATAGGCTCCCAAATCGAAGGTCTCAAAATCTTGCCTGCGGCGGGCTGAAGCATCCAAGCCAACAGTGAAAACCTAACTACGGTCGTGGCCGCAACCGACCGAACACTGGTCTTGTCTTCATATCGATTATACAGGTCCAGTGGTTGGCCAACATTTTTTGGTCGTGATCGAGGCTTACAGTAAATGGCCGGAAATTCTTCTAGTGGACAGCCCCACAACTGCCACTAGGCTCCTGGAACTCCGACGACTGTTCAGTCGCTTTGAAACACCAGATACTTTTGTATCCGATAACGGCAGTCGTTTCACATCGTCGGCGTTCGCAAACTTTTGCCGAGAGTATGGCATAACTCACGTTCGCTTGTCGTCGCTTCATCCACAGTCGAACGGCCAGGCGGAACGCTTTGTTGACACTGAAGCGGGCTCTTCAGAAGTCCAGGGGAGAGGGATCAACGGAAGAGATGTTGCAAACGTATCCAATGGTATATCGAGCGACGGACCAACTCACGTGATGGAGTGTCACCAGCAGAGGCACTGCTACGAAGGAGGCTTCGAACACGGCATGAGACTATCCGGTCACAGAAAAGGCAAGTCGTTCACCGCAACACCAAAATGAAGGAACAATTCAACCGGTATCATGGAGCAACCGCGCGCTCTTTCAGCGAGAGCCAGAGAGTGTTGGCTCGCGACTACAGTGGCGGACACCCTACATGGATTCCAGAACACACTTCGCCGGCGCGGCAAAGTACTCTATGAGCTTCTACTTGGCCTAGCCACATGGATAAGGTACACAAATACTCCCGGCCAACAAATGCGCAGATCCCGCGCACAGGACCTAGTGTGTTGAGTCTAGAGACGCTTCTGGATACTTAGAATCTCGGAAACATCCCAGAAAATCCATCAGCTGCTTCGTCGGAGGCCCAGCCCGAGCACGGATTACGACCGCGACGCTGGACAGATAGGACCCGCAAGCCGTTGATGCCACCGCAAGTGAACCCTCCGCTGCGAAGCTACGTCAGCCAACTTCAAGGGGGTGTTGGGCGGAATTGCACACGGATCCCACTTTGCCGTTCGCATTTGGGTGATGCTACGACCAAGAACCTACTCCTCACACGATTAGCCGAAAGTTCAGGACGCTTGCCGGTCCGGTATCAAGCCGAGGTCTGATTGGTCGAAAGTCTGGATCCAACAACCAATCGTGACCCAGTATTGGCCGAATACCAATACCGCATCCAGAAGGCGACAGATTTTCCAGAAAGTTGTCGCCGCTTACCCTTTGTATATGACGCGCTGTACAAGTGTTCTGGACTTCGTTTTGGGCATTAATATACGTTACGCACCTTTGGTGGTTGTTTGGCGTGAACGGTAGCTTGGGAGGCTCAGAACGAGAACTAAGCTGAGGAAAATAACTTTGCTTCAGAGGTGTCCTGGAGATAGTCATATTGTTCGCTGCAACAGGAGTATGAGAACCGTAGGTTGTTTCTTCAGGCAATCAGCATTTCCTCCCTTCATTTCTTTTTTACGGTTTCCTCATTCTTCTCCCATTCAGTCGATCATAATCCCTTTGGAAACTCATCTGCTAGGACTGGATGGTTTTGTTCGTTTTGCGTCATCCTGACATCAAGTATCAAACTGGAGCGTGCATCTTCCATAAAGGATACCTTAACCGCTGGACTGGCACCTCTAAATAATGACTCTCAGTTCCACTTGCTACCACTCATCCAGCTTCCGCAACGGCCGCATGGACTGTGAACTCGAGACCCCCTACAGCCCAGGAGATTCATGACTGCATATGGTCTAGCAAGAGCCACGGAGCTCCTGGCTCGGATCAGTTCACACAGCTGTTGCTCAATGATGGAGTTCAATGACTCGATTAACTACAGTCTGATCTACTTGCTTTGATCTAAAAATGGACTCGGGCAACTTGAAGGTCCGATTTCAAAAGGGGGTGTGCATTGGATGAAACGGTCGTAGATGGTCAGCTTAACTTTATTTGTGGCGAGTCTCTTGGTGTCTCCTGTCTTTTGTCGCCCTACGATGGCCCGTGAGTAGAGAACAGTAAACGGGGTTTCGATATTCTATTGATGATGTTAACCACAACTTCACGTTCTTCCAGGTGCCAAAAACAAAGCCATACGTACAAGCGACTCACAATTACGTCACTTCTGAATTTCTAAGGCGTACTTGACGCAGTTGCACCGCATGTTCTTTTTAACACTTCCTCCGCAGGGAATGCACAGGGGGCTGGCCAATGAAGTAAGAACATTCTCCTCGGACTTCCGGAAGATCCCCAGAAGTTTTGCTGCCAAAAGTAGCGTCCAACACGGATGTCCACTGTCTCCTTTCCTACTGTATTCTATGGTCGATGTGATAATGAGACGAACGCTGGGTTTTCAAAATTCTGGAGCTGAAATAGCTGCTAACAATAAATTTGTCGATTCGGAATATGCGGACATCGTTCTCGTCTTCAAGCCAGAGGAGGAACGCGATTTTTTCATGCACTGAGCATAGTCGTCCTGTACTTTGCCATGAGCTTTGCACCCACAACTAGTGAGATTGTAACGACATGTAAGAATTGCAGCCACCGGAGGCGTCACTTGCAACTTAAGGAGAAGTATTCGGTGCTGCATGATGTTCTATGTATTTCGGAAGTTACATAAGCTCTTATAGAATACCTTATGCCACGCGCTTTTGAACTGAGCAAAGCCTCGTCTTTTGCTCTGTTCGTCTAAGGTTGTTTAAACCGTATGAGGCGCAGTCTCCAGGTTTCCGTCAACCCTGTCTCCCTGTAAATTATCCAAAATCAGCTTATTTGTCTGCTGCATTAGTTGACGTGGCATTTGAAAAATCTGCTGCGTTTGTACTAATTCTACAGTGGTTCGCTGAGCTATCTCCGTTCGCTATTTTTGTGTTGCTGCTGTTTGTGTTTGTCTGCTGTGTGTTTGTCTGCTGTCCACATACAACTTGCCGCGTCGTTTTTGTCCAGACGTTCGGTCCCGTTAAGCAACTTCATCCGCCCTGGTTCTAGTCTTGCTTTTCGACGCTCGGGAACCGTGATTGGGATTTGGCCACGTTAAAGGACATTGTGGTTAAAATGAACTCATGCAACTTCTCTTCTCCGACTGTGGTGTGACAGATGAGGTCGGTGAGCCTTTCTTTACCTCTCGCACTGTGGTTGCCCATTCGAAACACCTGCTGTATCAAGGTGACCTATCATTAAGAGCATACAGTCACCGCCATTTTGGTTGATTTCTGGGTAATTCTTGACGATGTGTAAATCTGCTTAATTGGCTTTGGCCCATGAGAACTATCTCTGCTATCCACTCAAGAAATTGTCGTGGAGCTCCACCGGAATCTCACTGTCCCACGGTGCTTCCAGAGTGTGCATACATACTTGGTGACAACGCCAAGAGGGTTACACTAACTTGTTTCAGTCAAGTCACCTGACTCAATATGTGTGTATACGAGCCCTAGAGCTGACAGCTGACACCACTGACGCAGTCCAGACAGATGCTCAACAGCCTTATCAAACACATCACGAGCACGGCCGGATTGTGGTTAACTAAGGGTGGTGTTCTCCGAGAGAGACTGGTAGATAACAAAGCGATTCGCATTTTGGTTGATTTCTGGGGATAGTGGCGATGTATCACCTTTATTACTGAGCCTCGGTTCATAACGTGAACCGCAACCTTGAGAGAATTACCGCGCCCAAGTTCTTCCACAACGCGCATAGTGCTTCCTGAATGTTAAAGAACATGCATATTGGGCTATACAACGGAGCCTTTCGTCGTATAACTGTGAGGGGCGGTCTGCGCTAATGGAGGATTCGGATGTCTTCAGGTCTGCGTTGACCGCTGCCTCACTACCACAGCTTGTTTGGGTTGATGCCAACAAATCTTCAAAGAGAAAAAACAGTTTCGGTTGGTGCAAAATAAACCTTGCTACACAGTGTCCAAAGCCCTACGGGAGCACCGCATGCTACTGTGATTCTCCGAGTGTCCACGAGAATTTCTGCGCATTGAAAACACAAAGGACCTCTTGGGCCGAAAACAGGAAAGCGAGGTTTTACGTCACCAATATGGCAACCGTCGCTCGTTGGCTGTTCGCACCGCCAAGACCCACAAGCAGGTCCTGCAGCGGCCGATAACTTTAAATCGCGTGTGATTGATCAGAGAATTGCGTTACTTTAGGGCCAGTAGCAAGCCGAGCTCTGATTGGTACTCTGATGTGTCCACAGCTCATCATCCTCTAGTGTTGGCTGAATGCTGGTTGCCAGTGTCGTATCCAGAAGCCATCTGGATTTCCAAGATATCGTGGCTAAATGTGCTTAAACAGCGACGCGCCGTGCGCAAGGTACGTTCGAAATTGGTTTCGCTTTTTGCTCGTGCAAGTTTGTGAAAGTTGTTTCAATGTTCAGTCTAGTTGCAGAACTTCACGTGCAATTTTGTTGAAGTTTTCGCTCTTACATAACCTTGCGTGAAAAATGTCAGATTGCACTCCAGTTCTGGGGTTTACCAACTTGCATTCGTAATTTCATTTCATCCATAATTACAGACTGCTCTCCTGTACAGCTATCAGTGGACTACAACAAATGTGGGCGACCTTAAGAGGCCCCGGCTGCCTCTACCTTAAGGGTCGTATGTATTCCAAAAATGACAAGACAGCTGTCAAAACGAAACCAAGTCTCCACTTCTGAGTTGGAAAGACCGAGGTGAATGTCCCGTTCTAATCGGGGTTCTCGGGGCAAACCCGGCAACACTTTTTATAGCTCTGGAAGACACAAAGAATGAAAAACGAAATCGATAGCAAACCCTCCTTCCTGAACAAGCGCCTTGAAAGCATGCCGACAGAATCGGCCGCTACCCCGGATAGTAGTTTTTACTCAAGCGCCGCAGGCAACTCGGCTGCAAATGATAGTGATGCTCGGGAGGCAAGCGACGCACGGACGCAGCGTCCAAAGTATGTGGAACTATCATCGCTTATTTCCTTAGTGGACACCAAAGACGCAGAGATGAACTCCAAACCCAATTCACAAATTCTAAGTTGGAATGGGTCGTCTGTGCGGAAGCATGCAGCCAAGTCCACCGAGAGGTCAAACTCAAGCGTTGACCTCGATGGTGGGAGTTGTTTCGAGAGCCCCACAAAAACTGAAAATGCAAAACACCGAGTTGTCCTTCCTGATCGCACACGGTCTGGGAGTGGTCAAACAAGACATAAACTTCGAACAGTAGGAAAGCAGCTAGGTAGATTCAAGGTGCAACCCTCTGCAAAAACTAGTTTTGGGATATGCCATCAAAGCGAATACTCCTTGTGGTGTCATTCAACACAGAAGTGACCTAAAGCGCCTCAAAGAGACACAGTGCCGATCAAACCACGCAAAATGCACTCATTTTCATCACAAATCCTTGAGAAAAAACAAATACGGTCGTCCAAGAAGTGCTGTTGCGCAAGCTACAAGTAGCAGTTATTTAATTCCTAAACCACGAGCAGAAAAACTGTTCCTTTAAGGCACAAGCCCGCACAAATTGACATCTTGGGGGGGACCCATGTAAATGAACAGCAGTTCTCGAAAACACCGGACGGTATGTCACCTACAATTTGGGAATAAACATTATTATTGTTATTGCAGGAAGCAGCAACCTGTCAACCCTTCTGGTAGCACATGCCTCGGCTTTTCACCCTCGGACGCAACAGAGTTAGCGTTGCAGGGCTTGTCGACAAACTTTCTCAGACTTTCTAACAAATTTCGTGATAATAAACAGTCGGCGTGCCCCAAATAGCCAGCCATACTCTGGCTCACCCCGGATTCTCTAACGCGCAGATCTCGATAGGCAGCTACTTCATGTCCCCGGCTGACTCGAAAGGCTTGAGGGATGTGGTGTTTCTTTATACATAAATGCGTCCCTGCCTATGCCGATCGTCCTCTGCGGCGCCACTCCTGCACCTTTTCTATACACTGTGGATTAAAACCCTGTTGCTTGAGACCGATTCTCCACCTCTTAGCGCAGTCTATCGTCACTTTTCAAATCCACCAGAAGACGACCAGTTCTTCATACAAACCCCTGTGCAAATCTTCTCGACCTACCCCCTCACTAGTCTCTCGCTAGTTGGCGACTTTAACGCCCTGAGGCTTCCCCGATGGGGTTCCGGCGCATTGGGTCTAGTGTACGTTTCGCATCGGCGCCGCCAGAAATCGTTCAATGGAGCACCCGTACTCAACACGCTGCCGCAACCACCGGATACTGTGTGGGCTAACTATTATTCCCGCTGTACAATTTGTTAATTGAAGTTTCACTGGTACACAGTGGTCACTGAGTGATTTTCTTTGATTTCATCTGCTACCGAGCCACAAACCTGGACTTCAAGCGTGAAATCAAAATTTCCGCCTTTTGGAATTCTCAGAATTGCGAAGTTTCTTTGATCAATTTACACTGGGACTGGCTTCGGTAAAGAGTTATAAAGGAAAAGTGTCCAGAAGATTTACGAGTCTGAAGCAATGTTCGTCCCGAAAAATTGACATGAAGTCGACGGAACAAAATATACCTAAATTGATTCGGATTCTTACTGATCAGGGGTACTATTTACTTACTGCGTTACTTACAGGTAACGCAGATGGGCTAGGATTTCTTAAAATTCGGAACCACTGTAAATTGGAGATCCATCGGTGGAGCATACAAAAACAAACCGCTTGTTTTGACCTAACCTGGGATAACAAGAACGTACCATTTAAAAAATGAGACACACCGAAAAAAATACGAAAACCGCTTGAAGCAGAGAAACTAGGAGCCGGCGAGTGACCCGATAGTGGTGTCTGAAGCCTACTTACAACACTATGCAGGCCTGTATTCTGTCGCAGCAACCCCGTCACATCCAATCTTGTCCAGACGTAAATACGAGGGAACTCTACCCAAATCGGTCCTCGCTGATGAGGACATTCGTCAAATCTTGCGTAAGACAAACTCCTTCAGTGAGTCGAGGCCAGATCCGGTCTATCTAAGGATCCTGAAAGGAATGTCACTCACACTGGCAGCGTTTTCTATTTGGTGTTTCGGCAGAGGCAACCTTTCTTCTCCTTGTACGGAAGCGATTGTCACGTTAATCTACAAAACTGGTAACCGACAATCACCCTGTAACTACCGGCCTATTGACCTCGTTAGCGCACTGCGCAATGTGATGTAACGTATTCTGGAACATGCCATCTTAAAACGACCTAGTAGGGTTGACCTGATATCCCCAGCGCGACATGAATTGTTCCCAAACCGTTCTTGCTCGAAGAACATGCTCTCATTTATGGACAGCTTCAACCAAGCTTAGGACAAAGGACTCATAAAGGATGCCGCATTTTTCGACTTTTCCAAGGCATTCACTTGAGAACCACCCGCTGCCGCACAACCTCGAATCTTACATAACACAAGGGAAAATTCCATGCTTCATTAGGGCGTTCCCATCAGACAAAACAGTTTCAGTGAAATTAGGCTCCACCAAATTTTTTTTCGGTGCCAGTCTCCGTTGGAGTTCCTCAGGAGACCACTTCGGGATCACTTCTGCCTCGGATCTGAGTCAAGGACCTTCCGGACGCTCTTTCAAGTCATGTCTACTTTTTACGGAGGGCTTTAAAGCTTTGGGGTCAAGTACCATCGCCCTCCAAAGGGATATAAACGCTGCGAAGCAACGATCTTTGGCTGACAGGTTCCTCCTTCCAGATATTCTATGGAGCTTGCGTCAGACCGCTTCTTAGATGTGTCAGCCAAGTCGTCTACTCAGGACGCGAGAGGGAGTGGGAGCGGCTACGAAAATTGTTGCGTGCCTTAATTCAGTGGACTAGGAACCGGGTCACGCAGTGTTTGACCTCTTTTCCCTGGAGTATCGTAGCCTCCAAGAGGACCGAATACTCATTTTTGCTCTGTTTGAACAGGGTGTGGCCAGCAGGTTTTACACTGTTGGCCCAACCAACAGGTGGCAAAGACATGATGGTATGATTTTCAAGCCCCGAAGATACACTTTATCGGGCAACAATTTTTTGGATGGTGCGTGGAATGACTTCCCTCCGAAGGTTGTTCACGCTGCATCTAGTTTGGAGCACTTTTAGAATCGTTTTCATTTGAGTCCTTGAGCCGGCAAGATTACTGCCATGGTACTAAAACTTAAAGATAGGTACTACTTCATTTTCCCCGTGTCTTTCAGGTATATATAGCGTGTTGAGAATGGCCCAGAAAGCATTACGAAGCTCGCTACCAGAAAGGGTTTAAATATGTTGCTCTCTTCAAGCGTGCACCTTTTACACATTCAACATGAATAGGCCGAAAAAGCATCGGTCATTCTATGAATAGTTCGGTAAACATTCCCCCGTAATACTTGCATGAAGTTCTAGATGCTGTGTGGAGCCTACGTCAGACCGATTCCTGAATACGCCAAATAAGTGGCGTATTATGTATGCGAGGAAGTAAACCAACTATCTGCCAAAAAAATCAGTGACAGTCACAAGTCCTCCCTTCATGAAACGCGTCTGTAAGTCCTCAAGCTGTCAAAGTCGGAGAATAGGTCAACAGCCAAGACCAACGTCGCCTCTGAAGGAATCTGATACACAGGCCTTGTTCGAACGAAATCTGGCCGATGGATTTTTCATCGCGGATCCCATTATTACGATCTGAGGTAACCAACGATTTTTCCACCTCAGATAACTGGTGTCTGGAACAGCCTTTCTGAGACAATGGTCTGCGCTGCATCAGGGACCTAGTTCCAGTCATTTTTGTATGCTTTTTATGTGAGTCCTCGCGCTGGCAAGCAGGAAACCGTGATCCACTTGTCGTATTTAAAAGTTAAACAACAAGAATTTTTCATAGATTCAAAAGTTTTCTGCAGGCGCCATGCATAACCTGTATCGTGGATGCTGAAGTACGACCAGCGTCTGATCTGCGTTGCCAACCAATCAAAGCTTAGGTCGTTGGCTGTCCTTTTTTGACCAATCATGTGTTGGCATAGCGTATTGGCCACTGTCAATACGTTCGCTAGTCAGTTAGCCGCAGCAGGTTGCCTAATGGCTTTGGAAGCTGCGTCACTTTTCGGTTGGCCAATATGCAATCGTACGCGGAAGTGCACAGTCTCGCCTGACTCGAAGAAGGGCAACTCTCGCACTGAAACGTTGCCCGCCAACACATTTCGGTCAACCCGTTCTCCCACTAACCGGCCTTTCGGATCGACAGTGGGCCCAAGCAGCCCGTATTGCCGCTCTGTTACAGCAAGAATATTCCAGCCGACAGATAACCCTAATCAAACGCCTGGATGTCACAGTTCAAAGCTTCAAGTGGTCTGATAGGGCCAAGGTGAGTTTTAGTGTTTTTTTTTTGGGGGGGGGAGAGAAAATATTCGGTGTTCTTAAGAAGTTGACAGTCAACATCACATGTTGTCAACTCCCTCTCCTTCTCTTGCTTGCGCATCACAGGAGCCAGTCCACTGGACGCCGATTGCAGTAACCAACCATCTGCACACATTAAAGGGCTCCGAACCCAGATACCTCAGCCACTCAATCAGTCGGTAGGTTGAATGCAGGAGAGTGTTAAAGTTCTTTCTGTGAAAGCTTATCCGCAGCGGTTGGTTGTTCCCTTGTTTTTACAACAGCCTGTTGCCGTCCTTTCGATATGATCAAGATGCCGATATCTACAGAAACTGGACAAGTAGCACCTTAAATCTACGGAGGATATGTCCTCTGTAGTTGCATCAGTCACATTTACTGGAAATGCCATTCCAAACGTCAAAATTCGTGAAGAATGTCATCGCGGTCATGTGCGGTCCTTCTAACTTGACACTTCAATTTGGTTAATATTCAATGCGTACGACCAGATAAATGGTTCAGAAACAGCACAACGGCATAAGCTTGTGGTGGTAAGCATGCTTTCAGACAAAAGCACGGAAAATATATACATCTACAGACTGTAGTGTGCAAATCCTACATCCACCGTCCGAGAGGGAAGGAGTGCATTCACACCAACCGGAAATCCAGAGTTGACTCAGACAGATGTTCAGTTCAGTTCAAGTTTGTGCGATCTTCCCTCTTGCAAAAGTGCGGCCATAGATGGTGTAGAACTTGGGTATTGCGGCGACTGTTTCCAATCTAGGTGCCATGGAATTCCGCGAACATTAAAAATCAAAAGTGACTTTTCGATTCCTGCTTGAACAAACCCAACTCTGGTTTATTCAAGAAGAGCAAACTATCAACTGCGAGGTGAAGTGGACCAACTGCGGATGTCAAACACAGACGCAACAGGAACCGAAATGACCCAGTATTGCAAACCACTGGTAATCCAGACCCAGTCGGGAATCCATTTACCTGCTCTTCCAACCACAGCTACTCATTTGGGCACTACCAATGGGCAGCATTCCTCCGTGAATTATTTACGTACCCTCTGCGAAGACCATATTCAGAAGTCCAAGCTTGCCTGCCTCAAAGGCGTAGTGATGGCTAGAATTACTGTCGTTCTCCCTAACCTGGCCTAGCCAACCGCCCTGACACCTGCTTGCAGAGAAGTTGAAGAGGATGCTAAATAGGTCAATACTTGTCGAGCAATAGGTATCTCCATCAAGTCTACCACGTCAAAAGGCGAACAAGAATACCTGAGTCCACGTAAGCCAGTGAGACCAGGCTGCTTAGAGTGACTCTTGATTCCAACTAGGAGGCGAGAACCGTACTACTTGTGCCTCACCTACCCTAAAGGACAGACCTCTAGAGGTTTCTCCTGACATACTGGGTTAACTTTTGAACGCTTATGCACCCGGCAACCGACTCTGACGAAACAGAAAATCCATGTTCATTTGTGGAGTCCCAGAAGTAAAAGACCAAAACAATATGACCAGCTACCAGCAAGGCTTCAATTAGGTGAAAATTTTTCCCAAAGCTTTCTACAAATTAACGATCTACTGACAATGGGAATTTCACTTCTTGCAGTCTCCGTCAACCGTATAAGAGTTGGACAACGGATTCTCATGGTCTGCCACATGGTGGGTCAAGCACTTGAGGTTTGGTATATCAACCGAAAATCCGTTGCTGCTGAAATGCACCTCTGTTCGGCGGCAGCCAGTACATATCGTCGCATGGTTTTAAGAGGTCACATAACGATAACGTCCCCAGCTCCCTAAAACACTGACGGCCCTCCCAGGACTGAAGAACCCTACGGCAAGCAACCTTCTATTCGTTGGGTTAAGCAGAGTTGGACTCGCTGAAAATCTAAGGTGTATAAATATCTTTTGATTTCTCACCTCAAGGCTACTAACGTGCTGCCTTATCAATGCCTTTGGGTCATACACACCATTCTACATTAATGCACCGTCACTCACAAACGTCCGTAGACTTCGTCGCGCCAACTCAAACTCGGCTAACCTCTGACATCCTGTACTTTAAAATACTACTACCTGAAATGTGGTTTGTCAGACGAGACAGCAAGTTAGGGGTGGACGGGTCGCCTTTTTACCACCAGAGCTCCTTAAGCTGCACATTGGTAGAGAATCCCTCACCACACTCTAATGGTTCAGTATTACTTGCTAGCAGCTGGGATATCCTGAAAGCCCAACCAGCGGATGAGAAATGGAAAGTGTTCGCCAACCATTTGGACCGAAGTTGGGTTCCTTATTCGAACTGTTCACTTAAAAAGGAGATCAAGAAATTGTCACTTTTATGGTTGCCCTGTTTACACTGCCCTTAACTTCGGTGAAATCTAATTGTGACTCCACGAGTGACGAAAGTTGGCAAATGCTGCTCGCGCCTTATGTGTCCATCCGTCACGGTACATTCATGGCTAATCGGGCTGCCAATATCAAGGGGCTCAAGTCCTTCGTTCTGAGGTCTCAAAGTGACACAAGAGAATGTTAAATCCTGAATTAGGACTTCGCGTGTTTAAAGGGCAGCACGCATGCCGAGACAAGCGACCACGGATATCCTACTCAGAGACGCGATTTCCGTACCTAGGCTTTTTGGAGTGTGCGTTGTATGGTGAGAAAATTGAACGAACGGTCAACCCTGACAAACCCCACTAGGTATGAGGAAGCTTTTGGACGGTTCACTACACTCTAACCCGATCGCAGTTAAATTCAGTTGAGTTCAGTTTCACGACCCTGAACAGTGTACGTATGTACTGTAGTTCGGTTCTCCGCAGCCTATGGTAGCGGGTAGTGGGTGACCGAGGGAGTACAGAAAAACATTTGAAAGAATAAAAACAGCGGGTTAATTAGGAGAAACAGAAATGATGCAACATCACATCACCACCACCACTTCAGTGAGTACCTCCCTCCTTGATAACCCAATCCCACAGACGACCAGAGCAGCTCAGGCTCTTTGTTATGTTCTCCCTCTTCCATCCCTGGTTGGAGCCTGCCTTAGCAAGGCAACTTCATCTAGAGACACTTGAGGCGGGATGGGAACTCGATATAATTCAGTGGTTAATACGTAAACTTACTGGTCGGGAGGTCCGTGGCTCAGACCCAACCCCAGCATCTCGGTTGCATCTTTCTAGGATTGGGCAACCTGGCATTGTCTCAGCTTTTGTGCTTCTTTCGGATGCCTTGGTAGTCCGACACCGAAGGGGTGTTACATTTGAACGATTATTTGTATGTATTATTACTAAAGTTCATAGGACCGGGTCTCTGTAAGCGGAATGCGGTTTCTGTTAGCGATGATAAAATGACGGCTATGAAATTTCTCCAATCCGCTTCCCTTCCAAGGTTTCGTAATCTACATTTCGTCACCGCTCTTCTACCATGAATCGAACGGATTCGGACTTGCTATTGTCCGACTTGGAGAACAGTATGGACACACTTCCTGGGACTCCGTTGAGTAGGTGTGTGGATGCAGACCTCGACCAGAATTCGGGTCAGGTAAGGCGTGTCGATCGCGTAAATCATACTTTTTTTTACTATAGGGAGATGCCCAACCCACAACAACACAACCGTTGACGAGTAGCCGCCGCGATGCTCGTATCAAATCGGAAACCATGCTATCTCGCGTTGCCTCTTTCGCCAGTATCACCGAACCGGTATCCATGGAAGAGATATTCGAGTATGATTGGGCTGACAGTGACTCTGAATCTCCAAGCGATAAAAACAAGGAATCCTACATGGTACAAGAGCTGTTGGCGGACTATTTAAAGGTTAGGTCAAACTCACCGTGTCATGCTCAACTTGCCTTTTCGTCTGTATTTGTTGACGAATATAAACGATATTGGCATGCATGTTATTCGCTTCCGCGACTAACCTAGACGTGTGAAGTCTGACCTTCCTACGAGTGAACTCACCTGTGGGCCTGACGGGGGCGCTTTTAAGCTGATAGTCCATGTGGCAACTGAATGCTCATTAAGTTCATTAGCTTACTTGAAAATTTGTTAACCTTTTTCGTTTTAATCAATCTGCTCGCGTTCGAGTCCGTTTTGTAATGTATTTCTTTTCCAGGGTTCAGTAACCTTGTGCGTTTTTCTAAAGGCTCGGTCGTTTTCCTGAGGCCTATTGATTCAAACGATGTTGCTTTTGAACTTGCAGTTGGTATCGGCGCCAGTCTCATGCGCCACTTCATTCACCGAACCATGTACCCATGAGTCAGTCCCATTTGTTTAGCAGAAGTTCCTTATACTTTTGGAGAGTAGTCGTCCATGATCTGTTGTTATTAGGCATTAACCCATTGACGTACTAAGTCTAACACGTAATTCAACTGTCGTGTTTTTGTTAGTCGAATGTGATTCAACAGTTACTGGATTAGATTCCACTTGTGATTAGTGTGTGCCGATCTATTGCACATTTGGTGTTCCGCATAGGATGGAACAAGCATGGTTGGTTGACAGTGTTGGGATGAACCGAGGAATAGGTTGGATGGATGACTTGGTAAGCTGCACAACGGGGCGTTATACTGAGCATGTGAACGTGGTCATCATTTTGGTTAAGCGGTATCTGCCTATAAATTGCTTGTAGGCTGTAATCTTATATTGTGTCCATTCCCGGTATTTTCAATGTGGTCCCATGTAACAGACTAATTCACTTCCTTTTTCCACTGCTGTACAAGAATACGTGCATATTTTTAAACTTGATGTACCATGCCTCTGTTCATCTTGTGAAGCCATCGTCTTCTCTTTTAAATCTGTTTAAACCGTCTCGAACAGAGTGCTGGTGCTAGAATATTCTTCGGGAACGGTATGATTGCTCTTTCCCTTCGTGACCAGTCCAGATAGCTTTAAAAGGGTCACACTAAGAAAAGAAACCTTTATTTATTCTGAATGTCTGATTTGTGCGTGTGTGAGGCACACCAAACTTCTCGTAAAGTCTTCACCAGATTAGGTGAAACCCAGACACGAAAATAATGAGCTTAGCGTTTTAGTTTTGATAGTGGTTTGGTCTCAAGGGACGTTTCCTAAAATCTATTCTGATAGAATCACCATCAAAGCGTTTCCAAACACTTAATGGGAACGACATCAGTTCCACGTGATTGGTCATACGATAGGTGATAACCCAATTTACTCTGCTAGTAGCTAGTCATTCCGGTCATCGGGTATTTTCGCCACAACCCGCTAGCTATGTGTGTTGCTTTGCGGATCTTCGAAACGTACATGTTGTTTGCACATGCCTTCAGGAAACGACTGTACATCATTATATTTATTTACTTAATTGGAAGTCCGCGTTATTCAACTGTTTTTCGATGTTACCGTAATCACGCGTTCGTTCTTTCCAGTACTGAAAGGGCATGGTACTCTGGCAAAACGTCTATGGCTTTCTTCCATCTGAAATTGAGTACCTGGGTTTCCGTTTCAGTCGAAGGGGTTGCGTGTTTGTGCATTAATAAAATATAATATACAAATAAGTGTTCAGCTGCAACACCCTTTCGGTGCCTAGCTTCCATGCCACTTGAAGGAAGCTGGAATGCTGCTAGGTTGCCCAAGCCTAGGCAGGAAAAGTCAAGATGCAGAGGCCGGGTTCGAACCACGGACCTTCCGATCAGTACATTCTTGGTCTAACCACTGAACCATCTCGCCATCTTGCAGCTTCGTCGTCCTTCAAATGTCATCTGAAGGACGGCCACCAAACTAAATCTAAGTCAATTGATTAATGTTGTCAACGCATGGTTGCTACCTAGTTGCCCATAGATCCGCTTCTGTATGGCCAGCCACGTCTTTTGCCCGCACTATGTGCTGTGTGAAAAAAACACAGAAACGAACGTGCTAGTGCACTACGGTGGTTTTTATAGTTTCAATACAGCAGAAGCGTTCTAGTGCAAGGCACAGAGCAATCAAGCACAGCTTTTGGTACCTCATCTGTGGCGGGCACTTAACGATTCCGTCGTGGACTAAACAAAACAGAAACAAAATTAGGAATAAAAATGCATCACTTGGATGCGTTCAGAATTGTACCAACTGCGTTGCATTATACTTCCAGTGACACTCTACGACTAATTGCAGATGAACTGATGGTATTTAGTAGATTATAGTGTGTTTGTAAGCTTAAATAGATTTATTCCTATTATTGGTGAGGTTGTAGTAAAACGGCACGGGCTGTAGAGGAGACTGGAACCATAAGATAAGTACCACTTGCTTACTGTGCAAAACCGTAATGTGCCCATAAAACACCGAGAATTCCTACGTATTTGCACGTTGTTCTGAACTCTCCCGTAATTTCGTTGTATTTGTCGTGTTATTCGTCTACTCCGTTCCGGGCCACTTGTGTCGCAGCTATGTACTGGGCCTTCTATCGCGCACCTCAACACCCCTTCTTGTTGGGTCTGTGTTCAGTGCCTCAAGATTATTTTGAGATTTTTACTTAGGTAGGTGCGAGGGCCTCAGCGCATATCCAGTGGGTCCACTATTCTGTTGCAATGAGCTGAATCGAGTCATAATGTCCGTAAGAGAAGCTGGTGAGTTGCTTTTGACAACATATTTGAGGGAATGTTGGAGTTACCAGAACCTACGTTAACACTAAAACAACGGGCACAAGTTACCTCATAAAATGATTAGGTATCCGGAGCTCGGCCTATTAGAGAAGCAAATGCAATTTCTTTTGAAAGTCAGGAACCCTACGAATCCACATATTTCATCACAGAGGTCTACATTTGGCATCTACCTTTGAGAACATTAGCTGGAGTAGGAGCATCAATCTCAGAGTATTAGTATTCAGGCAGTTTTCTGACAAGGTCTTCACAGCTCTGTAAATAGTTTGCATGTCTAAAACAAGGAGTCTTCCATTACCTCCGTTCGAAAATCAGGAGATTCATCCACTTGCATGATGAGAGATTTGACCACACTACAGCATGCTTAAGCAGTGTACGAAATGCCGTTTTTACTGCTTCCCACCTCTCCGATTCAACTTAGACTAATGGAGTTTTCAACAAACCCTAAAGATATCCATCCGATGCCACACGATCGAGTTCGATGTGGTGTGTTCGGAACTACTGAAACATCATGGTATTGCAAACTGAGAGGATATGAAACGCTAGTGAGGTCATTCCTTTGATCCTGTTGATAACTACCTCCGAGCTACGTTCGAGGTGAATGGTGCTCGAATATTCAGTAATTGATATTCCACAGTCATAATCGGGGTGTTTTTAGTCGTTATGCTTTGATATGAGCAACATATTAACTCATCCGAATTCTCGTTAGCTTCGGCGGATACACAAATTCTATGCCTACAAGGATCGGAATAGGCATTGCAATAAAACTCCCATGACCGAGAACTCCAGCGAATAGTTTCCTGATCGATCTTCCTGGGCACGGTAGTGCTGGTTGGTCTTTAATAACCGGATATCAGGTGGCCCTAAGTTACATAAGTCTTATAATATACATTTAAGGGTCAGACGTATCCAACAAGTGCTCCAAGGTCCTCAGCGTTTGAAACACGCACATGAAGCACAGAGTCGGGTCATTGAATGAAAGGGCATGATGTTGAGTGATGATAAAAAGTGTGTTCTGAGCGGCGACTCAGATGGCGTGGCATGGGAAAAGAGGAGGAAATTCACATCAACCGAAGATATGATGAAGGATTTTATATTGTCCTTGTAGTTCAACGGGACGGAAAGGTCACAATCCACCCTCACATTAGCTACACAGGCAATCGCGTTTCGTCTTTCTGTAAAGAAATGCGAATTCACTGATAACACTCATATTACTTAGTTGAAAAGAGCGTCGTTATTTCGGAATTTGGAGCGTTGAACTCTCCCAGACACAGATACGCCCATAAACATATTGGAAAGCATGTACTACATAATGTCGTGGCCTGTATGTAGCTTAACATGCTTCCGATATTGTGGATGGAACGAACATATGAATCATCAGTATGGAGTAGAATCTAAGGCCAAGACGTTTGCGTGGTTTCATGGGAGGTGTGTAAGGACGCTCTGTTTTAGCGATGTCACACTTCCAAATGTGCTGAATTTCGCATTTATTCTAGACTGGTCATTACTGTTTCATACTCCTTCAGCGCGCAACTTGATGCATACCAAATGAAAATTGGTAACAAATTCGGTGAACAACTGTCTTGTTGGAATTTTTTCGGGAGATCGAAAAAAGTCGAGAAGACACGTTTGGTTTTAATGGCTTTTCAGCGATAATGCCCAGTCGGAACATACGGTTCATTGTTACATCCAGCATAAATCAAGAAATCACAACTAAAGAACTACTTCACAACACCGAGTGATTTTTAAAGTATCGATTCAGCTTCTGAATAGATAGGCCATTACTTCTACTCTATTCAATGAGCAGTGGAAGTCACCGAGTAACGTGCAGCATGGGCAATATAAAACCCGAAATTATGATGGGTAGCACGTGTAAAACTAGGTGGGGTTCAGTTAGGATGGAAGATTATTCATACAGTTTGCACTGACCGGAAGGTCCGTGGTTCGAAACCAACCTCAGCAACTCGACTACTCTTGTCTAGGCAACCTGACAACATCTCAGCCCTCGTGCTTACTTCGTGTAGCATGGCAGCTAGACACCAAAATGGTATTAAAGCTGAATGGGCACTAGTATTCATTATTTATTTCACAAACAAGCTGCCTGTGTTCACGTGAACGCTGTACTGCTATGCTGTTATAATTTGCATCGCGCTATTCACGTATGTACGTGCATTGAAATCCGTGTCATACGGATGGGGCGGTCATTCCTTGGACAACCATTGCGCTAACACCACTGGGTGTACTTGCGAATGCCTAGAGCTTTCGCCCGCAAAGTGTAGCTAAAGTCATTTAGTCTACTAACAAGTTTGTTCGACGGTGATATTCTCATTCAACTCCGTGTTTTTTGTGTCCGTTCGAAAATACCATATTCCAGTTGGCGTGTGCGGAATTCCACTCAGCCGTTACCCGCCGAAAACGATCCATATAACTTAGAATAAATGGATTTTACTGCAAGGCCCTTTACACAATATTCACACGATGTTTGGATACCACGACGCACTCTGCTATGTGACAAGCAGAATGGGGGCGTTCTTAGACGCCCCACACTCGCCAGTGTTCTAGCGGACCATTGGACGTCTTCGAACCTAACGACATTAACGTCCTTACTATCTGCACACAGATTGATACGAAAACGAACTTTTTTCGTACCAAGCTATGAGGGAAAATCGCGAAATTTTGGAAGTTTGTTACAGCCATAAGATAAAGTCCTTGCTGAGGTACGTTGGTCATTTCTTGTTGGAGATAATTTTGAAGCCCACTAGCACAGTGATTGCTTTGCATTCACTTATTCGTTTCCTTTCCAATAATCAGATCAAATCATTCAAACGCAAGTACCCTGATCTAACTCGGCGTACGATGGATGCCTACGAACGTTCATGGCTTCAACAAGAGGGACTTGTGCCTGTTGGTCGGGCCGATTTAGGTTTAACTGCTCTGCGTACGGATGAAGTGATGAAACTATTGCAATCAGATTATCCAGAAGTTCATACTCTCTTGAGTGACTTATTTCGTCGACGACGGTTTCAGAAGGCAGCCGAAATACAGAAACGACAATACGAGGTAAGATGCCTATTTGGACACAGTTAATCACGCAAAAATTAAACACACACCCCGGGTTACTCAAGGCATGCCAACTTCTCGTGTATTATACCTGAGTTGAAAAGTGACCAAAGGAAACTAAAGGCTAGGAGTTTCCCACTTTGTTTTCGGTTTTTCCTTCGGATGTGAATTGTGACTCACCCCCGTGTGTGTTGTATTTTTGTGCCGGGTGCTCGCTTGCGTTACCCCACCAACCGATTACACAAGGTATCGTTCTTCAGGTGTTTGGCCTTTGATACCTAGCTGCCTTTGGCACTTCTACATCAAAGTAGACCGATGATACATCGATTTAGGAAAGTATTGCTCCTGAAGAGCCTTCGAATTGTCACTGGAGGCTCCCTAGCCACCTGTATCGACCTTTTTCTAACCACCCCCTTAGTTCTGTCATTCGGTGGTCGACACCTCGCTGAACTGTGGATGACTTCTTTGGTTTGAAAGTGGGCCATATGGAGATGGTAGGTGGCAGAGAGGAGGGGCTTTTTGGGAGGTAACTTCACGGGCATTATTTTTTTCTTCAGGCCGCAAGAATCGAACGCGGAGAGGCAAGAGCAGAGGCTGCGCGGCGGCGTGCCCTAGATTCGGCTGCTGATTACAATCATCGTCTGGTCACTGATCGGTTCACATCGCGGCGATGTTATTGGGATTTACAAACAATGCAAATCCACTTCCCCCAACCGGGTTACAAATTGTTGGAGCATGATAAACATCCGAACGGTGCTTATCCAGTGGCCGTGATTCCTGGTCAGTTTGCTGAACATTATGAGGTATATACTCCTGAGCAGCTGATGCGGTTACCTTTATCGCGTTGTATCTACTCTCAACCAAGCCGGCGACATAAGGCTGCACCTCCGCTGCCGACAAACCTTCGGTTCGGCTCACTCCAGCCGCGAGTTGTCCCTCCACAAAACACGGATGTTGGCTTGCATGGAGGAGTGCAGGATAGTTCATTCGTGGACTCCAACGACGTAGAGGATCAACAAAAGCAATCGGTGGTCAATGAGTCATCAAACCTCGGTGTCACTGCGTTGAATAAAGAGATGAAGAAGGATTCTACAGCCGAGTATGTAGCTCTGCTAGGGTTTTATTTTGTTGGTGACGCATTCAACCTTTTTTCGTTTTCCCTATAGTGTCCTTTTATATCTCTTCTGAACGCAGGCGTTCGACGGTATCCGATAACACCCCGGTTACGCCAAGCCCAACAAATTCCAACCGCCTGAACAGTCAGTCGAGTGCACCCAGCAAGCAAAATGACGGTGTTCAGTCGGCTCAGTGTGTTGTGTGCAAACAGGAGACTAAGATGTACATTCGTTGTTCCGAATGCGGTCACACCGGGCATCCGAAGTGCCTGGACATATCAGAGTCCATGTTGGTTGCTGTTAAAAGGTATGTTTTCCCCGCGGTACACTGCTCGTCTTACTTATTCATACTTTTTCGAAGATGTATTTCATCTACATTTCATATTGCTGCAAGTATCATGTGTAAGTTCGTTCAATTAGACGTCCAATTAGACGCATCTGCTGCTTACAGCTTTGGTTGAAGTACCTGCGTAAGTTATTTCAACACAATGTAACCATCCGACTCAACACTGCGCAGCTTGTGCATGAAGGTGGCATTTTATATGCGGATTCGTCCTTGGGATGACACAATTGAAATTCCAAACAAATTTTCTCATAAAACAGCAGAAATAGAAGCGATACCCTGCTGTAGTATTCTTGCCTCGTCGACAAGGAGAGTTTCTTTTTAGGAGGGACTGCAAAAACACGAATAGTCTCCGACTCATTTTGCATTCACTTAACAGAAAATCCATCATATGGAACTGTTTTCAACGACTTATGTCGGCTGCAGTTTAATATTTTGCTTCATCACAAGTGGATCTTCTATTTTTGTAATAGCCTCGCACTTACGTTAGTGAGATATGCTAGCACACCAACTTGATGGGTTTCCATGACAGCCTTCAGTTCCATTTACCTGGGTCATGTACCTGGGCCAACATGTATGTTTCTTAGAAAGTCTCAAGTAAAAAGCACAACTTGTCCAAATGTTTTATAAAACCAGCTGAATAGGTTACGATCGCGGTCATACGTTGGTATAGAGATCACACCTGGGATGGGGTTGATCGCTGATCTCTTATCATTTGCCTCTGTTTTTGTGTTTTGTGTTCCCCTTATGGTTCACTTTTCTATGTTGTCACAACTAAATAAACAGTGAGGTTTCTTTTTACCCACTTGTCTTCCCAATGAGCTTACAAGTGAATCTAACCTTTCTCCAACCATTT
The DNA here is from genome assembly GCA_003604175.2 of Clonorchis sinensis. Taxonomy (NCBI): domain Eukaryota; kingdom Metazoa; phylum Platyhelminthes; class Trematoda; order Opisthorchiida; family Opisthorchiidae; genus Clonorchis; species Clonorchis sinensis. Next base: position 115,080,827 of record CM030370.1, read on the forward strand.
TTTCAAGGGGTGCCGTGCTGAAAACTTTTGATTACTAATATTCCAACTATATTCAGTAGCACATCTACAAATGAACAAATCCAGACGTTTGGCCATCCCAATTAGCATTGGAAGACTCTGCTGGGCAAGTTGCAAGAAACCGACTACCTCATCAGCACTGGGGTGTTCACAGCCATTCTCTCGTTTGAACCGTCGCTCCGCTGGCTTGATAGTGTTTAGGGCTCGTGTTTTGCCGATTTCTGACCAAGTTGGACTTCGCCTTGTTTTTCGGTGGATCGGAAGCTTGATGTTCATTTCACTGTTGTGTGACCTCAGTTGTCAGTTACAAGCACCGAACGTACGTTGCTGCAAAAAAGGGCGGCATTTGATAAGTAGGGTTGGAGAATGAGCGTTTCATACCCTCCACAGATCCTCACTGTTGACAAGCTCCATTGTAGTGTGAAACAACTGGGCCTCCAGCTGATGAATAATAGTCATACCTCATTTTGAAATGTAGTCCATGTCAAAACAGCTGATTTCAAGTAGTAATGACCATTTTTAAGGTTATTGTAGGTATAACTTGCGTAGGATGTCTGTGGGTGCGATCGATAGTGTCAAGTTATGAGATCGCAACTGCTTCAGCTGTACACGAAAATCGTATTTTAGCAACCGGGTTTCTCATATCGCTTCTCGGTTTGCTAATATATGAATTCGATCAACAGCTGGAGTGGTTGCGATCTGACTGACTGCCACTGCTGCTGTCTAACCTTACCTGACTCACACGCCATCCAATCAGCAAGTACGGCGCAGCACGTGCAGAGTTTCGAGTGGATAAGTTCTGACAAAAGATGTGATGATGATGCCATAGGTCAGTGTGTGTGTGTATTTGCTGTAAACCGGGAAGTGAACAGGTTCATAGTGGTGTCTGGGTCACCGCACCACCTTGTAGCATGCAAGTGGACAAACAGTCTTTCGATAGCTGGGAGCGGCAATGTGAACCATCGTTTTTCCGGGCACACGAAATCGCAGTTGACGGGTAATGGATACAGCCGTATACAGTATATACGTGCAGTGATCCCTCTTTACAGGGGCCACCCGTGTACCCGGTCAAAGTGGTCCCTTTGAGGGTGGCGGTCCTGTTCAGTCTGATCATCTAACTCCACAGCTTCTTATGACTACAGAGTGAACTTCAATTCGTTTACTCAATTTTATATCATTTGACATATTTCACATTAAATACAGGCTGTAACACAATGTATTACCTCGACATAGCACTGTTTTAGGCTGCTGAAAACTCTTCCACCTCTCACTACCGGTTTCACCCTTGGGACTCATTGGGTAGGCAGGTAGTCCCTGAGTAGTCTCTCCAGGTGGTCCCTCAACCATATGTTCTACTTAAAAAACAAATTGTACGCAGTTGGCGAGGTACACTCATTTGCCAATTAAGTTAGTGTTAACGGGAGACTCAGCTTAATTCCAGCTGAATATCTCATTTATGGTATTCTCCAACCGAATGTGCTGCACAGAGATGGCCTCAAGTTGCGGAACACGGTGGAGGGCTACTGTAATGGGCTGTCTGGAATCACAGCAACATAAAAGAATGAACGGCACGCATAGAACAACCACAGGTAAAATGAAGTAAAATTCGTGGCTTCCGTTCCTGCTAGTTTATGCGCTCTATTTTATTGGAATAAAGGAGTTTATAGACGGCCTTTTTCCGGGGGTGGTCTTTACTAGGCAGGTCATCATATGGAGAAAATTTTTTGATTCGTAAAGTGGTCCTGATGAAGGATCAAGCCGTATCTAGTGGAACATTATAGGGTGGATGGTGAAGGGGCATTCACCAGGTAGCCCTGTTTTCTGCCCTCAATAGGTACTCCAAGTGGTGTACGTTTCCAAATTTTTCAAAATGTCTCAATGCTTAGCGATTTCTAAATGCAAATCATGTGGAGTTCAGACAAGCGTACTAGTCTAGCGAATTATTAAAGCAACAATACTGGTGAAAATGGACCAGGTATTTGGTAATTAGGGACGACTGGCCTCCGGACTCTGACTAAATCTTGGGTGCTACCGTCACTCTTCGCCACCTCGGATAACCAGCTTTCCAACGCCGGGTTGACTGCCCTTTGGACAACTCTCTCCTGTCGTCCTCAACAAAATTAAACCTAAGCGAAATGTAGCTTAACTTGTACCATACAAGTTCCTGACCGAAATCTAAATCGTGGACTATACGTTTCGGAAAACCGAAAGATAGTAATAATCAAAGTATCAGACGATTTACTAAGGGTTTGATGTTGTGACGTGGAATTACAACATTCAGCAAACGTGACTGATCATTTAATTCATAAAGTGTTTTTTATGTTATGATGGCTTTCCGTGTTACGAAGAATTTGGTTGGTGTTACCTCTTGATCATCCGAATGACAGAATTCGAAGTGAACTCACACACTTAAAGCGTAAAACTTCTGTCTCATGCCGCTTGTCACTTGTTCGCTTGGTTCTTTCGGTGGAACCATCCAGGTGGGAAGAGCAACAGGTAAATAGTTAAGCTTTGACTTGCATCACGGGGGCCAGCAGTAAGCTGTACACAAACGACGCTTACCTGACAAGTCAACTCAGCCATACAGAAAAATTTTACACGAATTGCTTCTCTTGGTTGCTAGCAAAAGGAGCTGTTGATCCACCGAAAGTCAACATTCAACTCAAACCGGTCGTTGCGGCACGGAAATTGACAAATTAGAATGGAGAACACAGCTCTGGGAAACTCCGGGACCGTGCCTACCTGATGAGCCCCGAGAAGTGTAGGGTCCCTTCAACCGAAAGATCACAGTGAATAGTTGTTTGGAATTGGGGACTCTTGTCCCAGGGGAGTCACCGTGGAATCCGAATTTTGAGATGTATCACATATCGTCCAGTGGTAGTTTGAACTCAGAGTTATTGGGACCAAAAATACGGGCTTCGTTATTTCTCCTAACACATGGGTAGATTTGTGGTGCGTTAGGTCGTAAACTTCCTTTGCGGTTGGAAACGACCCAACGTTTTGGCAAACTTCGGTTTGGTCTTCGAATTTCCTCTTCACACATATGGTGCTTCCTCCAGGAATTTCTGTCCCATATCGTTAGCTGGCACCGCGTTCAGCGCAGCGTATCATCATTTTTTTCAGCGTTGGACAATGCACTAGCTACATTGTTTCATCTTTTTTCAGCTATCAATGGTCCTGTATGGAGTGCAAGCGTTGTGTGGAGTGTTCTGATTCTGGTCACGAAGATCAGATGATGTTTTGCGATCGATGTGACCGTGGATATCATGCATTCTGTGTCGGGCTTGAAGACATCCCAGACGGCCGTTGGGAATGTCCACTGTGTACTCCGGAATCTAAGAGTGACACCCCTACAAAGAAGAGGAGTAACTACAGTCGCAAAGGTCGGTGTGGTTCTACATCCTCCCGGGCTAAGGCTGAACCAACCAGTAAAAGGCCTCGTAACTACAGGAGGCGTTCCGATACTCCGTCTGCTACAGATGATGAAGCGGAGTCGAAACCGAAGCCGAAACGAAAACCTCGTAAAAAGAAAGAGGCTTTATCAGATGTCAGTACGGCTGAAGTTACACCACCGAGTCAGACTGCGCTTCCAAATTCGCCTGAGGCTGCTCAGTCACAACCAAGTGAGAAAAATACCGAATCTCCCCCAAAGCGCAAGCGCGGTCGTCCTAGATTAACTGATGTGGATCCTCGGGTTGGTGGCCGAAAACCTCGACCGCGTCCGCCGAAAAAGTTGAAACTTGATGCTCCATCTTGCGAACATGAATCAGGTCCGTCGCCACAGCTCCTATCTTCCTCTGGACTAGATCAGGTTGAAGACAGTTTACCACCCCCGGTTAATGCTTCCGTGACTCCAGAACACACGGCAGATTCCTTGTCGAGTACCGATAGTCAGACGAAACTGCCTGAAGACTCACAGGTATCCTCTGACAACATTAAGGAGGCATCTTCTCCATCCCGCGAGAATCTCACATGTCCTCAATCGGGTGGTGAAGGAGATCCCGTTGAAGTCAATGCATGATATGGTTGTTGTCCGCCGTCTCTTTCCGTCGTTCGCTTTCGATTACTCGCATTTTGTCGCAACTTTTATCCTGTTGTTTTTTTGTACAGAATTGTCTTCTCGGTGCATTTACCATTGTATTGCATTTAATTTATATCTGCTTCTGTGAAAAGTCAGCGGTGATTTGGTCACCAGGTTTCCATAGTTTTTTACACCAGTACCTGTACGACCGGACACCCAAAACCGTGCTAGGAATAATTAAGCGTTCCGTCAGTTTTTGAGCGTAGTTCCGTTGCTGCAATACCTACACCAAAAGTTGTAGGTCAAAATTGCGAGCTGCTGATCACCATGTGTCCAAAAACAGAGCAACTTACGAAAGTTGTTGAACGAAACGCGAGCTAGCCGGGACGCGATGGCTCAAGTGGTTAGAGCGCGATTGTACTGACCGAAAGGTCCGTGGTTCGAACCTGGCCTCTGCCTCTCGACTTCCCCCGTCTAGGCTTGGGCAACCTGGCAGTATCCTAGCCCTCGTGCTTCCCTCGGGCGGCATGGCAGGTAGGCACCGAAAGGGTGCTACAGCTGAACGATTTAGTTGTATGGCCAGGTACTTTAAGGTCACATCGATCATGGTTACTAAGTTGCTTATGTCACGCTGTGCCTTATGAGGGGAATGCTCCATATGTATTCTGTATTCCCTGGTCCATATATAGTACAACACTTTTCAAGCGGCTAACAGTTTGCAGCCAAATTACAATGCTACTTTTAGCCATTTCCAAACAATTATATTTTAGTCCAGCTATATGCCAGGTACCGGAGAAAATATCTGTCTCTGTTGAAGCATGAACGTTGGCCCGCATACACTCCTAAGCTAATGGGTGTTCAATACATTCAGGGTCGCAGGCTCAGTTTCAACTCCGACAAAAAGGCAACCAGTTGTATCGATAACCCACTCGTTCAAGCCGTATATTTTTAGTGAGGCTCATTTTTAAGGCCATATCAAGAATAAGATCCAGCCTGCAAACTAGGCTTCTTGTCATTGGAGAATTTCCTGCACCATCCAGATGCTCCGACAGTCGGTAATATCAGCACCGCTCTTTCGATAAAATTTCGCGTGGTTATGAGTTCCTGAAGCCCCATGTTCTTTTTCGGCGAACTTTTCGATTTGCAACTCAGTTGAAGATTTTTGCACCCTAAGGTAACTGATTTACAAGGATACAATGATAAGATACTTCGATGTACGTTAGAAAGAAGTCGGCCCGAAATATCCATCAACAAATTCTTTACACACTTGGCGAAACGCGAGGACAGAGGAAGGGATTGACTGGAAAGCGTACCAACTTGGGGATCACGGAATTACCACAAATGGAAATTTAGGCGGGTAGATGTTTGAATTTGGAGCGAGCACATGAAATAGCCGTGGCATTATTGAGCGAATGGTGGAGAGGGTGAACAAGGTCGGAAAGAACCTGTTTTATAAAGTTGGAACAAGCGTCAAAATGCTTGCCTACTTCGAAGTCAACGAAGGCATTCCTTGAGATTCCGCCGTAGGCTGTTTTAGCAAACTGGCACTTAGGCGGTAACCTTTCTCAAGTTTTGTGAAAAGAACAGGGGAGCAATGCATCTAGTGAAGGAGAATACAACCATTAACAAACTTATGAATAAGCTTGAGGAAAACAGAGAACCTTCACAGTCTCGTAGCATAAAATGCTACCAGTTATGTCCGTCAGCCGCTGGAGACTGCTCGCATCCGCTTTTTGTGATCATTTTAATAGGATGCCCCGCCATCCATTGGTTGTCCCGCGCTGTCATTCATAACCTTTTTGCGGGTAAGAATCTCCTCTCTGGAATGCTGACAGTGCTGCCTTGCTCCAGATAGTTTCGTGTATAGCAGTTACTAGATACGTACAGGAATTTGAGGTCTATTAACTGAATGAACTGTTTAGTGTACTACGCTGCATGTACGGTTCATTTGATATAATACACGGGTGCGTCCGATTCAAGCATAACCTCCAGTCAACTGCGAATGTGATGTTCAAAGTGTATACAGATCGTAGTACTCACAGTCGGACCCAGTGTGGTGTATACCGTCAGAACATGGCCGTGCGACGCAGAAACCTGAATTCATCACATTCCTACATTTAGCGAAACAAATTGATGGTCGGAGTGCAGAAAAAAATCAAGGTGCCACATGCGATAAGAAAAAATGTCGGTAAGCTGTTGGTATTGAGGAAAGGGACAAATAAATTTTAAATTTACTCCCCAAAACATGGTAGATGTCAAGTCGATAGCTAGACAGATTTGCGAAGACTAATGATTACAGAAACATTTTGGGAGCGGAAGGCCTATGGAAGACCGTAGTAGAGATGACGTACGTGTAGACGAGGCACTTGAAAAATGTTACTACACCTCAGTGAGGGGTATCCACAGTCCATCTTTGAGTGCGGTCCGGCGCGTAAACTGAACTGCTCACGATCGACAGCACAGGTGGCTATAGTAGCTTGGATTGTCATCGCTTTAGGCTGCTTCAATAATCTGAGGTCACAGCTAAGCAATATACTGAGACATCCGTGTCTGAGGGGAACTCGGACATGAATACTGTGCCGCAGCTATGACACGAACTGATGCATGGGTTGTTTGATAGCAACACAGTTCGTAAAGTCGATTTCTTCAATCAGTGATGACTTGTTTTGCTTTCTGTCCTCAACACCACCCGGTATATGAACTTAATTCCTAGGGATGTTCTATCTGAACATCGATTATATGGACACAGGTGATCGGATATTCCCAACTGATACTACAGTTGGGTTGGAATTCGCAGCCAGATGGCACTAAATTATGCTGGCGATAATCACACAACTGGCACCCTTTCGGTGCGTAGCAGCCATGCGATCTGAGGGCGACATGAGAGCTGCTATGTTGCCCGATTCTAAACGAGTAGTAATATCAGGGTAGGGTTCAAATCACGGACCCTCCGTTCACTAATTCCATACCCCAGCCATTAAGCTATCTCGAACTGGCACTAGGCATCAAGGTTGAATTTGTATTCGACTTTAGATTTCAATGTTGAATTTCGCCTTTTTGAATTAGGTCCAAATTAGGACCATTTTTAACTCGACAGTGCCTTGGGAATCGTGCCTTGTAGGCTATCCGAATCTCACACTAAAGCCCATTGACAAGATAGCGCACTAGGTATCGCCGCTACTTCCTCAAAGTTTGGTACACGTACGCCATTTTGCCAGATTTGGCCGTAGAACCAAATGACTGTTCGAGTGCTTGGGGCTTCGTGGTGATAGTTCTGTTGAGACGGCTATCTTCCAACCATAACGTTACAGGTCGTCAGTGGCAACAATCTCCAACTGGCTAACAGACGAGAAGTAGAGCAGTGGGTTTATTTTTTGACCAGAGTTCTTTACATTTCACTAGCTCCTTGTAGCAGTGACTTCAAATAAAAATGAGTTGGTTTGTTGTCCCTTGTCAAATCAGCGTTGGACTGACAAGAAAAGAGTTCTTCCAGCTCCGAATATTTTGGACAACTATGACCATATGTCTGAACAGCAAATTCTCGATTCAATTAAATTAGCAAATCACGCTCGACACAAGAAATGGGAAGGATGAGGCTATGTAATATCGTCTTGACACAACCATCTCATAAACCGGACGCTGCGAAATTTTCTGCATGTTTACCGCCAATCAACTGGAGTTATCACAATTTTGCTGCTACAGGACTACTCAAGTATTGTGCACTCAGTAGTGGAAACCCGCTAATCCTCTCTTTTGTTCCACGTGCACAATTCTCCCTCTCAAATCGGTTGGTCGTAAGCAGGCATTATATGTATCTACAGAAATTCCTGGTGAACCTTGTTGAACAAACCGCTTGGTAGCTACGGCAAACGATTGACCGGATTTTAGGTGTGGATAGCATATGACTCATGAAATGGGTGTTCCCGACATTTTACTCTGGACACTATTGCGCCTACAAGCTGCACCCGGGACTGTTTTCAAAATGTCGGTTAGACGTGTGGCAAAATTTCTTTCTGGTGAAAGAAATCCCCAATTTCGCATTATGGCAGTAAAATCCAACAGAACCATGGTTTGTCGTATAACGGTATTGTAGTGCAATAGCACAAGCCGGACGAGGTCATAACCAAAGTTGCAACTTGGTATAAGATAGGGCAACAGTGAGGTTCACTTTATTTGGCAGCTGCGGTGCATGGTTGGAAGTCAGGAAGGTGGGTTGTTAGGGATAGCTTGCAAATGAGTGACTTTATTCTTCATGCGGGTTCAGAGCATCCGAAACTGCTTCCCATGGAGGATAGGTTGGATCAGTGTTGTTCTCTTTCTGTTTGCTTATTTGCTATCTGATCACACCGAGTAGCGTCACTGACTTCCGAGCGCGAGTTGTGTCTTGGCCTTATAGCGATGCAAGTCAGCTTTCCGGATACGTCCTAACACGTGGCTTGTTCCGGCTCTCAGTCATTACGCACAAAGATTTTGTCCCCCTACATGGTGACATTCTTCAATCCCTTCAACAAATGAAGCCTTAGGCATCGGAATGTGTCTGGTGATCCTGCAAATGAAATGGCAGCCTCCCGATTTGCTATTGGATGTTCACAAGCGCTAGTGCCGTTTTCCTGAGTTGACGAATTACCACTAAGCAGGGCGCAAGCCAAACACGGTGAAATATCGGCAGTTTCGGGGCGAATCAAAAGTCCATGCGTCTGAAAGGGCGGTCACTATCTGATTTCGGGTCAACTTATTCGAATGGCGGAAACCGACACAAAATCGGTGATTTTTATTCACTTTCTTAAGTAATATCAACTGTGAGCCATATGTGTACTGCTAGCTTAATTGATTATACCAATTTCAAGCGGATCTTGCGCCTGTCTGTGGACCTCATTGGTACCTCAAGCAGGTAGTAGGATTGAAATCACCCGGGGATTTACCGCTCGATTAATGGGGAGAAACCAAAAGGGTCGTCCTCACCTGTGAACGGTCCCACCTGCACTACCGGAATACTGAAAGAGGCAAGCTTCATCCGCAACAGCAACACAGTAATCTTGAAACTTGACCTTGTTGATGAGCAGGTTTCTGCTTGCAGCGACATTCATTCTGCCACAGTTGTAAAACTTACCGGTTTAAATGCGTTTCCTGTTCCTGCCTTTAGCTTGATCAGTTCTGTCAGCTGGTCCACCTCTATTCGCAGATTATCCACCGATGGTTTGTTCTGCTACTCCTTGTATACGAATCTAGCCAACGACAACTCCCGTGTTAGACGAACCAGATCTTTTACACCGAGTAGGCCAGTTGCTTCCGCCGTCCACAACTGAGGACGGAGCACTGATGGAAAGCAATCAGCGAACTGGTTCAACAACAGCTGCTAATGTGACATCCAAATCTGGTGAAGTACCATTCTCCCGTAAGTTTCTGGAGAAGACCGCCCTGTTCCAACCTGGAAGCCTTGGACTGCTCCATGGCTAGCTAATCGAACGTCAAGTACAAGGCTCCGTCTGTGGCACCCTCTTAGCCGCCTCCATGATGACCTCTGTTCATACCTTAAGGACAATCTTCAAGGTCGTTAACGAGTCGAGATTCCACCCAAGCTCCAGCACGTCACTCAAGTCCTCTTCGGGACTGGAACGTTACAACCCCGAAACGCCACGCCCATGATGTTCTTACCCTACCTCGGTGGCTGCACCAAGCACAGGGCAAAACTGACTGCGAAAGAGATTGTTTATCCAGAAACACGAACAAAGCTGGAATCAAAACCTGGAACTGAAATTGAAAGACCGGTTTGTTTGGAGTTTCAGGAACTGTATGTTTCCAGACTCATTCCTGAACGTTTCTAGAAGCTGTTTCAATGGTTGACATCAACGAGCAACATATTCGAATAAACTAGTAATTTCTTATTCAATTTTCGGTTAGCTGCGAGGTAGTGTTTCAAATTGCAAACAAGTTACCCGAAGTTTCAATGACGGTTGTTTTATTTAGCGTGTAACCAGCTAGCGAAAATCAAATGGCCCTATCCTATCTTAGCTACAGAGGCGTAGGTCCCAAAAGTACCTCAGTCTTGATAACATCACATTCTGATTAGTGAGAATCACTTGGTTAGCCTATCCAATTGCTACGCTGCCACGTACTTCTGAAATCCTTGATAGCTCTAAGATGAGCCGACGAAATCGAATCTTTTACGTTTTAATCGCAACAGTTTTTCCGTCGAGTTGCAAAGCCATTTCTTTTTACTGAAATCCATGGAATCTGAACAGCAGCTGTCGTCTGCTGCGAATTTACCGAACCGGTATCGATGGCGCCAAAGTGGGATGATGAAGTAGGGGCGTTGTCTAACCTACACGGTGAACGTAATCTGTCAAGGGTGTGTGGACTTTCCAAACAAGTTGACAGAGTTTTGTCCTTTCAGTCAGTCCGCCCAATCGTGATCGCGTATCACACTGCTAGATATCGATCTGAATTTTGAATGTACAGTTTGCACGCCATTTTACCACCATATCCTAAACAGTTATCATGTTATCCTTGTTGTCCACGATTTCATTCTATCTCTATTTCGGAGCGCTATATGCCCAACGCTCAGATTTATATGTCAAACTGGAAGCATGCAAAGTTGAAATGAGGCCTGGAAACTGGTGTGAATGGGGACCATGGGGTGCATGTGTTCGGTCAAGCTGTACTCGAACACGTCGACGCCTGTGTGATTGCCCGACTCCAGCGTCCTGGCAGACTGACAGAGAATGTATCTCCACTCGTCCGCAGAATGATTATGTAAACGAATCGGTGAGTGCCGAGTTAGTTCTCTCTGTCAACTACAAACACAGTTCTACTCATCATTTTGATAAACTACATTCTAGGAGTGCGTATCCCAAGCCAGCACTGTTTAACTTACTAAAAAAATATGCTTCCGAATTATGGTTCCGGTAAAACATCCATTTTATTGTACAAAATGTGATAGGACTTTGGTCCTGTTAAAGCTATGTTGATTTCAAAGGGCGCTTGTCCCACTTTTTTGCCGATCAGCGTTTGAAACGTAACCATACCAGATGATAATTCTGCTGGTAGGCAATTTTGTATATAGTTTCCAACTGTTTCAAACTAAGCACAGTAGTCACATCAGAAGACGGGGACTTGAAATGTGGTGAATTTAAACACACTACCGTTTCGGCCTCGTGTAAATTCACGTGGTCTTTAGGGCTGAGGCATCAAAGACTAAAACAAACAGTCGTTTGTTAGTTGCTTGGTGACGTCACATAACCAGTGTTACTATTCTGTTTATCTATTGTTGTCCCATGATGAACCAACCAATTTCCGTCCTCGCACTCCTACATCTCAATTAATCAGCAGCCAGATGCTACAGTGACTTGTGCCACCACATAAGGATATTCGGTGTGGCTGGAAAACCCAAGCGCTCTGAATCTAGGTCACGTGTCAAGCGAATCAGATGATGACCGTAAGTGCTCAGCGTGAACGAACTAGGCGTTTGGTTCTTTAGTTGTCTAGAAAATTCAGTCCCATCAACTGTGGTTCGAGGTGTGTCAAAACAGCGAGTATCCAGAACGGTGCTGTTCTCCGTGTCCCTCCAGAATGGTGTAGAATTCGAAGTAGAAATGTTGTAGAGAAGGAAGGAATGAAAGAGAAGAATGAAAATGGTTGTGAAATCTTGGAGTGCTCTTTGTGAGACCCAACTTCTAGAATAAGGTCTCTGTGTAACTTACTTTGCTTGGCTAGAATTATCGCAGGGTGTTATCACTGATCATTTTTAATAAAACTTGGATTATCTGTTTCAGTCGGGCTCATCTTGGTGATTTTTTAGAGGTCTGGATGATTGGTTGTGATAGATTGGCACCGGTCTTTGTCTCTCTCGACGTTTATTTTCATTTTGGAAGTTTCTAGAATAAACTTTCTGACGAACCGTAAGCACATTCACTAATGTTGTTGCCTAAGATGCCGGTGAATTTATTTCAACTATAAGCCTGTCTCACTCGAGGTTTCATCTTGCAAGTAAAGTCTGAAAATCAGAGGAGTACCACACAGCTACTTTATTCTTGTTTAAAATCATCGTTAATATACAGCACATTAATTTCTAGATGGATTTGAATATGTGCTCTTCCTGTTAGTAATTGAATACTACACAATGCATGCATGAGCGGCTGATCAGCAGTGTGATTAACCTACAGTCAGACGGCATATTCCGCCAATCATCAACCACATGATTCACATCACGTGATCTGATATTCGCTAGCCTTTCGAGTGTTGACGTTACAGACTTAAAAGCCTATGTGGCTTGTAATTTTTCGCTTTGAATTTGAATTTGAGTGGTACGGAGATTTTATATCTTCCCTACCAGACCATATGAAGCAAACTGCGTGGCTAACGTGTGAGTGGCGCTTTATTCTGTCTAGGATAGTCATAGTATTGATCAGCTATTCGGGATCGAATAGCTGTGCTCTTCGGACACTAACTGGAAAGTCATGGGTTTGAATACCCCAGCGATTCGTCAGAAGCCCAGTGTCCGTGACTCTTAACAGGGATTCAATGGCTGTACAGTGCCTCTAAGTTTTTTTGACCACAGAATGACCTGACATGCAAGCTTGACATACAGCTCAAAATCTCAAACTTGCCGTTCATTTCACCTAATGTTAATTAGGCTAGGCGAGGGAAAGCATAATACCCTGGCCAGGGGCTACATGTATTTGCATTCTGAGCTACTGCTCAGGCTTCGATGCAGTACTACGTGAAAGATCTTCTATCGTTCTCTTGTATTTCTTTTTTCACACAGAAGTTGATAAGACAAACACGCTACATCCGCCATACCGTCAGCAAAGAACCATGTGAGATTCCTACATTTTTCAAAGGACGATACTTTCCCGACTGCATACCACAGTAAGTCACAGTAGTTTGATTAAGAACAGTGGGTCTGGTTTGTACCCAAGTACAGGCCATTAAGGCCTTTCTTGCAAAATGCAGTTTAAAATGCCTTCTTTTGGAGGCAAACTACTTATAGGGCTGCCGAAAACTTCTCGACCCACGACTGGTTTCGGGTTCGGGTTCATCAAGTAGGCGCAGTCCCCTAGTATCCATCAGCCTGATGAACAAAAACTGTAAGAAATTCTTGAACTACCTCCTCTTCCAACCAGGTGAGAAGTGTTCCATCAAGAACATACACTGCGATATCGCACCAGCTAAAACACTGGGCTGCCTTAGTGCAACAGATTAAGTTGAAGGATTTCATAAGGGGGTTTCGGCCGGTATTCAGCTGAGTCCTCCGTTAGCCTTAGTGTTCAAATGAGTGTAATCCGCATTAAAGGTCTTTGTTTATTTCCTTTTCGACGTCTAGTTAAAGTCCGTCTCCTAAGCTTTGTAACTAAGCGAAAGTTACTCATGCTTTGAGTCACTCGCCTGTGGAAGTCTTGCAGAGGCTTTAGGTTCGTTGTCTACTCGGATTTCATGAGGAATACCTGGCTGATAATTCTATACAAAGCGAAAGTATTATGCACTGGACCTCGGCGGCACGATATGGGTAGACATAATGAAGCTCCCAATGAGCTTTAAAAAACTAAAAGTAAACCTTGAAATTACAGTTCCTTGCTAGATACAAGGAATTGACCAGTGATGTAGTGGTTGAACAATCAGAAGTCCATGATGGTTTGCTGTCCCCGGAGCATATACTGAATGAACCACTTTTTGTGAGTGGAACTTTAGATTGAAAATTTTCAATATGAAGACTGTACTTTACTTGTATTCGTCAACATCTGTAGTTCCATCAGGCAGACATTCGGTCAGGAATACCTTAGAAACCCTCTTTTTTAATACGGTCTTCCAGCAGTTTATACTGGCTGACGCGAGATCCAGCTAACCGACCAACGAAAGAGCATATTCATCACCACACTCCTTCAGCACTTTCTCCTAGTCTCGAAGGCTTGTAACGGCTGACTGGTTTCAATGCTTAGAATAACTCCTGGGTTGGTCTCTTACAGTGGAGACTTTCAGACACTTCAAGTTAATGTGACTAGTGTTCATTAGTGAGATGTCTCACGACCTTGAAATCCCGAGATTACTAACTGACAATGCTCGGTACACTTTTTAAAATAATGGCATCACATGCTTGAACTCCGACGTTTTTTGGCGCAAGAGGGCAATACGATAAGGGTAGTACCTCAGATAAAAAGTGCAGATGAAACGTACTCACAGAACCGTTTTTGAGGAAGGAATGAACACGCGTTAAGTTCTGACGTCGCCGGTTATTTTGTGATAGAATCTTCCAAACCTTACGATAAATTTTGCGTTTCAGTTAGCAGAACGATCAATGCACAGCATAACAAAACGGAATCTTATACCGCCCACTACTTAAGCATGCTCTTGGTACGAGCAACTCAAACCAAACGTTTGCAAGGATGATTTTCAGCGACTGTGAATGAGTGGGTCACTGACCCCAACATAGAAGCAGATGTAGAACGGCATGTGGTCCAGAGGAAAGTGCATAACAGGGAGAAAGTTGAAACAAGGTTTTCACTTTCTGAACTCATCGAGAACCAAATAAAATGGAACTTGACATCTGACTGAGTCCGATTTCTTCATTATACTAACAGCTTCTTATCTTTTAAGCGGCCGGCGGTTGTTTCGGACCACAATAGTGTATTACGAAAATCCATGAGATTTTCAGTAGCTCTCTTTTGCGGCAACCAAGCCGTACTGATATCACTGAGAATTGTTGATAAGCTTTTTCACTGTCACTGAAATACACTCATTCAAATAAGGACAAACTTGTGCGATTCAGTCGAACCAGACCTACTCTTTTCTTACAAAAAATTAGGCAAAAAGGAAACAAGATCGACGAAAGAGTTTAACTGTTATGACGTCCCTTAGATGCATGGCTGCCTTGTAGCCCCGCAACTGGAATACTGTCACTTCTTACGAGCCAATGACGCTAAAAAATTCGGGGATGGACTGAAGTCTCAGACTGGAAACCCACTGTGTCACAATAAGGACGAAAGTACTCGTATGGATTGGTCTTGCATGATTCAACCACACCGTCATCTCCACACCAAAAGAAACAGCATAACCATATTCTTATGAGCCTAATTAGGACACTTTAGACCTTTGAGAAGTTTAGTCATCTTTGTCCGGTATAAGCTGGCAACTATCTAGCTTCTCGATTGTCAGAAAATATTTGCGTCACATATTTTGGAAGCTAAAAATCAAGATATCCACAAATCAAGGTGAGGGCATTCTCTGAGACATAGTGTTGCCGAAAAGATTGTGCTTAGAAGAGGGATGCGGACTGAACCAGCTTTACTTTCGTTTTCACTGCGAGGGTGGCATGCCCCTTAAAAGAGTTGCATCCAAGAGGGTAGTGGTCCAGAATCAGAAGTGGATGCACCATTCCGTACTCAGAATTATAATTTCGGATATTTAGTCATAACCTGTTATGGTCACCATGATGGGCACAATGCAAAAGTCATTGATTTAGAAGCCTGTACTATCACGGATATCTAGGGGTCAATAGAAGCTTGTGCTTTTGACCAATTCTTGGATAGTTCAACGAGTGACGACAGAACGCATCCATTCCACAAGATTGGCATTGTAAGACGCTTGTACATTCTCAGGAATGCATCCTAGTATGATCAAGATTAGTTTGTTTGAGAAACTAGGTAGAGTGCTTCTAATAAGAGCGCGCTTTTGTCCAATCGTGATGGCAAGCCCTGTTCGAGGAGAGCACTGTCCATTGCATCTTGTTCCAACAACATGCAGTTCAACTGGAGTTTCTCAGCATGAAAAAGTAGAGTAGAGGGTGCTTTATTTTCAATGGAGGTTTCGTCCCATGATGGAAGTCATTGTGTGCCGGAAAGCACCGCAGAGTTGTTTTATCCACATTAGAAACCATCAGCTTTGTATACCTCACGGTTTTTCCCCTAACTACTAGCAGGGATGATTCGAATTCGAATCCCCCTGGAGGCTCGTAAGAGGCACACTTCTGATGATTCCCAATAAGGATGAACCAGCCGTACAATGCTTCTCGGAGCAGAGTGACCTCACCTACGGGACAAAACCTCCATTGGGGCTTTATTTGCTATAATTCGGGGAATACTCACGCAATAGAAATGCCTGGATGTTCGTAGTTAAAGGAGCAACATTGGTGGGTCAATAAAAACTTCTAGGCTGGATCAAAGGCAATATTTCTTTTCTCGCCTAAGGTTGAGCATCCGGGCCAGTTTTAAGCACAAGACCTGTAATTGCCAGATATTTCGCGTGATCAAGGGATTTTCAGGCAAGCCCCCCCCCCAACTAAATTGTTGTATCACTTACAAGTCCACACAGACCAACAAAATTTTGCCAGTGGCACCTAAGGTTAATCATCAATTAAAACACCTTGCACCGGATGATTAAAGAACCAAACCCGATCAAAAATAATTTGAAATTCCTCCAACCCATCAACCGTAAAATTTAGGCAACCATACTAACCGACAAGACCCTTTAACTGACATTCAACACTGATCTAGTGTGCTAGTCTGAAGATGTCTTACTGATAATTTCTCCGTCTGCCCCAAATTGGCGGCATGCCCACTGGGCCTGAGGTTTTTTTTGTCAAAATCGAAACGTTGCCCACTTAAAAACTTCAGACTGTTGACCAAGCCCTTCTGAAACTAAGTCAACGACTGGTTACGTAGACAACCACACATACTTCGAGTTAACCATAATTTCAAAGCGTTTGGCAAGTGCGCGTCCCAATGGTCAATTGATTGAAACCGAAGCGATAAGTCCTTCTTCGCTCACTCTATTTGGACGACAGAGTTCGTGCCAGTGCGCTTTGAGTCATCACGCCAAGAGCACAGAAGCAGACGCCTTATCCCATGGGGTATTTCCAGCCCGTGGAAATTTTACTTAAATAAATCGATTCACTGGTGGCATTGTCGCCCAGCTGGTAAGCTGAAAATCTGGAACGACTCTGTTAAGACCTATGTTTAACGTTCAAGTCTAAAGGATCTCCATGGTCCACACCACTGGAACCAACCGATATCTGCTGAAACCTTGCGGCCGACCACGTGCTTTGACAGCTGAGATTCCAACTATCCATTAGCCCCGGTCATGTTCACACAGGGCTAGTCGGAGTAAATTAAGTATTCAATTTTGAGGGGTTTTGTTTTGAGGTAAAACATGCTTTCCCTTTGAATGGTTGTGTTCAGTTCCAACAAAATATGTAGATAAAATGTGCAAACGCTTCGCATGTCCTTTGAATCCCTTTTTGTTTGGCCGTGTTCAGGGGTTATGTCGTATTTGGTTAAATTTTTGTGTACCGATGCGTTCGCATATATTACTTTATCCAGCTGTAGGTTCGAGCTTAGCCTCTTTAGTCGGTCGGAACAATCCAAGCGTTCCATGGTACACTCAGATACACATTTTCAACACACCGGGTTTCATGTTATGGCAAGTAGGGCACCGGAGTCGGAACTACTATCCCATAAATGATCTGTGACGCTGGGCCCTTCCCGGAGCTCACAAGGGGATGTAACTAAACATGATAGAAATGCAGTCGATCTCAAAATAATGTAATGAGTTTACAACGTTTGCTCCGACAATGCTCTCCTCACACTTGCTTTTCTAGTTCTGAACTAGACGAATACTCGAAAACCATCATTGACCCAAAACACTCAGCATGTATATCTGACGGAGAACTGAAAGCGTGCGAACAAGACGCAGCCGGACAGCTTGTCGTGCAAGGCATGCAGGAATTTGATGTAGGCGCTTGCGATGGCTGGGGTACAAATATCCACAGACGTTCAGCCGCGGACCCAGCAAATCGATTCACCTACGGCGCGGACAGTGAATTGGGTCAACATTGCACTTTTGGTGCTGAGAGTGAATCAACTCAATGCGTTCAAAACTATTTCTACGGTGTGAACTCAGCCAGCGACTATGGGAAGTAAGTAAATCGCTAAGTTACGGACTGAATTGTATTGTGGGCTATGAAGAATTACTTTCATATCAAACTGTCTAACTACGAGTAAGAAGGTTGATGACCACTCCAAAACGTCAGCCTTCTATTGGAGTTTTGACATTCCTGTGTTGCGGTCAATCTGTCAGTCAGTGTATGTTCTATCAGCAAGGTTAAAAATCAAACATCTTCAACCACGGCCAATCAATGGCCCGTAGGAGCATAATAACTCGCTGTTCTTATTCCCGCTGCATAAGCGGTACTTACTTATGGCTCCAAAAATAGGTCCCCGTTCTGAACAGTAGCGATTCGGATAAGTGACTCAAACGGTCCGGTCAATAATATTTTCGATTCATTCCAAGAGAAACACTTTAGGGAAACAAACGATCTTCTCACATGATATAATTTCTCCGTCTTGGTAAGGTCATGGTAAACATTCTGACAAACAGGGTTCTCGCATGTATAACGAGAAAAGTTCCGCCAGCTCCAGGAGTCGCGTATGGCTTAGCTTGCTACTTTTACTGCCCTCCATGAATCCAATTGAAATCTATTCCCTCTGTAGCTATACCAACAAAGGGGAAAATCAGAGTGCGATACTCTTGATAGACAAGTCTGTCTAGCACGTGTTCTTGCTCTACCGTCATACCAAAGGGGGATGTGGGGAATGCCTAAACGATATCTCTCAATCTAATCTCCACATCCTTTATATAGAAGGATAGCTAATTGAAATCACCATATTGTTTATCATAGCCCCATGCACAGCAATAAATCAAAACTAAGGATGAGGGATGTAGTAAAAAAGTGAAGATTTTTTATAAAAGGCGTCATCAGTGACAACGTTAAGCAACGGCGTATCAGAGGAAGCAAACAAGTACTGAAAGAGATAAAAGCTGAATTGCTCACAGGAATCGACCAATTCACAGAAGCAGAACAGCCCGCTAACAACACACAACATAAGACGGATAAAAAAAGGAAATTAGCTCGACAATGTTTTTTTTCTGAACGTTGCCATTCGCGGTACACAAGTATATTACCTAACATGATTGTCTTTTCTCTTCCATGCATCTGAAAAGATTTGGAACATTTTTTTAGTCTATAGTCATGAAAAGAAGCCTACAGCACCATATGCTGTCAACTTTTCCAGGATGTTGATTGAAATGTCCATAACCTCCTCCTTAAAGCTTTTCGTGGCATGAACAGTAGCGAATTCCAAAGGACCTGCTACTTGAGCAGATTTACAAAAGCTACCATTGATTTCGTCCTTTTTTATGAAAGCGTCTGATAACGGGCTTCGTCTTGCTAGGGTGTTGGAGGAGACACCTACGATGTGTATGCTTTGCGCGAATAGTTGTTTATTTTTCTCAATCCAGTAGAAACTGTTACAGTACGGGTTCAGAGATTCGAAAACCCGTCTCAAAGGACTTGGTTCAAACAGGTCATACTGTACCAGCTAACACTGTTCTTTTATTACGAAGCGGTTTCTAGTTGAAAGTATACACTTTGGCAAACCAATTTGACCTGCGTCGATCAAATTAGTTTGACTCATCTGTACATCGACTGGTCGTAAGCATCAGTTAAAAGACAAAACACTGACAGCCATCCGCATTTCTGTTGCTGTTAGGATGGTGTGGCATACCCCTGCAAATCGCTTTCATACAGAGTACGAAATCTTGGTCGGAAATTCCCAAATCTCCTCACACTACCAACAAACTGTAACTAGGATAGAGGGAGAATAATTCCACAAGATGAATGAAGGTCCCATTCGAGAAATCATCAGTCGAGAAACCAGTCAGTGCGTGACAACATGATGTGAATTGCATGACTGAAGAATAAGTGACACAATATCCTGTCTAGGTGTGAGTTAATCACGCTGCTGATAAGCCGTTCCTGGCCGAAAACTTCCGTGCGTAAACTTTTGGGGCCGCTATTTACCTCCGTTTTCAGTGCCAAACCATGGAAACCGACCACAGTTTGCCCTAATAAGATGTATTACTCGCAAGCCATTGTAGTAATTGAAGGATTGTGCGTGCACACAGGATTCTGTTAATGGTATTTGAACAAAATTTGACAATTTTTTCGGATGCATGTGACGGTTTTGGGAAACTGTTATTCAAGTGTTTAATTGATCAACAAACTTTGTTCTTCATTCAACAGACTAACAAATCTTGCCTACGAGATCGATAACTGTCGTTTCGCTTGCGCTATACGTCGCAACTGCCGAGCCATTGAGTTCATAAAGGGAATATCGTGTGCTCTCATCCTGGATTCTGTAGGCCTGGCCGATGAGCACTATCTCGGTGTGACTGTGGAGAATAAACCTGACACATGCGACGGAACTGTGGAAGGAACTTACCCGTATGCCAGTGCTGTGGCTCTTCTCGAGAGCAAATATGACGAAAGGCCCCAGAGAAGGCTGTAAGAGAATGACCAAAAATAGCACGACGGTCGGCCTGCTGTTTACGATTCACCACCATCATTTTTTATGTTTTAACAATAAAACAGCGTGGAATTTATAGTATGGTCCCTTTTTTAAACGACATTCCGGGCCCAAACTAAGTTTTATCGGATTTTTCAAGTAGATCACTGTTGTTGTGAAGCTGTGAAGCACTGATGTTCAGCATCAGTGATGATGATGATAAACAGAAATTAAAGTTTTCCTACCACAAGCAATAATTTTCTGCTAAACTATCAGGAATTTCGCTCGTCTCGTTCCCCTATTCCAAGACAAGAAAAACTGCTTTTGAAAGCATCTACTCACATAACTTTTTTGCAGCCAAATGACGATTTATTTCCTTGCAAATGCGAAATAATTTCACTAGGCAAAATTAAACTGACGGGAAAGATGAGGCAGTTTTTCAAATTTTTTTGGCAAACCCTAGGTTGAATGAAAGCAGTGACGCTTTTATTCTAAATTTAGCGAGACTATGTTGGCGGATTCGACAAGCTCAGGGGGTTAAACTCCAAGTGGTCCTGTTCAACAGCACAGACTCTTGATATTTGCTATGACTGTGCTCAGTGTTTTATTCACTTAGGGTGGCATTGTACGCTGCAATCACGTGAAAGATACAGTTGATGAAAGGAGGTCGCGAAATTTCGCTATTTTACACCCGTACAAAGTTTCCTCAAGCGTATCAACCGTTATGGCAGGACAATTTGTACCTATACTCGATGCGGGTGAGTTTATGATGTGTGATTTGCGTTGTCCCCCTAAATGGAAGTAACATTTCCATTTGATACCGAGAGAAAGGCAACTGTTGGAGGTGGATCAAAGCTTCAGGATTTCAGCGTCACAGGTGTTTGTTTAAACTGGTTGATCGTCGGAAATATTGGGTGTTAGGCGTCCATCATTGGATAGGAAGTTAGTGGACAAATGTCGAGCAGATGATTGGTGCAGTCACTCACTGCGTTCCGTAGTGCTATGCGCACGAAAAACGTCCAACACATCAGTCAAACGACTCAGGAGACAGATAAATAATTCGATACTTTCGTAACCGACTCATAATAAACCATCCTCAGTCCAACCATGGGATAAATTATACGTACTAATTTTGCTTGCAACGTAGTCTTAATTTGGGAAATCATTATGAAAGTTATTGTGACCAAGTGATCTCTTCACCACCATCACCAACATCATTATCACCTTCGGCTGTAACAGTTGCGTGCTTGTTGTCCAGTGATTAAAGCTGCCACATTTTTGTTCGCCGATGACCTGGGGAGCTGGGGTAAATAGCTACGCATTTGAGACGGTAGCTGCTATAATTCATATGTCAACACGGGTGTCAGTGGACATTTCATTGGTGTATCTGGAGGGGAAGCTATGAATTGAAGTCAACAGCCTGGATGCATGCAAGCCACTGAGGTCGCGACTGGGCCATGTCTGACAATGTCTCTAACCATTGATTTGTCCTGTCTCGGCGTCCTCATCCAGGGATATGGCAACGACTAGCGTAGCCGAGTTTGATGGTAATTCCTTCCAGACTTCGCTTCCCAGTCACTGTCTGGTCCCTCCTGGCTTGTTTTCACCGCGTGGTCGTTATGATCTAACAAAGTGGTTTACAGTGACTACAATAGATCTATCGGACCACCTTGGTAGCAGCAGTTAGCCAACCGAATATCCCAAATAGAGCCGGTTCATCTTCTGCCAGAACTGTCTTTTCTCTGGTTTTACTAAAGCAAAGGCTATGCGAGCCATTTACTGGCAGGCGGATCTGCGCCTACGCCTTTCGTTCCAAATTAGTCCTAGTATCCTTATCCTCGTCATAATCACTATTATCGTTATCAACATCCTAAATATTATTAGTGTTATTAGTGTTAGTGTCATCTTGATCAACACAAGCAGCTGCACTAGACAATAATAATAATAATAATAATAATAATAATAATAATAATAATAATAATAATAATAATAATAATAATAATAATAATAATAATAATAATAATAATAATAATAATAATAATAATAATAATAATAATAATAATAATAATAATAATAATAATAATAATAATAATAATAATAATAATAATAATAATAATAATAATAATAATAATAATAATAATAATCGTCATCCTCATCATCATTATCATCATCATCAAAGACAGCAAAATCCAACCGCTCAATCAGACAATCTGGAAAGAAACTGACAGCACGAACCCCACTGCCATCGATTAGCCGCCATTTCTTGCAACGTCTCCAGTCGAGCACAGGCGGGGTTATGGGGACCCCATCCTGAAAGGAGTACAACACCAACGACACCCAAACTCTTCGTGATCTCTTTCACGCCTTTCTGCCAAGTCATGCGCTGTCCTCGTGGTTTGCGTTATTCTGAAGGAGGCACGGAGAACAACACTCGTCTAGGTAGACGGTGTTTCGGCATGCGTAGCACATGACCGAGCCATCGTAGTAGTAATAATAATAACATTTGTTTACATTGGTGTTTCACCACCGTGCAGTTTGATCCAGTGTTTCAGGAGTGCTGGCTGCAAAACTGCAACATCCACTTACAGCTTTTCTGATTATCCCCGAGGAAACGGCACATAAGTGTACAAGGGATTCATAGTCCCATAAGCATTTCTTTGTTCAAAGGTGAGCTGGTAAAATTTGACCACAAAGCAAGTGAGGAAAGCGACTGGAAACATCTGGGAAGCATCGGAGTAACCAGTTCATTAGGATGAATTGGTGGTGCTCTCCTACAAGACTGGAGACACTGCAAGATATGTCCATTAGTTGGTATCAGTCGACTCCCTGTTGCAAGGTCCTACCTTAATTGCCTGGATAGTTTTTCGAAAGTGTACGGACCTTGGAACGTTTTTGGTATGCTAACACAGAGCCTCGTCCTTTTCGTAGTTCATTCTTCCTTTCCCAAGGATGCTTTCTCGAACTAAATGGTAGTTTGGGTGTGCAGGAGCACAGGCGGAGGTGGTGGTGATGATAACGATGCTGCTTCTTCTGGTGGTGTTGACCATGTTGACACTGGCGACAATGACGTTGACAGTGATGGAGAGGAGTTATTTTCATCGTTCACATGTTTACATCCCTGGACCATGTCTGTTCATTCTCGGACACACGAAGTTCCTTCGGTGTTTCAAAGCAGATTAGTCTAGAACAGACGGCCGACGAAATGTCCAAAGCATTTGTTCTAAACAACTTGCTCACAGTAATTTGTAAAACACATTAACCTAGGCGGCGCTTCTTGCCCTCTGCGGATCCTCAGCCGACAGAGTGCTGGAACACCGAACTTCAAATTTTAAAATACTTTAATTTTCGAACTCAACACCTTATACTGGTAAGAGGGAATATGCTCACTTGTAGGAGCATTGTCTAAAGGCTTGTATATACGCATAAATGGATGATGCGGTAGTCCTTTTATGTTTCACGATCTTTGAAGCACAACTCGGAATCTTCGTGACCCCAACATGATATGGCTGATACATCAGCTAGGATCAATAGCTGTCAAGATTTGTTTTGAATGAGCTATCCATCTCGGAAATATAATTCATTAATTACTTGTAAGTAGTCAGGAAATTCCGCTTTTCGCTCTCATGCTCAACCGTGGTCGAAAGTGGTCCGTACACTGGAAAATCGTCTGCAGCTCACAATAAGAATTTTTGTCTGTTGTTTTTTCCACTACATCTGGTTACTCATTTTCGAAGAAGAAAAGTATGAAAATGTTCAGTCGTGGAAAACTTGATGACCATGTGGAGCTAGCGAATAACAATAGCATTATTGCACTTTTCGGAAAAGTTTGGTAACAATCGGTAGTGGCAGTGTTGTGGAATATAGGTAGCTCGGGTGCGCTGATTGGTTGTTGGTCTGACTAGCCACTCAACCCAACACTGACGATGTCACCTCCGTTGGTGATGAAACGTTTGCAGTCCAACTGCCAAGCTTGGCGAACAGACCAACAACCAACAATCGGTAGATTTGTCCCTGGGTAACGTTTCGCTTTTGACACAAAAGCTTCGTCAGACCAAGTGACTAGGTCACCAGGTTGGCCGAGATTTAAGGCGGAAGGAGAATCAATCAGCTAAGTCAAGCTAAATCTCTGTTAGTTGTCAGCCGAGGGATTTTGTGTGTTAAGTTGTGTGATCACGTGTTAGGCCGATGGGGAAACCTACATGGAATTGGGTCCAGCCCAGGGTCTAATTCTTTTGGTTCGGTTCACATGATGATCCCTGTTAAGCGTCGTTTGCATTTTCCGTCCGTCAGCGTGGATGAGTACTTTCATCAAGAACAAGGCCAACGTCCGTAAAAACATGAATATGCTTATTTAGATGACGGATTCAAAAAGTGGAGTGCTTAAAACTCAGAACGCATGCCATCAACTACTAGTAGGTCCTTTCATTTCGTCGTAAACCTATTAGTCCTGTGTGTACTCTCCATGAGAAGGGATCTTTTGAGTGAGTCTTATTGTTGATCGTAAAATGCAAATTTTTTGTGTTAAAGATATTTCAGAAATAGTCCAACCCTTCTGTCCGTTTATAATGCGTCCATCCACCCTTATTACTGCGGTATCCTCGGTTCCAAATCCTGGTTACACAGTGCATTTATCAAAAGCCAATCATGTATAAAACATACCAGCCGTAAAAATTTTGGGCTTACTTCACTCCGTACAGATCAGCTTGCTTGCGTTTGGCCGGCCTGCGCAAGCAAGCTCATTATGCCCCATATGGTGGTCAAGAGGCAGATTTCTGCATAGTTGGTTCTTCATACTCAGCGGAGAAATGGGTAGCCGTTTGAATCACTAGCACCGCCTCTGACCGCCTATTAGCTTTCCTGAAACAGAAGATTAAAGCTGTTGAGCTGGGAAAGGTTTCCGCCCCAGAGACAAAAGTAATGGTCATGTGTGGGAACAGGAAACACTAGTCGACCGTGATTTCAGTTGAGCCTTTTGCTTTTCCAAGGAAATCATCATTGTTTTGGAGCCAACAGATATCTCAACTCATTTGGGCATCCCCTTTATTTGCAAGGGGAAAGGAGTCTGTAACCACTGATGAGTTAACCCTTGACCGTTGAAGCGGCCCCAACGAAGGGAATACGAGGAACTACGTAATACCAACACTTTCCCTTGTACGTAGCCAAGCACATGATAACACCTCCCGAAGGTTCACTGGATCTATCAGGCAGTTTATCCGTAGCTGGCTGAATCCACCGTAGGACACTCTAATCAGCTACATCCATGCAGGTTAACAACATGGGGTATTCGGTATTCCTAGGCTGAGTTCAACCATACCGACGAAGCCAGCAAAGCTTACTGAAAAGCTCTCGTTCTGTCGCAAGTTTCCTGGAAGATTTATCAGCAGTATCCAGATCCGGTGCAACCTGATGAATGGGAGAGCCGGAGACACCCGACTTAACTACGTTGAACAAATCATCTTCTGTCGTAAAAACTGTGGCCAACCGGAGAGTTGGATACATATTCTGCAGCCCTGTTAGACTCCGCGTTATGCTTGATTGGCACGTAACAATCGCACTGTAAGTGAACTCAGAAAACGTTTCCATTATCCCGGATACACTGTCTGGAAAGAGTTGGGAACACCTTATCCGAAGTCTCTTATCAATTCTGACCCCATCACCTTTCCGGATCGCCAAGCAAAGGTGACAGACGTGAGCATAGCCTCGGATGAGTGTGGAATGAGAAGAAGCAGAAGTGTCTTGTTGACGAGTTTTCCTTCGGTTTCATCTCATCATTCTACGTACCATCGACTGTGATATTGATATTTTGATTCAAGAGTAGATCATCACATCTTATCAAGGTGTCTGCTTTCCTAATTTTGCCAAGGCTGTTATTGAACCGGGGACTCTTAATGCCACCGCCAATGACCTGTGTTTGCTCACCACCTTAGATTCCCTACGTAATTACGACACTTTTATGCACGGTGGATGGTGCTGAGTGTTTTCCCTCGCCAGTGACCTTCACACTTGACCCGTATAACGGACACTTCATGCTCGGTGCGCGAGTCATGATGGTGCTAAGGCGTACTGGCCTTGAAGAGCACGGACAATTTTATGTCCCTTTTTCAATCGCTAAACTTTACACGTGTGTTTGCGTGCCAAACATTTTTACCTACCTTGGGGATCATTTCATTTGACTGAAAAACTAGCAGTGACTCTCCTTCGATTGGAACGTCTCCCGCTTTTTATGTAATCTTGTACATTCTTACACGTGTTTCGCTCGCATTTTTGCCTGTGATCATGTTCCAAACAAAACCATAACTATGAAGCCCTGTTTTTGGCAGCTGTTTAACTGACGTTAGCAGAGCGAGTTAGACAACAATTGCAGCTGCAAGCCGAACAAGTCAGCAAAAGGTGACGATGAACAGCAGCGGTTGGAGTAATTTTCAGCATTCTAATCATTCAAACTATGCTTTGGTTTTCATGCTTACCAAGGTCTGATATCGTTAATTGTGGAAGAGTAACTTGTGAATGACGAAAGAAACAATGTGACCGACATCATCAGGTTAAATGAAAGCTATTTGTTTTTGCTTTTTGGTTTAGTTTGAGTTCTCGAGAAAACAACTCAAAGACGTGCTTTCAGTCTTCGATGGCTACCTGGTTATCATTGCTTATCAGTCTAAAGGCGACCAGGAGTTTTTGAGCCCGCCTACGTACAGTCGGATGGAAGTATCCAGCTCGAAGCAAACAGTTAAGCAGAACATTTTGACACGGTATATATAAATTCAGAGTTGAAGAAATTTCACAATAAAAGTTTATTTTTGAAGACAGCTGAAAATATTCAGAGTCAGTGAGGGAAAAGAGAATAAAAACTGACTAGTATTCAAAATAAGCTGGAAATGGAAGCTTTCAATCCTAATCAATAACAACCACGTGCCTGAAGATTCCCACCAAACAGGTGAAACCTCAACATCTGAATGTAAACAAAAATGCAGATGGGATTTCTGCAATGGTTCCACCAGAATGTGTGCCCACCAAATGTGGTGCTGTAAACACCACCTCACTCTGTAAGTTACAGTTGCAACTGTTTTGCACCTGTCTAACACGTCCCTGTAGGTTGGGAAAAACAACCTAAGTCTTGAATGGAGCGAGCTATAAAGAATTTGTGGAACTTGGGAAAGCGCGTGTATTTAGGTTAATAAGGATTACGCACTAGGATATGGTACTAGAAATACGATAAATGAGGGTGAGAAAAACAGAACTGAATGAAGAAGAAGAATAGTCTAAATTCATACACGGTCCGGAGTTCGCTAGTGAAAAATCAGTCATGGTGACCTGCTAGTACGTAACACTGCATAGATTTAGTTGAATCCAGTTGACTTCCAACATTTTTTTCAATTTGTCAACTTGTTCCGAAGGTGCTGTAAATATTTTACAACTGTTTAATCCTTATCGAGTATATTATGCATACGTAGAGTTTGAATCTTCTCAACGAGTGGGCCAGCGATTACATTGCAATTGAGCAGTTGCCGTCATTGTTCTGGACGGTGTCCGATGTTACCAGTCTACATCATTTTCCGTTGGAGAGAACACTCTCCTGTCCGACGTGTTTAAGTGGTAATCCTTTCCAGAATATCCCACCTATCCAGACAGATGGCTTTTGCTGGCCTCAGTGATTCAACCTGGGCAATCATATTTACAGGTGGAACACTATTCTCAATTAAGATCCGAAAAGCCAGGTGGACACGCACTCAGTGAACGCAAGTGTACAATGCAGCCAGTGCAGTCATACGTAAAACTAGTGACAGTGCTAACTGTGTTTGAAGAAGCCGGCTGATACAAAGAAAGAAGTAAGACAGCAAGTGACAAACACAGCTCGAACTAACAAAAGGGAGCACAATTACATTTCAAAGACTTCAAATGAAAATTCTATTTAATGGTATTATCAAAGGAACCGACAGTACAGCCGCCTATTGCGATCCCAGATTATAGCCAAACAAGGTAACAACAAACCAATTTCATGTACTAAGAAATCTTCCATTAGCTTTATTTCACAGGTTTTCACATTTGTTCATAATTTATAGGGTTGCGAGGCAAATGTGCTTGCTGAAGGAAGCTTTCGAATGAGAGTGATCCTGGTCTAGCTGCATTATTTTTGGTTGAGCGTCCGTCATATGCTTGTTTCACAAGCTCTGCTTCAGTAAGTCTGAAGGACATTAAGTTCTGGGATTATCCAATTGGTCAAAAGAAACAGAACATCAAAACGAGAGATTCAGCTAAGCTCCAGGTGCATCTCTCGCAAAACCAGATTTGTTTGCAAATGAGTGTAGTTCGCAAACTTCAGAATCATACTTACTAGACAATTCCGAAACCCTTTGATCTTCGTAGCATGTAGTCCTTTCCTCTGAAGAAAGCGTAAACTGTGGACTATATCCTCTTCTATGTAAATCCTGAATGATTACTACGGAGCCTCTGTTCTACCCCAGTTCCATATTCAGCAGTTGTGGACTCCACCAGGGAGCCGCTGAACGCCAAATATATGAAGCAATCAATGGCACCTTTTCAAACTCACGTTTCCATGCTTTCTTTAGCTGAGTAATTAACACGCCGCCCTTTATCCTACGGAAATAATGCAAACCTGAGTTACAGCTTTATCGAAGCCAACTGAAGTTAGCTCTATTTATAGTCACGGATATCGTGTTATAGAATGGAGGAAATAGCGAAATACACTCATTTGCAAACAAATTTGGTTTCACGAGAGACTCACCTGGAGCCCAGTTAAATCTCTCGTTTGTGATATTTCCAGGCAATTGAATGTGCTGCACCAGGCCGCCCCATGTTTCCGTTGCTACGATATCCGAGATATCGCGATGCACGTACATTCGCAATGCGCTACTCATAAGGTTGTTGAAAATTCTCCGACAGCCTACGACCGGTTTCGCTCTTCTTGGAGCTTATCAGGTAGGCGCAGTCCCCGAGTTTCCATCAACCTTATGTTCCACTTGAAACCAACTTGCACGAAAAGTCTATCTCTACTTTGTTCTACTTTGTTCACTAGATAACACCTGCTTAGAGCAAAACAATTTGAAGATGGCTTAATTTCCATCCGCTGGTTCTCCCCCTTCAGTCTCATGGAAATATCACGACGCAAAAGTTTGTCAGTTCTCACACTGCTGATCGGTCATGCGTAGCCAAACGGTTAAGTTTCATTGGCCGGAAGGTCGCGGGTTCGAAACTCTCTGAGTTTTGTGAGAAGCGGACTGGTGATGATTCCCAATAAGAATGAAAAAGCCATACATTGCTTCTCTGCTTTTCAGTATAGCTTGGCTCCACTGATAGGATGGATGTCCAACAAAAGTTTCTGATACTGTTGCTGAAAATTGAAGGCGACAGTCATAAATAAACCCCTAGTTGTTCTAAGCTATTTCCAAATACTACTCACTTCTTCTGAGGGTTTGCATCACAAATTTGCCACTTTTTGGAATGAGGTCACCATTTTTGAAAAAAAGTCCGTCAAAATTGCGAGAGAGGGCTACTGCACCTTTTATTCTAATATTAAACACCTAAAGACAAGTGCACAGTAGATCTAACCAGCAGTTTTGAGCATCGTTTGGGAAAAAAGAAGCTGCATCGGCACCATTCCTCTCTATAATCCACATTATGTAAAAAGGCACGGGTAAATTCAGGAAATTATGAAAAATTAAACTTCCATAGATTCAGCGAATAGAAGCTCCTTGCCTGGGAAACAGCCGTTGTGTCAGCCGTTCTTATTTCTCCTGAACTAAATTGTGAACTGGTCTTGGCCAAGACACTTTTTTATTTCGTCCTGATTAATCAACTAATTTCTGGTTTTCAGAGCGCTAAGAAATAGTCCATCAGCAACCATATTGTGAGACCAAGTCTTCACAGACTAGGTCAAAGCATTCACAAGTCTGTTTGCAAACCAGGATGGGATTGTGTTGAAAACCACAGAAGAACCGTATGCATTTTTCTAAAAGAGATCATTTTGCTTCAGATCACCGAGATTATTTTTGTCGATGTTTGTGTACTATCGGTACACTTCAGGTCAATAATGGAACAGTTAGAACGGGACACTAAACCACTAATACAAATGTGGGACAACTTCCAGTGGGTCGAGTTGTGCGAGGCCTGTCTTAAAATGATTCGAAAACAGAGGTATAATTTTAGTTTGCTCCTTTGAAATTTTTTCTGAGATCTACGGGGTGCGATTCACATCTGGGTCTAAAATTGTCTCAGCTTGATTGAAACTGCCGTTGGACGTCTGATGGCATCCATCCTTGTTAGTACAACGCTTTGGATTACGTGCCTTTATTCACACATGTGGTCAAAATGTCAACCCAGTTGATCGATATTCACACCAAGAGGAATTTCCATCCCAGAGTTGGATAAATGCCTCGATATTTATCCTGGAGTTAGCGAGAAGGTATTTTATGAGGTAGCTATTTACTACCGTCAGTTACGGGCTAGACTTCCTAAAGTTGTGATGATTCAAATTTGTAAGGAAAAGTTCTGACGAACCCATCCCCAACCATAGCTTTTTTGGCAATGCTTCCGCCATCAATGCAGAGTGATGTAGAAAACAGTGGATATTTATAAACGGAAAATCTCATTTATGTATCGTTCATTCGTACCACCCTTTCGAGCTGCCAAAGACCCTGGAAGAAAGCAGGAGGGGTATGACAGTGAGGTTGCCGAAGTCTAGACAGCAGCAGTCGAGGTACCGGTGTTGGGTTGGAACCACAAATCTTCCAGTCAGTAGATCCGCGCCTTAACCACTAAGCTTCCCTAAACTCTCGTTTCTAAATCCAACCGGAAAATCCAGGATTATGTCTACCCAGGGTCAAACTTGCATATTTCAGATTCACTGTGGACTTTGAGCTGACGACTGTAGGCACAATTTGTATTCTGTCTGACTAAATGAAAGGCGTCATAGCATTTAGACAAAAAACAGCCTTTAGGTCATTATTACAGAAGCATTGTACGGAACTCAGTAATGTCTGAGGCCGCCACCGGGACCTCACTGTGTATTTTCTTAATTAACGTGAGGAACCATAGAACGTGGTCAGTCATTAAGATTTGTACAAGTAACTCATGAGTTCTCTTTGCACGCACGTCATCTATCAAAGTGGAAAAAGTTTAAATTACTAAAAGATGGACCACTCCGTCGACCATATAAAGTGCTGTATCCTAGTGAACACAGTTTTGTATGCATTTCTAGTGTAGCCTCTGTCCACGTCACGGAAATACGGTAGTGTGTACTCAGATTGAATACGTTTCATTACATGGAAAGTAAGATTGTGCCAAAATTTGAAAGGGAAGTGTTTATCGTAACAAAGGCTAGCTGATTCGGATCACCTCAACCCATTCCATTGCACTTAAAAAAAGTCATTCATAGGGTTTTATCGATCCTGGGTAAGGAAACGACTGTTCTGAATGACGTGTATCAGGGCCGGTTTATAGGAAGGAAGTGCGGTTGTGCGCGTGTTGCGTCAAAATCCCCGCGAGAGATTTAAACAAAATAAATTCAGAATAGCAAAATTTGGTGTGAAGCACCAATCACTTAATTTGTAGTTTTATCACAGCTATTTGAAGCCGCCATAAAAAACAGATACCAGTCTCTAGCACGTGGTTTACGATTCCTTGTTCCCCCAGCGTACGCTTCCGTCAAGAACCATCTTGCGAATTACCTGATATGTAAACCAGGAATCGTCCGAGCCAGCTACGGCGCAAAATATGAAGTTATCTTCCTTTGGAATTCGCCTTGTTTCAACCAGGACAGAAAACTGTGACAACTATGACATAAAGCCTATCAATTAGGTAGGCTTAGTGAAAAGTTCACAGTTTAAGTCATTCATACTAATAGTCGATAATAATAGATTGTAAGGCGGCGTTTCCTTTGTAAATTACATTCAATTTTCACTACATACCTAGATTTCCTAATAAACTTCTTGACCAGTAACTAAGACAAATTGAAGAAGAGGTTCTGATACCCCTATGGAGGCTTTCCAAATGCTCAGTTTGCAATGCCATTTTAGAGGCCGCTGTGCCAGCCGAGAAGGACAGGCTGAAGAGACCCTAAGTTCAATACCAAAAATAAGCCAAACCCTCCACTCTGGACATACTTTTAGTTCCACGCCGTGTTCGTACACACTCGTTTGACATTCCGATGCTTATGGTGCTCAGGACACGTGGCTGCGGAACTAGAAAATTACTGGTAAGCATCCACATTGCTTCGGTGTAGACTTCAGCCCGTGGGCTGAAAGGATTAACAAAGTAGAGAGCACTAGATCCAAGTAGAACCGTGCTGGGATTTAGACTCTGAAACTGTGACATAGGAGCTGAAAAGATAACCCTAGCAGACCAGCAAAAGTTGCTTAGACCTGACTTAACACCTCTGAGCTCGAGATGGCTCAGTGGCTAAGGCGTAAACTTACCGACTGTAAGGTCGGTGGTTCGACCCTACCTCTGCATCTTGACTGCTCCTGTCTAGGTTTGGGCGATTTGACAGTGTTTCAGTCCTCATGCTTGCTTCGGGTATTACGACAGTTAGGCACTGAAAAAATGCTTTTGCTGAACAAATGATTTCATCTTTACTACCATGTTTAAAGAAGCTAACAATTCCGCACTCTGAGTGAGGTGGTTGGTTTTCTCGACATTAGTGTACACTATTAGTGATTTTGGCATGGGCGCCTTACAGGTCACAGGTTTGTAGTTCTTACCCCAGCTGCGCCAAAGTTAACCGTTGCTAACAACCTTCACTACGAGGGAAACCTGAGTTCAGTTTCTTTATTTGGTGTGTAGTAACTTGAGTCGTCGCTTCAAGACAATAAGAAGATTATTCAACCGAAAATGATGGGAACAGAAATTCTTTGGATCGCCTGGCAATCATAAGTAGTCAAGTTGCTTGTCAGACAGTCATGATTTGAAAGGTATAGGCGTGCCAACAGGATATTTTGCACAGCTCACTTGATATTGAGCTCTTTTAATTGAATCATCGTACTTTCTTAGCCATCTTCGATTTGTTTCGGGGCCACTATCCGAAGGATAGTAAGCTCTCCTTTTTGCTTTTCATCACAAGGTCGGGTGGTCAGCTCTACTGTCAGGAAAAACCATGCTAATTGTTTGGGTATAAAGCACGCAACGACACAATATCAGAGTGTGATCATTGTCGTCACCACGTACTTGTTGTCCAGGGATTATAGCTACCACAGTTTCGTTCACCGATGAGTTGAGGATGTGAGGTAGATAGCTCTGCACTGGAGGCTGTGGTGATATAATTGATGTCTCAATTGGACATTTCATTGGGGTATCGGAAAGGGAAGCTATGTGTTGAATGCAAAAGCCTGGATGCATGCACGCCACTGAACGCACGACTGCGCCATGTCTGACAATGTCTCTGTCCATTGATCTGCCCCATCTCGGGGTCCCAATCCACGGCGACGTCAGTAGCTATCGCAGCTGAGCTTGCTGGTAATAGCTTTCGTACTTCGCTGATGCGTCTATGCCTGACCTCCCCCAACTCTTTTCACTCTCCACGTCGTTTTTCGAAAAGGGCTAGTTGAGGAACCGATCAACTGGTATACGAAGCACATGATCAAGCCAGCACAACTTGTGAAGTGTGATCATTTCATCTATTGTGGGTGTGTCATTTCTTCCGAGAACCATTCGACGAAATTCAGCATTACTGATCCGGGTTTCCAGCAGACTCGGCCGATTCTCCGAAGACACCGATGGTCAGACACTTAAAGTTTTTAACGTCCTCTGCTATCGGGTAGAAGGTGAAGAACCTGTGTGATATTGACTGATAATCTTCGTTTGATAGTCTGCTCCAGGGGCAGGCAAGGTGCAGTTGTCGAGATTTTTTACATGCATTCTCGTCAGCGGCAATGTCACACTACGCACGGTTGGTCGGAAAGATACCGTCACTTTTTTTTACAAAGAAATCATTGCTGCAAACACCTCAAAACGATACACTGTGGACACCTCTAAAGCACCCGAACGCCAGTAGGCACAGTGTTATCAAGGCGAACAAGAGAACGTGGCAATTAGTTCATACTCCCAAGACCCGAGCTATCTGCGACAAGCGCATTGTAGCGGGGTTCGCTTAAACTCGGTCAGGTGATAACACGCTTCCCCTGGGTGGTGTTACCACTGCACACCTAGGCAGCGCTCTACGATCTCACCCACAGTGCCGGTTAAATCGACGAGAAGACACAATGGACGCGACCGATACGTCTGTGATTATCCCGGGGCACGTTGGCGTGGTGATTGCCGAAAGCAAGTCCTATGGACTTGTTCCCTTAAGATAGCTAAAGAAGTGTACCTACAAGAATAGATCATGGAAGCTTCATGAATGATTTTAAAGAGATTATCCAAACCACCTTGAACAATGGTGATTACTTACTCCAGAAGTGTACTTTTGTACAAACAGGATTCTAGAAAGCATTCTGAACATGTATATTACTAAAAGTATGCAACTACGAGCATCACTTATCACATCAGTACAACCTTCCATATTTTGTACAAGCAGTGTTGGAAAAATTACTTCTGGAATAGGTGTTTCAGAAGAGGTCATGATAATGTCATTAGCCATTCATCTTAAATGGCCACACAGGACGGAGGATGGGATGCGTGACACATCCGTTCCACAATGAAATTGGGCACGTCAGTGGTACTATTTTGCGGCTAGTCAAGGTACCAGTTGGATGAGCTTCTCTTTGATTGGTTACTGCATAAGTCCTAGTATCCGGATAACATCTGGGCAACACCGGTGGTAAATGTATTGAACAGACGCATGGCCTCATTGCCGTCGTAACTGCACCTCTATAAGCCATCATCTGCACTGAGCAGTTCAGTGCCAGATGAATTGGATTATGGTAGACAATAGACTCAGGAGTATGAGCCTCTTCCATTTCCACTGTCGTGTAAAGTCTGAGTCACGACCGTCACTGCGTCAATCTATTTTAGGCTTTCACAAGCGCATCAGTCAAGTCGATTGCATCTTGTCATCCGTCTGGCCAACACTGCGGTTGAGCCCCGTCTAGCGCAGTCAAGGGGCGCAGTCGCATTGGTATCCAGAGTATGTGTGCCATCGTCCGATGGTGTTTCGACACGCCTCACCAAACTGAACTTTTTGAAGTGAGCTGACGCTGTCCACGGACCCGTGGGATTGTAACACAGGGCCAAGTTGCCATTCTCCCATTGAAGAAGTTTATCACTAGGCCACTACTAGTGTTCGGTTCTCTTAGGAAACGCCCGGTGCGACGTTTAAAGTGGATTCATTCCGGACCAACCACCCAGTAGAACATGAAAGCAGCTCATCAAGCTAGGTGGTGTGAAACCTTCGACCAACCTTAAGGTTTTATAACCTTTGGCTAGTGATGTGCCAAACAGTTACTATTAACTAAGGAATTTTGGTTTACGTTCGCTTTAGCGTCACAAAGCGCACAAATCTTTCACTGCATGAAATCAGCCCCCTTTGACGAACCACAAATAATTCCTTTGAATTTCAGAGCCATTAGTGTTGCAATTCGTATGAAAATTGCTATATATATATATGTATATGTGATATTTTATTGTCTTAGAAAGATGAAAGGTCAGTTATTTATATGAGCAGATGTTTCTCCCAAACACACTTTGATTTTTTTTTCAAAGCGTAACCTTGACGACACAAGTGGCGGTTCGCAAACCACCTGTTGCACTTTAGGCTAATGTACACAGAAGAATGCCTCAGCAACACCTGTGCGATTCCGTCAAACCAGATAACTGAATCAGGGGAACAAATCAGTTTGCGCGCCAAATTTATGCGATTCTGACATTCTATCCCCAAATAAGTAGCCTTGGCACAACTTTGCATGAACAGCTGGTCAGAGTGACGTTGTTTGGTCCATGCTGAACCCTTACCGCTTTAGCCAGCTCAGTCCAAAAAGAATGTACCACATCGTTAGTCCAATAGTTACAATATTGAAAGCAATCAAACGGGTACATAATACGTCAACCATCGGCTATAAACTATTCATCACACAGGCTTCTTCATTCAGAAATTCGGCCAACGGTATGCCAGAGTATCTGTGTTGCTTCCGTGTCTATGGTGAATTTCGTTATTTCGAGCACAAAACAGGACGAAATCGAGGTAGTCACTCGGTCGAACTGTAACGCATGGAGGATGCCAAAGTGCAAACCTTTACCCAATGTAATGGCCCGTCAGAATCCGACAAGCGTGCATTTCGTGTAGTTGAGACGCAACAGATTCACCGGTCAATGTTCCGAGGTAAAACGTAAACTGCGCCACTCAGGAGGGGGTTTGTTTTAATATATCCAGTCTCCCTTTTCAGTTTTAAGCCGTTCAAACGTTCAGCTGGAGCTACGGTGCAATATGGCACTACCTCATCCGAAAAATAGAACGATCTACTTTAGTAAATGCAGCACGGTGTATATCCACAATCTTAGATGACCTTGAGGATATGCATTTAGACTGTTTGTTTCTGTTCATATGTCACTGAAATGGTGCCTTGACGTTTGACAGCGGAGGATGACGAATCTCCAACTTATTTTCGCTGTCTCTGTGTTTTCTCCGTCCACCGTCCTAACTGTAACGACTCCCACTTGCTTCAACTGTGTACGCTGGGCACAGGTGTTAAGCTTTTCGTTTTTCGAGAGAAGAAGAACCTGTCTCAAATACCATCAGGCCCACCTGTTAGCGACAGAGAGCATTGGAAGAATATTTTGCATTTTCTCATTGCGAAGGACATGATTATTGCATTTTTGTACGACGTTTAACAGGATTCCATTTCTGGAGTTAAAATTAGTCCTTTTAGACTTTGCCCACTGAATTGTTGGCGGTGATACTAGTGTACTAATTCATGTCGTGTCGCGGATATTGCATTTACATGGCTAAAACGCGGACAACAGTCGATCAAATTGATTCTCAGTGGTGAGAATCCAAAATGTTACTCAGCAAGGAGCATTCGAATAATAACATGATCCACCAAACTTTTGGAATTTCACGATGACTTCGGACTTAAGGTGGTTAGGAGAGATTATGTTTCATTGTTTGTCCAGTCTCAGTTCGTCAAGACCCCTCTGACAAATTAAATGTGACAGCACGCAGTGCAATCTTCGGAAACAATCCCGCTCTCTTATACTAAACTTATATAGCGGGCCGTATCGGCCTTTTGATGAGAGCTTGGATTGTCCGTGATGCAGTACTGCCTTCATCTGGAACCCAGAGGTGAGCAACAATTGGGCAGTACTCAAGCTAAAAAATCACCCTACCAGACGTTGATTTCATTCCCATGACATCATAATACCAAGCAAGCTGAGGTTTACTCATCCGGAACAAGAAGACACTGGAGCAGCAGGGAAGCCATTGTCTATCTCTTGCTTTGCTGATACATAAAGAAGCTAGCCATCTGGGAAATATATAAAACAGATTGAAGAATATATTGTTCGACAGAGAAACCGTTCAGCCTTTACAAACTCAATGAACACAAGGAACCACAAAGGAGTTGTGTTGTGCTGTTCTGGGATGATCGCAGTAACTTCTGTCTGAAGAAGCGATGACGTCAGCGTGGAGAATGGTTCCATACATTTCATCAGAATACTGCACAGCAGACTGAGACTGAGGCTATGCATGTCCTAGTCCTCATGTAGCTTTGGCACGGGCAATATTTCCGAAATAAGGAATTCAAGATTGGACTATGCACCAGATATCTGGGGGGAAATGCTCTGGTCAAATCTGTCCCGCGTTCCAATTATCCCAGCACTCCTTTTTAGGCGTTTTATCTTGATTCCCCTCATCAGCGCGACCAGAAGATGCTGTGTGACTGAGTAGTGAACGAACTCGTTTTATTCAGATGAAATTAGGGTGTACTCGTTAGATCTTGATTGAACAGTGACCCCGAGGGAGGCAATAGGTCGGGCGTCTTTTGTTCAGCCACTAAGCCGACAGGTTTGGGGCCTCTACCGAGGTGTTTTCACCAACTACAGCGTAGTTTTGCGTATCAACAAAGCAGAAATTTAAGGTCGAAAGACATCAAATGCGTACTTTGTTCACCGTTCTTATGGATGGTGAAAAGAAATTAAGCGGGTCGCGTTTGATCACAGACACCTATGAAATCAAAGTGGTATATCCCTGAATCTCAGGGAATGTGTGTACCAGGCTACATTACGGCCTGTTTTGTTGTCTTCGACAACCGTTGTCTCAGAACCAGACCTTGTGTGGGCTGGTATCGACGAATCCGTAACGAGGCGATTAGAAAGCGGGTACTCGGTTTTGCGAAGGGGGTATTCATCAAAGATTGTATACCGCACCAGAAGCTGAGTTGATTAGGACATATATTGCGCCTGCTGAACCATTGTTTGGCCAAGAGTGTTGATTTCCGTGCCCAATTCAGAATGGCGCATGCAGAGAGGTAGTCAACTTCCGACCTGACAGAGGGAGATGAAAAGATTGCGACAATTCTTGATGCTATCAGTGCGGCTCATCTTCTAGGACAGGGAACGCGTTATTCTCATAGTGTCTGATTGAAGACACTGTGAAATACTACTGTTAATTGAATTCGGTGGCATTTTTGTTGTTAATTTCTATCCAGATTGCCTGAATGGGTCCCTAGCGGTCTAAGCACTTCGAAATGATTGTTATAGACCAGCATTAAATCCCTTCCGCATCCGCTTTTATTCCTTCCTTCACAATAAGGTTTTCAAGTAAACTATGTTTATATGGCCGCCTAGCATCAATGTTGAACAATGACGTTATGCACTCGGTGACGAAGATGAAGCGCACACCCGAGTTAGAAAACTTCCGCCGACCGACCAACCCGACACAGCCTAGTAAGATCAACTTCAGCTTGGCGTTGTGGATACTGTGGCCAAATATGCACGGAGCGATGGTTCGTCAAAATTTCACGCACGCGCAATACCTGAAGCCCAGAGACAGGTGTAGTGGGAACATGGATAAGAACTTGGTTTCCTTCAAACCAGATGCGACACGTTATTTTAGGGACATGTTGAATTTCAACTCACATTGCTTATCACCTACAAGCTTCAAGAGGAATTCAACACTTCTTGCAGTGTCAACAAAGGTGTCTTGGTCTTGCATCTGACAAGAACACTACATAGCCTCCGGTAGATGTTTGGCGAATGAAACTTGAAAGAAGAAAGATAGTGAAGAACGGCTCAAGTTATCCAAGCATCAGGTGAATCAGAACAGTGCCCAGACGTCTCGTAGCTGTTATCGTCAAATCTGAGAGCTATTTTTACCCTACAAAACCTTGAATCTTCACCTCGGGTTGTGAATCACAGTGCTTGATACTTCGACTTCACTAGCTGAGCTGGGAATTTCGGTTGCGAACGTTTCACCACCAAATGGGATGCGTAGGGAAGTGGTGCGATGTGTCCGTGAGACTGTGGCATGCATATGCATATGTACGTACTGAAAGTTTGCTGTGATTGGTTGTCTGGTTTGGCAGTTTTACTCTTTGACACATACGTAACCTTTGGGCTTGTCCATCATAACAGAGAGCCTCAAGTTCTTCAGTAAGTGAAAGTCCTCTGAGAGGAATTCACGGTTTCAGAAGGAAGAAAACCCCAAATTCATTGTGAGCAGTTTGCCCTCAGGGTGTTTCAACAAGATCCCATATATGAGGAAAGTGCCTCACCTCACTTAACTGTGGAAGCTCTTACGTACTTTGACTGACTATTAAAAGTGTATGCTTGGACGACATCTCTGCGGATTTATCAGCTCTAAGATAGCCCAAAGTGTGGTCGATTTCCTTGAGAAACAATACAAGACATCCTATAATGACATCACCACCCACTGACTATATTTGTATCGAGTAATATAAACATATCTTCCTTGGTTTAGATGTCTTCAAAGTAGGGATTGCCGTCTACTAGGGAACTCTTTCATTCTCCTCTATCTAACTAGCTAGCGACTGGGGCAAACACATGCAATGGTATGCAAGAGCTGGCTGCCGATTAGTTATACAAATTGTCCCGAAAAAATGGAACTGGATGCACATTGCTGTTTAGGCTACGTGTCACAACTGTTATGCAAGCCAGTACGGTGAGTTGGATTAAATGGCTGGGTGATAAACGCGGTTACGACATCAGACACAGGTTTTCGAACATCAAACGTATGAGGCGGTCAATTCGTAATGAAAGCAAAAAGAGACGTTTGATTCAGTGGACAATGAGTGTGGTTTACTAGTCGACGGTCTACTGTCACTGCCATCAGTCATAGGAACGGTGAACTTTAGACATGACCACAATTTTTCATCTTGAAACGTCACTGCCTATCACGTTGATGACAATCTTCTGCTGTTCATCGCAGGTTTAACCTCTTTTGGGGCACACCAGCTTTATTTTGTCGGGTTTCCTTCACAACTTATTTTCCGGGCTATATCACAATATTTGTAGAAAAAATTGCTCGCATTGCCAATTTCTCAATTCTAAACTAAAATCGATAAGAATTTCTCACACGCTCTCATTATTTGAATGACCAGCGAAATTTTTTAAGTCCGCTGACTTGGGAATGACTCCTCCACACTACATAAATAAACCTCCAAATTTTGTAACAGAACCGCTGTTTTGTGCGGTGGTATGCAGGTGGACGTACCATTACCCGCGGCTATCGACAAAACGCCTCGTTTTGCGTTTACTCACCGCTTTTTGCTTGTCGTTCAGTCTATTGATATAACATAGACAAGACAAATGTATCCGCAGCGGGTGGATCAAAAAAGGAGCTTTGATTGGAGTTGAGAGGAGTTAGCCTTCGTTCCAAAGAATGCACTAAATCTTGCCTATGGGAAAAGTTGATTGGTAAAACCGGGAACTTTGGTTGTATTGTGTGCTGTGACTGGATGAGAACCAAGTACGCGCCTATGTTTTATTTGACCCATAAAGAGTGCTCTCCCAACTGGGCAACACAAATGTATCAAAACGTATTTTTCCACATTCTTCGCGAGGCAGGGCAGCCTGACCGCAAACTGGGACGGACAAAGAATCAGATGGCGTGCCAGGTTGTCAGTTCATGCATGCGATGATGATGATGATGATGATGGTGTTGATGGACCCAGAACATTCGCTCATCTACCGTTGCGGAAGATTGTTTCTGGATTCTGCCTCAGTTTTGACTTTGCCCCAACGCAGTCAACAGCAATTTTAATAAAAATTAAACACTCCCAATGGGATCAGTCGATTTTTGTTGGTTTACTAGATGAACTCCTTGGTTTGGATTGATATGACCTCAGCATGGTTAGTTCAACTTAAAATTCGGCCGCTTTTTCGAGACTCCAAACGGTTTTCAACTTATCACTCTTGTGGTTACCTTCCTTTTTCAACAAAGTAAGTAGTAAAATTTACAGTAAAAGATATCTTAATTTCATAAGTAGTTCGGCTAATCCAGGGCTGTGATGCCCCCGTGTTCTCACCAAGCGCTACATTCTCTTTAACTCCTGTTTGCCACCTAAACTGATTACCTGGTTACCTACAACAAGAGTAGAAATTAAGTAGGAATTATTCTTCTGTACCAAAGTAGGCCAACTTTGTTAGACTTGACATGGATTCATATGGTCCCAGTGGATAAAGCACCGATCTTTTGATTAATGATATCTTGGGAGTACCGTAATCGTTTGCACCAGGAGAGTGGACCTTATACGATGATGATGACGCCAACAGGATTGTTGACAATACACTGATATATTAATGACAGGCATATTTAGAGTGTCCATACTACCAAGCCTTAACCTGGTTGTCATGCAATAGTTTTGCTTTGAGAGTACCATCAGACCGCCTTCGATTTTGGAAACTCAAACAGTGTGCTGATTGCGAATCCGAACGGCCGAAAATGATTACGGGGGGGGGGGGGAGTTGTTTATTGAAGGAACCGAACGGCTCTTGGCACAGCTGAGGAAAGATTCTGAGAGTATACCGGCCACAGCTAACTCGGCCTTTCAAATCAAACACGTAAAAAGTAAGAACGAAATGACGACATCTAATTTAATTTTTGGGGCTTTTCATTCAACTACTATCTATTTCGCCACAATAGCGTTTGAAGAATGAAAGCTCTACG
Source organism: Clonorchis sinensis (assembly GCA_003604175.2). Classification (NCBI taxonomy): domain Eukaryota; kingdom Metazoa; phylum Platyhelminthes; class Trematoda; order Opisthorchiida; family Opisthorchiidae; genus Clonorchis; species Clonorchis sinensis. The sequence continues at coordinate 115,123,269 of CM030370.1, forward strand.
ACAATGAGTAAAAGAGCACGAAAGCAACATGCTCTGAATGAGACATCGCCTCTTACAGAATCTGAGGCCACATGGTGAACTTTTTCCAACTTTTTTGTGTGGTTACTTTGAGTACAAAAGCAATATGTGCCCAGCTTTTGGCGCTCGTCATTGATAGCCTTTTTTCTTCCGAGATGTGTGACACTTGCAAGGCTCTTTGATTGACTCAGTTTGTTTCCAGTCGCACCAACGCTGCAGTCAAAGCAATCAGTGTCACATTTAGATGAAGACTGTAAATCCAGCTATCTCGGAACTTTTAGTGTAAACCACGAATTGGGGTTTTACGGCTTTTCAATATTAGGCTATGTAAAACATTATGGCAATGCGGCCCATCCAACAGCAGTTTTGATTCACGGAAACAGCTGATAAACTGAACGCTCTCTGTGCTCAGTGTTATGTTGATCACTTTACGTCCATGAACCTCCCATTTTGCCAAGCTGTGTGGAATACAGAGTTAATGCGGAAGTTGCTATCAGTGAACCCCGTACATACGAGCTGAAATGTGCTTACCCTACAGGTCACACTTTTCCAGTCAGCAAAGTGAACCCGGGGATTTTGTCTTCTTGCAGGGACTCCAGTAAGAATATACCAGCAAACTACAGGTAGCTCAGAATGAAGCCTAATTCACCTGATGAGTGGAACTTCCGTCTGAGAAGTCATTACTCAAGCAGCCCCGAACAAACGTGAGCGTGTAGTACAACTGAAGGATGAGCGGCACCATATCTTGTTTAAATGCGAGTTGGTCACACCGCTAATCAATTAATTGATCAATAACTGGAAGGGAGGTTACGAGTCCGAATCCCCGTGGATATTCGTGAGGTGCGCACTGCTGGTGCTCATCAACGAAGATGAAACAGTCGTACAGTGCTTCTAGAGGAAGAAATCTTGACTGCCAAGATGTAAAGACCGTGTAACAAGGGTCGTTAGAAAACAGCATGCCACTGTAGTTCTAACAATACTACGTATTTAAAGAATTGAAACGAGCGACTTGTTTGGGCTTTATATTTACAGAGCAGAGTATGGAAAACGTATATAAATCAGACATGTAATAAAAAATTTGGAACAAATAAGCATGGAAAAATCTGTATTTGTTATGGGATGAATACAGTAAGAAGTGTTGACAGGGAATAAACAAATTCCAGAGTACAGGTTAAATCATTGCTTTTGAGGCGATTCCAGAGAAAAAAATCACTATCGTCATTACTTCCAGGGCCAAGCTTTGCCTTACATTTTCCACCCAGCGCATCGGGTTACTGATAGCCAAGGTAAAGGTTTGCACGGTATGAATTAGCCGCCCCGATGTTCTGTAGTGCACATCGGTAGAGGTTTTTCGTTTCACTGACTTAGGGATCCGTGTAATCGACAAAGTACCGTGACAAGTGGCAGTGGTTTTCTGTTTTTCGAAGAAAGTGTACAGTTCTACACTTTGTTCAGCGGCTGATACCGCTGAATGAATCGCCGCCTCTGAATACCAGACAATTGGGCACTCTACCCTTTGGTGAGGCGATGTGTATAGTCGACCGCGTTGCAACATGCATAACCTGCCAGGATAGGGTGAGTTAATAGAATCCTTTGGTGGTTTTTTGTCCCAAATTGTCTGTAGTGCCAGATTCTTGATGCCATACATTTTTAAGTAATGATCAGGTTCGTCATTTTGCTAAAATAAGACCAACAATGCCGTTTGATAATGCCACCGTGAGCGAGGTTTAAAATAGGAGCTTCTCCTTTTAGTGATAAAGCAAAGACCCTTGATTAACAAAACGGGAAACTTTCCTAGTATTTCATTATCGGTCACATTAGGCGACTGAGTGATAACAATGTTTTCTGAAAAAATTCTGGATGCGGAGCCCTTTTTTTCGGAACGAGCGATAATTTATGTTCTCAAAAGGGTTCAATCTTAAGCGGACTACTGTATTTGCATGTTTTTTAAACTGGTATGAATAATCGTTTGGCAGGTAAACATTGAAGAGAGTTGACGCAATACATACTAACCTTATTCGTTTGATTGATTAACGTATACAGCGCCCAATGGATAGCCAAAGGTGCGTCACTTAAGTTGCCAGTACGATGGAACATGTAACTATGCTTGTCCAGAAGGCTTATCCATTTGACTACTTGTGGGACTGACGGGGCCTATCACTGTGCCTCATTCCTTAAGCGCATATGTGTACACGATTACAAGACGTGATCTCGGGTGAGTGCACGGCTTCGATCACTGAGGCATCAAATTTCTGGCTTGTACTTGTAAAGAGGTGACCAGCTGGGTTACTGTTTGAACTGTATCCTCTGAGTCGAAAAATCCTGGGCCACTTTCAGGATGGTGCATAGCCCCGAACCGCAAAGGTTCATTTCGTTCGAAGAGCTACCCAGCTCAATCTAGAATTTTCACTTCAAACTTGCCTTGGCAGCCCTCTGCTGCCCCGGGCGTGAAATCTCGAAGAATTGTCACGTTACATGTTTTGTTTTGCAAAACGGGTTTCAGGTCCAGAGATCCACCAATTCCTCGTGGACATTCCTGCTTAAATGTACAGTGTCTTAGACATGATCTTACAGATGAAACACCTTAGGGTCTTTTCTGAGGCTAAGAAAAAGACATTACATTCTCGGACGGTTCTATGTGCCGGCTTGTTAAGGATTGCATGACTTTGTCGTCTGTTTCCACGCCAAAAATCGATTGGTCATTACAGTTAATGACTTGATGGACGCGTATGTTTTCACACCTATGTAGCAACAGAAGGCTTCAATTGTTAGATATTATTCGGAGTAACCCATTGCAATGTGGGTGTGATGGCACGATCGCATCGTCCCTTTTGGTTCGCGCCGAAACCTCCCACTTTTGTCCACTGCTTGATCTGTAATCGATGATTGCCTTTCCACTTCGCACATACTCCAAGAACGACCATAATTGCCGTTGTTTCAATACGGCCGGATAATAGGTCCGTGTGTGTGCTAAATTGCAACACTGTTACGCTTCTGTTCAATAATTCTGATCCATTCACATCAAACAATCAGATGAGGCAATTCCTGGGTTATGGTATCCCATATTCGGCACATAAATTTCACACTTAACGAGGATACCACTTGATCCGAGGTGTTCAACGACGTGGAATTCAAGAAAGCCTTTGGGTCTAATTCTATTTTACGAACACGCTATTGTTGCTCACCTGAAAAAAAGCATTCTGACCGTTTGACATTTTGGAGATTCTGATCGTGCTATTTGTCACACAACGTTATGTACGCGTGTGCATTCTACAGCAGTGTGGTTATATCAAGAGTCACACAAACAACGAGGCGCTGACGACGAACGTGCTGAAATCCTTGTTGTTAATGCTCCAAATCAGAGTTAAGAAGAGGTAAGTTCACTGAAGCCGGGGAATGTTATTCCTAGCGGATTACACTCAGGTTTTAGCCTACGTCAAACCCTTTGGGTCAAGCAAAAGCCCTCCCAGTGATTTTCATCTTTTCAGTAGTGTTCTAAGCAACATGAATGGAATGTAAAATGCAGCTACGATGAAAAACATGCTGCTGTTGGTCAGTCAGTTGTAGACTGTGGAAGATAAGAGCCTTACTCCACACACATGTTTGAGAGTCATACGGCTTTTAAAAGTGGATATAATTGGTGATTAATGAGAGAAGAGCATCTTGTGGGCACAGTATATTGAACCAACCTACCGAAAAATGACGGACAAGCATCACCTGTCACTGGTTTGATAGGTCACAAACATATACTATGATAATTTTACACAAACTTACTCCACGTCTGCAGCACATCAACCTTTGAATAGGCTGTTTCTTCGAACAACTTGAATTGAAAAAGTCTATTACCTGCCAATCTAATCCTTATAACATAAGGAGTACGAGCACCGTTCACACTTTGCACAAACATTTTCATATTTTCTACCTAGTGGTGACCGAAGTTGTTTGCCTAGGCTTATGGGTAACCATTGTGCATTGCGTTCGCCCTTCATCTGCAAGCGGTGTCTCAGCAAAAATAAAGAGGCCGATTCCAGGTTGTTCAAGTGTTTTTCATTCGCTGTTTTCAGTTTGGACACCATAGTGAAATCTTCGTGTGTGATACGAATACGCTCCTAATATTCGAATAAAACTAAGTTATAAAGATTGAAGTAAAAACCGAAGAAATATCAAAGAACTGTAAGATTCTGTGAATTAGTTCGAGTCTCGAAAATGCCTGTTATCTCTTTCCGGTAGAAAATGTCAATAAATGCTTTTTGCGTGTCACCCGAAAACCGGTTTGCGAGATTACAAAAATATACTAGCTCTTTATGAAAGAGCACTCGTCCAAACTGTAGAGTCCTGCACACTTCAGTGGCAACGATTGCAAAAGTTTTATTGCTTTGCTTTAAAATCGCAAGTCACAGGACACCTGAAGCCAACCAATTAGTAGTATGTGTTGTAGGAGCGTAGAGGATCCTTCTCCTCATATTCAGTGTTTTCAGGTAATGTGTCAGCCGCATTTTCTCACCACCCAGTAATTGAAATTGACAACCTTCACGATAGCTCAATTTGTTGACAACTTTCGTTGAGATTTACATCCCACCTCTTCCAAAGTGTGAACAACAGATGATCAAAATTACACAAGATGAATCTCTTCGTGGAAAATACGAAACCAGTAACGGGAAATTTACTGTCTGGGCCTTTCGCATGGTGAAACTAAATATCACTTCGGTTGACCAAACGCAGAATTTAACTCACTTAGTATTCTCTACTTCGGGAATGCATTCTTTACGCGTAACTTGGTCCAAGTGGTCTGCAATTCCATCGGTAGGTTGTTCAGGGAACCGATTGAACATGTTAAGAAATCCGCGGAGTGTCACTCCGGGAACCGACTCAAAACAAACCAACAAACTAACTCATATCGCAAAGGATAAATTGTTGGACTGTTTGTGAAACAATCAGAGGTGGACTTAATGAGCATCCATTTGAATACGTCTGAACTCAGGATCACCCAGCCTCACTTGATGCTAAGGAGGGACACCTGCTACTTCAATGGGAATACCCCAGCCAAAGCAGTCCGGTGTAAGCACAATCCTGCACAATAAAGCATGCTCTGTTACAACACATTTAACAGGAGGCAATTATGATCGGTTCAGAGGACACGATCACACAAACGCGCTGAACTTATTAGGTCTGACACGATTGTTTCGTCCAGCATCCTCCATAGGGGATTCTTGTCCAGGTGTATTGAAATGTCACTTCACACAAATAATGTGAGGTGGAAATTGAACAGCGGCCAACGAAACTGGTATGCAAATGAGATTATCTGGCAAATTTCTTATGATCTGGATTCAAGTAAAAACACATCGGAAGTTTTTGAAACACAGATTCAACGCTATTATTATGTCTATTATGTATTATGTCTATTGTATGTATTATTGTATTGTCGAAGAGTTTTCAGTAACCTTGTAAATAATGTATTATGTCTATTTTTCTATTCTATTTTTCTGAAGGATACTGTACAAACAGGGCTTTTTGCCAACTACTCCCATTCAATTATTGAGTTATTTATGGGAATGCTTTCAATTTTCTGTTCATTTGCTCCAATAAACATGCCGATTAGTTGTCATCACAACCTGCAAAATCCGGTGGCATTTCAAAACCACCTGAACAAATTCATGTGTGCCATTGAGCCAAGATATCCAGGCATTCACCTTTGCACCAGTAGGTGGCAGCAAATGTGTGCACACAGCCCATATTGGCAAATTCTGAAGTAGTGTACTACAAAACAAAACAAAACAAACTGTACTATCAATGAACGAAAATCCATTTTACCAGTTACCAGTTGAACGGCTGTTTTCGGCTGAAGAATGAAGTAAATAGTGCTTGAAACCTGATTATTAAGTTAATTGCGTTACAACTAGAGTACTAACACTAGCTTATGTAGACGGTTTACTCTTTCGTTTATGTACTATAACGTTTACGGTGAGTATACACAGGAATCCTCCCAGGTTAAACTGTCTTAATTTTTGACAAGAATTTTCTTGGTAAAAAATAATGCTTGAATTTAGTTTCGTTTGGTCTCTTTATTCGTGTAAGGGAAGGGTTTTGGGCGAACATTTCGTAATCGGTATGTAATGCTTGACAAAAGGGGTGTGCTCTAACTTGATGCAGTCCATGAACAGTGAACGCACCTACCTTCGAAGCAACTCGGCGCGGATGTATCTGTATATAGAGATTTCAGTCCCAGATATAGCTACCCCGAAACATGATTCCACCATACAGGTAGAGCCAGTCTATGTTGAAAAGCAAAGTAGTACTGTGCACCTATTTCACCTCGATTGAGAATGAACAGCAATGTGCACCTCATGAAAATCCTCGGGGTCTCGAACCCGTGACCTCTCTCGGTTTGAACATCTGACCAGTCAGCCACGAACGACTGATCAATAGTGTGATTAACTCGCACTTGGACAAGATATAGCGTCTCTCATCCTTCAAGCCTAGATCCATGTCAGATGTGATGTCAGGTGATCACACTCCGTGAGTGACAACTTCTCAGATGAAGTCTCACTCATCGGATGAATTTTATTATTCCTCTGAGCTACTTATAGATTGTGTGAGGAGTGGATTTTTCAAGGTGAACACCTATTAAGATGCGAGTGTGCAAAACGAAATGAATTTTAGCTTGACATCAAGATCAGTCAAGATTATTTGAGTGGAAGAGAAATCGTCGGTATATCTACAGTCAGGCATTTATCTACCAGTCCCTCTGAGCAAACCGTCTATTATTTACTCATTTTAAACAGTTTGCTTTTTTGTGAACCCCAATAGAATTTTCATCAACTGTATTTCACAACGGTGCCATGCGGAAAATCTAAAATAGAACTTTGTCAGGCAGCACCACCCTCTACACTGAAAACCGCTTGACGGGGTCTAGTAATGTATGGTGAATAGTCTGACACACGAAAAAGGGAAGGCCGAAATGCAAGTTTTCCGCAAAACCCACCATCTCAAGCTCATAGAGTCAACGAAAGCTTTTTTATAGACTAAAAATTTTGCTAACACGACAGCGCGAGCCTACTCCGACTCAGAAGAACCGACTGGTTGCTGAGACCATTGCCCGATCAAGGAAGCAGCCAACAAAACACGGAACCATGTCATCAGCCCAATGGAGTTTTGCTGGCCGATTGACGAATCCAATGCACAGGAACAACGGTAAGCTGGTGTGTAGACCGAGTGCACTGTGTTTCCTACCTTGGTTGGTCAGGCCCCGGAGGAACTGCATGTGTTTGTCCAACACGAACAAACACACACAAATCGTTGCACCGCGGTCAGTTCAGTCTTGGTTACGGTCGGTAGGGCTTCCAGTAAACAGGCACACATGTTTCTTGTGCTATTGTATCTTGTGCATACCTCGCCTCGTGCAAAGTTCGTAACCTCACTTGTCTTCTGTCCATCAGACAACGTTAGTGTGAACAAGACATTGTATAATTTGTGAACAAAACGTGTTTTGCTATCAGGATAGATACGTCTTTACAACCACAAAACAAATGAACAGTTTTCACCTTCCTAATTATGGAATGGTATTCCACTTATCAAGTGACCTATGTGTATTTGGTTTGAATGGTGACAGCCGATGACCGATATTGAAACCCTTCAATCGAACCAGCAACGAAGTTGGGACAAACGGGTTTCTGACAGAACAACAATTGATGAATTGGGCAAAGTTTGTGGCGTCACAGAAGACCGGACCATGGATGTGAGTCAAACAGGAGAATTAGAACTCCCAGCGTCTGATCCGGCACAGAACTCGTCTCTCGGGCCAAACGTTGAATCCGATGCAGGCATTGGAGCGACTAGACCCGATGTTTTATTGACAGCTGAGTCCAAGAACCCAAGAGATACGTCCGAAACTAGATCGAATAGAACGTCAAGCCCTCATGTACAGTGTGAGTCTACTGAAACCATTAAAAGTGAAAGTCAACAGACCGATTCGAAAAGCGATGAGTCACCATCGAAAGAACAGGTCTTTCAGATCATCTTGGAAGATGAATTGCCAGAAAAGAAAGACGAGGGAAGCGGCGATCAGATTTACTATTTACCTTTAGCAATTGGTGGCGCAGCGATGCGTTCGGGTGATGGTGCAAATCGTGATTTAGTATCCCTGTGTGAACTGACAACCGAAGGTTTTTCTGATCCACTTTTGCGCGAGCTAGGTCGATCCTTATCACAGGCGAGTGAAAGTGACTCACAGTTGGAGGTAGGCAAGCTTCAGCAGTCTCGTGTCACAGACTCATCCAACACCTCAGCAGACAGTGGCTTATTTGCATCAAAACCAACTCTGTTTAGTGACAATCTGAGCAAAGCTGGAAGTATCCCAGAGAGCATAGCACAACAGTTCAACGAGATAGCCAAACTGAACAAGAATAGTCTACGAAGCAAGCGAACTGTAAGAACCTCAACAACAAGGATCACATCATCCACAATCACGTCACCTGTTTTACAGGACGAGACACCAGCGTCACCGTCCAAACCACGCACACCACTGGATGCAAAAGGCCATCATACCTGCGGGAATGAAACCTCACCACTGAGTACAGAACGTCTCCATCCCTTGTCAATGACTCTGAAACATACGCATCCAGACGATAGGCGCCCGATGCACGCCCGATTTCACAGTGACGAAGTAAAGCCCATGAATGACTACTCGGTTCAATCTCCCACATCACCTTCTAGAAAAAGTGATGAGTCTCCGGTTACAAGTTCCAGCATCTCCGGATCACCTGCTAGCAGACAGCCGATAACCTATGTACGGTCAGTAACTGCCGAAAGGTTACCAATATTTATTAGAACCACCGGTGTACTAAGAAGTAAAAGTGCTGCCAGTACTTTGCCCCATAACCGTCAACATCCTGTTAGTACTGATTCGACGGTTTCTCAACCGAACGAATTCTCAGGCTCCGTGTACTCGCCCAGATCACTTCCAGAAAGTTCCATGCACTCCCACTCTCAGAGCAGTGTTCATATTGGTTCGAACGAAGGTGAGTTACTTTTTAATATAATGTACTTGTGACCACACGGAAACACTGCAATATTATTGAGTTTAACAAGGCTGGTCACGAACCCTAGATTTATACGAAACATGATATCTCAAACTGCTGCTGTTTCAGCGAAGCATAGAAGGCGCTTATTGTTTCAGTGGTCCTGAATTATCCGGGTTACAGATATCTATAGCAAAGAAAAGATAAGCAATATAGATTGACGTCATTTGACCACAATGAAAGTCTACTCAGCGAGCTTTGGAAGTTCTAAGCTGAACCACGAACCATAGAGGTCGAAGTATGTCTTTCCAAAATTCTCCAGCCTTTAACTGGCTTCATTGTGGTGACGACAATTTTTACTCCAACTTCTGTATTAGGCTTCATATGATACCAGGGTTCAATTAGAACATCCGTTTGACGAAAATTCCGAAACTGCGCTTACTCGATTTGCCCCAAGAAAGACAAAATTGCTTGTGGGCCGTCGAAGAGCTCCCAGCAATGTTGTGAGTATTGCTCCTTCAGAGAAAATCCGCTGCAATACCTCAAATATCGTACCAACTGAAACCTCAGGCGGTATTTATGTAGCAGATTCAGTTGAAGAATATCCAGAACACAAGTTTCAGCTGAGATTCAATTGAGTTTCCTTTTAAAACCAAATTGGTGTGCAAATGAGTGTATTTCGCGAACCATACACTTGAAGAGCTACCTAAAAGGAGATACACGGAAATCGAAAGACACTCTCGCTTCATAACGGTTGAAAACATAATCCGACGCGCCCTGCTGAAGCCTGGGGACTTCAGTAGCAGAGAAGCATATGTTTCGACAAAGAGAATTACAGTACTCATTCACGTAACATTACACAACTTTTAGACCAATCGCAACGTGTTTGCGTGCCTCAAGGTCAAGCGAGTTACCCGTAGAGAAGTGAAATCTGTTTTACTTGAGACTAGAATGACTTGAGGGGCAACTGAAATCGACAGACACTTTTGTGTGGCTTGAATCCAGCGGTGATGCTTGGACAAACTACCTTTTGAGCAACCACTGTGACAGTATACACTGGATCATTGTCAGTGAGGAATCTGTTTGGAATTAAACTAAACAAAGTAAGCGTTCGAAAAGTTGAATAATCAAAACGCAAGAAAACAAGTCTACCTATGCTGGTACAAAAACCACTAAATAAAGTTTAAACTCTCCAAAGAAAGTCGGTAGCCGTTCCCAGAAAATGACGGATGAAGTAAATGAAGGCGCGACCCCAAATAATATGAAAGCCAATCCTGAGAAATTGATTTACCTTACATCTGTGTCAAGTATACTGCCGTGCAACTCGTCAGCTAGTGTGGCGTTTGTTTCGTGTCGATATATCAAGACTTCATTGAGAAGAGTATAGCTCGAGACATGACTGAAATTATTATCTATGCTGTTCTGTATTCACGTGGTTAGCGTATTTCGGTTTAATTCTTGAGGATACAATAAATCTAGGCCAATCAGGCCAGTACGTTGGAAGCATACCCATTCTTGGGTGATGCAGCTTATTTGCCGATCTATCCGGTCTACGAGGTGTGACTTATGTTGGCCTTTTGACAAATCTTTCCTCTAGGTTTGAGACCAACAAAAAAGCAAAGGACATATGCATATAAAACAGAAATAAATCGAGGTTTGTATAACTATAGTCAAAAGAACTTACTGTACCGTCGCCTATTTCCTTCGTGAAATATGGGGCTACCTACATGGTTTTTTCGCCACATTTTTCTTTCTATCATCGTCCCAGGATATTTACCCTCCGTCATTAAGATTTGATTAACTCCGACACAAAATGCTCGACTCCTGGTGTATACTTCCAGTAGAAATGCCCCATAGAAAACACCTTTACAGTAATGTCATTTCTTTACCTCGCGTGTATCCTTTTCACACTCCTATTGTAAAATTGTGTGTCAGTTGGACAAGTACCTGGGGTAGCTTTGGGGTGTGAATAGGCTCCGTTCCCTCAACAAGATCTAGTCTTGTGTTTTCAATGATAGACAGAATGAGATCGTATTGGTTCTAAAACTGAAAAATTTCCGTTTTCTTCTGTCAGGTAACTGGTTACGTGTGGGTGAGGCTTTCTTATAAACCACTAAGTAGATGTGGTAAAGCTGTTTCTTTTTTTCCAGCGTTCTGTGTGCATAATGCTTTCCCAGTATTGAACATACCTTTGCGGTTTGGATTTCCTATTACTGCACTCATTGAATGCACATTGTTCGTTGTTTTGTCGACGTGACATTCAACATCGTGTATTTGAAATATAGTGGTAGAACGAAGTAGTTACTGTACGAGCCTGTCTCTTCCTTTGAAACGATCCTATTTTAACTTTAATTTACTCTTCATTGGTTTTGGATGTCATCCATCCTTTTTTCCGCCAACCTCCTCTTTATTCTTCGCACCTTCTGAAGCCTTTTGTGGGTTTGTCTTCTTGGTGCGATTCTCTCACCTACTTGTTTATTTTTCTTCAAATATCTTTGTCAACACAAATAGGCCCTTGGTAGCTAACTTGAATGGCTTGTCGATCAGCTAAAATTCATCTGTTTCTGTTCAGCATCACATGCAATCGGTAGCGTGGAATTTCTGAAATGACCACATGTGAAGGATGCAGTTCACGTTCCAGTAGTCATTCGCCATATCATTTAAGCATTTGGACAGTAGAGAGACCATATTTGTCGGCAGGCTACGTGACAAACTCTTTTCATCACCTTATGACTGGGATACCTTTCACTGTTCTTTAAAGCAGTTTTCGAAATTTTACGGTTTTTAGTAGAGTACTATTTTGGTTTGTGGGAGAAAAGCAGAAAACAAGAGAAACCACCAAGGTGCGTTCGCTTAATAAAGTTTTGTTGGAGACATCGTCAAACAAGTGGTCTATTTTGAGGGTTATCATTCCTGACAAAACATTATATCCTTCAGTTGTCATAAGGAATGACCATCCAATGAAAGTTTTGGAGAAAAAGGCAATTCTTGCAGTTCATTATTCACAAACAGAAACCCTCGGTGCAGGCAAAATCTTTTAGTACAGCAATGAAGACGCTCTAAATCGGAAATTACGTGTTTTTGTTGCACGGAATCAGAATTTTCATCTCACACGTAAATGACAAATTTACTTGTGCCATGAGCCTCACTCACTTATGACTGATGTACAGTGCAGCGTATTTACATCACAGACGTAGGTACAAATACGCCCACCCCTCCACTACAAAAGGAAACTTTCCTCCAAGCAGTGATTCAGCTAAAAGGAATCTCACCTACAAATTTCATCCATGGTTTCTGAACTACAAATTTGTAGCGTCGAAGAGGTTAGATGTCAATCCAAGCTAGACAAACTGCTTTTCTGTGAGACCACGTGCGGAACAGTATACAATAAACAATAAAATAAAGCAAATAAGTAAAACAAACAATCAAATATAATATATAATATATACAATATAAACAATATATACCAAGTACTGCTAACAGCTGTCGCGGTCCACATCTATACCCATTTAATAGCGTTAGTTTAACAAGTTTTCCAAATGGAATTGAATCCCGTGTTTATTTTTCAGAACGTTAGGTCTACGGTGTAAATGCGCTGTTCACATAAATCGTAAACTGGTCTTCGAAAGTCCGTGTGTTTTAGCTGGTCTGGCTCGTTGGCTTTTCAGCTGGCACTACAGGTTTTGCAAGTGTATATATTTCGACAGCTGCATACGATGTGCTGTTCAAGTAAAACCATACCGTTGGAAACTGTGGGACTACTCTTACCTGACGAGCCCAGAGCATAGCAGAATCGTGAGTGGGTTGCCAAAAGTTTCAAGGAACCTTATGAGTAGTGTGTTCCTTTAAAGTTAAATGTTGTCAGTTGCTGACCAAAACACCAAACGAATGAAAAAAATCAGGTTAATCTTCAATACAAAAGTATCGGAAACAATACAGCAACTCAAAAGAATCCCAGAATAAATCCGGGACCGAATACTATCAGACCACTGCTTCGGAATAACGGTCCAGCAGGCCAGGAGGCAAAAAGTGTTCGGAAGAAAAGGGAGACACGGTAACAGGAAATAGCCACACACCTTTTAACCATGGAGGAGTTTGAACGACAAGGATACACGACGACTATCGGAAACAGAGAACATTCCACCAGCTCGCAAACCGAACAGAATGCCTGCAGGAACCGGAGGTATACAGAGACGTCTCTCCCACTTTCCCGCCAAGAGCACTGGCACATCGAAGAAACCCGCGTAACGAATGGGCGATAACAGATTGCTTTGCAGTCCGAAATCCATACGACGTAGTTGTGACAATGTGTAAGGGCTACAGTGCCTGGCTGCTTGTTATAGTGTTATTGAGCTGCGCCTTAAGGAATCGCATGCTTACAGTTTAATGGAACGCTTTGCAGTTTGTTAAAAAAGGACAGGATCTTGGTGGTATTTACATTGGGAGGAAGGAGCACGTGCAAACAAGAACAGATGAAGCGAAAACTTTAAGCTTGTGACACCGAGTTGTTTGTCTTAGAAGTCACCATGAAATTCGGATTTTCGAGAGACCAGCCCGTCCCTTCGCATAAGCTGGTCTTTCTAATTAGAAGAATATGTGTTCAGAGGTAGTGCTCAAACTTCCGTGTTAGCGTAGTTGGAAGCTCATTAGCTGCATCGGTAGTCAGTGTGACATGCAAACTTATTTTGTCGCTTTCGGTTGAGAAATCTTGACCTTTCCTCTGTCTGAATATGCATCAAGTGACTTGCTGGGGCTAAGTTTGGCTTACTTTAGTTAAACGCTACTTAAAGGTGAGCGAAAATCTCGGATGTTCGGAATCTCAGCTGCCTGAGTAAGTCTGTCGATGGTAAAAATTTAAAATGTTGATTAAAGGTTGAATCAAATGACCATGAACATCCCGGGGACTCAGAGCGTTCAAAATCTGAATTGATGATATCAATCCATGTTATGAGTCGGTCACACTGATAGCAGCGCCAATCCTGGAAAGAATACCTATAAAGAAGTCATCTAAATTCCAGCCGCGGATTCGGATTTAAAGTGTTCTGGCAAACGAGATAAGTGGGGCCCTGAAGATTGATGAGTCTCCATTTACAAAAATGCTAACGAGAGAACCCCCTTTACACCTGCGTTTTTTAATTTATCGATGATCTGTTGATATAAAGAGCTGTTTCGTCATGATCGCATTTAATGTACCATGCCTTTGAGCATTTGTAACTGAGACAAAATTGCTGCATGCATCAGCAGCATCAGTCACGTTAATTCAGATCAAGGAAATCCTCTAAGTGTCGTATGGTGGTACAGCATCAATGCAAATCACACTAAGCGCTTAACGTAACAAATGACTAAAGAGACAAAATCAATGGCAACACGCGCTTTTTTCGTGATGTTTTCTTGTGAGGAGTTAAACAGTTATTGAGGGAGGAGAGAACATTTCCTCTCTTTGGTCTCGTAGAGTTCTTTTCTCAAGGACAGTTGCGGCACTTGCTGGAAAAATTCTGTCTGTATGGAGGGTGAGTCCTCATAGGGGATTCCGCCCTCAGGAGTACCCTTCGTTGGCAGTTCATTTTTTTTTTTGGGGGGGGGGGAACAGGTTGGAAGGAGGGGAGAGGGAAACAGCATTTAAGAGCTCACCTGTCCTAATTCTGTAACAATACTGTCTGCCAATTTGTAAGAACATTTTGGAAAAAACTGCTCTTCAACCAATCGCGACAACAGCGACACACTTCGCAAATGTTTCGCCTACAGTAGGAACCACCAGTAATGCGTACCTCGTGACAAGGATAGTGGAACTGCAACTTTATTCAGCTGTGGATATATCAGGGTACAGTAATCAAATTCGCATTGTCAAGATGCACCAGCACTCCTCTCTGAACAGAGTAACTTCATGGGATTTTTTGGTATTGACTGTTTCCCCTAAGCCAAAACATTTGCTTAATTCTTGAGTGGTTTACTTATATATTGTAAGCAGTGAGGCTGGTAGTGTGTTAAAATATTGGTAGCTCGGGTGAGTTTATTGGTTGTTGGTCAGGTGGCTGTTGATTTGTTCGCTCAGCTTAGCAGTTGCCTTGCAAACGTTTCTTCACCACATGAGGGGACATCATCCGTTGCACACTGATGATATCTGGTCGTGTGGTAAATGTAGCGTTTTGCAAGTCAGTTGCCAATCTCGGCGAAAAGACCAACGACCACCTGATCAACAATCAATAATTAGTGAAGTCTTGAATTTTCAATTCTTGACTCGGGGCAACTTATGCTGAAGGGCCAAGAAGCGTCCAACAACTGCCATCTTTAGTGCCATCATTCGCAATGGGTGAATGATGAACCTTGAGGGTGTGACGAAGAACAATTAAACACATGTCTGAAACTGGTTTTAATGGAAAGACCACGGAATCCCTTTTGGAAGGCTCAAATGTTCGATCTCTTATGCCCGTCTGATGATTCTCGGGCACAGCCAAATGACTAATGTGGCTCGGGTTTTTTGGTCCTATCAGAATTTTTTACAATTCAACGAATTCAACCATTTTACCTTCTGATTGCAGATGAGTCAGTTCCACCCAGTCTGCAATTTGTCGTGCCTAATAGCTGTTTTTGGAGAGGTGTTAAGTTCCTCAGAACATTTCATCATGTTCAGCACAGCTCACCAAACATTTTTCAGCAGGGATTTAAAGCCATGAAGGCGTAGACTACTGAGAACTTAGGAAACAGACCAACTTGACCAAAGCTAGAAAATTTAGAAGAGCACCAAATATTTTATTTGCAGCTTTTTTTACTTGCATGAGAGCTCTAGCAATCAGCTAGATCATCCATGTAACCACAGTGGCGAGTCTTATATGGCATGGAAGTTTTCCTACTTTCCCCAATGTAGTCATTTATTCTTTCAAGCCCGCGGCGTTTGAAGTAAAGAACGAATTCCCTGTTAACTCCACCACCATTTGCAATCGTTCCAATTCGAAACACTTGTTCACAGATGAAAATATTGTAATAGCTTCATACATTTTTTCACTAATCGACCGCCCTCTTCATGATTAGGTCAAAGATCAAAGTTTCGAGATCGTTTCCTAGTTCTGGAATAAATAATTTGAAAAAGCTGCAGTTAGATGACTTAGGCTACTGTTTCGAAATCCCCGGAATCTATTTTTGAAGACGAATTCGACAGCTATTTCTATGAAAGGGTAACTATAAACTAGAAAAATTTTCAAAGCGTGTTAGATGATTGTTGAACAAGGCGCTTCTGTATCAAACTGAGTAGCAGGAGTTAGTGTTCTGCAGCCTAGAAGTCATCAGCTTGTTGGCTGTTGGTCGTTCGAATACCATAAACAGGGCTGTCGGATTGTCTGACCAGTTATTTTTATGTCACATAGCTTGATGTTTCCACATTTAAGACGACATTGGTGGTCACTAACAAACTGGATCAAGCTGAAATCCTAGATAAAAGCATAGGAGTATTGAATTTTGGGGGGTTCCGTAGTGACGACCGATTTCATCCCTTTTGGGCCTGATCAGGTAGGCGCAGTCCTCGAGGTTCTGTCAACCTTATGTTCTGCTTGAAAACAAATTGCATGTATGTTGTCGAAGAATTCTCAGCAACCTTATGAGTAGTGCATTGCTTATATACATGTATCGCGATATCTCGAATATCGTAGCAACTTGAACATGAGGCGGCCTGGTGCAGCACATTCAGTCGCTTGGATACATCACAAACAAGAGATTCGGTTGGGTTCCAGGTGAGTCTCTCGCAAAAACCAAATTTGCTTGCAAATGAGTGTACTTCTCTGGTTCCGTAGAAACTTTATTTTCGAGGACGTCAAATAGAATAGGGATCGCGTGACACAAATGCTTTGTTTGAACACTGAAGAAACGAATTATAACACCCAACGCTTCATTCAGGGCGAGTAGAATTCACCAACAGAGACTTGAATCAAAATTACGAAACTTTTATGCACCTAGAATGCTTCTCGCTAAGGAAGCCGAGTAAGAAATTTGTTCCAGAGGAAACATCTTCAACCCCAGACCAAAACCAACACTGGTGCTTTTCGTTCCGAACTTCTGATCTCCACTATGACTAACTGACCTTTTAAAAAACAGGTCTATATGTGTATTTATTTTCAAAAAGATAAAGCAGATTTTTCGGACGTTTCAAGGAAAAGTTCAGCCAATCATGTGGCAGCTGTTGATTCACACGGATATAAAATGCAGTGGTTTAACTCCAAAACAATGTTTGCATTGAATAGATGCGTACCAATAAAAATGTAGGATATGCCTTTAAATTTTAATTAAGTAGGCCAAACTGCATAAACGCTAATTAATTTGGCTGCTCTCCCGCCTAGTACCAGTTTTTAGTTACACTCTTTTTTTATTTATTCACGTACTCATCAATTGTTTTGCAAAATCAATCAATGTTGAGCTCCGGAATCATTAGTGTGCAGTTTGTCCTGGCTTTATAAAATCAACTGCAAACTCCTGTCCGCCTAACAAGATATTCTGTTAACTGTCATGCAGTGAAAACAAACTCACAATGAAGGAGTCATGTGGTTGTTTTTGCTGGAGAAAAAGTAGATTGATTCGATGAACCTAAGACATGTAGTTTGGTTTGATTGGGAGATAATGAGGTTTATTTTGCTGGAAAATCTATTCCTTCATTCGGAGGGAGGTGGAAGTTTGATGCTGATTAAATTAGCAACATTGCGCACCATAAACTTGCTGAAGCAGCCGTCCGACTCTTATGGTTTATTCTCATCAAGGCGTAGGAGCTCAGGATTCGAGTCCCACACCAATCAAAAATGCATGTCTTGAGTGAGATCACGAATTGGATGCGGTCACCTGATGTGCCAGGTGAATATCATGTCACTGCTCCATCAGTGCTCCCCGAAACATCTGAATAGCTAAGTCTAAACAGGAGAAAATACTCAGTTTTTCTAACTCGGTTAGTTGGTCAAGTGACTCAAACAGCGAGACGGACGTTTGGAACTGAAATTCGTTATTGCCTGCTTATGAAGTGAGCCTATGTTTGTATAAGTGTTCATAAAATATCCAAAGAACGTACGCCGTACCCTCGTGTGTTATTAAAACTCGCCTACACATGAGTGCCTCAATGAAGGGTGTAGAATCTGATGAGCTCAAATCAAGATACCTGCTCCGTACATAGACCTGCTTGGAGGTTCAATCGATAGAAATGAATGGGTTTAACTGGCGATATGTCCGAATACTATTAGTGTTTTTTTAAATCAGCATCACTTAGTTAGAAGATTAGTTAATCTGAGAGCTCCAGTCAAAAATAAGTGACACTAATGACACTAAACAGTTATGTTTGGAATGTTGGCAAGAGCATTTCAGCACTGCATCTCAACCTGTGCGAGTACTGCAATGACGAATGCGAAACCAGGTTCTCACCAATTGGTTCTCACCAAGTTCTACCAATTGCACAATTATTTCAGGCCCAAAAAAGCGAATTTTAATTTCCGTTTTTATACTGTTGCAGACGCCTTTTGAACATTCACAGTTCGGTGGTAATGGAGAAAACAGTCTTTCAAATTACACCATCGTGAGGAGATCAAGGATTTAAACTTCCTCGAGGATGAGAAACTTTTATTTTGGGAGGGTCAGCATAACAGGTTATGCCTAAAGACACATTGTTCTAGATTTTACAAACAGGTGGTGACATCCCTTTGCAGTTGTTATCCTATGGGTGATTACTGTAGCCGGGTTTTCAGGAGTCAAATTACGCGGGGCGGGGAGTTCGCACGTGCAACAAAGTCAAAGTTAATAACGCGAGTGATCATTAGGCACCGCTTCTACCCTGCCTATTTAAACGAAGCAACAACAACTAACGACCCGAACAACTAGAACGTAAGGTTGACAGAAACCCGGAGAGTTCGTCTATCTGATGGGTTTCAAGAAAGATACAGTCAATCGTGGGCTTCTGAAGCGTTTTCAGCAATCTTGTGAGTAGTGTTCTTTCAAGTGTAGGATTACTTCAAGGGGCGAGAACATTTTGCTGAAAAGCTGGAACGAGTTTTGGAGAATTGATTGCTAGGAAAGCTAGTACTAGCAAGGAGATCCTTTTCAAGGTAAGTAACAACAACTGAAAATTGCCGATTTGCTTTTGCGAAAATTCAGTTCGTGCCAAATGCCGAAATACCGGCAGATGTTGTTCCCTAGGGAAGAATACTCTGTAGCAGTCTTGGATGATTATCTCACTACCGCCAGAAAGTAACAACAAACGAATAGGGCCTTGCTGCACAGAATGGAACTGACAAACTGGAGTAGGTGAAAGCACACAGTAATGTCTTTCATCCGTTTGTTGATAAACAAATGTGGCGAAAACTGGAAAACCGTAGGTCACGGTGGGCGCAAATTACAGGGTATAATATATCATTAACCTTATGGGCAATTCACAAGCCATTCCCCATGTATGTTTCAAATGGTATGCCTAGTTGCAATTAATCGGCTGGCATCTTTGTGTGCACTTACTGTCAAACATGGTTTCACATTCCGTTTCGCCCATAGATCCTGCATGACAGGGCATTGTTTGTCTGGGTCTGTCGGTTGGTGGATTCTTGTTTTCTTGATTGGGTGTAGATGAGTCAGCTTCGGTGTACATGCACATGAAGGTCGTTTTCGATTGGCAGAAAACCGGCGGATCAAAAATGTTTGGTGAAATATTTCTCTCTATGGCCTGTTTCTCGATCGATATCCTGGTTACATTCCAAGTTATCGATCAGAACTAAACAGGCATAAACATTTTAAACGATGGATTTTAGACTCATATTGACCTGATGCGCAGAGAAAGAGTTGATGACATTGATCCGCGGAATAAAAATTACGTTTAGACGCAGTCAGGTGAAAAACGCTTGAAACTGATTGAGTAGTCTGCGTTTTCGGAAACGTTTGGTAACAATCGACAGGTTTATCGCCGGGAAAATTTTCGCTTTTAACACAAAAGCTTTGTCCGGCCAAATGATTAGCATACGATTGCACTAAGGTTTACATAGGGTAAACTATCAGGGAATTGCACACCAGAATTGGTGAGCATAAAAGGAGAATAAACAACCACCAAGGAATGCGGAAGAATACCAAACACTGGTCAAAGACTCAGCGATGGTGGTACATGACTTGGACAAGGGATATAGAATAGATGTGGATAATATGGAAGTTTTAATACCGGGACTAGGATTCACACCACAGCGTCTGATGGCAGAGGGGGTGGAAATTACGATGCACCGCTGCGTGAACAGAATCGAGGGTGTGAAACTGGCGAGCGTATGGAAAGCGGTCTAAGACAAGCCGAGTTGACACGTGACTGTGTGTGGTTGTCAATTCACGTAGAATCAGGGGGTTGGAGATCCCAACCTGACCAAAGATCACCGAATCCCTCTTACACAAGTGTCCTAGCACTAGTTCATCCACCCAGACGGATGGAAAGCGCAAACGGCGTGGAAGAAGGATCATCACGTGAACCGAACCAGAAGAACTAGACCCTGGGCTGGACCCAACTCCGTGTAGGTTTCCTTACCGGCCCAACATTTGGTCACACACCCTAACTCACAAAATCCTTCGGCCGGCAGCTAACAGAGATTTAGCTTGACTCAACTGATTGGTTCCCCTTCCACCTTGAATCTCGAACAAACTTGTAACCTCGTCATTTGGCCTGACGAAGCTTTTATGTCAAAAGCGAAACGTTGCCCAACTATAAATCTACCGATTTTTACCAAACTTTTCCTAAAATAGGTTTGGACTCTATAAATCAAAGCAGGAATGGTTTCTTCCTTTTTCACTAGAAGATGTCTTGTATGGAGTTTCCTGGCAGATGACTATAGAATTGGTTTTTCAGAACTTTGCTTTGATTCAAAACTGACCGTCAACCCCTTGGTATTCACGAAAGTCAAAAATTACCGTACTTAAACGACCAAGTTGTGGCCTTGTGAGCTTACTGATAGCGCAGATATTCAGCACAAAATCTTTTACTGGGCAATTTAGGTCCCTCAAGGCCTCTTTACCATAATGTCTAGGAAAACCATCATGACTTTCCACAGAATCATTTAATGATTTGAGCTCGCGACTGGCCATTGGAGACTAGAACAACTTACAAATTTACTCACAATGTTTTCATCCAATAGGAATTCACAATGAAATTTCCGCTCATTTTGGTGACTTCATCCCGTTTATTATTTTATCCATCCATTATTTAATACATGGCAAATAATTGGTGGTAAATTCAGGAGGCATTAAAAAAGGTAACATACAATTATTTGAAAGTATCTCTGCTGTGACTTACTATGAGTCTGACAATAAACACTTTCTATAAGAAAATGTTGGTAGCTCAGGAAGCGTAAATAGTTGTTGGTTTGTTCGCTGAGCCAGGCAATTTGATCGTAAACCTTTCATTACCAGTCGAGGTGACATTATCATTGCGTTGTTTTACAGAGTGTAGTGGTGCGTAGCGAGGGGTTGGTGGTTGTGTGATAACACGTTTGCAATTGAATTGCCCAGCTCATGAGTAAACATTGGTTGTCAGGTTTGGTGACTGGTATTATGAGCTGGTTTTTGGTTAGGAAGATTTCAGTGCACACGATTGTCCTTGTTGCACTGATGGCTTTGCACAAAATCCTTGCATGTGCTGTGAAAGCTTACATGTGTATTTCATGGGTTTTGTCCGGCAAAGGAGACTAGGAATTAAGCAAAGAACAATATGCCTATTCGGAAAGCATGTTCTTGAAATAAACATTGTGCAGCATGGCCTTTGAGATCAGCTACTTAAAACCTTTAGGTGTTTAGGAATTTTTGCTGAGATTCTCCCATTCTATGAGTTATATCATGAGAAGAAACTCGTTTTAACAGGAGTTAGTTCTTTAATTGTGTTTTCAAGTGGTACAGTTGCAGTAACACTTGTTGGCCAACAGTATATGAGGTTCGACATGGGCATTTGTGATAATATAAGTAATCTTCAAGCCATTTAACTTTCCAAATTAGGCTGACAACAAAAGTGGAGGGATAAAATTTTTTGACAGTTGTGGTAACTTCAAGTGTTGCAGGTCTTTCATTCATTTAAATTGAACAATCTTTCTGTGTATTGGGCTTACGATGTATGAAAAACTCTCTGTCCATCAGCTAAACCTTGCTAGAGTTGTTAACCTATTCATTGTATCGATTTATTGTCAACAAAATGAAAAGCATCCTACATTTTTACACGTTATCTTTCTCTCATAAGAAGCCTGATCTATCGTTGAATGTGGTTTTCGCAGGTTACACCCAAACAACTCTCCAACTGTAGGCCTGCGACCTACTGTAGTCCCATCTTGAACCACTCCGACACCATCAAGTCCTTCACAAAAATATCTATATTCACAGTGTAAATAGTTGGTGGCCATAGTCCCGTCCCCATGCTATACCATGTCGTGGAAACCACACGATCAGCTTTGTCTACATTCATATCCAAAAATCCTGCTCCTCTATTTCCATCAGTGTATTGGAATATAGAAAACCTAAAATATACCTGAAAACATCACAAACGGGAGATTCAGCTGGGTTCCAGGTGAGTCTCTCGCAAAAACCAAATTGATATGCAAATGAGTGTATTTCTCTAAAATATACCACTTTAGAACAGCAATAGATACATTGATCATGGAAGTTCATCGAACAAAGCAATTAAAATATTGAAGGTCAAAACGGTGATGACATTTATAAATAGTGTTGAGGTATCGTTTCAGGAGGGCTTGATGAACAATCGGTAGTTTTTACTTAGGCAACGTTTAGCCAGGGAAGTTCACACGAGAATCAGAGAGTATAAGAGGAAAATAAACAGGTGGCCGAGCGTTACTAAAGGACTCGGCAATTGGAGAACATTCACTGGACACGGGGCACAAATTAGATTTAGAAAATGTCGAGGTTTTGAGGCGAGGACTACGGTCCACATCACAGAGACTGATAGCCGAGGAAGTAGAAATCGCCAAGCATCCTAATGTTAACATAATAGAAGGCGTGGAACTGGAAGCGTGTGGAGAGCGCTTTTGGATCGGTCGAGCTGACACTGGTTGGTGTGCGGTCATCAGAAGGAGTAGTCATCATCTGAATCCCACTTGCCCTCACCTTCCCCCCAACTAAGCTGTCACAGCACTCACAAGCCCACGAAGACCAAAGAAAATCTACCAGTGGCACCCGAAGTGAAGCATCAACTCAAGCACCCTGATGTGGAAGATTAAGGAACAAGAGGCGATCGGAACTAATTTGAAAATCCTCCAACCCATCAATTCAAGACTTTGGCAACCAGACTAGCCGACAAGAGCCATTAATTGACACTCAACACTGACCTAGTGTGATAATCTGAAGAGAACTTACTGATTGGTTCCCCATCTGTCTTATAACTTGGCCAGTTTGGTGACCTGTTCACTTGGCCTGATGAAGCTTTTGTGTCAAAAGCGAACCGATGTCCAAATAAAAACGATGACTTCTCAATCGGTTCCAAACTTTTTCCAAGTGTTGAGGTATATTCGATAAAAACTTGAGGATAGTTGCTAAACCGTCAACTGCGTGTAAAAACGATGGACCTAGACTCAAACGTTTGGTTAAAAAACTTATGAAGATGTATCCGGGATAAGTTCTACTCTCCAGTATTAGTCTTCGGAACATACGCCAAAAATATGCCAGCAACTTCATCTTTTGAAACAGTTCAAAGCCGACATGGATTTGTATAAATGTGAATAAATTCACAAGATTTCAAACTAGGAGGTTAAAAAACAACTATTCCGACCCATGTGGAAACCACCTCAACTTATTGTACCTGGTAGTGAGTGAAATAAATCACAGTATCAGTTGGAACAAGAAAATATTTCTGTTATTTTGCTAACCATTCATCTTTGTTTGTGTGAAGTTAAACAAAGAAAAACAGGAGAAACCCGTCGATTAGATTCTCACCTTTTAGTAGAGAGATCATTTTGGTTACTTAACCGACTGGACAGTGAAGTGGAGGCAGAAAATTGGTTTAAATCAAGTTTTCGGGGGCTAAAAATTAAACAAATCTTTACGGGTTTTTCGTAGGTGTTGGGAAATCCGTCTGACTACTCCGGTGCATCGCAGTCAGAGTAATCATAGTTTACAATTATGGGCCAGAGAGTAGTTTTTATCTAGCTTGATGATTACATTAACCATGGTTCAACTCATGAAAAGAAAAATTACGTACGGAGAGGTTCAAATGTTTCCTTTGAATAACTGATTAGCAACCTCTTCGAAAGTGTGCGAGTTTAGCTAGCTAAAGTGAGCGAAGATCGGAAAAATAGTAACATCTTAACCGCCAGCATCAAGTGAAACTCAGAAGTAGGAACTTGAAAAGATGTCTAAACGGCAATAGCGCTTGTGAATTGGCCGCTATTCCCCTGTTACTCTGTGCACCTGCCACGAGGACAGAAACCCCGGGTGCTACTTACAAAACAATCGACAGCACAGTAAGTTAGTTTTTCTATCCTCTTTTCGGCACCGGCTACAATTCCTGTAGCTTTTATCTTTGTGAGCTTTATGATGAATCGATGTGGATGCTGTAACCTGGGCCTGGACCTGATAAGATGTACAGTTTACTCGTGAGCTTCTAATCGAAAACCCTATTCAATTTATGCACCCAGCTGATCTAGGCTATTATAGCTGGAATCCAAGAGAATACTTAGTAAGTAATGCAATTCCGACAAGCTATCTAGAGGATTATTGCGGGATCCAACGCTTACACTGACGGTACCTGACTAGTCAGATACTCCCCGGATGTGCACGTTACAGAAGTTAAGCGGTGAAATACTCCTCGAGCCATGAAGCAAGAGGACGAGCTTACAATCAACCCACTCAATCAGTAAGCCACTATCCTGAAAGCTAATTGGGTGACATAAGTAGGAAACTAGTTTATTGACTTGGTCAGTCAACAGCAGGTTGGTGTAGCTGCTCGCGATAGTGTGTTTGTGGTTCAAATAGGGTAGCCCTCAACTCATTTGTAAATGAATTATAATACTGATATCAGCCATGATGATGACGCCCAGTGATAAGCATCGTACATCAGAGAAAGACAGGCAAATACATCTTTGGAGGCAGTTTGTTTTGCGTTCTGGAAGATTTTTTTCATTATCAGACCATTTTTATTTTCTAAGGCATTTTCCCTAGTAAGTTATCGCATAACGGGAGGATCCGTTCTTCTTTGTTCAAATTTATCTCTTCATATTTTGATTTGAACTTTATCTGAGGGTCCTCTTTTTTGTGATTGTGTAACATGTAAGATATTTACAAGTTATGAAAGTACATAAGAAAAATAGCCAAACCTAGGCACCTCATAGTCTAAACTCGACTAAGTGACCACTAATACTTCACAAATTATTCTCAGTTACTCTTTCTAGCGCAGTGCCATCTATAAAGCAGATCAAAACTCTTGCACTGCCCATGACCCACATTCTGATTCCTATGTGTTCATTTGAACTTCATCTGAGGGTCCTCTTTTTCGTGATTGTGTAACATGTAAGATATGGACAGGTTATGAAAGTATATAAGAAAAATAGTCAAATCTAGGCGCCTCATAATCTAAAATCGACAAAGTGACCACTAATACTTCACAAATTATCCTCAGTTACTCTTTCTAGCGCAGTGCCACCTATAAAGCAGATCAAAACTCTTGCATTGCCCACGACCCACATTCCGATTCCTATGTGTTTCATCAATCTACTGTCCTTCTTGAACAACAAATTGCGTACAAGCAGAGTTTTACACATTTTCAAACTGAGCATGAAAGTAAGCTGAGTGTATAGCAATCATTGTTTTACCATTGCGTAGAGAAAAGTCATTGTTCATGGGACAAATTCCGTTCAGGTACATCTAGAAGAGGGGGATTTACCCACTCACATCCGCACTGATGATATCACCTCGACTGGTGATGGAGCGTTTGCAGTCCAACTGTCAAGCTTTGCAAACGAGCTAACAATCATGAAATTCCGTCCGACGGGTCAATATAGGTGAAACTACGATAAGACAATTCCCAGATCAACGGTAAAATCTGTCTACAAGCTGGGCTACCGGGTTTTTATTTGCGAACATATCAGCAGCCACCTGATCAACCTCCAGTGATTTGAAGCTCTGCATAGAATACAACTCAAAGGTTTTAAGACTCTGAGTGCAGCTGCAAAGGTCCAAAACCACTTGAGCACAACTGCGTGTCACGTAAGCATTATTGGCCCAACATTACCAGAAATTTTGCAATCGCTTTCTTACAAAACATTACACAAAAATGTATGACTTATACAGAATAGTCCAAGAGGGCCAATAAGGATGAAGCGATCTGGCCCGTTGATTTCAAACTGGTTTCTACGTGAAGTATTTGTTGTCTTCCTTTATTCAAAACGCAGTTTTTAGTCAGAAAGTGGTCCTGATCGTTTTTAGTTGGCTGCATAGCTACTGCGTACTATGTCTTAGTGATCATTTTGGATGCCTCGCGTATCCAACACATCGTCCCTTAGTCGACTCGCAGTTACAATGCGGATTTCTGCCGACATGGTAGTGTTCGAGTGATTCGTGAAAACACCTATAGGTGTCTGCTCCTCGGACAATCAGCGGATAGTCAACAACGTTCTGATAAATCAATAACAGTCAGGTGACTGTTTCGCTCACATATTTTTAACTACTGGTTGCTCGCTGGAAAGGGTAGTATTTAGGTTCCCCAAAATGAAACCATTCTGTCCAGGGATTGTAGCTTAGTTTGGGGAGTCGAAGCTTTCCTTGTTGACTACCAGGCAAATAAATTTTTTTTGCTTTTAAAATTTAGTTGTAATCTGCAACAGTAGGTGATGAGTCTTCATCTTTTGTGGAAAATGCACAACATTTTTTGTGAGCATTTCTTAACCTAACTACTAGTTACCCATGCTCATTTGTGGTGTGCATGAACGCCAAACTATAAAAGAATATTAAAAGTAATGGTTCAGGAATTTTTTTAATTTTGAAAACAGCTAGACAGCTGAGATTCTGATTTTATTTTACATTGCTTCGTCTCCCCACCACAAATTCATATGCATTCCGTGTGCCGAAAATTCCTTCGACTTTCTGGAAAAACGGTTTGTACCTATCCAGGTGTAGAAAGATGCCATAGCTTGCTGACTTCAAACTATCTGTTTTTTTACCCCATTAGCACAGCGTGCAACTCCCAAACCATATATATTCTCACGAGTTATCGCTGCTGGATCACCGAACACACGAAGGGTGAAATGTGAAAGAGCTGAGTTCTTCCTTGGCGTTACGAACTGCACAACCAGGCTTGGGTCTTGTATGCGTGTTTTGGAGACACAACGTACATCAATTCCAAGAGGGTATAAGGTTTCAGCTAGCATTGCCTGTTTGCCAGTTTGACGGAGGTTAAAAAATCCTACGCAGAAGGAATCTCGGGGATTTAGCAAGGTGTTGTTATAGATTGCTTCCAGCAATCTGTTGGACCACGTTGAGTTACGCGCAAAATCCCAAAAGCCAAATCGTTCAAATGGAGGTTTGTCTACAAATGCGGTACTATAAATACAATAATAAAATAATAAAATTTTACAAACCCCAAATTACACCGGTTTAGGAACTGTTAATTCCTAAAGGATCCCAAAGTCCACACTGACTCAAAGCCTCGGGTTTACAAGATAGCGAAATCACGTGCTGACTTAAACAACACGTCCGATGACAAGGTCAAAGAACGGTTTATGTTCAGGTCAAAAGCAAGAAAGGTGGTATAGGCGTAAAACCAAAATAACAAAATGGGGAATCGTGTTGCACGAAATAAGAATAGAGGAAAAGAATCAACATTTGTTTTGTTCGTTGTTACTAGGCAGCGTGGAGCACGACAACCACCGGTCAACTAGCTGACGGCCAAATGACCCAGCAACGTTTGCTTGTGTGCTGGGAAGGGGTTGAGTAGTGACATCGGTGGACACAGAACTGTGCCCAGGCCGAAGAAGTGGGCACCCCAACCTGAGCCTCTGACTCCAAAGTTCGACCCGTGAGTCAGTGAGTAGTAGGGTTTCCTTTGGGCCTCTGTTCGGGGCCGATGACTCAATATTCTGACCTGTTCTGCTGCAGGGGGTTGGCCTAACCTGATGGCGCAGTGATTAAGACATTAGTGCCTCACTCATGATGTGGCTTCGCGCAACAGGTGCCTTCTGAACAGCCCGAGACTCTTTGGTTTCAAAAATATTTTGGCCGTATTGGATAATGCACCTGCGGTCACGATGATCCGTTAAGCGATCGCACTTTGCGGGTTTTCTAACCCGCCTTCCACCGATGGAGGGCGGCATTGCTGCTTCCATGAATATGGACATGCTGGTCGTCCGGGGGAAACACCGTACTGTCTTCACACTCCTATCGCAGAGGACAGTACGAATTTCCCCGCAGTGCGGCTCGTAGCACGATTACCCGTAGTACGATGTCCCGCTGTTCTTGGTTTCTTGACTTCTCCCCTTTGACCTTGCTGGCATGGTTGCACCCTATGGAACGACGTTCCAGCAAACGTAGCCGGCATAATCATTGCAACAGTCTAGCTCGAGCACCACGATAAGGCAACAGCTTAAGGTACAGTTTATTGGTAAGATTTATTAGTTTCGCATCTCAGGCATCAGTGTGAATCAGCCGTCATCAACATCACCAAAGAAATCAAAGCGTAACCACAACCAAATCGCCCTGATCTAATGTTGTCTGCTGCGTGTGGACAAATAAATGAAACTCAATTCAAAAAGTAACCCTCATCTTTAATACGAAGTTTCACTTCAGCAGGACTGACCAAGAGTTTCTGCTACCTCGAACACCATCAGTCCAAGCTTGGTGATGGTTTACCGAATGAAATTTGTCAGAGCTTGTCTAGGTTATGCTATAATTGAACCAAGTAATACAGCAGTACAATAAATATTTGTACAGCAATTAGATTAAAAAACTCCCACAAGTAGACCGAACAAGACTGTTTATCACCCACTGACGGGGTCTCGACAAATACTGCACTCGTTTACTACTAAATTCTCTGCGTGTCATCTGGGGTATCATTCAAATGTGCCATAACTGATCGACGCTTCACAATTTAACTCTTCCAAGTGCCGTCAGGCAAGCGTTGAACTAAAATGACCATTGTTGTATTGATGTACCCTTAACGAACACAGCCGATTCGCAAATTGCGAGGTTACCTCGACCAAACCAGACATCTTGACTCCCATAACACAGTTACTCCGTTTACTTACCCCCTTTTTGGTCACTTCTGAATGGTTGTGTGATTTAAACAGTCTTTCAACGTTCTTCATGGAAGTTTCCTGTGTAGTAATTTTGGTTGATATTGTTAGGCATATTTAAATGTAATGTTCTACAAAACCCAGTTGGCATCACTGTCATTCTCCTGACTCACTGGGGGCCTCCAGCAGTTTTTAACGTCAAATCGGCTTTCTTTGTCTCACAATTCTTTGAAACAGGCTCAACCAGCTCACTCCCATCCCTCAGCACAAGTGGGTCTACTGGTCCCACAGAACCTCAGATCGAGACGACCACCCATCAGGGAATCGTACCTACTGGTTCCGATCCAAACCTGAATTTGGGAAACCAGCAATCCAATGGTGTTCGACAATGTGAAGGGAAGCAGCATTCCAGCCGGCATCATGAAAAATCAGGGTCCAAAGAACGAGAAATCAGTCAGGATAGTCTTTCAATATTGGTACGTTGTAACTCTTTGGTTTACGATCCATTAAACTGATAGAAGATTATGTCTTATGTCAAAACACCAAGTGTACAAATTTATACAGTACTGGAGTGGTACTGTATGCCACGCGTGCATTCACTCGGCGAGATGTCATGAGCAGTGTTTCAAGTTATTAGTCATTATGCCGTGAGCTAACACCTGCCCAACATGACGTGTTTTTAACCTATACGATGGTGTCCGTCACAAAAAATTCTGTTCCTTGTTTGACAAGCTCCGATTTTGGCTGTTCGCTGCCAAATTCCGAAGATCCTCCCTCCGAGTTTTTTATGTTGCTGAGTGAACATGGGACCGAAAGACGTGTTCATGCCATCCAGCCATCCACGTAACCTCCACCGATTCACTATGACTGCCAAGAATATTGCTTGACCGACGGAAAAGTTCCAACGTACAGGTGGCTTTTTGTTTGGATCTGGTTGTCTGGAAATGTATCGTTATATAGGTAGCTGGGATGCGTTCGTTCGCCGAGCTTAGCAGTTGTCTTGCAAACGTTTTGCATCAATCGGGTTGGGCGAACGCAAGCTCTGCGAACATATCAGCAGCCACCTGATCAACCTCCAGTGATTTGAAGCTCTGCATAGAATACAACTCAAAGGTTTTAAGACTCTGAGTGCAGCTGCAAAGGTCCAAAACCACTTGAGCACAACTGCGTGTCACGTAAGCATTATTGGCCCAACATTACCAGAAATTTTGCAATCGCTTTCTTACAAAACATTACACAAAAATGTATGACTTATACAGAATAGTCCAAGAGGGCCAATAAGGATGAAGCGATCTGGCCCGTTGATTTCAAACTGGTTTCTACGTGAAGTATTTGTTGTCTTCCTTTATTCAAAACGCAGTTTTTAGTCAGAAAGTGGTCCTGATCGTTTTTAGTTGGCTGCATAGCTACTGCGTACTATGTCTTAGTGATCATTTTGGATGCCTCGCGTATCCAACACATCGTCCCTTAGTCGACTCGCAGTTACAATGCGGATTTCTGCCGACATGGTAGTGTTCGAGTGATTCGTGAAAACACCTATAGGTGTCTGCTCCTCGGACAATCAGCGGATAGTCAACAACGTTCTGATAAATCAATAACAGTCAGGTGACTGTTTCGCTCACATATTTTTAACTACTGGTTGCTCGCTGGAAAGGGTAGTATTTAGGTTCCCCAAAATGAAACCATTCTGTCCAGGGATTGTAGCTTAGTTTGGGGAGTCGAAGCTTTCCTTGTTGACTACCAGGCAAATAAATTTTTTTTGCTTTTAAAATTTAGTTGTAATCTGCAACAGTAGGTGATGAGTCTTCATCTTTTGTGGAAAATGCACAACATTTTTTGTGAGCATTTCTTAACCTAACTACTAGTTACCCATGCTCATTTGTGGTGTGCATGAACGCCAAACTATAAAAGAATATTAAAAGTAATGGTTCAGGAATTTTTTTAATTTTGAAAACAGCTAGACAGCTGAGATTCTGATTTTATTTTACATTGCTTCGTCTCCCCACCACAAATTCATATGCATTCCGTGTGCCGAAAATTCCTTCGACTTTCTGGAAAAACGGTTTGTACCTATCCAGGTGTAGAAAGATGCCATAGCTTGCTGACTTCAAACTATCTGTTTTTTTACCCCATTAGCACAGCATTAAAGAACAGTTTATTGCATAAAAGGATTAATATGGTGGATCGAAACCGACAAGCAGACAAAAGAATCAGTTTGACATTTTCCGCCCTGTTCAATCTAATAATGGCGCGTTTCAAGAGCAATTTGTTCACTTAATAATGGCTAATTGGGATATCTTGTCTAAAGAGGGAAGTTTGGCTTCACATTTCAGAGTAAATTACTGTGCGGCGTTCTGTTTCATTTTCTTGGAGATGCTTTGCCCTCGATGGGCTGGATATCTGAGTTTAAGCTATTCTGGCTTCAAGTAATCTAGTACGCAGCTGGTTCAAATGACGAGGTGCGTTCGCGTGGGCTCTGATCTGTTACATCAACGTCAATCACGTTGCAGCTGCACGTCATATGTAGCAAACACGTTTGGCAAATCGCTAGCTGTACTACTCCGGTTGTTGTCCATGTTAGGAGTATCCTTGCTGTTGAATAAGTAAGTCCAGCTACGTCCTGTAATCAAGTGATCGTATTTTAACAGTGTCCTGAGAGAAATCTCTTGGAATCTGTAATTTTGAACGCAAACATTTCAATCGCGTGCTTTCGGTATGGCCTCGTCAGTCGAATACACGTATAAATGATGTGGACGATTGTGGGAGAATAAAACACGTTTTTCCGGCTGTTTGAATTGCGTTCCGCCGAAGACGTGGTCTGTCACATTTGCTGCTAACGTTCTCCAACTAACCGAAAGACATTTACGTATTTTTCAAAAGAGGTTATTCATCCTGAAGGAGACCAGAGGTGGAAATCCGTTTAGCACGCGCGAAAAAACTGTGCAACTAATCTCTCTTATGACGTAATAAGAAAAGGGGTAGTGCAAGATACATGTTGGGTTTCCGTGCAGGGAACAGTTGAAAGTTCGCTAAAAGCTTTTGTGTACAGAAAATGTCTAAGAAAGGCTTGTCACTTTCAAGTTTGCAAAAGTCGGAGGAATATGACTTTGAGTTTAAAGTCAGAACTCCGAATTGTTTTCGCGTAAACAAGGAATCTTGCAGGCTGACGTTAGTTTGCTTAAGTGAATTGAGTAAAAACGTGTGGGGGTTGGCTATCACTTTATTTGCCCTCTGGATTTTGTGTGTCGTGTTCAGTTCATAAACTTTCTAGAAAGTTCAGTGGATTACTTCAACTGCGGAACTATTGGCAAAACCTATCGGTCAAATCAGTGTTATGCCATGGATAATTTGTGATGGTTTTGTTTTTGGAATCTAGCCTCGGGATCGGAAAAGTACAATTTCTTTAGTATTCCTAATAAGCTCACCACAGTTCGCATGTGACGTGGTGCAGCTATATCCGACTAGTTGTGCACAACCTAGGTGCTTTTTGTTCTCCTCTAAGTCGACACAACCAATAGTGGCTTTATGTTCCCTACGCCAAGAGTGTGCTCTGCTCAAACGCCTTTCCACCACTTGAGTTTTGCACCAATGAGGATGAAGGGCAAACGAGAAATGCAGTTCAGAAGCATCACAATTGATTAATCGGTGGTGTTTAATGATGCTTGCTTATCGACTGATCAGACACCGAGAAACTCCGCCAGCCAATAGCATCACTCCTCCAACGCTCCAATTAGTAAGCAGGGCCAGTCCTATTTCTCAGCACTATACAGGCTGCTTGAACGAGATTTATGTCCAGCGGTAGACGCAAGCTTTCGTTGTTTAACATTTGATATCAGCCCTGTTAGTGATCAACCCTTGGTAGATCATTGACATGTTTAGAGATTAATTCAACCATTCGCTATACAAACTGAACTGCCGGCATTCTGTGTCACAAAGTCATGTATCGTCGATTCACTCAGTGCAGTTGAATGGCTGAGAAATTTCCAGGGTGACTTCCCTTGCGGACCGTTGGCTCTGTGAGGTAGACTGGTCACCGAATGAGTATTGGAATCCTCTTCAGCGAAATACAACTTCACTAGTCTCGGTATTGACGTTGTGCATCTTTGTAGGTAGTTTTTGGTTATATATAATTGTGTTTCAATTCGTTAGCTTGTTAGTATGTCTACAACGAAGTGATAGACTAAAGTTTGCATGCTTGCACAGTTACTTCGTGTCACCAAACACGAATAATTGAAAGCTCAGAATGAAGAACATCATACGCATGGCTATTTATGCCTCTGACTTTAAGCAGTTGGTGGGATATCTTTAGGTCCTGACTGTCAGTTCCTGAGCAGGACGGCCCACATAGTGCGTAATTCATTGCTCGACTACCACGGTGTAACGATTCTTCACAGGGGATATGGGTGAATAGTTGAAGGACAAACACAACTTTCTAGGTAGCTTCCTTATTTTCCGACCTTTTGGTAAACACGGGCTGCTGGATTTATAGAATTTAAATACAAATAACCATCGTTTAAACGGTCCTCTTGGTGTACTGGGACAATCAGTCTGTTTATTGCATTACAAAGGGCATATATTTATTCGAACTCAGAAGTAGAGTCGGGATTAGAACCCCGAACACCTGACTTGCTAGGCTAGTGTGTCCTCTATAGTTCATCAGTTATATTAGCTAACTGGCGTTACACAAGCCGAACCGCACACTGGTGATTTCAACCACCCAAGCCTTTATTCGGTAGTGGAACAGCCATGGGCATGTGACGAAGTTGGAGAGGTTGAAGTCATTGTCGTGGTGTACCTCCTCTATTGTATTGTAGATAAACCAGCACCACATGACAGATAGGATTTGTCCCTCATTGCGATGTATGCAGCTGCACCGGGTGTGAATAGTTGTGGTCCCATCAGAGCACTTTTTTGTGTGTAAAGACAGGCCGTTCTGACTGGGTCGGTCATAATTAAATCTTTTTATAACTTGATCGACTGATTTGAGTTTTTGGTCGACAGGCTTCTGTGGCATTTATGCTCTTCAAAACATACCTTTGGTTACCTACTGGTTTTCACAAAATAAGTTGCATCGCCGTCCCCGCGGGTGATCTCGTTGACACAGTCTTTTGGTTTACTCAGTGGTCCGGAGATTTTCAGCTCCATGAGGTGTCTCTCTCGGTATTACCAACTTTACATACGATTTACATAACCAGCTAAGGTAACACCGCTTAAACTTGCTCGGAGATCATTTTGTGGTGTGATATCTGAACCAGTGTGTAGTAGGCTTGTTTTTCAAACAACGTTTAGAGAACGACTTTCTGAAGGAATGAGGTAGGATACTCGTTGTTCTCTGGCATTTCTTTTATTTGGCTCACTTTTTTTATATCTATCTCATAATATCATGAGAGCAGATCTTGTTTTTCAAGTTCATCACAACTATTTTCGTGCATACTAGTTGGGACGATTGGAAATTTAGTTACCAACTGGGATGGGTTGGTTTGCGTTACGAAGACACCAGAAACTGTTTCAAGGCAATCTGGAAAGCTATACTCCTCAATTTCAAGTTCATCCGTAGTTGGTATTCAAAGGAAAACTGGGTATAATTAACATATCGTTACAGAACTCGTATCGCACGACCGCAAAAATGGATCTTAAAGAAAACGCCAATAAACGTGATGTGAACATTCAAAATCGCCCAATAACTCGGGCTCTATTTTCCCGAGAGAAACGTTTGTAAGTGTTCCCTAACTTTGACGTAGAATCACTTGAATAATTGCCCTTGAAAAGGCAGAGAAGGGAACACAAGTTCCACGGACTTCACTTACAACTAATGTTGATTATTTGGTGTAACGATAACACGCTCGATTCGCAAGTCAGATGTCCAGAGTCCAGACCTTGGCATGGTCAAGAATTTGCACACTGCTGATAAGCTTCCATAATTAACAAAGAACGCGGATCAGCAACCTGGCCCGCAACCACCCCGTCAGGATACTGAAGTCCAAAATTAGCATTGTCAAATAAACCACTGACGTGGTTCATGGATGATACGCACATCTGGACCTAGCGCCCAGCAACACATGTGAATGGTGACGTCCACTGATATCTATCTGGAAACAAGTCTAGTTTGTTTTTCCCGTATTTCGTTAACGATTTTCGATTAGGTTTGCTTGGAACTGATGGCCTCTGCCAGCGAGCCGCCCAAGTGCAACGTTCTATCGCTGTTCAGTAACTGTGGCAACCGCAGACAGGCAATTCATTGGAACGCACAAGTCCGATGAGTAATTGGAAACCTTTCCAAATTTAGTAGCGCAGGAACCAGACGCAAATGCTTTCTCTTCTCGAGGTCACCCACATTAAGCAGCTATTCTTGGCTGGGTTCCTAAAAACACTTTCGGCGGGCACTAAACACTTCAGTTGCCTTATTTTGCCGACACATCGATACCTTCCTCTGTGAACTCGAAAGTCACAGTCCGAATTCCTCTCTAGATAATCCAGTCAGTCGCTTTACAGTTTATCCGGAAAGCCAGCAATAGCTTTCAGTCTAACAGATATAGTGAATGAAAAGTTCTTCGAAATAAAAACCACAACCCCCCTTTCACAGACTCGATGCTTTTGTGTTTACTCCGACGATGTATCTACCGTGGAGAGTAAAGCCGAGTGAATAGTGTCAGGAGTCCCAAAAATAGTTCCCATGATCTGTGCGGATCACATTTCCGTGCTAACTGGTAATATCTAGACCACATCAGCTTACCTTCACGCTTGTTGCTCGATAGTTGTTGCACAATACCCGATTTTCATGATACCATTTGACTGATTCCGTCGTAGATATTGGCGAAACAAGCCACTTTCCACTCAAGCTTTGGCACATACTATCGTAAAACGTTTTTCCCCGGCAAAGACATGAGCCAAACTACCTGGTTACCGAAACCCCACCTTCAATTCTGAGATCTGGATTTGACGTCGCGACGCACACATTCTCCTCAGATTGAATCATCCCAGTAGGCCGATTCGACCAAGCTGTAATTTTATTTTGGTGTGTGAAGGCACGTTTATCGTAATAAATTATGCTATTCCTAAATTTTGGTGCCTCCAGTATCCGACCGGCTGATCGCAGATATTGAAGCCTGCACAAGGCAGTAGATTTTGATGTGGATACTGATCATTGGGTGTCTTGAATAGCTTCAAGCACAGAGGTGTGTTTCTGTAAGTAGTGCAAGACATTGTTTAAAATTTCCTGTTTTTTTGCTGTTTGCGTCTCATCAGACAGATGGACTTCCGGAGTTTGATTCACACCCTTTTTTAAGCAAGGAATATAGTGCGTAATGCACTACTCATAAGATTGCTGAAAATTCTTTGACAGCCCACGACCGGTTTCGCCCTTCTTGGAGCTCATCAAGTAGACGCAGTCCCCGAGTTTCTGTCAACCTTATGTTCCACTTAAAACCGAATTTCACGTAGGCTGTCGAAGAATTTTCAGCAACCTTATGAGTAGTGCATTAAGTATATACATGTACCGCGATATCTCGAATACCGTAGCAACTGAAACATGAGGCGGCCTGGTGCAGCACATTCAGTTGCCTGGAAAAATCACAAAAGAGAGATTCAACTGGTTTTCAGGTGAGTCTCTCGCAAAATCAAATTTGTTTGCAACTGAGTGTATTTCGCTAAAGGCATGTAGTGCTTTTCGTCAAAACTGCCGGTCATGCGCTTAAAGCGCAGGGGTTCACACCAAGGTTGTTGAACACAGAAACGCATATTTGTGGTGAAATGAAACCGCTGTGTGAGCGTAAATGACGCTACGGATCGCTGTGTGAAGCGGGCACTTTTCAGCGTTCTTTAAGGTAGGACACTATGGTTGCACTCTGTAGTGCGTGACAACCGTAAAAATGGCGCATACATGTTAACCAAAGCCTTCTCAGGCAATTTTAAGTCAGTCGTTTCCGAGTTGGATCCTGGTGATATTCTTCACTGGAATTCTTCGAGGGAATTGATCCGTTTCATCACAACATGATTTACATCCAGGTAGCCATTTTCCATCTACAGTGATTGTCAGGGGGTCCTATTTCAATCAAATGACCTACATGTGAGAACTGTGTGAGTAACTACGGCATGTGGAAAACAGGCAGTCAAGCACTACGAAAAAACGCAAATCAAGGCAAGCTTTCAGTTCCTAAAAATCTTCAGCCCTCCTGGAGATTACTTATAACAGATACATTTTCGGCAGTTTCGATATGCGGCCCTCATAAAAGATGAGAACTGTAGAATGAACGAATAACTAACTAACTAACTAACTAAATAAATAAATAAATAAATAAAGATCAACACCATCTATTAACTAGGTGGATTCCATGTTAACAGATAAAAATTGCAGCTATACAGATTAGTGGTACAGACTGGAAACCCCAGTCACATGATCCAAACCGACCAACTTCAAGATTATAACTAAATGACCGCTAAATTTTGGAAGATTACCGAAACTTGCACAAATTTAGGAAACCCAAGCTGATGTTACATGCACAAAAGACTAGTAACATTCCCCTGCACCTCAAACTTGTGAACAAGCGATCTGCAGGTATTTTTTCATGCAAACAAGAACTTGACATAAAACACCATTTATTTTCAGAAATATGAAAAACAGTATCAAGGTTTACTGCAATAATCTCAGCTAAGTCCGTACATCAAGGGCGTGACTTTTAAAACACTATACTTACTCAAACGATGCGCCATATATTACGAAAGATCTTTTGTCCACTCGTCGCTTACATGGGCAAGCCAAATGTGGTTGTTTATGTCTTAAGGAAATGAGCCATGTCCACCTGTACCTATTTATCTCAACGTATTGCAGAAACGTTTTTTTCCTTCGTCTTCCCCAGACAGCACTTATTTTACATCTACAGAAGTGAGCTGAATGTTCATTTTGTGCTGTTAACGTAGACCACATCATAATAGTTCTCAGGACAGACCCTCAACACAGCAGGTTTGTTTTTAGAGTGGACATGTGGATTAGCTAAACTCATCTTGATTACGTGACATTGGATAGGTGAAAAACATGGGTGTATATTTTGCCCGTTTGGGGTCTGTCTGGTTGAACGGGAATGATAATACTGGGTTTCGTCTAGATATTCACATTTTTCTCATTAATTTGCAAATGACCACCCTACCGTGGTTTTTCTTTGGCACACATCGTTGCATATGACAAGAAAACGAAACCACCCATTTGGGAATACCCGAATAGGAAGAAATCACCCGTTCAATTACAAAACGCGAGTGTGTAGATTAGTTTGAAACTTGGTTGCCTCCATGAGATAGGTGAAAATTCTTACACATTCGCCGGGTTATGGTAACGAAAAGTGCCTTGTAGGAAAATCGAACCTCATCCCATCAGCCTTTGCATTTCTAGTTTGGGCGTTATCACTTGGATGCGTGCTCACTCAAATCCACGAAGTTGAGGTCACAGTTTTTCTCAATACAGTCGAATATAAATGACGTCCACATAAATTCACTCTAGGAGCCGTGCAACACAACACGATTCCCGCTAATGGAGGACATGAATGGGGCTAGATTCTGCCTGTGTACTATTCAATTATATCATTAATCAGCCGCCTGTAACCGAATCATAATCATTAGAAAATCTCCGGACTTTTGAGAGGTACGCACTGTTGTCTTAAAGTTGACTGTTCGAAACGGATTGTCTTCACTCGCTGAATAACATATCGATTGATGCCACAAAATAGCTTTCGTATTTTCCGAGGAGAGTCATCGTCCCAGATTGAGATTTAATCAAATCTAATGTGGACTGTTTTCTAAGGTTATATTCCTTGATCAAATATGGATTTGAAATTCGGTTATATGAGATGGATTTGGAAATTACCTGAAATTTCGCGTCCGAAACAAGCCAGCAAATAAGCGCTTGGACTGTTATCCCTGGACAGCTGACGATATGTATTAATGCTATGCTCAAAGAATAACAAGTATTGTATGCCAAACGTCACTGCTTGAGGGGAAGTAATCGAAATGACAGGCCGGTATGCAACGGTTAGTGTAGCAATGAAAAGATCCAGCAACCAACCGACAGTTGTACGAACTGTAATTCGACCCAGCCAAGTTGACTTAAGGATGGTATTCATCATTCATCAATTGTTCACTGGCGACTCATCCTGCTTAACGAAATTCTAATGGGAGGTTTCAACAATTTCTGGGCTTTAACTGGTCTCCATAGACGCTTTGAAGAAAATTTCATTTTAACCAGCTGATGGTATTCAACTGAACCAACCACCAGCTTCTTTTTTGTGCCAATATGCACACACATATGGTGATTTTGTTTTGGCCAAATTGGGTCCGAGTCACAAAGCGTGTTGATCGACTGAAAAACACTACATAATTTTGACGCACCAAAAAGCTATGCGTACGCACCTGTTCATCCAAAATCCATAAACTGCAAGTTTCTGGGGAATTTTTCTGCCACCCCCCCCCACCACCAGACAGGTTTATTGGTGAAACAACTGTACCCTGTTCCAGTAGTTGGGACAGGTGAACACAGGTGTACGAAGGTGTGGTAATAACAACGAGAATGAAGCTAGCGATAAAGCGCTGTAAAATTTCTGAAATTATATTCAGACTGACTCGATAACGGATGCAGTTCTGGCAAAGGGTGCTTGAGTGTGGAGCAGCAGTAACAGGAACAAAACCTTTTGGCTAGTTGGTCCCATTTAAAATTCTCAAGAGTGGGAACTTATTGGGGCATAGTTTCACCATAATCAAAGTTGAGGTCTGGTAAGAGTTCCGACCGGACTGTGGTTCGGTTGATGACGTACAATCAAGCGAGGAATGGTCCATTTTCGTTCGATCACCAGAGGTTACGAGTCGTCACCTAATTTATTTGCACGGCTGGATTGCGTCCACATTGCTCCGTGTGCTAAAATGAAGTCTTGGTCGTTTGAAGAAAAAGCCTATGGTTTGTCCGCTGAGCAAAGTAAAACATACTTGCGGTCGTGGGTGACCTATATCATTTCAGCTGCACATAAGGTTTCTCCGACCATGATGAATATCAACCTGATTTATATCAAATGGATGTAGACGGTAACCACTTGTTTTTTTCGGCAAAGATGTGGAAGGCTTTAGAGTTAACCAAACTACTTTCTACGTTGTGTAAGAGAATCAGTGAGAGTGTCATAACGTCCACAGATTCTGTTAGATGGAATGGAACCATCAACTAACTAGCGATTTCACCTTTCAGTCCAAGGCTCGTAGAATTGAGTAGCTTTGTTAGGGCCGTATACAAATAAAGGTACACTACTAATGACAACCAAATATAATGCAGAAATTTCTCCACCTTATGATGATTCTACGACTGTGAAGGCTGCTTACCTATTCAGTCCTAATTCAGTACTAAGCGTTGACAGCGACGACATTTATCTTCATCATTCTCCCGTTTTCACATACTTTTGTATATTTCCCATTGGTCTGTACGGTCTTCTCTCTCTCTCTCTCGGTCAAATTGAGCGAGATCTCTGACTTGCCAGTTTTCGCTCGCACAACAGACTTGTCAGAGTTTGTCTTCTTGCTAGTTTTCCGTCGACACACATAATGGAAAGAAACCGAAACGCACGAGGCTCGGGGAGTGTGCTGTTACACGTGATCTGGTCATTTGGGTTAAAGTACGCCAACAAGAAAGTGGTTATGGGAGTGGCCATAGTGGTTCTGATATCGGTACCTGCTGTGCCTTCTATTTTTGTTCAAATGATTGACACAGCACTGACCGTTTCATTCCTTGGCATCATAACAATATCCCTCGTTTTCTATCCTGCCCATTAGATTTGCTGGTTGCACTACTGTTCTATGCCAATAGGACAAGGTCGATTCAAGTCGATTCGACGTATTGTCCTCCCGATGAGCTAATGACTCTATACAGAGCTGAAAACCGTTTTTGGCTGTTGGTGTACTTGTACACGGGGGATCTGCACACCATGTTCATACATCGCTGTTGTTCATTAACATCACCGTACATGGTAAACAACATTGGAGAAGTGTTTAAATTGATAGGATTACCTCAAACCGGGAACCGAGTTGAAACACCGGTGTTGAGCACCCGCAGACGTTCAGACAGCTCTAAACTTCTAGCGCAGCATTTAGTTAGATCATTGGTAGATTTTTAATCAGGACCCCACGAAAAACGAAGCTGCTCAAAAGAATTACTTTAAGAAGCTGAATGCAATAAGACTGCGCTTTACAAGTTCATACTAAGACAAGAAAGACAAACTGGTTTGTTAGGTTCCGGCCAACCCGATGTGATTTGGTGTAGCAGCTTTTTTGAGGAATTGCCTGTCCAGATAAAGTTCACACTGAAGGAGCTGTTTATAAAAGAGGTACTTCAAGTTGGAGACGATTATAATTCTTTCGCAACCGGAATTCGAGTCTGATGGTCTGTTGAATAAAAATGTACTTTTTTACTCTGTAAATTGGAGTAGGGTGGGGGCAGACGACAAATGTAATCCTGCTGCATCCTACTGCATCCTGCTGCATCATAAAGTGTGGTGAATGTTTTATTTGTAATTTTAACGTCTAAATTGACGTTTTTATCTGATGAGGAGTTTCAAACATACGGGACAGGTATCTGACTCTTCATTAGTACCCAGGATTTGGGAGAATTTGACAGGTGGGCTAGGTCTGTCTGTTCCCTACTAGCGTAATAAATTCCCACGACCTGAATTGCTCGAGTTACGCTACCTCCGCACCGCAAGCCCATTGAAAAGTCTGACCATAGTCATATCCTTATAAGGCTTTCATTTGAAAAAAATACAGTTGTCCGACTCGCTAAAAATTTAGGCTCACAGTGGCTGGACCGGTAATCGTCTCATACTTGCGCCGATGGAATCGCTCGATATCTGTAAGTTAATGAATCCTGTGTAAACTAAAGTGAGCAACCAGGGGTCTGTTGAGAGCAAACCCAATCATTGTGTCCCGGTGCTAAACACCGGCCTCGCAATCAGCGACCAGGCTCAGGCGTTGACCATGAACTTCTGCAAATCCCATGTGCCACTACACCATCTGCACACAGTAAATTATGGTCGTGCGAGCCAGAGGTTGCTCAAAACCAACAATTTCGGTGGCGATGGTAAGCCAGAAATAAGGAGTGCAGTCGGAAAATCCCCGCGCTGCAGGATCTAGAAGAAACTACCTTCAGCCTCGTTGGCAACCTTTCGCAACTGACAGCATTATGGGAGTGATGTCTGCCAGTCTGATTCCGACCTCTGAGATCGAGAAGCATGACTTATTGAAGTGGATACATTCTCCACCAGTCTTTTACTAGTGGGTGATTTATTTCCATACACTGAACACGTTTACTTCAAACTGCATTACCTCCACATGTTTGAACTCTTTCCGGATGCGTTGGTCCAAAGCCAACTGAAATCAACTTTGGGGTTCTTAACCTCCATTAATGTATTGCTTCGAAGACCAGTCTTTATCTTTTCATATATCCAATGTTTGAAAATGTGGTTTATTACTGTTTTGTGCATCATTAGGCTAGATGATAAGGTGAATCAGTTTGATTTTATTAGCCTTTGTCTTTTGTAGAACTTGCATGTTCTGTATCCAATCTGTCCAGTGGCTGCACATTAATTTCTCCAGACAATGCAGCTAAATTTAGTTCAGTAGTCCGACAGTCTACCGAGTACTAAAACCTTGAACAACGCAATGTCAGGATAGGTCTCTGCCCTGTCGCATATGATGATGGTTTCAGATACGTTTGGAAAAATTTGAAGGTCACAGCTCTCGTTGTCTTCAGTCGTGGCCCACCCCCCTGTGTGTCGGTTATATGATTGCCAGCATTCCCATACTTCTATACTGGTAATTGCCTTTAGTCAAAGTTGATAGGAAGCAAGTGGTACAGCGATGTACCTACTTGAACTGGGATGTGAGACGGCATATGCAAATATATTCTGCGGTGTTGGCCGTCATCAGCGGTTAGACAGCTGACCGATTGCGCATTCTTATGAAAACACAGGCAAAGGGTCTGACTCTGAAGTTCATTCTACGAGCTTAATTAATCTATGTCGAAAATCCGAAAGGCACTGTGCAGCTGTTTTATCCTTATTACGGATCATCAGCACTGTACACTTCACGAATCTCCAGGGAGCTTAGTATTTCCGGACAGTAGTTGAGTAATCAAACGTTTGGCTGTGAATACGACTGAACAACATTGCCGCAAAACTGC
This sequence comes from Clonorchis sinensis, assembly GCA_003604175.2. Classification (NCBI taxonomy): domain Eukaryota; kingdom Metazoa; phylum Platyhelminthes; class Trematoda; order Opisthorchiida; family Opisthorchiidae; genus Clonorchis; species Clonorchis sinensis. The sequence goes on from CM030370.1 coordinate 115,166,699, forward strand.
TCAAGTTTGAGCAAGGTTCAAATCCCTATGGACATTCGAGGAGCGCGCACTGCCAGTAATTCCCAATAAAGCTATAAACTGTTTCTCGGGCTTTCCACATAAGTGAAACTGGCTCATGGAGCAAAATCTCGACTTGGATTATAAATATATTTTCAGGCGTTCGTTGGTCCAGCGGCTGCTGACAGCCGGACTCGTATCAACTACTAGCCAAGTGTATGTAGGTGTCCAGCATCCACAAGTTACGACACAAAGTAGCACTTACCGTGTTGGGCATCTCGCCGATACCAGGTGCCACATAGCCATTTAAGGCTTCTGGTGTTCTGCTGCTGCCTTCCGAAGGCGGTGACACATTTACTTCCTAATCTCTGCTTTAGAAACTGAGGATTCCATTGAGTACAATACGTAAGCAAGGAGTAAGCTACTTAATCTGATTTATCTGGACATTTTAACTTGTTACATGTTTTGAGCTGATATCACATTCTTAACAGGGAATACGATAGAGAGTAAGTATTTTGGCTGTTAGTTAACAGAAGCGATTATATCTGATCCGAAGTTTTGTTTGAACAGCAATATGAGTTCGTTAGATACAACCTGTGGAGATTAGTTTGACTGACTTCCGCACCTGGGTACATAGTAGATAGTTGCGGCGCAAGGAGGTTTACAATAAATTCATTCACTTGTCCGAGTAGCTGCCAAATGCACTCGCACTTGCATTCGAGATGAAAAAAATAAGCCTCTTAATATTCATACGCTACGGATCAACCAAGACCGTAGTGAATTTATGCTGCGTAGGTGCTTGACGTAACTAAGACACTGACCTTTTTCATGTGCAATAAAAGATTTATCGGAAATGCTGTATTAAGACACCATGATAAAGGTCATTTGCTTGAGGTCCACATAAATAATGGACAAATAAGAAATTTCGCAGTCATTTGCATGTTGGCCTGTTGTTGTCTGTTGTGTTTCACTGGTGTGAAAAGGCTAGTTCGTTCTTGCTTCATTCACAAGTCAGTTATTGTCAAAATTCCTCGACAAGAGGATGTTTTGGATCTCAGGAGGAAGAGGGATCAACACCTACGTCCTCTCTGTTCACAGGGTTTAATAGTGTTCCAGGGTGTGACGCAATTTCTCTCTCTGAACTGGATAACAAGATTCATGCGTAGTGATTACAGCTGTAGATTTATGCATATGTAGTTGTATGCTTAATATTTTTTCGGTTATAATGATCATGACGCATTATTTAGTGTTTTGCGCTGGTAGGTCCTGACTGGATTTTGAGACAAATTCATGTATTTTCCATGGATGTCTTGTCTTCTGGTAAAGTGGTCCTTACTTTCGATAAGACCACTTAGCTCTGTTCTTCGAAGAAAAGTACTGCATGAGAGTAGATAGAAGGCTAGTTGGGTAGTGGAATCAGCATTACTCAGCTACGCTGAGTATGCAGTTTTCCATGTCTGTCTCTGCTGTTAGAAAGATGAAGACCGCATGAAGAGTTGAATTACACTCACAAGGAAATGGAAAAGGTAGCTTTGTCTTGTTAAATATGTGCACATGCTGCAATTTTTGTCGTACTAATTCTGAATCCTTTGCAGGCGTCAGCGCATGAACTATTTTCCAGTGTTGTTCAACCAAAAAATATTTATTATAGTTAGCAGAAATATATTTTGTGGAAAAAATACTGGAACACAACTCGAAACATTCGAATGGGGTTATGTTAGCACTGAAATCCAACCCACCACATACAAGAGTAAAGTTGCCATCCACCGGCGCAGAAACATCAAAACTTGAAAACACCTGCAACCCGATAACAAACCCACCCTAAGATGCCAGGAGGTTGAGTGAGATTGTGGCCACATTTTCTGGCCATTTCGCCATAAAACTATCATAGACTCTTAATGGGTGTGCGGGTGATTATTTGACTTGCTTTACCATCCGTAGTTAAGAGCAACCACCACCATCAGGCACGCTCAAGGCCGTCGCTAACCGGATGATGATATGGAAAGCGTTATCTTGTCTCAGCATCCTGTCCTTCTGTCTGCTCGTGGTAACAGGCGCCTGGTCACCAGCACTAGTTTGTGCAGTTCAGAAGTTACCTTGCTACTTTGAACAAGCACTCCAAAAGTGAAATTTGTTGCAACCAAAATGATGCCACCATCGTCATCATAAGTAACTGTAACACCAGATGAAAACACTGGCAATTCACTGTCGTAGATTCGCTAAAAACTGGGTGAGCAGTGGAAGGAGGACGAATATGGTGAAGAGAAAGAAGGGAAGCGCCAGCGCGTACCTTCTCTTACCTACCCTGCTAAATGCAGCAGGCAGACTGCACCACGCGATGGCCTATATGGCAGGATATTATTTGCAAGTGTCTGAGTTATCGTTGTACGCAAGCCGAGATACGGCAAGAGCGCCCAGACCCAGACTAGAGGACGATTGGTGTCCTCAACCAAACATTTTGGCTCAAAAGCCAAACAGCAAGGTAGTGGTGGTTGGTGTAAGACTATCAGAGCAGCCTTGGTTTTTAAAGAGCAGGTCACCACACGTGTTCCAACACCAATCTGGAGGACCAGGAAACTGTGTTGGTCTGACCTCTAGCCACTGACCAACATGGCGTGAGAGGCTTTGTGAGTGTCACACGCACATTTTCCAGTATAGCTCAATGGGTTGTCAAGGTGCACAAGCCATCACATCACCGTAAGGCACAGTCTCTTTGTGATGGTGCCTCAACGAGGTGACCAGTGGTGATGATGTACGTTCTTAATAGACTCCACTTAAGGAAGACTGAATTCAAGCTAAATGTTCCATAAATGAAACCGTTTGAGCCCGGTGCAAGCGATTCCTCGCCTTCTCATTGTACCAAATTCTTACCGCTTTGTGCATTTTCGTAAGCTTCTGATGTTGAAACTGGCAAAAAACACCATTTAGGTAAATATGATGAAATCTCACTTGAAGTGGAGGTTTTCCTAACTTGCAAAATGCGTAAGTCATAGGTACTGACTGGTTGAGGATTCATACATCAAAAAAGCTCTACCTGCCATTGTCACTTGGTTCTTACTGCTTAACAGAACACGCCTTACCGAACGCTTTACGCATTATTATCATGGTAATATTTGACCCGCCAAGGTGTGGAGTTGAGTTCTGCCCGAAATTTCTTAGCATTCCGAAGGCGAAGAAGCGTGTGATTTTAACATTGAAACGGTGGCTATTTTGGAATACCAATGTGGAAGCCAAATCCAACATATCATCCAGTCGCCCAGTGCAGCGTAACCATTCATCGAAATTTGAACTAAATGTCGCCAGAACACTAAAAAGGACGGTAATATGCACTGTTTTTAATGCAGCTGTGACCGTTTTCCCCTTTTCTTCTTTCGGTTTTCTATACTGCACGAGTTTCTCCTGTAAGTGTTTATGGGGTCCGTCATCTGTTTACAACAAACCAGTCACATCTCAGATAGAATGAGGTCGTTGAGCTGTAACAACCTTTTGATGCCAAACTACCATGCCACCTTTAACGAAGCACGAGGGCTGAGAAACTGTCAGGTTGCCCCAGACGCAAAACTAGAGTTTTGAAGGAAAACATGAGTGATCCTATACTTTGGTCACGTGGTCTACCCGTTGTGCACTCTACCACCAAACTTCCATTCAACAGTTTGTCCGTGGCATTTGGAATGAAAACACTTGCTTTTGAGAATTCCAAATTATTGTTACGTTTTCTCTTTTTCCCGTTTTAGAACAAACGTTATCATATAATGAAAGAACTGATTAAAGTTGAGAAGGAGTACGTCGGGTCACTGGCAACACTGGTTAACGTAAGTCCCCAAATTGGAGTGCTTTAATAGATCTATGGCGTGTTCTGCGTCTGTTTCAAGTTCTGCGACGTCGTAGCCCATACCTTGAATGTCTCATATGGATTTGTTCAGTATGTATTCCCCTATCGAACGGCGCTAGTGTGGTGGATGGGAAGGAGCGCAGCTCATATTTTCGATCAAGACAAGACTTGCCAGACGATATCAACCTGGAAACACTCAACATTCTACACGCAGCTATGATTATGTTTGGGAAGCTTAAATTGATCGTTTTATTGTGTTTTACTGCTGCTCAGTCCTGTACAGGGGCAAGATAGTTATTGGCTCTCAGTTCTGTTGACACATGCTCGTTCAGAATGAACGGTTAAAACTTCTGCCCAGCAGCGTCCTGCTTACCGCGATTGGTTGCTGTGGGGTGTTTTGGCTTGATCAGAATTACCTTGTGATTACGTTAGGGTGTGAGGTGCAAGTGACCAGTCTTTTTCTAGTTTATAGAGCAGAGTGATACCCTGGAATGCAAAGGTTTCGTTCTGTTTATACTCAGCGACTAGTACGCGTAGTAGTCTGATAGTTTAGCCCCGTTTCACACCCCCACAGGGTAATTTGTAAACACAGTAGTAGTGATCACCACTTGTACTTTGTACTCTGGTGTACAGGGTGCCTTTCTCTACTGTTGTCCGGTAGAAACAGCATGCCTACATTAAACTGTGATGAGATCGTTTGTACCTTTTCGGAAATATCGTTCCTATACGACGTCTGTCCAGTTGTTCGCATACTTTGTACGTTTTTAGATAGCCTGGTGACTTTCTCATCCCTATGCTTTTGGTGAAAGAAGTAAGGTCTCGTCCGAGTAAGAGTCTGTCAGCGTGTCCATTCCCAACTTCCAAGGAAATCTTACTCGGTTTGTATATCGACGAATTTCTACTGTTTTATACTGGTGGGATCACAATTCAGCCACCGATCGGAATAACTCGGTTTTTGGTATATCAAAACGTTGTTGATGGTTAAAGTTGACAGGATAATCTAGGAATACAACTATACGTCTGTCAGCCTCTAGCTTAAATTTCACATGGTGACGGAGAAAGTAAGCGCGTCACCAGAGTCCTCCACACATGATGATAGAAGTAACATGTACATGCCTCCACCAGACAAGTGGTGGTCATTCAAATGATTCTTTAACCTGCGCATCCAATTTTCCCGAAATAGTACTCTTATGCACATGCAGCATCCGCAACCTTCACTCAACCCACATTTTCAAACATGAACCTGACTATGCAGGGTAACGCACAGAATGTTGAATGTTCCAATGTTGACAACAGTGAGCACGTCATGTCTTGTTTTTGTGGTTTCGATCAGTTCGTCCCTGATGAAGCTTGCCCTAGGTGACCGAAAATCTGTGCAGTAGAAACTCCGTTCAAAAGCCCCACCCGATCCTGAGCATTGTACCGACACACACAACGCTGAAACTATTTGACTACATTCGTGTTGAATTCGGTACGGATGCTCGAACTAGTTTACAAGTGAAGCTCTTGTAAAGGAAATGACCATGACACACTAGGACGATACACTATTTTAGTACGAGAGAATGAAATAATTAGCCAGGAATGTCCTGATAACAGTTTCACAAACGATTACGGAACGCTTGTTAAACATTTGCCAAGCTCAGAGAACAAGTCAACAACTTGTATGCTGATCAAAGTGACGCCTAACCACAGTCGCTGTCTTACGGCAAACTTTGTGGTGGACTGTTTTCGAATCTTGAGATTTTCCAGCCTTAATTTTTCGGGCGAGATGAACTACTTTAATCAGCTCATCCCCTAAATGCAAAGAGCGAAATGAAATGTAGTGCAAACACTTCCACACACTTCCCTTATGACTGCCGTAAAGATGAACAGCTTTGACTCACCAAGCTACCGGCCAAAAGTGCGTTGTCTTCGTCAAATAATACTAGCTTGTTGCACACAATGTCCCTATTAGGATTTCCATGTATCAACAGTTGATGCTAACAATCGCAAGATGTACGAAACGTTCGTCGCGCATATCTCGGCCCTGTGTGATAACTTTAGAATGCACAGCCAGCGAGATTTTGTGTGATTCTGTGTGACTGTTTGGTTTAGATACCCAATAGCTGGTTGTAATATTACAGTCTGTAGAAAACCGCACTTCATTCCGTCTGATTCGGAAATACCAACTGCCTGGTTGCTGATGCAGATAAGACCTCAAGGAACATGTTCGTGTACTAGGGAGATTGAAAATATTCAACATCCGCTGGTAAACTAGGCGGCGATATCCAGTCTTTCAATTTTCCCGATTTCATTTCTCTGATTTAAGCAGCCTACTGATGTTGTTCATTCCTACCGTGTGCAAACCCACGTGACCATTAGTTGAAAGTCCATGGATTTGCTTCTAAAGTCACATGCATTCCGTTCGCCGTTCGTCTGCTGTTAAGTCCAAACAGTAAATGACAGAAAAGACAAGAATCGATTGAACTTCCTATGTAAACAATGCAGACATTTTCTGACTATTGAAGTGGATTGGCGAGACGATATTTTTGTGGGTTCACCTGTAATCGGAAATATTTCAGACTTAGAGGAGAGTATCATACTGAGAAGCCGGCCGCCAATCGACAAACAGTGAGCTGGAAATGAGTGGTAATTAACCGTAAATGATCGAATTCTGCGTCTAATGTTTGTGTGTACAGCTGTCAGTTTTCTAGTTAAAGATTACTGAACACTAGTCCATCTCTCGTGCAATAGTTCTCTAAGAAGCGATTTTGTAATTTTAAGTGGAAATTTCCTTTTGTACGTAAAGCCAATCTGTAAGGAACAGCTGAGAAGCACTATGCAGCTGTTTGATTCCGTACACTACAAATCTCCACGACTTTCCGGGTAGTAGTTGAAGATTGAACCTTTCAGCCACGAGTAGCCTGTCAGCAGTGTGATCAACTCGCATCCAGGATATGGTGCTATTCGTACGCCTTGTTGATGAGTCCCACTGAGAACAAAGCAGCCATACGGTGTATTTTGGCTTTTCATCATAGATTGACTTATTTTACAAACGAAATCATGATTAAAAATGTCTCAGATTTGCCAATACTACGAACTGCTCGTAAGCGGCTCAGAAGGAATAATAATTCAGGGGACGAGTTTATCTTCAGTTTGAGAAGCCGCCATTCAAAGAGCCAGTCAGTGCGTGGTCACGTGATGTGGATTCCTTGACTGAAGGATAAGTGGCGCTATATTTTCTCAAAGTATCAATAACTTACGCTTGAGTACAGCCGCGCGTGGCCGATAGACCCCGCGCTCAACTAGCAGCCGGGGGTTCGCCAGCTTTACTCACCCTGAAGATTTGTGATGCGCGCACTGCAATGTTTCCGAATAAGGACGAAACAGCTGTGCGGCTTTCAGCTTTCAGCGTAGACTGATTCCGCCTACAGGACGTAATCTCTACCGGAGACGTCAGTGTACTTGTTTGATACCTCTAACCTCGTTAATAATGATTGCTTTTATGTGGAATCATACTGAGTATTGGTGAGGTGGCAACATTCAGCTAACGACTGCGGAACAAGCAAGAAAAGCGGGTTCTGGAGTCTGCGGTCAACGATAACTAACTGACATGGCACGATAAACATGTTTTCACAACACTCTCTACATTATATTTTGTCGTGTTGGTTATGTTCACACTGATCTTTCTAGCGATTTGAAAAACTTGAGCCAAGCAAACAAATAGCGCTGCTATCGTCAATTTACCCCTTGTGTAACGAAGATTTTGCCCACCATCTAGTCTTAGTAGGGCAGATGTTTTCATATGACCTCTTGTGTGTAAGTTATCATTTGTTGGTTGGTCGCATTCCTCTAAAACAAAGATAGATAATCTTAGAAACACATATTTTAAATATCTACTTGCATTCCAAGCGCACAGTTTGGAATTTTTTTTGTCCATGAGAATTGCCTATTGGCTATGACAGACAATTTGACTGTTTCACATTTTTCAATTGTCCAGTTCAAGAATCACACATTCTAATTACTATTCTCCGAGTTTGAATTTCGCTTCAAGTTCAACAACTATGAGTTTCTATCCCAAGTTTTACTCAATCAGTACTTTCGCTCCTTGTGATAAGGCTCACAGAGAGACTAAGCGTCCTGGATCCGATCACGTCTCAATGATATCAGGATGAAATCCGGGATCAGGAACACTGGCCAGATTGTTGGCTATTCGGTACAACCAAACTGACTAGGTCGTTTGTTTCTTCCAACCATCTTCTATTGGGATGAAGTCTTAGAAGATCTAAAGAACTCCTAAAGGACCTCTCGGACATGGGTTTGAATTCTGCAGCTATGACCAGCGGAACACGAAGGCTGTCAAAACAGCAAAAAATATTACGCTGGTGCTTTCTTATACAGTGAGCATTGATGAAAACTGCCCAGTATCACCAACAAAAAATAGCACTGCGTCTTCTCAAGAAGAAAGATACAATATGTGGTGACTGAGTAGGTCTACATTTCGAACGAAAATGGTTTGATTTCCTTTAGTCTGAGGCGACTTTCTGAAGTTTTCCATCGTATAATTTAAAGTGATATTTCCCAACAGTATACTATACGAAACTAATTATCATCTCGCTAGTTTCCACCAATGTGAATACTTTATAACTGATTTCAGAAAGTATGCCCCAGGCATATATTCGTCGTTACTAGTACAGTAGATTTGAACGCATTTGAGATTGGCTAAGCAAAGAGAAGGTAACTCGCTATTTTTTGGAACTTATTAATCGTTGAGAAGATCACACAGAATTCGTACCGGAGCGGAATTCATCAACTAGATAGGGATTTTTGTGCGGCTGGGTAAGAAGAAGCAATCGTGCTTACTATATTTATTCCAGCCTAAATTATCTTTTTTTTAAATGTTGTTTCTCAAGTGTTACATGATTCCGCTGAAGCAAGAGAAAATACTGGACGACCAACAAGTGGATACGATATTTTACAAAGTCAATGAATTGCTCAATTTTCACATGAGTTTCCTAAACACATTACAAATGTGGGAGATTACCAATACGGTTGGTGACAAGCTGCTCGACATGGTAAGTCTATAACATTTTGTGGATTACTCATATCCGTCCTAAAAACACAGATGCGGTGACTCGCAAGGTAGCAGCCTTAATTTGGATCTGTTTGGAGATTGGGCCGATGTACCCCGTACAGTACTGATTATCGATTCATGATTACACTGACAGACCGGATAACTCAGGACCCAAAAAATTTCTTGCACCTAATAGGTGTGAATGGGGTGGGGTGGACCTTCTACAACACTGTCCATTTTATCGGTCTTGGTAAAAGTTACAATGTACATACAACTTGGAGGACTGGTGCAGTTGGGTGAACTTTATCGATACGGGGCACCAATCACAGGTTCTCGCAACAGATGATCTTCCGTGAAAATTTATTTACCCACTGAAAGTCTATGCAGCTAAGAGCAACTTTTTAGCCAACCTATTTACCTCGGCATTAAAGATGAGTGAATTAGTCCAGGATGCACTAAGATGCGGACCATTTTGCGGACCTTCTTGTTACAATAGGTGAATGCGGAAGGGAGGAGGGTAAACAACCCTTCTCTACACGAGACCTGAGGAACATTCTTGCAAGTGATTAGTATTTTCCACCCATGACTATAACCACACACGAATTTTTAGTCACTATGCATGTTACGGAATGGGGCAGCCAGTTTCTTTTGTTGTACTGCGTGACATGTTATATATATATAGATATACGTTCGATCAGGTTCTCAAATGCTATCTTAAATCTTGTGTTGACCATCTTCCCTTTTTAAGCTTGAATGATCGTATAAGCTACTCATGTACCTAGTCACATTCGGTCACTTTATTGAAGGGTTCGTGCAACATAAATCACAACTTTTTCCAATGATTCTGTTCTTCTTTATGAAAGACATAGCCAGAAAGAAATAACGATTGTTTTTTGCGATCAATTGTTCTGAAATGAACGCTACAATTAACAGAACAGAAAATTTGCGAACAATTATTTTCTGAAAGATTAGGTTGCCACAATTCTGATTGAACTGATCACTGGGCCATTTAAAACTCATATGTTTAAGCAACCGTTTGGTGGACAAAGACGACGTAAACATCTGGTTATCTTCAACGCACCGAGCACTCGGATTTCAAGAAAAATTACGTAATTCTTGCGGCTGTTCTGCCGAATTCGAGCGCCGAGAATTTTCTAATTGTCAGTCCTATCAAACCGAAATGTGCACGATTTGCATAGACATACGTGAACACTAGTCATTTGTTTGCCTTTTAACAGTTCTCGCGTGAAGCGGTGACTTCTTGCTATTGCTCGTTCGTGGAGCACTTTCCAAATGCAGAGAAGACTGTTGAGTCCTGCTGGAATATTAGAGCCTTCCAAAAGTTCTGTGAGGTGAGTTTACGTTGTCGGTCGTATGTCCAAGCCTCGAAAATCCTTTTATAACTTCCCTTTATTTGTTTTGTACATCCTTCTCATAAACGGAGAGCAATTTAGAATCAACATCAATCAAGAGACGTCTTTTTTTAACGTGAAAACCTGGCTCCTGCTGCAACTGAATAGCCCGATATTGGGGTCAGGATTTTCACTCAAACAGTGGTTCGCCGCCAACCTCTGAATTATGTTGAACGACGATGCTAACTTCAAAAATTGTAAACTTCGTTGCTACGAAATTACTGTATCGTGTGATGCCCATTCCTATGACTGTTTTGTCATGAAGACGTCCAGTTAATTTTATCTGATCTTGCTGCCAGTTAATGAGGTTTTATGGAGGATAATTTTAGCTCATTGGATTAAGCCGAATTGATCGAACTTGTGGAAGTTGACTTTGTGACGCAGTTAACGTAGGGTACCAATATTCGCACAAATGGCTTTTGCGAGGAGCATTTTTGTAGCTCAGCGAACGTGAAACGATGAAATGCAATGAAAGCGGAGTTTTGAAGAGTATTTCAAATTCTCCGGGCTCTACACTAATGAGGTCAGTTTGTACTTTAGTTTTCAGCAATTAATAGTGAGGTAATGGCTATGTATGAAACCGCTAATTACATAATAAGAAGAGAGGATGTACTTGAAAGTAGTATAAGTTTAGTTCGTAAGGCTAGCAATTTATTAATGTATTGAGTTAACACAGCAAATACCTGTGCTGATTAAATCGGGAAGGACAGTGGCTTTATGTGATAGAAAGAAAGAACCGTCCAAAAGGCTAGGCAAAATCTACGTGGAAAAACAGCTTCTTGAAATACGCCCGTTTCATCGTTCTCCAATCCGAAATACTTCGTGTCAAGTAGAGTGTTCTTCATGTGATGTCCTTGAGGAATGCGGATGTCATGTTGGCGTTGGCCGGCAGAGTTTAATCAAGGCTGCATTTGCATCAGACCCTCACTTAAACCTTTGATACTGGTGCTAATACATACACTGAAGAACACTTCTCTTCACATGAGGAGAAAAAATCTCATGATTATTTTTAGATGTATTCAAATCAGCTGAGATGGAGAGACATTTTTCTGGAAACTAAAGGTTACGGACAAACGAAGCTTTGGGACATTTTTGGCATTTAGCTTTTTTTGCTACAAATACCTTTTCAGATGGATAATTTTGTTCATTCGTTTCATTCAGATAATAATAACCATTCAAAGAGTTCACATAAATTTCTATTTAGTTGTAGAATGTTTAGAATTTACATTCACACAACTCTTGTTTAAGCAGTCCATTTGTCCTGGTGGGCCCACAACCAAAAGGCGAAGGCAATGGACCCAAGTTTTACCCATCAGTAGTGCATGCCCTCATCTTGCATATCAGATCTCCGGAGTTCCGAATTCGGTCCGGTCAAAGACATACACTGATGATGAGCTCGAGTGTAGTGCCTTCTATCTTTGGTGTGGAGACTTCAAGATAGTAGCTATAGGACAGGAAAAGCACCGTTATGTAAATCTCAGTAAAGAAACTTGTATTTCGTAAATAGGTGGCAATCTTCCTACAGACTGATTTAAGTCCAGATAGAAGGAAAAAAATTATGCATCAACGAGGTTAGTATCTTGTTTCAAAAACGTTGAAAGCCACAGCTACGATCAAGCGTTCTTTTTGGCATATGCAAGAAAACCGTACGGTTTTGAATTGGGCAAATAAATCAAACAATTTGGAGCATTTTTTAAATTTTCAGTTAGGAAGCCTGAATGCATGCAACGTTAACGAAAATACACTCGAATACATTCTCTATTTTTTCCTTATTTCCCAACTTAATAAGTGACGTAGTGAACGCTGAACTTACGGATGTTGTACGCAGTATTCGACCACTAACATGATTTATTCATACTATGTGAAATTAGTGATTGGTAGGGCCAACCCACTTCGCGCACAGGCGTCTGTTGTATCATCAGTTTGTTGTTCTTCACCGTCTCGGTTTAATCACGACCCCGATTAAGAGTTTCCATAAATCCATATAAACCAAGAGCCTGCATTCATAGTTACCAAATATGGACAGAACAGGACAACTTGCATCCTTAAATGAACTGCAGCGCTCAAATAAGTAAAACGATTGGTTCTTTTCAAGAAAATGGATAGCTTTGACGGAAGACAAGTTCTGAGGAGTGGTACGCCTATCAACCGCAAGTCACATGTAAAATGCCTTTTGGCCTACTGCATTGTATTGCACATTTAAAGTTCTCAAACGAGGACAGGATTGGTAGACCTCCTACAAGCTCAGCTATATGGAACGGTACAAACGCAGCGTTATAGTGAAACACTTTTGTCTACACTCCCGCTGTTTGCCTGGTTTTGCCTACAGACGCAAGCAAACGCAAAGCCTTTCTGATGGCTTCATTCATGGATGTCATTTCCTCCTTTAAAGATCATCGGCTGCATTAGTTGACGTTTCATGAGGCGATAATTGTAACCAGGCAAGAACCGAGCATGTTTTCGAAACAATTTGACGGTGGCTTCGCATCCAACTTAGTCCGTGTGATTGAGGTCATGAAATGTTTTCCACATGTCACGCATTCAAGAAGGTGCCATCCTGGGTCATTATTTACACTGCAAATAATTCAAATCTGAAATTCTGCTACTACTAGCATTTACGGGAAGCCTAATTAATCAACAGTCTACCTGCAGTTATATTCTCTCAGCTGGAAAACTAAGTATCTCACTAGGAAAGTTTAAAGTGATGTTTCACTAAAGTTACAGGTGGAAATGTTGCTAAAACGATTATGAAAAAATCAATGATTTTGGTCAATTTAGGCAGTAAACTGGAGGAAAACTGTGATATTCTCTTATCTGGGTACTAGCCAGGTTGAGAGAGTGGTTGGTCCGAAGTGGAGAAGGCAGAAAGTTGATTGCTAGTGCAGTTGACCTATTCTACGGATTTTCTCTTCAAATGAATAAAACTGAGTTGCAAGTGCATCAAGAATCCAGATAGCACAAATAAACTATGGTAACTGGTTTGATCCTACAGACATGGCGACACTTGGCATAGCACATGTGAAACAGCTTCTTTTTACAATAAACGTGCATCAGGTTCCTGAATTAACAGGCCATTCACCGAACGGGGAGTCTAGCTGAACGGCGGTGAGTCCACTACGAGGACTTCTTTTGAGTCTGTAGGTTAGTAGTTAACCTACTAGTCAAACTTGAACAAGATGGCGTCGTAATTATGTTGAATAATTCTGTTTTTGTGAACAGAACCTTCAATGACCTATTAAAGGGGCGCTTGAGCAGTCATCTGACCCTTCAATGATATGAGCAAATGATTGGTTTAGATAGTCCGTATTTCTTCACACTGTTTCTGGATAAATAATTGATGTCTGTCAAAGCACTAATTTATTTTTCAACTTTTTGACTTATATCATTGCTAATACCAGTTTTTCCCATTACGTATCGCTGACTGAATACCCCAAGTCTAATACATATCTTTTTTCTGAATTTTTACCACACATGTTCTATCCCAATTAGAGCGTACCCGTAATTTTTGTAGCGTTTTGCAGGAAAAACTACATGGCACGATAAAGCGGTTTGCAGTTAAACTAAATTGCACTGGAGAACAACGTGTTCAGTCGGCTGAATAAGATATACTTTAGATTTAACTACATTTTTTAAGACTACAGCTTTGTGGTTCCGAGTTTCTTTCGTTCCTTTCCACTGGCCTAAAAAGGCAATAAAATTTGAATCGTTCAACCATCATTTTGTTGAGCAGTAAAAGTAAAAACACGTTCAGAAAAGTTGGTCCAAAAAAAAACGTTGTGTGCTTACATTCGTGCCCATATTATAATGTAGGCTTGATCTCGTAAAATGCTAACCGAAAATATTTAAGCGCAGTCTACCTTGCCCCAACGTGAGACCACCATTAAGAGAAATTTCAGTTTATCCTCCGATAATTTTCTCGACATCCAACCCTTGCCGGAAAGAATCGTTCAGAAGGGACAGTGATCTACTTAAAAGAAGAGAGACAGCGCCTCCAGTCCAACTTTCTTCTAGAAATTGCTCCTACGCCAGCCGGTGCAATGACAACATTCTGCTTACAAGTTTAACAGTACCACGTAAAAAACGCAGAGAATGACCTTTCGAACGCTTACAGAATTATGTATGACCTCCCAAGTAAGCATGCTAGTCTACTATCTGCTGGTTAATGACACACTAAATGGGCATTTGGTCTGTGTCTGGTTACAGACTTCAAATAACCCAGTCACCAAGCACTTTCAACAACCTCATCATGTGTTTGAATTGAGGTCTTTGGAGTGTACTAAACGGCCCAATATAAGCTTCTGTCAGTCTGCTGAGTTTGGAGCTACTCGTTGATTCCCTCTTTTACCGCCTCACAATACTTCCCTTACATAGGGCTATCTCGAAGCAAGAAAATAAACCAACATTTCACAAGGCGAAATACAGTTAACTTATTGGTTACAACAAACGAAAACTGTATTTATGTTTTATTCAAACAACAGTGTATAAGAAGCTTCTTACAGAGAAACCAAAATTATGGGTATCCAGTGAGCTAAGTTGATGTCTGTCAGCTCTAACTTTGCTTCTCCTGATTCATTGACTGTCAGGTTCCTTTCATGACGACTCGTTCACAACCATCGTCTGCCGATCTATCGTACACCTGTTCTGTTGCTTAGCACAAGCAAGTGGACCATGGCCTACTCTTGTCTTCCATACCACATCGATTGTTCGCACAAATTTATAGATGATTTGTCGTGTCAACAAAATTTCAACAACTAGCTGAAAGCTATGATTAAACAGGACCACCAGATGCGATCGCAATATTCGTTCCATGCGCTTTGCGATGTCGCTGGCCCTTGGATGACAAAGGACACCGTATCTTACAGGTTGGGATATTGCAATCAACCCTCACAGCTCACAAAAACACGGAGAAGATACTCGGAAGGCCTTTGTGCAGGAAGACGGTGGAAGGTGTATTTTGTTGGAAGGCATAGTTAATTTTTCATGGTCTTATGTGCCTCCTTTCGGGCTTCACAGAACCCATCCTTGCAGAGAGTAACTGCTGGAACCTAGAGAGCAGTGATGCGATAATGCAGCCGGGGAACAAAACATAACTCATAAAGCCTGAAGAAGGCTGCAGCATGGCAGAAGCATTGCAAGCGGCAAAAACACCATGCGTCCACTCGGTTGCATGTACTCCAACGTTTTGTCCGTTGCATTCAAAAGAAGTTGGAGCCACTGAATTAGCTAGACAAGCATTCATATATTTCAGGGTTGGTGAGATGTTTCGGTAGGTTGGTCCACAGAGACTGCCTTCTTACACCCAGTCTACATTATTTGTAAGTTGGCCAGTCAAATTTCACCCACGGGGATCGTATTTTGGTGGCGACAGCTAACTTAATCGACTTTTTCACACGCCCACGACGGCACATCCACCCGACTGAACTTCGAGGCCTAACCCGATCCATAAGATCAACTGGGTTCAGCTGGGGCCGACTTGGGTACGCTAGAGGTAAACATGAAATAATGCACTTCATTTCGATTCGTGGTCGGCTGCTAGGAGGATTGAATTAATGGCTGACCATATGAAAGTAGCTGGTCGCCCCGCGTTCCAAGATGCCGTCGGCGGATACATCCGCTGTGAAGTCCCCAACATTCTCACTACGAACCAAGAACAAACAGTGCATACACCCAACTCCTTTTAAGCGACCGATGGACTTGGAATTTAACCGGGCAAATGGCATCTAGTTTGAGTCCAGAATACTCCATCAGTATTCAGTTTTAGGCCTCGGTCTGTGACCTATAATATTCACTAATTTTTATTGTTTTTTTTTCCGGTGAAGTCCCTTGTAACTTGTTCCTTCATAAAAGTCCAATGGAAGGTCAATTCTGCCCACACCTAATTTATCGTGCACAGATACCAAAATGTTAGTAAACAGCATATGAGTGTAAGCCATAAAAAATGGTTGTTTTTATTTTTTTTACGGCATTTCGGGTGCATCTGAAATCAGCAGAAAGTTCTCAAACCAAAAATGAACTCGGCATCTGAAGTACAACAGACCGATCAGCGACGCCTTGTGAGCTATATTTTCCACACTTTTATTATGGAAGATATATTAATAAAACCAAATATACGGTGATTTTGATTTGATTTTTTTGCATTGGCTTGCGAATTTAATGGAAGCCCCATGTGGTACGACATTCACGGCTTTCAAAATCAGTGCGTGTTTGAAAAATTGAGCATGAATGCATCACTACCGAAATAACCACTTTCTAAAAACAAAACTATATAAATAAGACAACGTCACGAAGAAAAGAAAATTTCAGTCAATCGTCTAACTAAATTCACCGTTTTCTTACTTCTGTATTTTAGCAAAAACTTCGGACTTTACGAAGCAAGTTACCACTAAAAGCTCTTCTAGTTCAACCGGTTCAACGAATTCCCAGATACGAGCTCTTGGTTCGAGTGAGTGGAATTTTGGAAACTATCAGATTTTTCGGTTGGTCAACTGGCTTGTCAACATTATCAGTTACACTATGATAGAAAACATTTGTGTTCCAAACGTACGTATGTGATCTGCTGCTGCTCTTTTCATCGGAACTCGGTTTTTAGCTTGTTCCACAAAGTGGATTTTGTAATGAATAAGAAAAAAGCAATAATCGATTAGAGTTTTACTCTTGCAGGAGCCACTTCTCTTAGATCGCTATTGACAAATATGGGAGGTATTTCGTTATGTTCGTAGTCGAAACAAATGGCGTTGATTTTAGACATGTGAGTCGATAGAGTCATAACTGAAGTGCGCAAGACATTCATTTCCGACAGGATCGTGCATTTTCCTAACAGATTTGCCAATAAAGCAGACCTGGATACCAAACGACGACCTTGGAATTTCATGCACCGTTTAAAACTCCAACGAGATCCTACGCAGCCATTCAACTGGATCGCCATTGTATGTACTGAGTGGTTGAAAAAAATAGTTACCATATAGGGAAACAACAGACGTCCGAGATACTGGACATAGTATTTGACTTTGATGTAGACGCAGAGCTAACTGTCGGCTGTTTTGTTGCTAGGCTATTTTGCACTCAAATGTCCAGGGCAAAAAAAGTTCATTTCATGTTTGCCTAATTAGGCTAAAACTATTGACAGGTCCAACATCTTTGATAATTTAACCAAAGTTCGGATCGAGAATTTTGCTTCTTTAAGTGGGCAGGTTCTTAAGATCGTGCATCACCCTAGAGAAAAAATTGTCTGGTGTGCAGAAGCTCACCCTCCCAGAAAGAACCTAATTTTGGATTCACCGATAAAATGACACTCCCACAGGAGTTGAAATACCTAGTCGCCTCATAGTTAACCCTCTATTGTGCTCAGTCGAAAACGTATCCTTCTACAGTGACAATGATAGTGACCGCTTTTAAAAAGTAGCCAAATTTCTTTTGTGGCAAAGAGATATATTAAAACCAGACTCTCTGTTCACTCTCCCCTGGCTTCTCTAGAGGTTCGTTGACATACTTTGTAGAAGGATTCAGAATGAGTAATGCGTTTCGTTGGGTCTTCAGGCAGAGTCGAGAATATGCTTCTTTGAAGAAACTAATCTAGTAGGAACTAATCAGAATATACTATCAACGAATTGGATCATATTTGTATCCAACGGAAAGCCTGATAATTTCCATTGATAATTGCAACGCGTAAACAAAGTTTGCCATATTTTTGACCGGGATAACACTGTGCATTTCTCCTATTCAGGACACAAAGTCTGTAAGGACTTGCTTCTTTTCTTTTTTTTCAAGCGGTTGATCGAATACACACCTAAAGACTATTCAGACAACGCGCTGCTAAAAGAAGCCGAAATCGCTATCCACCAACTAGCTGTTCGCGTGAATACCGTTCAAGCAGACGGGCAAGATGAATGTCTTGTGGATGGACTGAAGTTGTTAGAACAACTCCTTGCTCCTGCAGTAAGTCTTGAACTTCTCTTGAACGACATTTTCTCTTTCCTCCTTTCCCCACTGTCATTAGTGTGGGCATTTTACAAGCCTATTTGAATTGCACAACATTCTTTTGCATAGCTTGTCACAATTTAAGAAGAACCCACTACAAAGTTTGACGATAACCTTTAAACTGTAAGATAATCGTTTCCGAAACAGAGGATACACAACCCAAGTTGGTCTCACATCTCACTCGTTTTTGGACAGTGGGCCACCATGTGACTTCGGAATGTGCCACGGTTGCGCGGTCTTCATTCAACTGTCAACTTGCAATCTGTTTTTGCCCTTAGCCTTGTACACGCACACATGTAAAACGGGTGTTTACGGACACATGGATAGCACCCAGCGCGCTTCCATCCGAGGGGCGAGGCGAGAACGATAGAGGAAAATGTGAAAATTCACCAATTCACAGGAAGTTGAGTGCAATCCAATTAAATCGTCCTACTGATACTCATTAGTCTGCCAGCAGTTTAAACCCCGACAGCAACATCAAATTATGGGGTTGATTTTTTAAGTTCACCCGTCCATTCTCCGGAGGAAGCATTCCAGACGTTTAATTTTACGCCTGGAATTGAGTGATGCTTCTCGCCGGATGATCAACAGAATGGGGGTGCTGTAGGCTTCACGCGAAGTGCAAGATTAGCATGAGCTTGTCCACCAGCTTAAAGGTGTATGAAACGCAGCGTGAAAAGTCTGTAATTCAGGAATGTAATAGACTGCCAACCAAAAAAAATAGTGTGAGTGACATAACTATGGCGCGCTGCTGGAACTGCAATCACCGGTACGATAATTTTCATAGAGTGGTCTTAACTGGACCATTTGTTGTTATGACTAACAGATGTTGCCACTTACTTCGACATCATGGGACTGCTGGCCGCAGGTGTGGGAATTTCGTTCCACTTTAGAGCAGCTGGCGACAGTATGAGAAGAACTAATTACCAAATCCAAGAAAACATTACACACCCAAGGACTGGTATGGAAAGAACTGTGGGACATATTTTCAGCGACACTGGACCTAAAAGATGAGCGTCGATCGTTTACTCAGTTTGATTTTTCTTGCAATGGTTAGCAGAAATTTCTTCAAAAAATCAGACCTTCAGCTAACTGGACAGGCTAACTTAGGCCAACCCAGGAAATTTTGCACCTCTCACACTGTTCCCACACCCTTAGTACAGTAGTCACTAGGGTGGATGCAGAACTATCAACTCTAGGTAGACAGCCGCCACTGAAATCATTAGCTACAACTTTCCTTTTTCAGCGGTGCACGTATTGTCATCCACGTTGCCGGGAAAACGAATATCCCAAAGACCTCAAACTTCGTGTCAGTTTTGACCAGAACCTGAGCACCTTCTTAATTCAATAATAGGAATTTTGCATCTTAACCAGGCTTATAAAATTACCGTATGCCTTAAACTACGTAGCACTTTTCAAATATATCTTGTATATCTCAAATGATCAGCATTGTGCATTTGTAGAAATCCTTGAAAATGGGTACCCACGGTAACCGAAACGTCGGATCACAACATTGTTCCCACTACTATGTGTTTTGACTTTATAATTTCCATAAAATATGTGGAGAATTCGGAACTTGTCACCTCCACAGTAGTAGGCAGTGAGCAGAAACACAGATCATTCAGAGAAGATGAGAATATCTAAACGAGCCGTCGAAGTTTTATCCAGAGATATGGTCACACAAAAAGTCAGTCGAAACTAGTTCAGGAGACATGAACATCCTTGTTAGAGGACATCTAGCACCAAATTCTGTTAGGGAGAAAACTGCTGATGGGTCACCCATAGCTTTCTTACGTTAAATTACCGTGCCAAACAATGAGGATTCTATCTTTCGTGGGATACGGACCGATTATGGTGTTTTGTAAGAACAGCTGCTCCTAAACCTTCTAATATGAGTTAACTCTGCCCGTGAACTGGACGTCCAAAAACCGAAGTATTTCTCCCGAATACCCGCTTTATTCATCGAGTTAAGATTCATTCGGAAATATCCGAAACTTGAGAACTAACACGACTTTGTTTGTCTACATTTCAGACCCTGACTCCAAGTCGTACCTACATCCGACATGATATCATCTCGCTGGAAGTGAGTTCCTTCATATTCTCTTTTCATTATGTGCCCCACCTGATCTGTCTCTGATTTCTTAGAAGAGAATTAGAAACAAATGAAAAATGATTATTCTTCCTTGACTTTCAGGACGCGAGATTAGTGAGCAGTATGAGTCGGGGGGTTTGTATCCGCCTGAATTATCAAAAATTGTGAGATTAACACAAACGTTAGATGTTCACCGATAAAAGGACGAGACACTGTGCAGTGCTGGGCCCAGTGTGGCAATCGTGAGAACTTTCTGCTAGGTCATGTGCATCTCCCTCCACAAAGTAATCACCTAAAATCGGGCTACTTGACATAAATATGTTTTGTTGAAGCAGGTTTGCACCAAAATTTTGGACGTCCAGGTCTAAGCCTAGACAACACAATCCACCGCTTCCACTGTAGTCAGGTACGGTGACCAGTGCGGGTGGAACATGTTGATATGAAGGTTAGTTTGACAAGAAAATGCTTCAGTACTGCCTCTTGGAAAACAATTTCACCGTCGACAGGAAGAACTCTAGGTCACGAAGACCTGAAACTGTTTGCTTTGAAGTCCAAAAACTCTTCTTAGATTCCTACTGTTTTAGGTCTTTCGACAACAGAACTCTGTGAGCCACCACAGCCGTCCGGAACACGTATTTATCGCAGTACTCAGTAAAACACCCACTATTGTATGAGTTTGTGTGAACATCAAGCCTGTCTGTAATACATGAACCTGGACAACTTTGGTAAACCTTAGGACCGTTGAAAAAATATTGAAAATAGTCTAGCCCCTCAAACTTCTCTGCAGAAAAGCCCAAACCATCTAGAACTGAGGTCAGTTGGTTCAATTTTTCCAGCAAGTGCCTGTCCAACATTCTCACCTAAAGGATAACAACATCACCAACCAGCACCTCATCAACCTTTGGTGTCGTCCCCGGTAATAACTTCATGGTGCTATACAACGGGAGTTGCGATGGTACGGCAAAAAGTAAATGACAACGACACGATAATAAACAGTTAGCTGGTATCGGCGTCCATTTTCATACCATCTTATTTAGGGCGGCTGATCGCTGGTGACAAGCCTCTGCACATTTGCCTGTCTCTCTTATTCTATCGGGTTTAGATCGACACCATAGTTGGCTCAGCGAAAACCGTCAGTGGCTTTCTCTTATGAGCGACGGGCCAGCAGCTTAAATACTCTTGACCGATAAATCCGATTCGGATGCTGACATGCGTATATATATATATAAGGCATTTTAAAATGTTCTTTGCTCACTACCACTATTTTATTTCCAAACGTTTCTCAATATATAAAGGTGCCACATGGTGCTGAAAAATCCGTAGCGTCTATAGGAATATTTTGCAGGAGTAAGCCTGACGGTTGGTACCACATTCGAGTGAACACGAAAATTCTAGGGAACTACGCAGGCTGCCCAGTCGGGTAGTTTCATGTCCCATAGGTTTGAATCCATTGTTCCATAGGGGACGTTGAATTTACCCATCCATGCGCTAGTATATTTTATTGCCTGAGTGCCTGAAACACAACTGAGTTCTCCAAGTGATCGGTAAATCCAAAGCTTAATTATGCCAGTGTCTCTGACATCTGTCCACTGGTTCTTTACACGCCTCCTATTCTAAATATATGTAGGTCAATAACCAGTCACCCTCAGCTCACAAACAATGTTAAACGAACACTGTTAGTCATTTGTACAACTCAGACTACATTATGGCGGATTTCGTGTGATTCATAATGTCGATGGTCATCAATATAACGGCTGTGGGGTTTTCCATTGCTTTGGCGCCACAGATGACCTCCTTTAGAAGAATTGCATGTTTCACGTGAACAATGATCAGTTTCCAACGGACGATGTTCTCTTCACCAGGACACAGCAATCGAATGTTTAATTTATTTGGTGCGTACAATTATCACTTTATTTGTAAGCCAGGTTCTCCAGACCACTGAATTATTGATCCAGAAGTGGGGCCCTAGTCCATCGTCTGTTTGTTTATTTGTACAACAGATGTAGTTTCAAAAACCAGTTTATTTGCACGTTCGTTGGTTGTACAATGCCCCCAAAAACCTCTGGTGTTTGTTGACCAGAACATTCCACCTGGTTCATGTCACTTCTTCAGGATTGATGTAATCCAGTCTTCTATTTCAGTTGACAAGTATGGAAAATGGATTTTTCAGATTAGCAGGCTGTCCAATATTTATTCAACGTGGAGAAAGCGAGCAAATGTCAAATTTTCTCATGCTATTATGGGCTGTACTGAATTGCGAGCTTTGTAAACTGTAATCATAATTGCACCAGTATCAGTTTCACTGAAAAGGCGGGAAACTGAAAAGACTGAGAGGCACGGGCTGCGTCAGTTAAGGGTAACTGGAGGTACAGTGTTCATTTAGATGACTTCAAATGACAGTGAGAGTTCTTTATCACATAGAGCCCACATGCTTCGGTTTGGTGCAAACAAAATCGCTTTGGGCAGTTGATTGATTCTCGATTCCTGGAAGCATATTTTGAATTTATTCACTTTCAAGGACCTTATTCTAGTTGTAATCAAACAGGGAGCAATGAAAACCCAACAAGTGATTTCAAAACAATTCCCATCATGCTAAATGCTCTATTACCTCAGTTTAGCCTCTGATTTTTATTTCCGTAAATCAAATGGACAACTTTTTTATTAGTACCCATTACTGTTTCATGTGAAGGCCAAAAGCGCGAGTTAAGTAGCTTCAGTTTCGTGTAACATACACTCACTACTGCAGTTCTTAACATATTAAGGAAGCTTCAAATACGGGAACTTACTGTTTGTCCTGATACCAACCATCCTGCAGGAGTAGAATTCAGCATCCGGATTTGAAGTTATAAAATACCGTGCCGCTCACAAAATCCATAACTCAAATACCAAATTGTTGAGGAAATTTTATCCATACGGCGTTTTGTCAAATTCTATATATGTCTTACAAATTCCCCTAAGTTTTCTTAGCGGCTGAACTCTGAAACTCTTCAATGCAGCCCAGCAAAGTCACTCGGGTAGGACTACTAATTAAACCCTGTGACACGGAATGTGAACTTTGACCCAGTGTCATTTTTAGGACAGACTGTTGTTTTAAAGCGCTAGCCATTCTAAGCTATCGTCTCAGACTTTAGAGAACTAAGAACAAGAATCAGTCAGTCTACTTACCCAAAAAACAGGATGCTGGTGTGAAAGAACGTGGCAACTAATTTTCTCAGCTGTCCGTTGATACATTCACGAGGGAGTCAGCCAAATACGTGGAATCAAAACTTCATGGACATTCAAGGTCTTTCGGACGGACTACATGGAATTCAGATTAAGCGACTTAATTCGTTCATGCAATAGCAACTTGGGTACACTTATTTCCACCGTTGAAAATCGAACACCTTTAATGAACGTAACTCATACTATGTGTGCACCAATTAGAGACACAGGCGGCCAAATAGGGCATGTAAGTAGCAAAAAGGTTAGGAAGTGAAGTGATATGAGAAGGTCTTTCACATCAAAGTCACCTGTCGACTCTCAACCTGGGTGTTACAAACACTGTCTTTTAAGTCACTCCCTCAATATGGTCTTCATTTTGCTAAAAGTTTGGCTCAAAATGGATATCACAGAACTTTGAAGTGGATTTGCACGGCCCTGGAAACAGATGTCCACGAGGCATTCCGTCCTGATAAATGTGGTAGGATTCAGTCTTGTGGTGGTTAGGTTCAGAACTCATAGTCATCCTTTTGGTGCTCAAGATGACAATGACGGATGTGGTAACTGATTGATTAGACCGTCCAGTGCAGCGTCCTCGTCCTCCTCGCCGTCACATTCATTGTCGCAGATATCATCATAAACAACGCTACTTAGGTTGAAAACAATGGAACTTCAGTTAACGTTGAAAAGTTAAACTACAGCACTTGTTTCATAGTCAGCATGTTTAAGAGTCTAGGAGCCACAAGATGAGATTTTTCATCTGCATGTGAAGGACTTGTACTTCGATAAATACACTCATTTGCAAATCAATTTGGTTTTGCGAGAGACTCACCTGGAACCCAGCTTCGACTTTGGCGAAAATATAGACCACTTGAGTAACTTGCATAAAACACTGGTTTGAATTGACCAACGCTAGGTAGACCTTTGGCAAATACAAGAGGTTTTGAACCGCGATTCCCCGTAATAAACATCATATTATTCCAAAAACATCCTTCTCTTTCTAGGATAGAAAAGACCCCGTGTGTATCTTCACCTTCACCGACCAGATTGTGTTCACCATAGCCAAGCGTCGTGGAAGTCAGTTGATCAAGAAACCGGCTGTTTTACGACTGTGAGTTTACCTACTATCAACACATTGCCGCACGGTTAAACGTAATCCAGCATATGCAACTGGCTACGAGAAATACAGTCCGTTTTAGCATGTCTATCCCTTAAGATCAAGAGCCAAGACCAAGAGCCTTTATAACCTTCTTTTCCTGTATGGGTATCTTGAGTTTGCTTCAAACTCACAGAGACCCGTTGGTACTCCAGTCCTCTCGACCTATTCACTTTTATCAGCATCTGTGATCAGTACTGTGATCTAAAGCACGATTTATTTGGCACACACACCGGGAATCTGATCGCCCCTGCCCTGCACCTGGATGAATCATTAAAATGAAACCGCGTGTTTCTTATCCCTACCAACGTTGATTTACTATAAAAATGGGGGGGAACGGTATCTTGGGTTCGCTTCTAAATTTCTTGAACGTTATCCATTTTATAAAGAAATGATTAGTTAGCCCACAATGAGAAAGTGTTAAGGGAAGGTTGTTAGGAGGTATGAGTGCACACTGATTGCACTGACGAGTGATACTTTGGAAAACGGACAAGATTCGTTGAACACTCCACAAAATCCAACGCAATTCTATTTAGAAAGTCAAAACCACAGCTAGTATTAAAAAATCCAAAGCTACGTGATAAACTTAGGTACTGTTTAGGCTGGCGATTGTTTTTAATGAAACCGAGAGAAGGTTGCAATAGATGGTAACACCTGGATGAGGTACGCACTGACCGTCACACTCAGTCTCTTTTTATAGTCTTCTTCGATATGATACCCAGAAAGCTGGGAGAATGATTATCAGAATTAACTACTTAACTTCCAAAAATAGACTGAGGCTGATCGTTGTTTGGCTATGCTTCAAAGCAAAACGTTTGTGACTAAAGTCCTACGGAGCAATGTTGTGAACACTGACCTTCTCAGTTGAAACTAGAAATGTGAAGGCTCTTGAAGGACTTACCAAACATCCGAGAGTCATAAAAATCGTGATGTTGGTAACGCACATCAGGCAACGCTGTTTGGAGGAGCCAGAGACCTGACAAGGCTTTTTTTGTATTTGGTGGCTCTCGTTTTATGTGTCTTAGTAGGTGCCATATCCAGGAAATTCCAGAAATGATTTGAACGACCGACCTTTGTTGCTGGTCATCAGTGTGCCAAACGATGACTTCTAATAACTTCAGATGTTCCTGTTTGTATGGGATGGTTGCTGTGTCCACCCACTTCTTGTTGGATCTTGGCGTTGAGACCAATAACAGTCATGATCGCCG
The DNA here is from genome assembly GCA_003604175.2 of Clonorchis sinensis. Taxonomy (NCBI): domain Eukaryota; kingdom Metazoa; phylum Platyhelminthes; class Trematoda; order Opisthorchiida; family Opisthorchiidae; genus Clonorchis; species Clonorchis sinensis. Next base: position 115,192,624 of record CM030370.1, read on the forward strand.
CCAAATTAAACCCCTGAGTATGTGCCGTCTTAAAGCCGATTTTTACTTCACGTTAAGCTGCTCTTCGGTCAACCTCCTCTGTGCACAGTGCTCCTACTCTACTATACATTTCTGAAGCTACACTAGAAGGGTGTTGAATATGGATAACATTAGAGTAGCATCCCAGAAGGGAAAGAAATTACGCTCAGTAATGGTGCAGTTAAAGGAGCGGCTTCTGGTTAATAGGACCAGGGACTGTGTAAACAAAATAAAATGTAACGACTGTACGAAGGTTTTTATAGGTCAGACAGCCACGGAATTACACACCAGAATCAGTGAGTATAAGTGATGAATTAAGAGACCACCCAGAAATGTAGATGAATATCAAGCGAGAGTCAAAGACTTAGCAATGGTAGGGCATGCGCTGGACACTGGGCACTGAATAAATCTAGAAAATGTGGATATTTTGAGTCGGGGACTAAGGTTTACACCACAGCAACTGGTGGCCGAGGCGGTGGAAATTGCCAAGCATCCCAGTGTGAATTGAATAGGCGGGGTGGAAACGGTAAGCGTGTGGAGAGCGATTTTAGATCAGCCAAGATGACACGAGGCGGTGTGCAGTTATCAGTAAATTGGTCTGAGTCCGAAAAGTACAAAATCCAAACAGGGGAAAATTTATTTAACCACCTACTTAACCCCAGTCTAATTGTCCTGCCACTCCTCAATGCGCACGGACAAACAAAATCTGTGAACTACACCTGAGGGGAATATTCTATTACGCTGTCCCAAGCCGGAAAAACTAGGCTGCAAAATCCTGATTCAAATTGACAACAAATTCTCCTAAACATTTTATCGTGTTAGTCATCCCCACTATCCAACAAAGAGGAAATTCAGACTGATCACGTCAGCTAGTCATAAGAAGTCTCATGGATTGATTCTCTGACTGTCTTAAAACCTGAACAACCTGGTAACTTACTCACTTGGTCTGACGGAGCTTTTGTGTCAAAAAGATGTCCAGCAATAAATCCACCAATTATCTACCAAACCTCTCTGAAGATAGATCGGGTGAATTTATTGGTAGTTGGTTTGATCAAGGAGCGTTCTGTCACCCATCCAACAGCACACCGACGAAGGGTGACGAAACGTTCGCAAGCCGATTACCAATCTCGGCAAACAAACCGACAGCTAATCTGCTTCATGGTTTTCTACCCGTAGCACCATTCATCTCCAGTGGTGTACATTCTATTAGATGACCAGTTGCTCACCGTTCATTTCTTACTCGAGAGCACTTGAAGTTCAATAAAGCTAAGACAGCGTTCCGTTGGTGTACCGATCTGTAGTTCAGCCAATTTTTTTGACGCGAAACAATTAGGGTTGCATTTCAAATCCCCTTTGCTGTTTAGACAACCGGATTCATAGCAAACACCAAGAAATGGTAAGTTGCGTTTTCTAACAAAAAAGTGTCTATCACCGTTCCAAGTTATATCTCTCCGATCCGCACGTCTTATTCCAAACAACTTACTAATGCCACACACAAACGCCAAATTTTTGGACAAATCTGTGCGTAACTCTTTAGGAAAATCAGAAGTGTTGTGGAAATTCTTGCGCACAATCACACGTACCTGCATATTTTTATCGTTTTACCCAAATCCTGACGGCTGGTGACGAACGTGATTTAACAGGATGAAATGTAATCACCGCTAAAACAGAGTGGGACCATGTGGAACCAGTCCCATCTTGATATAACTATGAATGTGCAGTCTCGGATTGAACTGCCTAGTAATGAGACATTGTGGAAACCAAATGTTAGTTAGATGTAATCAGTGAAGTTCACAGTTGTCCAAAAACCGTTTGAAATTTACTTTGGTAGCATGGGAACGTCTGATGCAGTGAAGGTAAGCTATTGCATTCTTGTCGTCAATAGATAATATATATTCGGAGCTAATATTCATAGCTTTCACATGAGGTGTTCAGTTTGATCACTTGGTCCACTCCTGGAGACAATTTTAACTACTACTACTACTACTACTACTACTACTACTACTACTACTACTACTACTACTACTACTACTACTACTACTACTACTACTACTACTACTACTACTACTACTACTACTACTACTACTACTACTACTACTACTACTACTACTACTACTACTACTACTACTACTACTACTACTACTACTACTACTACTACTACTACTACTACTACTACTACTACTACTACTACTACTACTACTACTACTACTACTACTACTACTACTACTACTACTACTACTACTACTACTACTACTACTACTACTACTACTACTACTACTACTACTACTACTACTACTACTACTACTACTACTACTACTACTACTACTACTACTACTACTACTACTACTACTACTACTACTACTACTACTACTACTACTACTACTACTACTACTACTACTACTACTACTACTACTACTACTACTACTACTACTACTACTACTACTACTACTACTACTACTACTACTACTACTACTACTACTATACTGGGAATGTATAATTAAACATAACATTACACTACTTACAAGGTTGCTGAAAACTCTTCGATCTTATGAATAGTGTATTACGTCCATACATGTATCGCGCTATCTCGAATATCGTAGCAACTGAAACATGAGGCGGCCTGGTGCAGCACATTCAGTTGCCTGGAAACATCACAAACGAGAGATTCAGATGGGTTCCAGGTGGGTCTCTCGAAAAACCAAATTTGTTTGCAAATGAGTGTGTTTCGCTAAACATAATTTTCTTTCGACTTAAAATTACTTATAAAGTTACTGAAGTCTCCTCGGCTGCCCACTACTGCATAGGCATAGTCCCTGAGGTTACAAAAACCATGCTTCTTAAGTAAGCAGTAACTTGTACGCAGGTGGTAAAATGCACACAGTTGCAAGTTAATTTGATGTTACCGGAAGGATCAAGTGGAACTCAGCCGAAAACCATGAGCACGAGATTCATCTCGGATTCACTTAGGTCTTACAACAATATCATATTAATACGGTAATTTGGTGTATTTTGTCGGAAACAATATTTGTACCAACTGAAACAAATGCAACGCATTCCATGCCGTCTGCAGCCGTATGAATAAAAACGCTAAGATTGTAGTAAGTGCAGTTTTTCAGAAATTTGTATTTGTTTATATCCATGTGCGAATGTTGTGAAGTCGTTTCGTCTGATTTCTTCTATAAAGACCAATCAGGAGGCTTATGAGTGATGAATCGTCCAGAAGTTATCGCGGGATTAACTCCTCTCCCAGGCTCCACAACCGACGAGTTAGCGGAATACACTCATTTGCAAACAAATTTGGTTTTGCGAGAGACCCACCTGGAACCCAGCTGAATCTCTCGTTTGTGATGTTTCCAGGCAACTGAATATGCTGCACCAGGCCGCCTCATATTTCGGTTGGTACGATATTCGAGATTTCGCGATACATCGCGATACGAGAGCGAAACCTTTTCATACACCTTTTAAGGTGTATGACACAATACGTTAAAGCTGACAGAATTCTCGGCTGTAAACCCATAAAATGGTGGCTTATTTCATCATTTATCTCCAGTTCAACAAGTCTTGCCTATATACTTTGGTTACTTATCGCTCATTCCCTCTTCTCAGACCGTCCCCTAAAGGTGTGGACACCATCGAAAATCTGAAGTACAAAATCTTTCATCGCCTCGGGATTGAAGCAATCGAATTCGAAGCACGTGAGTCCCAGAAATCTATATCTCAGGAAATCTGCTTTGTGCGTAGAAGAGTTGAGTTATTCTGAGGTGAACACATCTTATTGTAAACGATTACTCGTCTACTTAGGTTTTCTTCGTTGTCTCGCGATTTCGGTGCCATCTACAATAGAACATGGATAATCTATAAGCTATCCACAGGATTACACAAACTCCACCAGATGTGACACTTTGTACGCGCTTGCTTTCCATCGATACCAACCGGATCCTGAGGACTAATCAAGCGAAACGGATCAGTGAACCTAGAAAGAGCTTTTGTAAATTAAGGGATCTGTTTAGTGATCAGGAGAAAGGACTAAAAGACCAGAGAGCGAACAACTTCGTTCTTAGCGCTGCTTCACCGGCCAAGCATGACGCAAACTTGGGTGGAAAAAAAACCAGGAAAACGGCACAAGGTACGGTAATTAGTCGGAAAAGCTACACAGTAATCAGATGACATGGAAACATGTCCGAACACACCGAGGTCACCTGCCCCATGTGAGTTCCAGGATAAATTAAGGGCTCCGACAAACCGTCTGTGGGCACAGAGACTAAGTTTTTACAGTCGCATGACAACAGTCTCTGCTGCTGATAACAGGCTAGAATAACGATTTGAGGGGCGAAATTCGTCGAAACGCATGACTGCCAGCTGAAAAACACCATAAAGGTTCCTTTTAGGCCAATCCCAATAGAGCTCCTAAAGTCCTTTAAATTGTTCTTGAGAATTCAACTCTTTTCTTACCACATAACTGCTATAGAAGTAATTTTACTACGCGAATTATCGACATTCCTCAGATTATTTCCACGGTTCTGCTTCTGTGTTTGTAGGCGAGGCAAACGATGGAGATCAGCTGGTGCAACATCGCGAGTTACGTGATAAAAAAGACTTGGCACTGTTAGCTGAGATAGAACACATATCTGGTAAATTGGAATACCGGCATCACGTGAGTTGTCTGAAAGTCGAAATACCATAAGGTGTACTTTTAGTGGATTATTTAATGAAAAAGTCTACTTTACTAATAGTTATGCTGTATTATTAATTTATATTCTTCTATCTCCCAGTCGTTGGACTCCCAGTCGTCGGCGTTGAACAGGTAGATTAATCCCAAAAACAAAAATCGACACGCTTAAGTAAGATTCGTTTCGCTCTGCAAAACCACCTCTTTTTTGGTGGTCATGGTCAAAACTGAGACTGAAGAAGAACACATTTATCACCCCCCCCCCCATGGAGCTGGCCCTACTTCTGAGGAGCTTTTATCGGGGATGCTTTTGTATATAAATTACTATGCTGGGTTCATAACCTGTGAGCAGAGATCGTATTCTTTAATACATGTACAAGCCCGTGCACATTGTCCGTGAACACAGTAAACTCAGAGAAAATACTCCAGACGAAGATAGACCGATATGTACTACTACGGTCGCTATGGGTTGAACGAAGATTCAAGTTATCTTAAATTTAAGTCCGAAATCCCTCGGAGGAAAGGCTTGTACTGGTAAGGCCATTCTATAGGCAAGAAGTTCTTCCCCATTGCGGTTCGACGCTGAGAATCCATATTCTCTGAGAAATCAGGAACAGGCATTCAGATAACTGTTTTATTCTTCAAGATGAAGCGCACCAGTGAATATGCTTCATAGCATTCATCCAGACTTGTTTAATTTGAACAAGTCTTGCTATAAGCATAGTTGATATAGGGTGTGTTTGGCTGAATCGATAATGTAGCACAAGGTCTGCACAGAGCACGATTTTAAGAAAACTTTACAATTACAACACTGGTTGAAGGATGAGGTGGAACAACACCAACCAGCTCGGTAGCTGACTTTTCATTCCGGTTAGTTGAGCTGTTATACGGAAGAACGCTTTCATGATAGTTCTTATCTGAGTCCATATGGGTACAAAAACTACTTGTTCTTGAGTACTTAGCTAACAAGATTTGAGAGCCGCTTTACGGGTTCAGCATGCTGAGTCAATGTGTGCATCAGGACAAGGTAGTAATATCGAACGTTTAGGACAGACACCTCAGGCGAAATGCGAAATCCATTTCGGCTCATATAAGAGCATCCAGCATAGCATTCAGTTACCTACATTCCGCATCAGAAGTCCACCAGTATACCATCTGCAGGTACACAGAACTTGCAACGATCCCACTCCAGGGAGATTATCTCAGAAGCCCGACAGAATGCATTCTCTTCTGCGAGATAATCCCTATTGGAAGGAGCTGTAGTAACTGTGTTTTCTTTCAAGAGGTTACTGCCCGGAAAAGAATACCTCGGCCTTTCGAGAACGTCCACAGATCAAACAGTCTCGATAACAACGAACCCAATATTAATTACAACGATATTTTGATATTGGCGTAGAGAAATTGATTTGCCGAGTTGACGAGTAAAAACTTTATCAATGAAATAGTTTATCGTTCATACATATTTGCACCTGAGACGTAGTGTGTACAAAAGGACAATATCGGGCCAAGAAGAAACGAACCAGTTTACCTTCCACTAAATGAATTCTAAATGGCCACAGAACTACACAGAAAAGTGTAACCATTACACTGTTTCAGACACCATAACATCCAGTTTGTGTCACCTGATTTAGTGTTACATACAAAATTGGTATAGTCGTTTGGCCTTTCATATAATTGTGATGTACTTTATTACCCATTGGAAGAACATAAATCACACTGGTTCCATGACAGCGGGGTACAAATAAGAACAGCGAGCGACAAACACGCTTGTGATGTTTGTTTCTTAGTCGCTTTCTGTTTGAAAGGAACAGAATAACACCCTCAACCCAGTTCTGAAGGATGAAAGCAAACTCTGAGCTTCCGAGTTTTAAAGCCGACCACCAAAGAACAAACGCGTTAATTTCAAGCGGTCAACAAGGTCGGTCACTGCCAGTACTTGTCTGCATGGACACCGTCCTTTTCTTCTACAGGAGGCATCAAGAGTACAAGGCACTCAGTAGACGATGCTAGATTAATATTAAAGCAGTGACGTTATTTTCGTAAAGCCATTTTTCAACCCGATTGGGTGTATTCTCTGCTCCGTAACTACAAAATTCTAGTAACCTGCAAATAAAGCTACAAACTTATTGTATGAAAAATGACAAACGCCACGGACTTGGATCACTGCGGAAATGCACTATCCACGCGAAATTCCACTTTGAATCCACCCCAAATTTCACGTGTGAGCTCCTGTTTCTTAAAACATTTGCTAAATGAATTACTACTCGGATTGATTGGTGATTATTTTTTTCTCATCATCAGGAGTTGGATGTTGTTGTGCGACAGTTATACCAATCTGTACAGCAAGAATTGGAAGATCTTCGGACAGCTCGGTACACTTCCTCGTCGATGCCAAAAAACCTGTCCGTGTTCACGGCAACTATGAAGTACGTAACTCGCGCAACCCTTATATGTAACACAATCCAGAAAGCATACATTTTGTAGCGTGACATTCCTCATTGCCGTCCACTTCAAAGTTAACGTAAAGTACTTCTGTGTTTCAAGATGGGGGAAAGATATTTAAGTTCAAGAATTCTATGAGCCATCGAAGGCAAAGTGCAAGCCCACGGCATTAGTCCCCCGTACTATAAGGAGTTCAGATACCCTTGGGTAATGAATCACCAACCGACAATGAAGCGCTGGTTTACTAGTGAATATAAAAACTACTCTCAAAAGCTTTGTTGTGTGAGATCTGTTAATTTGTAAAACGGAAGCACAGTCATTCAAGGCTCATTTGAATCCGTGAAAACTGTTGTTTAATTTTTTGTTTCAACTTTGTTTCAACTCTACGGTTCATCGCTACTGGGTTATAAACACAAACGGAAAACTTCTGAGCTAATTGAAAAATGCTGAATTTACAACAGACTATCTTGAAACTCCCTGTTGGATGTCTTATTCGCTGATGTATCTCAATGTTTTGGACTGATTGCAATCCTTCAGTGGATGCGTAAAAACCTATCAGGCTTTGTCATACCTAGGAGATGCAGAAGGACAGTTCCAAGCCTATGAGTTCGTTGCTGTTTGCATCTCTGCGCGAATCCATGACTGATGAAGTAAAACATTCTAATTATTCGCCAGCGTTCAATTGGTTTTCGTAGTAAGTGAGTAGCTGGTTACAAACGAATGTTCAAATGCAGCTGAAACTCTCCAGTTGTGTAAAAAGGTTGGCTAGTGATTATTTCTTTGAGAAATAGCGTGGAATTGCTAAGCACCCGACGAAACCCAGTAGGGACGCTTTTTAAAATCTGACCAAAATATTACCATAACGAGGGATATTACTCAAAGGGTTTTGAAAACTGAATGTATTATGCTGTGTGTTCCATTCCTAAACCATGCTTGAAAATAACCCCAGTTCAGTCAATTTATGGTCCATAGTGTGCAGATCTGGAGGATCTTCGTGTAAATTTAATTCATTCAATGTAGAACTGTCTTCTCACAGTAAGTAACTATTCGCATAGGGGTTGTTGGCCAATGAACATGACCCGGGTTTTATTCCCAGGGTTTCTTTCCAACTGTTGTTCTGTGGATAAAGCCACAGATAGTAGATTTTTCTTCTCAAGTGTAGGTGGACTTAGTTTGACAGGTCTCCCATTCTGCCGCGTTTTATTCACTTTTCTCCTAAACAACATCAAGGGACTTTCATTTACGGTCACAAGGACCTGTAACTGATGCTCATCTGTCCGCGTTCGTACGTGAATCGAATTGCTGAGTTCCGACTCGGAGAAGCTCCCTCAGCAGTCTAACTATTCCAGCCAATGACTCGTCAAGCAGAATGAGTTTGCAATCAAAGCACATCTACTAATGTGTCGACAGTTGATTTCAGTTAGTGATAAATGCTTTATTTATACAGATGAATACGCAGACGCCCACAGTGTAACTTCAATCCAGGCCTTCTTCGAAGTTATCAACTAAGTGACAAGTCTATTTTTCATATTTTCTTTGCCGATTCGATTGATATCGGAATTTTAATCGGATTCGTAATATTAGAGAAACAACCAATCTTGATAATGGGGAAAAAACAATAGTTGGCCTTAAAGTATTCCATCTATTCAACAATTGCAGACAGCTAGACAGCTAACCATCAGGAAATCGAATTATCTGAGTGGCCTCAAGTTTTTGCTCTTGATTTTTCACAACTTTTGCACAGGAGCTGATAAATTACGGATTTTACTATGCTATTATTAAGGGAAAGAGTTACTTTTTCAAGAAACTAACCCATTGCGAGTTTTTTTATCCTATCACTACTAACTGTCGCACAAATGACCCTGCTATATCCATCAAAACAAAACGCGCACTTGGTACATTTAAACACGCGGTTACTACCTAAATCTAGTGCATATTTTCTTGTGCATATTTTCTATATTGAAGAAAATCTACTTCAGTGTTGGATAATATACCAGTCTTACAGTGCAGAGCTAGTCCGGCTACGCAATCATTTTGCATTGGTTTTAGTTCAGTTTCCGACATCGGAGCTTCAATCAGCCAACTTTCACATGCTTTATAGACCAGTTATCCTTGTTTTTATTTTTGAGTAAAACAGGCCCACTAGGTTTTTCGAGCCTGTAGTACGGTTTCCGGTGAAGAGTCCTTCCGATTACTGACTATTCGTCACAACTGTCTCAAGTGATGATGGTTGCTCAAGTGAGTCTCCCGCCAAAAACCAGACTGGTGTGCGAATGTGCATATTTGGTGAATTTCGAGCAATTTGGGCTCTGAGATTGACGGAACCTCGGGGATTGCGCCTATCTGAGGAACCTCAGGAATGGTAAAAGCGTATCTGGGTTACTGAAGAGTTTTCAGCAACCTTATGTGTATTTTTCTAAGCATCCTGGTTGTTATATGCGAGCAAAATATGCCACCTAAGACTGCTGCAGTGCAGTTTCAGTGGCGACTCGTTCCGGTCGATGACATTTGGTCACCGCTGTTTCAAGTAATGCTGGTGACCATGCAAGCAAATAACAATGGTCTGCCTTGTGTTACGGTGAAGCGCATCCCTCAAACATACAACTGATTCCGTATAATCCCGTTAACTTCGTAAACAGTTGTTCTTCCTATAAGGACCAATCTCTGAGGGATCCGAAAAGTGGTAGTCTTCCAAAGGATGCTACAGATATCTGCACATATACCGGGATATTGACAGCTCAGACGCGTTCATTGGTGATTAACTGGCCGCTGATTTGTTCGCTGTGCTCGGCAATTGGCTCGCAAACATTTCGTCACCGGTCGGCCTAACATCACCATGCACTGCTAGTGTAGCCTCTGTTGGTGACGAAACTTTCGCAAGCCAATGGTCACCTTACCATGGTGACTGAGTTACTGGTCGTGTTAAAACCGTGGTTTGAACGCGCTAAGCGCATAATATTATCCCTCAACTGACTTAGGAATAAATTTACTGTCTTTTATACAAGACTGTTGTGCGAAAAACTGTCGACAAACCCCGAAAACACCTCAGTTCTTAGCGTAGTAAACAATGTGAGATCATACATTCTAACTAATCAAACGGAAACTTCCAAAACCGAATCGATGTAGCAATAAACTCACACTTCACTGGTTCCTGATTCGGTGTTTCATCTCGATTTTGTCCCATACTTGCAATTTTTTGTAATATTTCAACCAACTGTTAATTTCTTCTAACCAATTAATCGTCCTGACACTTTCAGATGGCTGCATTACTCAAGTAATGAACCAAAACCATTGTATCGCAAAGTGACCACGCACCTAAACTCGGATGAATGAATGTCAGACTAAGACGTTTGTGGTTGACTTAAAGCCACGCATCTGGACTCCGATTTGTCCCAAACGTCACGTTTTGCCTTTAAAGGATCCTTCTTCCGAGTAGTTTGACTGAAATGCCATGCAAAAATAAGGTATATGTACGGCTTCCTTCTGTTACCACAGTTGATGAATGACAGCCAGTCTGGTTTGGAGGGGAACAGGTGGCATCAAATGGCAGTAGTTGGATGATCATTCGTAAGCACTAAGTATGGACGGTAGCTGACAGACTAGACTTCACGCAGACTGTCATTGGGTCTGATGTCACTGAAATGTAATTATGTCGGATGCTTATGGAATTCGTACAAACCCATTTCCAAATTTTTACCGAGTTCTCTAAAGCTGAGGAAAATAAAGTATTCATAGAACAAGAACAATGTCTGCTGGCATTTGCTAGTGATAATTAGCGCGCTTTCGCGTAAAAAGAGTGCTTAGTGAACAACCACACTACCGTTTTCCGAAAGCCTTCTCTATACGTGCCACGTGCCTGAGACAACCGTACAGGGGGGTGACTGTATACCTTGACTCAACACACAGATGAAAATTCTTATTTGATGCACAACGTGTGCACATTTATTTTTTTCTACGAAACAACTACTCACGCCTCCAACTTCTTCCACCTCCTCTATCTAAGACTCATTTTGAACAGGATTTGTCTGAAGACGTCAAACAGCTCAACTCAGATGGCTGCTCAAGATTTCTTGCTAGATACACCTCCTTTGGGCATAATGCTCAACGCTTCAAAAAGTCAACCTTGGCAACACGACAGTACATACTGAGCCAGTGAGAATTTGCCCCAAGCTTAGTTATCATGTAGTATGAATGCCTGGTATCAGAAACGAATTAGTTGTTCAACAGTGGTCAGGACTACACATAGTCATACAGCTGCAAACGATTTGCGTGGAGCCGAGTAAGGTAGTGCTTGAAAACTCTTGGTACTGATGTGTATCCAACAGGCAGAAATCTACTGAGAGCCAGCAACCGATCTACGCATGCTGGTGAGGAAATCATCATTGGAAGCAGTTCTTTCACACCAATATGCTCGTATCATCCGTTTATTCTTCCCAGTTTCAGCGGGATGTTCCACTTCCTTTGGACAAGTCTTTAGTATACCAGGTTAAAATTGGTATAGTCCACCGTTTTCACAGAAACCCAGCATACGAATTCAAAACATCTTTATTTTGGATTAACTACGCATTTGGCATTTGGATTGGTGTTAAAGTCACGCACAATTCAATCTGTTTTATGGGTGTTCTCAGTCGTATTCATTTAGAAAGCACTCGGAAGGACAGGTTTAGCTGCCTTGGTTTCCGAATGTGCGCTTTATTCTACAAACGTTATGCACATCACAAAGGGCGAGACAGGTGTGAGCTACCAAGAGTTTTAACCCATCGGTAGCGCTCTACCAAAGAACCATCTTTCATTTGATTATGTGTTCCTTCACTTCAGGGAGGGCATCGAACGCTATGAGCTTACATTCCCCACTCAAGCAAAGCGGAAGGAATGGGAACGTACAGTGATGGAGTTGAAACGGCAGCTGAGTAAGTTGGCAGCTAACATAGTCAAAGTTGGTCTTTCGGTAGTTTTAGAAGATTTTACTGTCCGGCAAATGCTATGAGTGATTCTTATGTGGCCGCCTGATGAGCCCCATTTGGCTCGGATTTGTGAGAGCCTACATCTCTGAAAATAACAGTTCGTTAGAATGCGCTAAGCTTTGAGCTCTACCGATAATAACTGACTGGTGAGGGAAGTTCTCAGGTAGTACGAAGTGTGATTTCTGATTTCGGGTCATAGTTCACTGACTCGTAAAAAAATTCACAAAATTTGCGGCTTTGATCCTCTCTCTTTCAGATATTTTAGTTTAAACCACACTAGCCTTCCGATTTGCGATGAGGTTGCTCGACCACCTTATGTTTTACACACAATACGTGGGTAGCTGAAGGAGGACACTGCCCATATAATTAAGTTGAAGCGCAGAGGAACATACAAAAAACATGCCAATTTGTTTTTTTGGTGTGTGAGATCCGTCCAAAGAGAGACAACTATCTGTTAGAAGCGTAGTATCCTCCTTCCATGTGTAGCTCTCTCTGGGCAGTTTTGTACACAATAAGGTAGCCTAATCTGGGTGGTTTGACGTCAGCGGATTGTCACACAAAACCCCTGGTATTCCCAGGCTGAAAAATACGGATCCTGTTTAGAAATTTGGAGGACCGCAATAAGGAATTCAGCATAGCATTTGCATGTTTCTCTCTGCAACTGTTCACATTTGTTCTAAGACGAGTCTTAGCTCAAAGTTACTTGATCGGCTAACCTTGAATAGTTTTCAGTCTAGGTGATGTGATGTAATACATATGGTCTTATTTAAGTTTACCTTCCTAAGCAGCTTCAAACGAAAAACCATTACTAACTTCAGAAGTAGTGACCGTGTACCCTAAAACGCGTACTGTCAAACTTGTGCATTTTGATAACCGAACCATGATTTGCTGGCACACGCACAACATCCATGATGCAGAATTTCGTTATTGTGAGATAAGCTTTTTGCGGATGATATCTTACATGCTTCTACAAATGGGACTATCTGAACAGTCGGCCACAGTAACCAGAATCAGCATTTCGATAAACAGAGCCGACATTCAACTGAACACAAACACACATAATATGTTGCAAGGGCGTATCACTACCGACCGTCCCTACACTCCATCATCCCCTGCACACCACCATTGTCCCCCATGAGGAACGCCGTACTGGAAATTTGTAGAATACGCCCATCATTTGACCCCAAGCCGAACAGTGCTTAATGCCCTTTACACCTCAAGTTGGGTTTGTTTGTCGAATGGAATCGATAACTGAAACTGGACAATCTACACGTAGTTAGATTGCTTGGTGTAGTCAGCTGCTGTTTAGAACAAACAGCATAGTGAACAGGGATATCATTCGGTTGTATGAAGACCTACAGTGTGGTGTAAAATTGCCTATACAGACTGAAAATTCATGGCTCGCATCGCTGTAGCCTTGAGAACAATCAGCCTTAGCCGCTGCAGCTCGATTGGATGCAAATTTCTCCTGCGCACTTATTGAGGGGTTGGCAACTGTCCATCGATTTACGTCGTTCACACATTCACATCGCGAGCCAAGTGAAAACATTTTGGAATGACTAATAGACCCAAACAGTGTTCGGTGGTAAGTGAGTCATCATTCGACGCAAATGCCCTTTTGGTTCGGCGTAAAGAAACACATCTACGCCTATAACCAGGTCCGTGCAATGCACCGTAATTAACAAACCAAATGATTCAGATTGCAATAAACATGGGTTGAACCACAGGTGTTTTCTGACGCAACCGATTCGCTACCGACCCACATGTGTTTGTTATATATCAACCTACAATTGTTTGATATTAATTCCAGATGCGTTGAGAGATAACGAAACAATCAGTGCGTTGTGTATTTTTCCCTAAGGAGCCTATGGTTTTATGGCTTCATCTCAACGACGCGGCTGCAATTTTTGATCGGTTTGCTGTTCACATTTGTTGTAAAACATAAAACAAGACGTTAAGAACGCCCTTGAATATGAATAATTCAAAATTACGTTGTTGAAGTATTTGGGTAGAGTCAATCTGAAGAGGGAAGGGGAAGAATAATTTTCGATGCAGAGCCGCAGTCTGGGACGATACTATTCCAAAAGTGATCCTATGGATTTACATACCAGTCACAGAAGGAGTACTATTCTAGTGTTCTTTGAAAGCTTAAAAAAGAGGTTGTAGAACTTTGAAATGTAAATCAAAAACAGGAGCACCCTAAACATACCAGAAACAACGCAGGCACTGTGAACTTGTGAAAAAAATCTCGAAGACCATTTCGTAAAAGCATGATTGTGTGAAAACTTTTACATAGCCATGCACAAAATTGCCACCAAACATCCATCGGCTGTCTAATCTCCATAATTTGTATTTCATATTTAACACTCGAAAATGGAGCCTATGACCAGAAAAGAATCTCACCTCTTCATTTTTTCGCGGTTTTTATAGGCATTACAAAGTGTACTTATCTAATGTGAGTGGAATTCTGGCGGTCATGTTTATAGCGCCTTCGTGTGCCCTGATGAGGACTGGAACGTACGTAAAATTTACGACTGGATCAGTTGTTACCAGTATGTTCATCGGTAACGTGAGACCACTGTGTTAGCCAGTTTTTGGTCATAGAGATTTAATGGAATTTTTCGTTCAGATGCCACAGCAAAAGCAGTTGCAATTTGAAAACGAAAGCTTGGCTACATCTGTGACCAGTGATTTCCTCGGTATTTGATGACCCTCTGAGAACACAGTTCCTCTGGCTGTTACGAAACTGATTGTCTGTAAAGTCGATGCTTTGTTTGCCGGTGAAATCGATGCGTGAAAATGGATTTGTGGGAACGTCGGTTTAGTGATATTGGAAAGGACACAAAAGTTCCGATAGGAGTATGCTGCTCCTGGAACTTTTTCCAAGTTCGCACGCACGTTCTTGCTGCACAATCCAAAAGAAAGCAATTGATTCTGAATTAAATGATTGCCAGAATGCTGTTCGCATAGGTTTGTCGGATTTCACGAGTTGCCCGATTCACGGCCTGTAGGTGTTCAGTTTGAAAGGAAAGCGGCTGCATATAGTAAAAACCAAAAGCCCTGCTCGTACTGAAGCTATTGCTTCAGTCAAAAGTGACTACATCAACGTAGGCTTGCTCATCTCTGGAGTTTTATTTGAAAACTAAATTTGGAGTAGATAATGGAGCTTCTCTACTGATTTTCATATCACAAACCCGAGGGAAAACTCTGTATTCAATGGCCTTGCTATCGTGCTACTTGTTCTGTTTCAGTCTCCTATCATGCCTTTCTCCAGGTTCTGTCAAACGAACGTCCCGGTTCTACGGAGCATTGGAAATACCTCGCACTTTATCAGGAATCCAGGTACGTCTTCCAAACGGGCAAATACTTTGTGTACATTTCATGTGTTGTTACAATGTCTTATTGACATGTTATCCGCAGAGATGTTATCCAGAACATTTCAACCGTTTCTGCTAGGTGGAAAACATGCACGATCGTCCAGTATAGTTGTTTGGCCATTTATCTAATTTGGCAACCGTATCTTCGCTATGCAGAACTTACAACATCATCTGTCACCTGACCAAACCCTGGCAACCCCCGCAACCCAACTGACTTGACACAATAGCGTTCGTTAACAGTGCAGCCTTTGAATTATGGAGCGCACCGGGATTCTGACAAGCCTGTTGCTTGCCTGATAGTATTGATTTACTTGCAACCGAGAAAACGATGAAATTGTATGATTTTGGGTTTTCTTGTAAATCCCTGGGCCACACTCCATCCATGTCCATCATCTAGATTGAGCCAACTTCTCTGTTTTTGTTTTCAAGGTTAAGAGAGGAAATGAATAGAATAAACGTTCCACAAACGTTCCACGTAGACGATCTTGATTGTCAAGAACTACCGGAAAAAAATAGGTTTGGAATCTCTGCTGGTATTATACGCACTCAGACCAAATGAAATTGTATGTCGTGGTTGTTGTGATACGTTCTGAAGAACAAGACTTGGATTATTGTTCTTAGTTCAGGAGTCCGTCCTCAAAAACTGTCGATTGACCAAAATGTTTTGAAAACAACAACAACAATGATAAAATAACCTTCCATGAGATATTTCTCTGAAAACTGTAGTATACTTGAGACGGACCTAATTCGGTAGTGTCCGCACGTTCTGCCATCAAGGGTTCACCAACCCAAATCAGACTAGAGCATACCTCAACTCGTTGAAATGTGTCCTGGAGCGACAAAAACATTGGAACAGCTACTCCGTTATCACAAAAATTCACTAGGCCTCCATGACAGCTTCGTCCTTCCGTTTCAACCGCAGTCAATTATTTGGAGCTGATCAAGAATTGATCGTTTTAAAAAGTTTTGGCAAAAGTTTAGTGGTCAGCATTTCGATTTGCATCCTCAAGCTAATTGATTAGGTTACCAGACTGATCGACTTTAGAAGTGGACGGAGTACCAAACAGTGATATCTTTTGCGACTACTACTCAGTGTTGCACATTGCTTGGAAGTTGTTGTTGGTTTTTATGGATGACCAAGTCTTACGACCTATGGGTCAGATAAATATGGGGGAAGCTGATATCATTCTGAGTTGGATTTTGTGTTTTATCCTTTTGTTTTAGAGCTATTTAGTTAACAGTGCTTCTTTGGTGTCGTCTACAAAATTTTGTTGGTCTCTTTGGGCCAATAACTAGTAAGACGATTAGGTCGAAGCAAAGAAGATAATACGCGGATTTCGGTAGTTTAGACTTCGTACTTTAGATCCACCAACTTCCGTTAAAGACTTTTATTCAATGGAAAAAGCACACTGCTAAGGGGACAACTCAGCTAATTCAAAACAGTTCTCCACAAACCTCTCGTTGAGATGCTTGGAGGTTTTTTTTCGGCTCAGCCGTTATTCCCTTTGGTCTACATGAAGTTCACAGCTCAAAATTTTTACACTTTTCCTGTCTGCACCATGTAGTCTGTACCATGCAGTCAATGTCTTGTCACTGCGGTCTGTTTGGTCAGTTTGATGGCTTACCCAGATCGCCTGCCGGAACTTTTTGCTCAGAGTCTGGAAGCTGAACAGCAGTGCATGATTGTTTTCCAAACATTTCTGAAATTGACCGCATAACTCTAGAATTATTTTACTGCTGCTATTCAGGCCGCGTTAACTAACCGAAAGATGACCACAGGTTACCTTATGTATACGTTATAAGTAACACTGTATGCAAGCCCAAAACTGAAAAACAACTTGTTTTATTAGTTTTCTGATCAGAGTTGTTCTCACTGCGAACATATCTAGGTTGACTAGTTCTATCTACCGCTTCGATATCAACTTGCTACCCTGGTAACACCTTCGTCATTCAATGCATAGCTCGGTGCTTTTGGGACGAACTGTCGAACCTAAAAAATTATCGGGCAGTCAACATTCCTCATCCGAGGTTGTAGAGCACCAAGTAACAACCAGCATACTGATGGGTAGACAGCAACAATGGCGGCAATGGAATTCTGGTTGAACCCAGCAGAGTTGCGTCCACCGTACAACTCTAATTGTGAACAATCAACCAAAATACGCTAGGTTCACATCTGAGAGTGCACGTCAAAAAAGACGAAAACGTGTTAAACTTTTCGGTTCAGATACTAAATTTGTCCGCCAAATTCCTCTGTGATGATATCAGGTGATCATCTTTACTCTACTTTTTCTCTTTCCAGTTGTCATGTGCTGCAGTGGTGGAAGTGGTTCCCCTCACAAAAACCAGTCCGCAAGAAGTTTGGATCTGCGCGGTGGATGGCTACACCGGCTATATTTGCCTTTTATCCCTGCATCCGAAACCGATGATCAATCTGAACGTCCCTTTGTCCGGTTGTAACTCCAGAATCACCTGTATTTGTGCCGTACCGGGCTGCACACACCCACCGTCCAGACGGTAATAGTTTTCCTGTATTCACATATGATTGTTACTTGATTTCGCTTTCTGAATGCTAACCTGGCTTTGCTGTATGTCCATCATGAATATCCGGTTAAGGTGGAAGCCAAAGGTGAGGTGGATTACTTGAAGAATAACCGCAATGCTCGGGACTCAGAAAATAACCGACATCTTCACTGTCCAAGCTTGTCAGTGAGTAGAGCGATTCTTTTTAAAACCCGACGCACTATGGCTCAGCTATCGACACGAGCTCTCCAAGTCATAGACTGAAGTTTAAACGGTGCCTTACTTTTTAATATATGTGTTCATCTTTGCCCACCAAGGACAACACTCTCACTGACGAGTGTACAGTTTGTGCTGCTCATAGATTGTTCGCAAGAAGTCGCCTAGAGGTCGCGGGTTCGAGACCAGTGAGAGGTGCGCAGCTGCTGGACGTCAGTAAGAATCAGACAGCTCTACAGTGTTTCTCATCTTTTCTGAACTCATTTGCAGAATGAGTTCTCCTTTAAATAAGTTCAAATCTTTCTGCCTTGTCAACAGTTTATATTGTGTATTTATTCAATTCTCCGCCGTTTTTTGGTGTGACAAATGTTGTCAGAGGTCCGATCACTTTTATTTTGTCCACGAGAAAATGATGATGATAATGGTGATTTTAACCATGAGAACAACTTGTGGACAGCGGAACCAGCCAATGTAGTTGATTGCTGTAAAATGGCTTACTAACTTTTCACGATATTCATTGAACTAATAAAGGTGATGGAATTTTTATTTCCAGCCCATCCGTAGTGCCCAAGAAGCCTCAACTCTTCTGTGGTACGCGATTGCGCCCAATAACCATACTCTGCGATTATACCGAGTGTTCCTCGTCCAGTTGACCGTTGATCCCGTTGCACCGAGAGTGTGGATAGTCTTACTCTCTTAAGGAACCACCAATTTTTTTACATCGGTTGTTATTGGACCTCAAAAAAAGGAGCATTTCCGACCGTTCCACAGAAAAGTGGATTCCGTCATGAGTGGTACTGCGAATAAATTTCCGGCTGGCAATAATCAAGATAGTTCTTCCTTAATAAGCAACTAACCAACTTGCTACAACTTCCGAGAAGAAGTGCTTTTAGCGTCCCTAAAGTTTTTCAGTGTGGGACGGCAAAACGTAGCAAAAATTCATATAAGACCATCAAACCTCAGCATGAAATATTTTTAACACCATCCAAGATTCATATTTCCTCATCTTAGTAAAGTAGGAGTTTACCTCACTTTGTCTTTAACCGCTCATGTAGAACCGCAGTTTACCAACAGAACAAGGTGAAAACAAGCTACCCGTAGAGTGATATTCTCATGTTAATCGAGATTCACCTGAAAAACCCAATGCGTCGATTCTGTTACATGTTACTAGCTCACTACACATCGAATCCACAACAGAAGCTTCCTCCGTTGAACGAGTAGACTCAGATAGAAACTAATACAACCATCGGTATGCCGGCCGGCTAAACAGTTCGTTCGGGTGCCTTTGGACTGACATAATGCGTCGTCTTAGCATGTTTTCCTTGTGAAATATTTTATTCTATATACGAATCTGTGCAGCACATGCTACCTCACCTCTGAACTTAAGGTGGTTTTCTTCCGGAACTGAAAGATCATCAGGTTAAAGACTTTGAATACGCTCGTTCTGTCTGAGTCGCAGAATACTAATGCTTCCGGTAGGCGATTTGTCCTCTTGTTTCTGCTTACAGAAAAATTGTCTGATGGTTATTTCTTCCAAATTACAAACAATTTGATCATAGGTCTTGATAACCTAGATTAAGCGAGTAAACTGACTGCCTGGTTTTGATACAAAAGAATATAGGTTCTCGTGACTTCAGATCACCCATAAGGCTTGCAAGCTTTCAGAAATAGGACTTCCAATATTTGAAGTAATCACACAAAACGAAACTACTCATAAGGTTGCTGAAAACTCTTCGACAGCCCACGGTGGGTTCTCTCTTTCTGGGGCTCATCAAAATGGCGAAGTCCTCGAGTTTTAGTCTTCCTTATGCCTTATTTCAACCCAAATAGTACAAAATTTGCGAATTACTCACGTGCACACCATTTTGGTTTGAATTCTGATTACACAGAAGTTCAGGGCGGAGTACACATGACTCACTGTAGGGACTTTTGCGAGGGAATATTTGTGGCGGTGCTAGCGCCAGTTGGTGCACGCAGCCTCCTAACTGGTAATGATCCGAACCACACTGGTGGCTTACTTACCCGTCAAGACGTCGCTTGGATGGGTAGGTAAGCCGAATGGCGGGGCAGAGTGAATTATTCACCTATAGCCTATGTTACGTATGTTCAAACGGAGGATGGTTGAATCTCAGACCACGTATCAGCTGCATAGTTGGTCATGGTGCGACTGTGTGCTTCTGTTTGTGTCCAATAGATCTGTTTTCTCTGCCCGAAACCGCTGTGTCAGTGAACCTCTAGGTGAACGGAAGCAGCGAAACTGGACAAACAAGGCGGAGTCGACAATGAGGACTCAATGGTAAATTGTTATACCAAACTACGTTGTTCCAAGGCATGTGTTCATAGTGTAAAGGTTAATATAGATCTGAATATCGCATGATGGTGCAAGTTAGGTTTTTAACCACAATCAAATTTTCGTCGAGGTGAGGTATCCGCTCATGTGTTGGTTACTGAGAATGAGCGACTAGGGGTGAAGTCAATATACTGTGGCACCCAGAAGATCACCAAACGTTAATGTTCTTTCAGGTCAATATTGCGGCACAAAAAGCCTTATGTATCCCATCCCTGGATGAGGGTGGTGACCAAAACACGCACCATGTTCATCCGTGCAATTCTGACAAAGGAAGACCTATTGCGCGGATGCACTTAGCTTGGTTCAAATGATTTTGCGTTCTTCAGGGTGATACGTAAAGAGAAAGGATGCAGCAGTTCAAGAATCAGTCATACTGGCTAGTAAAGGACGGTAATAGCTTTCGGAACGATGAAGAAACACGCCTAACCCTATCTAAATTAGTGCGGAAGAAACAAGTTGGCGAATCGTACCCCCTCTCTCTAATAGACTGCCGTGGCTTATTCTCACATAGAAATTCATGCAACTCTCAGTTCATCAAAATCTACTTAAAAAGTATGCCAAAACCACATGAGACTATACAGTTCCATTTCCTTATACGTGAAAGTGAACAACTTTTGGAAACCCTCATCGTGGCAACCATGTACTTCCTACAGGCTATCAGGCAATATCGCTGGAGCCAGTGGACATCACCGTACGGCCGGAGAAAAGGCGCGTCTATTACGGCAACGGATGACACAGTCAAGGTCGGAGGATGGCTTAGATGGAACTGCAGAAAGTCAAAGTATAACTGATCAGACTAAATCTGAACATCCGCTGCTACAGTTTGCCTCCAAATCAACCGACGAGTCGTTCACCGATATTTCAAGTATCAGTTCGACAGACACGAAAACCGAAGCATTGATGGAGAACCAACCGGCAGTAGAGGACACAGGTGTCTACCTTCCGTCCGCTGAACCTACACCACCCGATACACCCACCGCTAAACAGAGTCTGCAGGTGGATGTGGACAACGTGGGAACATTATCCACACCACATCCCTCCGATGAGACGTTATTCAAACCTGACCAAGCTACCTCGGTGTCCGATCCATCAACGTGCCAGTTGAAAGAACAGATGGTGAATCTAGAGTCATCGAAAACCGAAGTCGATCAGGTGGAAGGTGTGACAGCTACGCCGGTAGACACAGCAACGAACGATCCAGAAAATCCGGTGTCCGACGCTTCGGATTCAAGTGATGCTAGTGAGGCTGAACAAGATGTACAAGAAGAAACATCCACTTCAAGTCAAAATACACAAATGAATTCCAAATCAAACTCCGATGATCTTCCAAACCCTACAGTGGAAACGGAAAGTGAGTGTGATTTCAGAAAATTTTAGAACAGCCAAGCAACTGTTCTTTAACATCTTGTCATCACCCTAGGAATGGTATAGTCGTCAATTATCAGGATATAATGTATGGATTGTGAAATCGATCGGATGAATCGCCCCATGTCCTGGGAATGTTCACATGGCCCAACGTGACAATGACCACGTAAAAAAGCTGATTCGGTGTGGTGTCCGACCAAACATCGCATCAACTGATCACGTGTTGAACCACTCAGCTGATAGGTTTGGTAGACCTAGGACCGAAGAATTTGGTCACTAGAGATGCAAACTTAGGCAATATCGCGCTTCAATTACTCCACTACCAATTTCCTTCTGTCCAATCGTGAGTGAGTTTGTGTTAAAGGTTTTAAGGTTCTTAAGCTATATGAACTCTGGTTGCCTAAAACAGCTCGTAGTGGTATTTTCCAATACGAAATTGACCTGACCAAGTAACTCATGGGTAAAAGTATTCCTTCAGATCAGGAATGGAATTTCGGTTTTATTCGGTGCCCTGAAGGGTCATAATAAATTTACTATCCAAATCAGGTTATTTCTGAGACGGCTGTGTGCCGTATCATTTAACCTGCCAATCTGAAAGAGACTACAAACAGAGCCTGTAGGCAACCGGTTCAACAAAGTGTGATGCGAAACAGGTTAATCCCCTTTGCCTGAAATGCCTTCAGAGTGAATGCAGTTAGGAATAAGGTTTCCTCGAACTGCACTCATTTGCAAGCTAATTCAGTTTTGGCAATACACTTAATTGAAAACGGGGTGAAGCTCTGGTTTACGGTATTCTTCAACTGAATGTAGTACATAAAGGCCACCTCATGTTTCACTTGATACGATACTCGAAATATCGCCACGTGTATTATGCCGGTCCATTCGGTTGAGTCACAGTTTAAAAGAGAACCAGTTTGTGAGTGAGCGTACTTCGCGAATTGTATAGAATTTGGGTTCACACGGAAGAGACACACAACTCATGGACGGCAATTTATCAACAGCGCCTGTCTGACGAGCCCCAAGAAGGACTAAACCAGTCGTGAGCTGTCGGAGAGTCTCAGCAGCAGCCTTATGAGTAGTTTGTTAGGTCAGGAAATCATGGTTTCCCGTTTCGAAAACATTTGTTGGACAGTGAGTTTAGTTTTGGACAGCGCCTTGCTTTTGACACAAAAACTCCATCAGGACAAGCGGAGAGGTTAGTGAATTTTAAAAGCAAACGGAGAACAAACAACGAAGTCTAATCCAACTAGCTTGAACTAGACCGAGCGATAGAAAATACGTCGTCATTTTCAAACAATTGCTTGGGGCTTCCCTGAAAAAACAAAGTGGATTTTCTTAAAGAAGAGATACCGTTTAAATTAGAGTTTTTGCTGTACGGCACTGCATAAGTAGAAGTTTCTGCTGAAGGTTATTTCTCACAAGACACGGCTGTTGCCGTAATGCTTTATTTAACCGCCGTCTTTCTTCTCATAGCCTGGGCGTTTTTGCAGCTCAATTCGCTTGTCTTTTTGGCCTTTAAACAGCTCAGTCTGATAAAAGCTTGTCATGATCATTGTTGTTTAAACTTTTTCAATCAGGGGCGATTTTTCGTTCTCCCTAAGTGATTTGCATAAATATCCCTTAAAAATGTTACCGTAGAACAAAACAAGAGCTTTTTATCTTGGTTTTTACCTGAGCGCAAAGTAAAGAACAAATTACCATCCAAAAAAGAAAATTTAGTCCGCCACCGGCTGAATCCTCTAACCCACTTCGGTGTATTTTAATGTATAAAAGATCTTCCAAAACATCTCATGAGTAATCTAAGCCATCGTCGAAAGAGCATTGAGACTCCTTATTACCTCCTTACGAGCAAAAAGAACCGCCACGTATCATTCTAACAAAGACCTTTGAGTTTTGCGTAGACGAAACGCGCTAGCCATGAGGTCAATAAAATTATTGACAGCTTACAACTGCCTTCACCACTCCCTAAGTGGGTCCAAAACTTGTGTCCCACGGAAGAATTTCAACACATGTTGAAAACAGACTAAGATGTGCTTATACAGCATAATTTAGGATGCTGTCTGTATCTCGGTGAGTACGATGCAACTAGCTAAGTTGATAAACGCCCACTGATACCATACTGAATAAACGGAACATTCGGTCCCTCCATATAGTTGTCTTTCTCTGCACGATCGACACTGACGAGGAGTGCTGTTTTGGATGCTTCAGGGGAGTGACATCTCCTCGGACTTTATGTGTGTAGTAGCAACTATCCAGGGTAAAAAAAACAAATAGTCTCGTATACTCACTTCCACCAGCCTTATCAGTATTTTGTTTGTGGTGTCTTTTCCTTATATAGCACCGACACGAACTGACAAGAACCCGAGACTTCTGGATCCTCACCGTCCAACCATGTGGCTGGGGACGGAAGAAGGATGGTAAGTAATGGAAAGTTCGCTTTTCACCATTCTAGTTAGTGCATACCAGAGAGGCCCACACCACAAACGTAGAATACTAGATATTGCTCTGACGACCTAAATATCTTTCGATTTTCTCACTGGAGTGCCTCGTTGAAGCTGTCGTCTCTATTTAGGTGCAACTTATCTGAACGCTTAGGAGGCACAATATTTTTTCTGGCTTCTAATATCGGTTGAGTAAAATCACTAGACTATTTTAATACTAGACTACCTTGATCGCGGAGGACTTTCAGTGCTACATTGCAAAAGTACATAGCAAGATTTCTAGAACTGATTATACAAAAACAACCTAATGCTAATAGTACAGTAAGCTGTAAATCCACGGAAAAACCAAATACCAGAAAATTCAGTTGGATGGAAAAGCCGATTAAATATGTAATTTTAGAATCTTGGAATCAAGGTATGCGAACCACCCTGCATTTTCTTTAAATCCACAAGTAGTTCGATTGTCACTCACACTGTAAGAAGTGAAATTTTTCGCCTTGTTTGACCAAAGAAGATTTTTTAACCCACGCTACCCTGGTCACCCAAGTTGAACTGACTGTTTAACTGAAGTTCAGCCCGCCAACGAGCGGATGATTTATCGTTTCTCGGTCCGTCCGAGGTCCTGTAGGCTTTTTAGCTCAACATGTTGTTGCAGTACTTTCTGTATGTGTTGCAGTTAAGCAGGCATCAATCCTGAGAAATTCCTCAACTAAAATTGCAAAATATGTTTTCTAGTGACGGAATGTCAACAGACACTTGGAGTAATAGTTTGAATCAATCAGTATTGACTGCGTCGTGCATCTGTGGTCGTTAAAACAAGTAGCACAACTTGCCTCCTCAAAGGTTTACCACATTACCAATCAGCGTTTACAGTTCAAAGTAAGGCTATTTGTTTAATATCTGGCAGGCTTGTGTTTGAGTCTCACCTCGTTAGAAGCTTGTATATTTTTAGCGATGTTTCTATGATGTTTACTTGAAACAAGTCGAAGAGTGCAAAGCTTTGTGAACGAATTGACCCAAGATAGTTTCGTCCACAAACCTTAGGCTTTTCCGGTTTTCACGTCATCACATATCCACTCGAGGTGTTTGCTTGCTAAGCTATTTTCAACAACGCGTGTCCAGTTTCTAATTTTGATTGGGATCAGAGAGAATCTAGCTGGTGAACCTTAATCTGAACAGACCATGTTTTGAATTGGGTTATTCGAGATCTTCAGCCCCCATTTATCGATGTTTTGTAATTTGTTTTCAAACCATCTGACTCCGTCACATTTGTTGACTCCTGGAAAAGATACCCAACCGAATGGGAAACCAGCTCATCATCCATTCGAGATGTGAATTTCGGTTACTTCCATTCATCTGTGACTCTCTCCTTTATTACCACAAACTTAGGTCACGAACTGCGGTTGGCAGAATTTCACATCGACAACACGCCTTACTTGCACACCGAGATCGGGGTGGCTTAGCGTTTAAGGAGTGAAATTACTGAAAGTAAGGTCAATGGTTCAAGCCAAATACCGGCTGCTCGATTGCTCCTGTCTAGGTTTGGCAACTTAGCAGTACCTCAACCTTCTTTATTCCTTTGCGTTGTACCTAAAGAGTGCTAAGTTGTTTGTTTTCTTTGTTAGTACCTTATAGCTGTGCGCGGTACGTATTAGAGCAAGATCCTCTTTGTTTCACGAAAATCCCCTTACTACAATAGTATTTTCTGACTTATTTCAAGCTGTATAAAGGAATGACTGTGCTGTAGGGCACCTATCTTACGAAAGAAGGTAAAGTCACACAAGATGCGATTCAAACTGATGACACAGAGAGACGATCTTTTGGTAGACAGTGTTGCTTTCCGGATATCTGGACTACACGTCGCCAAGTCGGAACTAGTTATTGTCAACTGAACCAACCAAATCTCCTAAGATTCTTCAGATAAAAGGCGCAAGTGTACTTCTGTATTTCAGGGTTTGTGAAACTGCGTAGACATATGTCTAGCGAAACACATTCACACCGTTTTATTTGAAAAAAACATGATATTGTCAGAAATATAGCGATGTCTCAGTCCATACTTTATGCCAGTTTGCAGTCAAAATGTTTACTGACCGACCAGATTTTGTCAATTCATTAAGATCTTTCCGATGATGAAAACCCCTGCTGTCAGCATCATTTTTTTACGAAAAGCAAGTCGTTGTTGTCTCTTTCACCGGATGAATGGTTGTCGCCTTTGGATTATCGCTACCCTCATGGGTCGCACACTTTTTTCACACACTCTCTCTCTTTCCGTCTCAGTATTTTCATATTCTATGCTACGGATAACATCAAAACCAGTCGGCAGAGACAGCGCATCGATTTGTCTTCTGCAGTCAACAGCATTCTCCATCTGGATGTGAGAATATTTGTTGCCTGTGTGAATGGGGATTTCCTGGTCTACGACAGAAATTCAGGTAAGGTTTATGGGAAAACCGTTATTTTAGGACAATCAGACGATGGATTGGAGTTTTCCCTAACCTAAAAAGTTCCTGAACTGAGTGACAGCCTAGTGCGTTTTATGGAGAGGGGTTTTCTCTGCATGCGGTGCCCCATGCTAAGCCGTTCATGGATGACCAATCAATGGAATTTAATAGGACATTTTTTCTGTTGACTGTTTGCCAGTAACTGAATTGTTTCACACGATCGAGGAAAGTTTAGTTGTAACACAGTACTTAATAAAGTATGTTTATTTTCTTCTAAACAAAAATGCTCTCGGAGTTACCAAAACGTCTGTTGGATGGGACTCCACCTGTAGGGAAGGGCGACCGCCGAAAATCGCGCCGCACACTTTCTGAAGCCGATTATGGAAGCCCAGAACATAGTAAGGTGTGTCAAACAACCGTGCCGATTGTGCTCTAAAATATCTTGATCCGTTTGGAGTGAATATAACATGCTCAAATGCGCCTTCACATACACGACGGAGAAATATACGCGGAATCCGTACAACCTGATTCTTGGTCCTCATGGCCTGTTATTATCTTGCCCATCATTCTCAAGCCATCTAAAAAAACAATCAGAAAAAATATTTTTACCACAAAGATGTATTCTTTATTAACAACAAAAACGACCGTGACCACCTTCAACTTGACAAATATCAAGTTTTCCTCTCTTGATCCACCTTATGGAACAATTTCTTTAACCCCAAACCATATTGCAACCATCATGTGTTCCCTCGCCCATACTGGACCAAGCTATGAGCCGATTTCAGCCAAGTTGAGAGGAGTCCATTTATTTGCCAGATGGCGATACCACGAACACTGATTATCACAACAGGCATTTGAGGCGGAAGAGGGCTGGTTCAGTATGCAAAGAATAAAATCCTTACTAATTTTTCACTATGAACTACTCACACATTTTTTTACTGTGGATCACCTTGTGAGACAAGTTTTTTTGTACTACTTCGGAGTAAAATCCTCAGTATCACAAAATTCTGCACGGGATTGTGCAGTTTTCACGGTCCAAAAATCATCATCATCGACAGCATGACATCAGTGTTGAACACCGATGCTTCGCTGCCGTACAACCATGATTTATTTGAAAGCCTTATTGTGAAGAAAAAGAATAAAGATGGATGGGGAGGGGACTTATTGCTGTCTTATTACAATCATTCCGAGGTGCCTACACCTCCAAACACTCATTCAGGCAACCTGGATAGAAACTGACAACAAGATCGCCACTGACATCGGTTGGCAGCCATATCTTGCAGCGTCTCCAACCAGGCGCAGTGGGGATCACGCGGTCCCCATCCTAAAAGGCGAGTAGCACCAACAGCACCCAAGCGTTTCGTGATTTCTTTCATGCTCTTCTGCCAGGTCAAGGGTTGGCCACCTCTCTGCCTACGCCACTCTGAATTGGGCATGGAAAACAGCACTCTCTTCCGCAAACGATGACTAGGCATGCGCAACACATGTCCCAACCAACGTAGCTTCTGGTGCTGGACACATTCTTCTCTGCTTTAAATAATATCCTAGCCAAAATACTAGGATATTTCGCGTGTATTTCGGTGTGACGTCAATTTTTATCATGGGCAGCGACATCAAAGAGGAATTCACACTGGTTTGTGTCATTCTGAACAGTGTTAATTCGTACCACCGGTCAACTAGACATTCAAGCGGAGTTTAAGGATGAATACAGACTCAGTGTCATATTGAGTTTATTCCGTTCGTACAAGCCAGGCCCATCGTGGGAGGTGATGAAGGCCTGAAAGGAGGTAACCGTGAATTCTCCGAACAATGAATAACTGTCAGCCGGATAACCAGAAAACTGCAAACATTTTGGGGACAGTAACGCAAAATTTCGATTGGACACACTTTCACCACTCGGATTTGAATTGTATAAGGCACAGTTTGAAACATTTCCTTTTTTGCATCATAATTCTCAGTTCAATTCTGGCTCTTTTTTGCATACTCTGGTTCGAAAGTGGAATACCGATCGGTTTTTTGTCCATATACGTGACACGCTCACAGGCAAAAAGGTATCACCACTTACAGATTTTCCTCCTATGGAGCTGTACTGTCAATCATTACATTCTGTGTTTTGCGGTTTTTTCGAGGAACGGTTCTTCAGCTACCAGCGAACTTTGTCCGTAATCGCTTCAGAACAACAGTGTAAGGAGACAAAGCTAAAAATGAATGTTTCAGAACAGATCCTTCATAACCATTCTTACAAGTGAAAGTACCAGTTAGATTTCAAACATATTTTTGCCTTTTTTGCAGAAAAGGCCAACGATTGTTCCAACCAGCTAAGGATAGTAAAAAAACGTTTTAACAACATCATCAACCTATTCGGTTTCGCAACATCATCCTTAGCTGCAACGGCTGTAAAGCCACTTTGAACCTAGAAGTTCTGTGTGTTGGTGCTCTCTTAGTGCACCAGGAGGTTGATTTCTGGTTGGCTGTTTTTTATAAAGGATAACTTTTAAAAAGAGAATTCTTTACAACATGTTTCGCCCACGTGAAACTCAATTCGTGTTTATTTTAAGGAGAGTATTTTTTCTCAGGAGATAGTTGGGTGTGACGAGCATTAGACCGTGCGATTTGAAGCGAACCCGACTATTAGTCTCTAAGTAAGACCAATGATTCACGTGTTTGGTTAGGTTTTACCAGCTGGCCATCTTTAGAACCTACGGACGAAGGATCAGCTTGAACGATACTGGTCCCTGGGATATGGCGAAACCGATCAATGAATTCTCCTACTGGGCACTGTGGACAGGTTCTGTATTCCACGGAACTTATTGGCGACGCATAGGATAATCAATTTTGCACTCGACTGCTTTTCAAGCTCAGCGTAATTCAGCAATATTAGCCAACGTGAACCATTTCCTCCAAGGTTGGTGTGCACTTGTCGCATGTCACCCCAATCACACCAAGCAGTCAGTTTCGTTCACACGCTGATGAAGAGTACATCTAGAGAGCAGGACTAGGAAACCCACATCCACCCGGCTCCTAGTCGACCAAATAGATCACACGTGCTATACACGGAGAACTTTAATTTATAAGTCTTCTGGCTTGACATGATTGCGCTAGTCTTTAAGTGAAGAATTTGTGTGGACTAGCTGACCTCCAAATCACCATACGAACGGGATAACAAGCTTCATCCAGGTGCCAGTGTTGAATAGTGTACGTTTGCCGGAGCGAAATATTCGCCGCTCCAATGGCGTCCCAGTGTGATTCATACCTGATGCCATTGTACACAGTCATTCATTCACAATGCTCAGAAACCGACAGAGTTCACTGAGGACATATCTTAAAAGTTCGAACCTTTCTTACCAAACTCAAGCTAAATGCAGTCGTGCCGTATCTTCTTTGGGTGCAGCCAATCGATCGATTGGATTCTAAACGTGTTATCTTCGTATTGATTAGTTGGCACATTTGCATGAACTTTCGGACTGACCTCACGTTTCAGTACAGTACTTGAGAATATTCTTAACTGACTGGTAAACTGAAATCTAACGACTTTTACATAAAATTTTGAAGAAGTAAGTTGTCTATACGATCACTCTGTAGCTCCGGAGGAGTCGCCTGAGGAGATGAGTTCATCGTTGACAAATCGCTTCGTCAAGTCACGTGAATTTCTTTGTATGAAGCCTTTGACTTCGTTGTGAGAAGTAAACATCAGGTTTTAGCATGCACACTATTGAAGTGTAAAATTCACCGTTTTGACCGTTCCATTATGTAGTAAAATTTGTTAAAAATTTTCCCCTGCAAAAAATCACACGTGGAATGTGTGTGCACCTGTGAAAAAGTTTGCTTTTTTTCCCTAGATGGCCTGTGGGACGTTGATTCACCCCGGCTGCTGAAAATACAACCAGACAACGAAGAACCAATCGTAGTCAGAAGGATGCTTGCTGTGGCCGGGAACATTTGGTGTGCAGCCCATCGATTTATTTATGTCCTGAATTCGGTCACACTGAAGGTGGAGGTGAGCGAAATCACGTCCCTTGTTCCATCGTTTTACCAAAAAACCGCATCTGTTTCTGCTTCATATGAACTTCATATTTGGATAACCTCACTTCAGAATAAGCGATGTACAGATATTAGTTTCAGAACAGTGTTTTTTTCTGAAGAAATTGCTCAGTAAAACTCTGGTTCTAGTAAGCTGTGAAAATTTTCGTCGTTGGAATCAATAGAATACGTTGAACTCTGTTGACTATTTGTTGGCGACATCATTTCGAAAATACTAGAACTAAAAAGATCACCAAAAACGACACGGATTGTGTACCAGACATCATTCCATGTGTTTTGTTGCCTTGATCACAAATCATAACAATGGAAATATTTCTGACCCTGCAATTAGCACCTATTTTCTGCCTATCACTTGTGCTACAACAATCAACGTCACAAATGCATCAAATATTTACGTGTTTTGAGGACACACCTTACAATACGCACCTGTATTCGAAGTTGGACAGAATCACCTAGCGATAAACCGATAGCTGTACTTCGTTGCCATGCGGCGGTCACACCCATTCGCACCAGGGAAAAACGCGCCCGCTTCCAAAAATGCACGAAAAACAAAAACTGTTTGGCTTATTATTTCCCATTCACCACTTCCTACACCATTCACCGTTTGGTCGATCGGACCAAACAGCGATGCATTCCAACTAGTCTAACCGTGTGGATAAAGCGTATGAAATTCGATAGTCCACCTAACTTCCAGTCTTCTTTCAGGAAAACGAGGGGAATACCCTTGCGTATAATCTAACAGGGGAGAAGAAAACTTACAGTTTGAAAGGACATAGTTAAAATCCATTCAAAATACCTTGAGGACAGAGATAGGTTTAGATCCTAAAAAAGGTGTCAACCTGTGGACCAGCTTCGTCCACATTGAGGATTTCACGAATCCCTTGGAGGGATTGAACTCATACTGTTCTACACTGGGGCTGAATGATCCATAATATGAATATATTGTACGTAGCGTGGTCACCTTGCACTTATTTTTGGCGTGGCATCATTTATCCTCACCTGTGCTTTAGCTCATTCACGATACTGATTTCCAGGTTATATTGTTCATTGTATGAATGCTACCGAGGAAATTCTAAAATAGGCTTAAGCTAAGAGAATCTTTGCCAAGATCCTTGTTGCTGAATACCGGTAGATCAGTTCCTGTGCCTCTGTGTTTTTGGGGTGACTAGTCCAATGGTTGCATATTCACGAGTTATCAGCAAAACTTTTTAGGGGCCCAGTGCTTGTGTTGGGATTTTCAAACTGAAAACACACGTAGGACTTACCTGATTAATTACAAACTAGTCTTGCGATTAAGTCTGGACATTTTTGGCTAGAAGAAAGATCTTTGGAACGCCAGAAAATGTCAAAGTATTGTTATCCTCGCTCGAAGCGACTCCTCAAGTAACTCAACACACTTTACAAGAGATGCGCTTTCCTGAGAAGAATCATCCCACCAGATATCAGATCGTGAAGCACATCGAATATGGTTTATGCTGATAGGTATCTTTTACGTGGGAACAGTTATACTCTGGACTTGTGTGTACGGGAGTGGATTGGCTTTGTTTATTTCCCTCTTTGCTCTGAGAAGACTAGAACGATAACCAAGGTAGATTAGCGAACAGTAGGTGTCTGATAAAACCAGCGAACCGTTTTTTCTTTTGTTACCGGTCTAAATCACTTTTGGCTTCTGATGTGCGGCTTTCGATCAATTGCGCCCGATGTTCAACCGTATAAATTCTGTAGTCATCTAGAAGTGAAATTTTTAGTATTCGCCGGTAACCTCTTAGTGACCTGGTTGTAACGTAGTTAGGTTGACCATCAGAAGGTGACAAGCATTAACAAATGTCTGTGCACTTTATGGAAAAAATACATCACAAGAAGGGAATAAAATAAAATAAAATAAATAATCGTTCAGCTGTAACACCCTTTCGGTGTCTAGCTGCCATGCTACCCGAAGGAAGCACGAGGGCTGAGATACTGCCAGGTTGCCCAAGCCTAGACAGGGGAAGTCGAGAGGCAGAGGTCGGGTTCGAACCACGGACCTTCCGGTCAGTAAACTCGCGCTCTAACCACTTGGGCCATCTCGTCCCCCAGAAGGGAATAAGCCAAAAAGTAACTGATCTTTTGAGGACAACTGTTGAGAGTTCCTGAGTGATGTTCCGGACGAGGAACGTGTCTTCTCTGCAGTATACCTGCTACACGCGATCCGTAGTTGCCCGTGGAGACTTGTCGAGCTCGGTTGCTTTCCTGTCCTGTGAGCGCGAGTGTGTGTGTTTGAGCCCAGTTGCATGTCTATTTATTGGGTGCAGTGTGAAGAGAGGAGTGTCCATTCGTGTTTGATAATCGCACGAGCATGAATACAACTTGACCTGATGTGGCTGAATTTCGTGAGCCTAGCGCGTGACGCAGGTGGTAGCCTCGTAAACAAAAATGGCTGGGAAATTGTAGTGTACATGTTGTCGGCTAAAGTTGCAAGTGGGACAGGAATTGTTACATGATTTGGCGTTTTTATGACGCGTGATCTAGTGAGTGACCGCTACAAACCTACTACAAGCCGCTTATTACCCCGCGGAATTCATCTACAAGATTTCCGAATAGAGCCATTTTAGCCCAAATAAAATAGTCTCCTGATGAACAGACACCATGGGGAGACAATCTCTCACTCAAATTGGAAAGCTCTTCCTCAGGGCGACAGGACCCATAATACAGCTGTAGAAGCTTTTACTAGAAAGCAGTTTATTTTAGATGTATACGAGGGTTAAGTTGTTTTTCTTATTTCATTTTTCTTTTATAATGTAACTAGTTTGACATATGCTCTTCGGGTCGCAAAGCAGTTTCTTTCGGAATCATTTCAATGTTAGCCTTATTTAGGTCCTTTCTTCTTAGTTTTGTCTGAGTGACAGGATACCAGCCAAAATCATGGGAGTACTTTCCGGTGCATAATAATGGGCCAAACCATGCCATTTATGCATAACTGTACTAAAAGTGAACGCAACAAAGTGAGTTTCGGTTAGCCGGTGATCGAAATGACCATAAAACCAAGTTCAGTTTTTACATGATTACCACTGAGTTGAAAAAATCAAGGGGCAGCAAACAAACATCACAAAATTAGACAATTCTGGGGTTCCGTCTCATTGCAAAAGTTTTATTCTGGTGTTCCGGTCATTTTATCTCAAAATCTCGATGATTCGCAGTACCATGCCTTTCCTGAATGAATGGTATTCTCATCTGTTGTTCTTCATTGCAAGGGCGCAGCTACCGCTAAACCAGTTTCCAAGTCATAGACTTTTGCATCTTGTCACACGGAATGTTTCACATGCTCTTAAGCTCGATGAGATTTATACTACAATTTAGTCAGGTTGACATCTTCGTGCTGCCAAACAGGAGATGACTGCATATAACTTGACAGGTCTGCGGTGTTTTGTCACCTTGGTGACACTACTCGTGGGTGTATTGGCAATAATAGGTGGTCTAATACATGGAGCTACCTGCCGACGCCTCGAATGCTGTTCACTGCTGTTATTTTGCTCATTTCTCGATTGGAAAACTCATCAACTCAAACTAACTTCTGATACACAACTGTTAGCTTGTGAAACACGCCGTGTACGAACATATCGATGTCCATGAATCCAAACTGAATTGATTTCCGGCGTTAATCCGTACTTGAGGATAACTGACCATAGTTTCATTAAGGCAATCATCAAAAATAAGACAAGGAGAGTTTAAGCCAAAATGGCCCAAGGATTTCAACTGGAAAACCTATCCGATGAGGAGACGCACCGACTATCTACTCTTTGGTATTTTTGAACCTAGTTCCTACAACATATTTTTTTGACAGTATCAATCAACTGCTGGTCAAAAATTCGTCTCCGTTTGCTGCAATGGAATTGAACAAGGAAACTTGGGTGTTTGTTACGCTAGGAGGATTGTGTGAGATTAACGTGCCCAAACTGAAATTAAGGAGGCAGTTTTCTCCCTTATCATGACCTTGTGAAGTCACGTGACTTAGGCAGTATCGGAAAAATGGTAGCATGCAACTAAAAAATTGGGGTTTCTATTTCTGCGGTGGCGTGCAAACATAGTTCAACATTCCAACAGTTACTACATTGTCCGGCTCATTCGAAATGATTGACTGGGTAGTTCAGCACAAAAAAGAGAGCGGTACAGAGCAACAACATGTACGAAGGTGCAATTGTGATGCGTAGCGGGCACACTACCATAGACTCTGTAGACAAGCTGTTCATTTTTTGCAAAGAAGGCTGTCAATTCGACAAAATATCCAACTGTGACCAAATTGTTTTTGTGCCGTTAACACAAGAAGGTGAAGTCTTATTGGTGGGCATTCCAGGAAGCATTTTTCTAGAAGTCCAAACAAATCACTCGGTCTTGATGTGTTTTGCTGTTTCAGCATACCTCTGAATTTTGTTCTCACCAGGCACGTGATTTCTAAAGTAATACTAGGGACTACCATAAGTCAGGGGTACCTTGGACTTTAATACTAAAAAATTAGTGCCGGGTCGCATTTATGTCGTGCTAGATTTAGGATGGCTTTTTGTTAAAATCGCACCACTTTAATGAACAAATGAATATCAGACTGAATCAAGAATTTCCAATTAGTGTGGCGCAATCTTCATCCAAAAAATATCCAGCTAATAGAATTCCGCACTCTCAGATGGTCCGTAAGAGCATCCCCCATCACGTGATTGTGTGCCCTCCTACCAAAGAGTTACTACTCTCATTAAGAAAGGAGGTATTTCCTTCACCTGTGGAAGTCACTCTTGTGGGCCACCAACTTCAGACCTGAGCTAAGGCCTAAAACCCATCGGACAGATACACTGCGTTTGATTTACAACGTCCCGGAGGACAACCCGTAATCTTGACACCTGAGCAACAATGCAAACTATTCTAGTACGGGTTAAACTTTCGATTGTTCGTATATCCACTGCAGTTCACGAGTAAATTTATTGTCCAAACGATCTCTACTAGGAAAATCAGCATCTTCACAACTGTCCTTGGAATATTCATTCGGAAAGGTTTCGCTTATATTTCTTATGGTGAGACCATACGAACTTCCTCTACGTTTGAATTTCTTTGATCTTTCTGGGTCGAAAAACCAACAAAATATTTAGTAATATGGCAGTTGAAGTTTCTACGTCAAATCAAGTTCCTTTTGAACGACCGGCGGCTTTCACGTTTAGGACAGAAAGCCTCGTTTCAGATAAACGAGAAATTCGAGCTCAGTGGACCTCCCTGGAAGTGTGTTACACACAAGTCTAGTAGGACACTGCCTCACCCTCCCTCGCCACGAGTCTCAAGTTCTGTCACTTGTGTCCTCCACTACAACCTACATTAAAGCGGTGTTTAGTCGGCTAGCGTCACTTGTCGTCCTCTTTTGTTTCGCCACCCAAATAGGCTAGTGTGTTTTTTGGCGACAGTGTCCTACTTTTGAAAAAAAGATCATCAGTTATTTTCTCGCATTCCACCTTCCTCAGATTCATTTATTTTGCAAATTCAACGAAATAGAACACGGTTAACAAAGGAAAAATAGCTGTCGCAAGTCAAACCAAGGCTCCATCTAAGTTTGCTGATGATAAAAGCAAAAATAAAACAGATTTGAACATGACTAAGCAAACCAACAATGTGAAGTGATACACATTTTTCCTTAAATTATGTTGGTGAAGGACTTTTTAAAACTCGTTCATATGTTATTTTAAGGTCACCAATTTAGTATGTATGTGAGGGTAAGAGCTACCACATCCCCAAAAACTGAACATTGCGCTTTATGTGTAACTTAATACTGATAGCGTGAGCACTAAGGAGTGAGACCTGTGAGGTCACAAAAGAGTTAACTTTATAGCGTTTGCAGCTTGTCAGAATAACGCTAAGTGGTTTAACTACTTGCGCTTGCTGCCATTGTTTTGGCACCGGGGACGAAAAGAATGCAGAAAATTTCCTACCGAACATGCTCGTGGGCAGCCAATATTTTTGTCTCCGTCCGCAAACTGTTGATCCTCACAACTGGGGGGCGGGATTATGTTCACTTATCTCCTATGGCCGCGTAATTCACTTCACCCTATTGCCCAAAAGTGAATGTCGCTTTGAAGGAGGGAAGTCAATTACCTGACTGTGAGTTACAGATGCTTGAATTCGCTTCCACACTACCCATGAACGAACAGCCGTTCATTTTTAGTTTTCATACTTCTGGGCAAAACTACATACGTTCCATAAGATTTTTACAACGAAGGATGTTCCTAAAGAATGCCAGCTACCCGTTTGGTAATGAGCACAATAAAGCTAAAAATGTAGACACGGTAAGCTAATAAATAGTGTGGAATAGTGTCATCCTTTTTGGCGTCTATCATCAGTGAGCATAGACGAATATTTGGGAGGGTTTTAAATACACAGTCTCTTGGCGAAGTTTCGTCATTATTCGGCAGTTTGACGAACTGCCGTTGAGGCAGCGTGATTTGCGAATCACTCCTCTTGAAAGCACAGTTGTGTCGCATGAAACTCACAAGTTCATTACTGTGTACAAGAAAGAAAAGAGGAGGGAAAAATTTACCTTCGCTTTTGAAGTAAGAAGCTACGAGACCTTCTTGCCAAACTTGTGTTCTGTCCAGAAAAGCCTTTCAACTATGCACGTTTACTTGCAATAACCATAGATGTTAATCACTCGAATTTTTGCTTCCAGTAACACCCGGTTTAGGAATGCAGTACTTCTCACCTGCTTGAAATTGGTTAATGATGTTAAACAATTCGTTTTGCATTAAGACAAAAAAGTTTAGGAGATTGGGAAAGACACAGAAGCATATTCAATGACGACAAAAAAGACCAGATAATTCAGGTGGGAAGGGTCTATTTGCAGTGTCAGTTATCAGTTTGCTGTCAGTTATCATCCTTGTATGCTTAAATCCGATGACCGAATATACCTGGATTCACATTTATGGTTTTTAAAAGTTTTGCGCATCCACTCTGGACAGAAGGCGCCCTCCGAATCAAGGAAAGTCCAATAGGTCCAGACCTATGACATATCTGTACCAAGAACCTGATTGCATTTTCTGATTTGTTGATTCATGAAAGGTCTATTCCGTTAGTGCCTAATGTAATGGTGCATTATCCAGTTGCAGCCACAACCACGAGGCTATAAACCCAAAGAATCCATCAACAACAAGCACCAAGCAACCTACAAACGTTCTTCTACAGTTGTAAGCTGCTTACAATGTAGGTAAAGTTCACGTATCTTGACGGAAATGTAATGCGTTGAGTCCATTTTCAAGAACGTCACTCTCCACCACCACTCTGTTTCTACGTGTGAGTCCAAAAATGGGCTAGGACCAGATCAGTCCATGTGACCAGCTTGACTGGTTTGACCTTGTATGGTGCTTTCAAATAATGATGGTCCAACTATTGTCCCAAATATTTCGGTATCAGAGGGCCGCGGTCTGTGTGCACGTAGTTCCTCAAACCGTTTTATTTCTTGATAGAGTACCCTTCTCATGAGACTGACGGAAACTCCCCGACAACCCTCTATCGGTTTCGTCCTGCTTAGAGCTCATCACGTAGATATAGCCTTCGGGTTTTCATTAAACTTATATTATGAGTGAACATCAAAACTGTGCGTAGATGAACAAACATGTGTATCTTTCTGACTTGGAAGATGTGTTGCGAGTCCTTTATGATGGCTTTCGGTGTGTATACGATTGCTATACCGGTCGCTACCCGAATTACGGATCTGGCTTCAGGTTAATTTAAAACTGTCACATGCAATCCGAAAATTTTGTTGGAAATGGTTGAGTTGGAACGAAAGTGAAGGACAATACAACTGAACACTGGAAAGAGTAGTTCATGTGTCTCATTAAACAAGACCAAAAGAGACGTCACGTAAAACCCTAAAGTGAGCGAACACAAATTGGTGTAACAACATGGTGCGAGCTCTGTGACTGGGGGATCACTGACGCTGTTAAAATGCTGTCAAAGTCCGAGTTAATCGCGGTACCTACCAGCCGCTCTTGATTTACCAGTTTGATCACCAACTACTAACCGGGGGGGGGCTGAGTGTTTGACGCTCCTCGGGGATTCGTGAGATGCGCACGGCGGATGATTTGCAATACGGATGAAAGAGCTGTAGAGTGCTTCTCGGTCTTTCGGGATGGAATGAATTTACTTACAGAACGAAATATCGTCCTATAACTGTGAGACGTTTTTTGAAAAAATAATAAACGATTCATCGACAGTTTTTCAGACCACAGGCGAACATTAGGTTCGCTTCGTTTGACACCATATTTCTTCTTTTTTAACCGTAGAACACAAAATGTAGCGTCCAACGTAGCTTGAAATATTGCTATCCTTTTGGCATATCGCCATCACCGTTTAGAAACAGTAGGCTAATGAAATGTAAACAGAAATATCAGTCATTCGTTCTTATTGGAATGGGATAACTGCATTAAATGCGCATTTCCAACTGGCGCCCGGTTATGTTACCAGGTCTAAATCAGGAATAAACTCGTTCAAGAGTAAATAATCCCGCATGGTGTGTGGCAGTTTTTCAGGTGGCATGGCAGCTAAGCATCGAGAGGCTGTTACAGCTGAACGATTATCCTATTTTACCCTTACTCCTTAGGGCAAATGGTTGAAACTTTACACAGACGCTGAAAGGTGATATCGGTAAGGAATACTGATGAAGTGAGTTCCACTACATTTATGACATGGAAAGCATACAGAAAGGTTTAATTAGCAAGACAGAAAGCTAGTGGGTAGGGGTTCGAACTTCTCATGACGTTCTATCTGCTTTGTGTTAAGATGCGTTCCAATTCAGTAACAAGTTGACCTTTTGCTTAGGCTAATCAATCTCCTCCCCTTATTACATTTTTGGTAGTCTGCTAATTTTGCACTCATCTAAGTTAAGAAAAGGTTTTCAGTTGCCATCCATCCGCATCCACGAGCAGAGGTTCGAACCGAGGAACTGAATGGGACTTTACGTTAACACTTCAAAACTCTGAACTGTGGCATGGTTAATGGCTTTAAAAGATGGTACACCAAGCTGGTTAGCTACAGTAATGACGGGGGTACACTGATGCACTGATTATGCTTAAATGACCGTGTACGAAAACCTATCGAATCCGTGAATGACGCTGATCAGATGCTGATACATACGCAAACCACCCATTTTGAGGTGGGCAAGGGGACATGAAACTCACAAGCGTGAAGTCATCTTTCACTCCTTTCTGCTTGACTGCTGAACCAACTGTGGATGTGTACCATAGCTAACCAATAAGCAGATTCCAAGCTTCCAACACTCGTGAGAGTGCCAGAAAAGGACTGCCTATGTACCGGTTGTTCGTAGTCTCTCTGTCGCGACGATGAAAGCTGGACACAAACGAGAGCTTTTTCTGGTTACCAAATAACTCGGGATATGAAACTCTGGATTTATAGTAGAGAGCAGTCAGAGAATACTTGTGCTGACTGTCCACGGTGAGTCGGTAGGAGTCAAGTCATCACTTAACTGCTTGGTCTGCCAGTTTCGGCTGTCAAAGGAATTAAGTCTGAGGGAGTCTGAATTCAATTTTCAGAACCAGGGAACCTTACTGAAGGTTAAAAAAATTAGAAACCTTTGGATTTCAGAAATCAAAATAATTCATAGTGGACTGTATTGATGGGCATTCGGGTGCGAGTTACCTGTTCCGTTTTTGTCCCATGACAGATTTTCCCATCACATACAATATATTACATAATACACTATCTTCTCTGCCCAGCTTTCGTTTCCACTCAACGGAAATCCAGCCGACCCGCGGGGCATCCAGATGATGGCCTACGGGAACCAAACTGTCTGGATTGCCACGGAGAACAGTCCACGTATCAGTCTGTACCATGCAACGACTGGAGAGTTTCTCATGGAAATTGACCTCAAGCCAATCGTACTCCAAAGTCTGCAACGTGAGTATCCCACAACTGTGTCGGTTCACTGCCTTGCATTTTTTAATTTCTTAGTAGTTAAGGTGAGCACATATATTCCCGAAGAAGGCTGGTAATGCAAGTCAGGTTATTTCTGCTGCAGTGAAGAATTCAAGCAGAGCAGATGTATCCCACACGGATCCGGAACATTTACCTCCTACTTCTATCATCATAAGTAGTAAAGATGCGGAGATACTTTGGGTTAACATTCAGTCCATTTCACAACACCAGAAAATGGTGCAGGTCCATTAAAATTAAAAGGATAGAGTTGTTTCATTCTCATTCTGTGGAATTTGCGGTGCACGACTGTTATCTCATCTGGAAGACCTTGGTCTTGCCGTAACTCTAAGTGGGTGTCTGGGTGAATACATAACAACGTCACAACAATTATGCAAATGGCTGAGATCCTGACATCATCGGGGGGACAGCAATGTTTTACGTAACATATACCTTCATAAAATGCTCTTTTTAGCCTACAGTTTGACAAAATCTATAAAAAGGAGCCAATTTCACGGTAAACCGTGTATCACTTCCTTCGATTCACCGAACAGTGAGGTGAGAGTGGGAGATATTTTTGTATTTTACTGCACCATTGAGAATACACCGAGTCAAAAGAATGTTTAAATCTTAAATAGAATTATCAGTCGGGTGAGTGACTAAAATCACCAGAATACCACAGGATAGTGTAAATGTTCCGCCTAACACATGAGGAAATTTTAAACAGCATATGCTGCCTCCTGTAGTTCCTGAGCACTACAGGAAGCTGAACGTAGAATCGAATCAAAAAAGGTCTATCACCGATGTAGTGAACAACAGACTCGATATTTTTTGTATAAAAGACAGTTTTGCACCCACTTGGCTGAAGAAAGCTGATGTAATTACGGGCATTTCCGCCGTTTTCATCGGGATGAAATGAAGTACCGGCTAGAGTGTCTTACCTGAACCTATTCATAAGGTTTCGTCGAATTTCGCAGTCACACAAGAATGGCGTTAAATGTCAACAAAGCAGTGAGTGCTTGCTAAGTGCATAACAGCCTTTACACATACTTCGGAGAGTAACATCGTCCAATTAATGCTGAATGTTTAATTGTGCAATTATTTTTTCGTCCACGGTTAACAGGTACAGTCTGTTGTGAAACATTCCACCAACTTCGTGATCGGCAGACGCTGATTATTCCGTTTTTCATGCTGTGAGCATTATAGAATTTTTTGGATGATCAAATCCGCCCGTGATTTCCAGTGACTTGTTTTGTATACGTAAGAAACAGTGCTTTCTTCTGAGGCGATTAAGTTTCTAACTTTGGATTAGCATCAAGTTGGGTAGCACACCCCTTTCTGACTGTCCAGCTACCCAAGGACAAATTTCACATCTAATCGTTCGATCGAGCCCGTTTCTTCGTGATTTTATCAACGCCAAAGATTTTGCAGCGTCATAAATCAGCTTACCATTGTCAAAATCGGTTTAAAGT
The DNA here is from genome assembly GCA_003604175.2 of Clonorchis sinensis. Classification (NCBI taxonomy): domain Eukaryota; kingdom Metazoa; phylum Platyhelminthes; class Trematoda; order Opisthorchiida; family Opisthorchiidae; genus Clonorchis; species Clonorchis sinensis. The sequence continues at coordinate 115,234,870 of CM030370.1, forward strand.
TTTTAAACGCCAAGGCGCACGTTCCATGGTGGTGGCCATTGCAAGGACGCTGAGCGACCAGCTTCAGTTTCTACATAAATGTGACTACCGTTCTCTCCTCCTTGGAAAACTGACTACGTCAATAAACTTTTTTTCTCCTAAAATTTCGCCCCACTTGAGTAGATTCATATAGTTAATCGCGCAAAAACGCAGCGTGCAATCGTGAGTTCTTGCCTTGGAAACATTTAAGCTGATCATGCTCTATTCTAAATTTCGTAGTCAGCCTCACGGCCGCATATCATCACTGGGGTTTAACAACATACTGACAGAAGAACTCTGATTTTGCGCTCTTTTTGTGAAGTCTCCTCACAACATGGCAATGAGTTAATGGCTAATATATTTCGAAGGATGGCACTGCTGACCGGTTCGGGCAAAGATCTCACTCCTGTAAATTATGGATAAGTTTTTCCTTAACGTATTTATCGAATAAGCCCAGCTGAGTCCTACATCTGAGTATCACTCCTTGTCAAGCACTTGGTCACCTCCGCTGGAATGACATGTGGTTACGCGAAAGAATACTTTTGTGCACTGGTCCGTGTAAAATGAGGCTGGGCATTTTAACATATGCCACTGGTAAAAAGTAGCAAGTGGTCTGTTGAGCAAGTTGTTTCTGTGCGTCCAACTTGAAATGAAATTCACCAGACATTGACTGTCTCTGTGGCAAGCAATTCATCATCGTCAGCTATCGCATCGCACCTGTCATGTCAACTGAGGAAAAGGATAGGCCAATCGTCTGTTCACGTATGTTTAAAATAGCGTACAACCGGGAGACATCCGCAGATGGGGCTATGGTAAGCGATGATAAACTGAATCGCATCAATCTGTGTTTGAGTGTGGGTGGAATCGCTTTGGGATGTGTAATATTCTGTTGTACAACACAAAGATTTTTAGAAAGTGAAGAGTGGCATCCACCGTCTAACTGCATCCAATGTAACACGATGAGCGCCATATTCTTAAAAAATTGGCATGGTATGACTAGCCATCTTTCTGTGGGCACCAGTTTGTAAAAATCTGAATCTTATGGCCGAATTCGTCACACACAGAATAGCGACTATATAAGCGATGTGATGACAACAGGTTCGCGAGCGCCAAATGCCGGATTCCACGATTTTATCGATTCTTATTTGTGATCGCCTAGTCTAGCCTAATTCGTCATCCGACATGGACTCACAGTATCATTGCTTAATAGACTCCGAGTTCGTCAAAGACATGCTTCATTGTTGATGATATTTGCTTCATTTCCTTTCCCTCTGGAAGTTGTAAACCTCAGGCGTTGTCACATGCTGTTTATCCGTCATGCTGGTGCCCACTTATCCGCTAAGGTGTTATCATCAGCTAGAGATAGGGACTGAGGGATTTGCCGCACTGCAGCCAACTGTTCACCAACAAACTACCCATTATAGCTTCCGAATAACCAACGCTGCAAATCCGTGCCCAGAGAATTTTTGTTGTCTATTCTACCACTCTGCTCTAGAGGGCTTTTCGTATAAAATATAAACTCGTGAGCTGCGATATCAAACGATACACACATAATTAGGGACCTCGGTAGCCACCTCAGTAGCTGATTACACCACACGGCGATATGCAGAGTCCACATGGATGATATATAACATACACTGAAGGTCTCTAGGTGCACTGCTAATGCGAAAAGAGGGAAATGCAAACAACAATAGCAACACATGTCCTTATACAATGGGTAGAGCATAATTTGACATCGCAACATCGAAATATAAAAAAACGAGACCGAAACATCTAAAAACTGGTGTCGCACGATAGGGTTTTAATAGATATACAAGAACAAAATCACATGAAATTGTCACGAATATTGTGTGCGAGGTGAAAGACCGTTGGTCGATTATTGATGTTCTTGGTGCGGTAGCGTTTCAGACAACGACACAAAAGTTCGTCTCGACCTCCTGAATTGACGAGTTAATTAATTAATATGAAACAGGAATACGAGCAATATTTAGAACAATTTGGGTGAAAATATGTTTTACATCCAACTTGAATATAGACCGCAACGAGAAAGCTGATGCAGGTAAATAGATATTAGGTAATAATCATTCGACTTTAACAACCATTCTATGCCTAGCTGCCACGCGCCCGAAGGAAACACGACGGCTGAGATACTGCCAGCTTGCCAACTTCTTGACAAAGGTCGTTGAGAGGCCATGATAAGATTCGAACCACTGACCTTCTCGCCAGTAAGTTTGCGCCTCAATCACGGAGCCACTTCGAGTTGGACGGACGCAGGTGCCTCAACAATTACATTTTATACACCACACCTGCATCTAATCTCCAGTCGTTTGGTACCGTGGTGCCGTCCCTTTGATTTCAGTCTGCCTTATTTGGCTAGAGATCAGTTCAATGCAGTTTTTACCCAGGTAGCAGAAGAATACACTCTTACACATCCTGAAGACTGTAGCTTGTGAAAAATAAGGTAACAATGAGCACCAGCTTGTTCGTAATCAACTGGAGATTCGTCTTACCTGGTGGTACATATATATCTTATGTTCAAAAAGATAGATAACACGATTCCCGGACGGCTGAAAAACAGCCAGTGCGAGGACTTGAATCGCTAATCCACCACCCGCTTAAAGACCCAGAGCAGGTTTGCGTAGATACCCGGTGGGATACGCTTCCATTAGTAAGTCCTTTTGACCAACTTCTTCAGAGAACATATTGTTTGTTTTGGAGGATATTTGTCAGGAGTGGGATTACTCTTGATTGTTTGGGAGTAATCAGCAGAAACTTTAGCTCTGGCGTATTTTACCTTCTCATTTACAGTAATTTTAATTGCATCCATCGTCGATCACTTGTTTCTTCACTTATTGGAATGGATTTTCTCACTGTGGTGCATGTGCAGTTGCTCGCTCAGAGAAAACACAACTCACCTAAGACAAGAAAATGTGCGTAGCCATGTCTCCGTATTTCCTTATAAGATCCAACTCCAACAGTAACTATAGAAAGTATGAGTGTAGTTTCGCATATCACTTAACAGAATCTCCAGCGTGACTATATTGTTACCGATCATAGTTAAAAAGGTCTACATTGCCTATAAAATGCCACATCCTATTCATATGTTCGCCCCCTTATATGTCTGCGAAAAAGCCAAACGAAAGCGGTGGTATCGAATGGATTAATGCCGTGCATATCCACGGAGGTTAAACATGTGAGGGAGCCACTACATGGTGGGTACTCAGATAGGAAAACTATTTTGATTACTGATTCGTTTTAAAGCGACGTACTCGCCTTATAAAGCAGTCTGTTTCATTCTCCTTCACTCAGCACCCTGTGTGTTTGACAGATTAGCGCTTCGATAATCTGCACATAAGTTGATTCATGTAGTTCTTTGCACTGCACACTCGGTCAAAAGAAAGTTAAGGGGCTAACAAGCGGTTAAGCCAAACAATGAACTCCATTACCACAGTTACATGAGTCTGGTTATATGGACAAGTAAGGTATACTACTGGCTCATTTTCTAACTAATGTACTGATAAAAAAACTAACTGTTGTCTGCGTAGCAAGGAAGACAAACTTTTTGAGATGATATTTCTTTTTTCTGTTGTGACTTGGAAAACCCGCTCATTCTTACTAAAAATCCGAATGTATTTGGGCTTAAGAAAACCGAATCTGCTTAAAAAAAGGTCTTAATTGCCACCGGACGAGTGCACATATCAAACGGTTCTTCGACACGCATCGTTCTTTCCTGATCAGTGTCAACCGACAAAGCCCACTGTTTATGACGTATCCCGCATTCGCACACAGTCTTGGTTCATTTTTGTCGTGGATCAGGTCTGGCAAAATTTATGTTGGAATAATTTCCAGAAAACTCCACCATGGGTGAAAAAACCGTAAATGTCATACGCCGCAGTGTGACATCCAGAGAAATTTCCGTTAAGTCAGCTCAGCACCCCTACCGATAACAAGGTGTACATGGCGGAGGAATATACCTTTAAGTGGTCACTTCTGTTATTACGTTTCTTTCCACAGACTGTGATGAAATAATCATGCGCCACAAAGAAGCCTGTCTCAGGATCACGTGTATGGCAGTGTGCAAGGATCTGCTCTGGGTCGGGACGAGTGCCGGTGTGATCGTCACAGTGGCCATACCCCGTGTCAGTGTAAACTCTACACAAGCAAACATGGAGCCTCCACAATTGGAAGGTGGGTAAATTCTCTGTTTGGCCATCATTTTTTCATCCGGCTGAAAATATTATTTGTCTGGCTCGCGAGAGAGAAGCACGCTTCCACTTTCATTGCATTCTTTTCGTTTTTCCGCAGTTTATCCGAAAATGAAATGCTTGTTCAGACACATTCTGGAATTTACATTGTTAGTTACTGGAAACATTCTTTGCATCACTTAAATACTGGTTTGTCCTCTATATACAACGATGAATTCGACAGAATTGTTCAACCACTTTGACTGTTCCCCAGCTACCTAGATGGAGTTTGTTTTTTAACTACTAGAAGAAAAACAAGTAGCATGAGTTTATTCACCTGGTGAAATGGATGACAAGCACATGTCTGCTGATTCACTGGGCATTTTCCCGTGATTACTTTCGACTTAGATGTCATGGAAAACAGAGTCTCATATCACAGACTGCACCCTCAACCTAATAAAAGCAATTTCTCATGCTTCACCTCCGCAAAGTGTAACTTTTCACATTGGTACCATACTAAGATAAGGTTACATTAAAAAACAACTTTTTGGTATTCAGTGATTCGCCTTCATAGGTGAATGAACCAGCTAGCTGAAGGTTATGAAGAATTGTTACTTCTAAATAACTGAAATAAACAACCTCGGCTCGGTAACTTATGTTGAAACTGCATTAATCGTTGAAATTATTCCACACCCAATCATATTTCCACCACTGATCGCTTTCGGGAGACGAAGCTTATCTGTCAATACAAAACGCTTTGGAGCTGATCTATACTGAAAATCCAAACGTTACAGGCATCCCGTTCCTCCAAGGTAACATTCAAACTTGGCGCGATAAAAAATGGACTACCTTTAATGGGGATTTCCTCCTATAGGTGAAGCCAATCCGTTAGAAACCTACAACCACCTTATAGCTGTTATATCATCAGAATTGCGGATCTAGGTTCCAGCTAATCAGACTGCTGATCAGCCGCTCAAGATCGAACAAGTAATGTTCAAACTACTAGCCGGGAAGTGTGGGATCTTGACTCTTTGGAGGTTCGTGAGATGCCCGATCTTTAGATCCCCAGTAAGGATGAACTAATTGTGTAGTGCTACCTAGCTTTTTAGAGCGGACTGGCTTCACTTACTCAAAGAACTCTTCATGGGAAATTCCAAAATCTCCCCATATTGCCGAGAATAGACTATTTTTTCTGTCTAGTTTCACATTCACTCTGTTCATTTTCCTCCATCCATGAGAAGTTACCCATCAGAACAGCACCAGGTACATGTTGTGGTGACGTTGGCTCATATTTGGCGTTTGCAGATATGAACGGCAATTGTATGGAATGAGGGCGAGACAAAGCCAAGTAGATTGTTCTTGTGTGTAGGCGGATTTCAGTTTTGTCCTTCTGTCTCTATATCATCTGTCCCGTCAGTAAGATTGATCCGGACAAATATAGGCAGATTAGAAAGGTGGCTGCTTACAGAAAAAGTGGCCGCTTTCGGACCTCTGTCAAGCAGCACCATGCCGTACGGAAGAGCTGGGAAGATGGGAAGCGGTTGAGTCGCCGTAATACTGTCCTCTTCTAGATACCATCGAATTACTCACTAGTCGGTTAATTGACCAACCAGTCACATGTGGACCACAATACACAGAAGGCCTTATATCAGAATTTGGCCTAAATTATGTCTCAGCAGTGCTGCGTGTTGTCGACAGTACTGGAGTTCAACTTTGGGCATCTGCGTGTGCGAAAGGAACGTGTAGACTGATTCTCCGCCAACGCATTTAAGGCGTTTTAGCCCAGCAGATAAACAGGTGCACACTATGAGAATGAAAACGCTTCATATCATTTGGTTGAACTGCATGTGTTTACAATGAGCAACATTTCTATCTAAATTTCGGTAGTCTTACTTGGACCGGGATCTTACGTAAGCAGGTTAGAACCTGCGTATGGTGTAAACAAGGCTTTGCAAATCCACACCACACAGCTTCTGATTCCAGTTTTTTGGCTGTATTTTATTAATCCACCCCGTTCTCTCTGTTTACTTTTGTGTTTCTTCACAGTCCTTCGGCAAGGTCATATCGGACAAGTGCGCTTTCTAGTTAGTCTGGAAAGTGTAACAGAAGGTGAATTTCCTAAACTACCCGAGAGAGCCCGAGTGACTTTCCAGCCCAAATCCCTTGATCACTCGTCTTTTGAAGAGATACCGGAGACCGAGAAAGTGGATAACAGTGATGAGGAACATACAATCAAGGTACCGAGTCTATGTGCACCACGACCACATGACTTAACTTCACAGCACAAAGGTATCGGCGAGAACCTCGAAATACCATCCAGAATACCCACAGTCATTCGAAAGAAGGAACTCGAGACCCAACCGAAGCCAGATGGTAACACGCTGGCTCCACCCAATCCACGTCACTATTTGCTTGGAGTGCGACGTGCATCAGTCAATCCGTGTACGACCATTGCAACACAAATGAAAATCATCAGCGGCGGCGACGGATATGAGGAATACGTAACCAGTGAACTAACACCACCTGTTATAACCGAACCAACAATCTCTGATTCTTTGGGTGACAACGATGCTCTCAATCATGTGCTGATTTGGGATGTACATTAAAACGTCATGCTAACAATTCTTCAGATAGCTGACAATTCTCCGAAATCTAGAACCCCGGACGTGTAAATCTAACTGGACAGTCAAGCAAAACTGTGTTCATCTCGAGAACGCCGCCCAAAATGATGCCAACCAACGCATTTGTGATCTTTGTCGGATATCAAATATGTTGTTCTGATTTCCGGCGATCCTACAATTGATATTAGGATAGGTTACAACGGGTCTGTGCAGCGAGAAAAGTAGCTGGTTCTACTTGTAGTTTGTGTTTGCGTCTATGTCAGCGATCCCCATGTTCATAAGTGCTTCTATATCCGAACATCTTAGAGTTCTGATCTCTGTGCCCATATCACCATTTGGTGTGACTGAGCACCCAGTTCTCTTCCTTTTCCAAGCGAATAAGGCAGTTTTCCACTGAGAATGTGTAAAAATTAACTGGCTTCTCGACCCAACTCCACGACATCACCCATTGCTGTTTTTTCTCATTTCTGCACGTTGACGCTGTTTTCGATCGATATTCTCTGACCCATTCTTAACTCGAGATTTTTGACAAAGAATAAATAAATCACTGATGAGCGATTATCAACTTGGTCTTCTAAGATCTCATGGTAAAGAGATTAGGAAATTATCACGTTTTGAGGGATGCGTATTGTCATTTTGGTTGGCGATTCATAACTGTATCGGTCAATTCGCGTTGGCAGGCTTGGTGTACATACTGGGACATCAGACCTGGCTCTGGTCAATTTAACGGTACGTGTCGATGGCAAAGACAGGCGAGATGAAATTTCACTCTGGAGATTCCGCATTCATACAAGCTTCAACCATCAGTACTGGTGCGAAGTTAGTTCTTTTCAACATGCTTGTGCAACAGGGTATTCCCCAGAATTTCGTGATTATGATGCGCAATTTGCATTCATATATATGTGGACGCGTGAGAGTGTAAGAGGAGTTCTCAAAATACTTTCCTACAAGTGATGGTGCCTAACAAGACCGCCCACTGTCTCCATTTTTGTTGAATTTGAAAGTCTCCAAAGCCCCGGTGTTCAGATCCCTCACAGCGAGAAACCTGTGGCCTGGAATATGCAGTGACGACATTGAACCCATTTTTGAAAAAGAGGGGGAGTGCAAGAGCTATTGGGCAAGCTGACCAAGACCATCCAGTCCTTCGGCATGTGCCGCGCGCCCACAAATTTCAGATTCAGGTCGTACAGTCCCCAAACATGTCAAGAAGAATTCAAGGAGTGACACTGGAAACTCCATAGGTATCCCGGAAATTGCATTGGCTCTGACGGTAGCGTAACAGACGTAGCGAACGCACGAATCTCTAGTTGCGTTTGCCAACTTGCGCCACTCGTGTCATCAGAAAGGCATCTCATTGGGTCTCAAGGGATGCATATATTGGACCACAATGCGGGTTGTATTGTACATTTGTGAGAGTTGACCAGTTCGGGTGGAGGATCTGAGACATCTTCGAGCCACCGATGCTTCAGAACTATGTCAAAATCGGTTGAAAACTGCAAATTCGGAATGATCAGGAGACAGGTTTTATTGTGTGAAGCAGACGATACTTTACTCGAAGAATGCATCCAGCACTGCAAGCTGTGGTGGCTGGGTCATGTGTTACGCATTCCGATAAGAGTGTTGTTTCGGTGCCCAATTCGAAGTGTTGGAAATCTAGAGGTGGACGGAATTCGACAGGACAGAATGGAATGAAGGATGTTGCAAAAAGTTTGGGTGCCGTCGGTGCTGTTTGCCTTCCATGATGGGCCAACGTGACTCTCTTTTTGCTTGGCTGGAGACAGCGAATAACACTGTGGTTAACCGATGTCAACGGTGTTCATACTGTAATTTTGTATCCAGGATGTCTGACTAAGTGTTTAAGGTGTAGGCATCTCGGATATCCGTGGTAGGCTAGCTGTAGGTTGTTTCCATTCCTAGGGTCTTTTTTCTTTCCATCATAAGGCTTGATTCAAATAAATTGGCATGGTTATACGGCAGCGAAGTGCCAGCTTTCTCCACTGGGGTTGCTTTCATTGACGATGACCACGACTGATGTGAAACATGCTGTAGAAGTGTGACATAAATGCATCGAATTGATTCATGCCATGATAAAGCGCGTCTGTTATATCGTTTGTGATCAAACGGCTGATTGACGCCCATTTGTTTCAATATACCTGCTATGGTATATGAACTGACCTCAACTAATCAGGTAGTCGCGCGAGGCAATAGTCCAGTGACAGGCAGACCAATTCAGTTGATTTACTACTTGGTCGAACAGGCCGATTATTCACGGACGAATCTGCCGGTTCAAATTTGCTGTTGGTAAGAACGTGTGGCTTAATCCATTCATTGCGTAGGTAGTTGAGGTGACAATATAACGCAGCCATCTGATATTTTCGTAAAACAAGATACGTAAAAGTCGCAGTCCGTTATGCCGTCCCTTGTTCTCATATTCGATCACATGTGGGATTTGGCAAACGACACATTTATTGTAGGTTCATTTGACGTTGACAGTGTAAATCCTGCAACGCTTGCGTTATTGAACAACAGCTGCTTCCACCCCGTCACTCCCGTTATTGTTTCGGTCAATAGCCGTGACTGGACGCTGGAGCACTACAAAAAAGCACCAGCCCTTGCTGTACATTGCCGATACGTCAGAGTGGCGACTAGGCATGAAAGCTTCGCTTTTGCTTGTTTGAATGCGCCTGTTCGAACAGGTTGCTTGCTTGTAGCCGAATCTCAGAGCTTATGCCGGTGACACAGACGAGGGCAACGGTACGTCCGAACCTGGTCATTCATCTTGGAGAACAAATCAGTGCACACAAGACACAGTCATATGGTATAATCGTTTCGGACTTTCTTACGATAAATGTGGTTATCGCAAATAAGTGAAAACCGAACTGTTCCTAGAAATTCTAATCAGCGCGCCTATAAGACAAATGTCGGTGTCACGGAGGGAAGCTAGAACATATTTCTTAGTCGAATAACTGAAGCTACCTGATCGAGCAGAATACAAAGCGGTTGAAAAGCATCATAAACGAGGGATTCAGCTGGGTTCCAGGTGAGTATCCAGTCAAAACCAAATTTATATGCAGATTAGTGCATTTGCCAGTTTTCACCCACTCACATGACACGGGACGCCATTTGAATGATGCAACAGTTCCCCACATGACCTCGAAGCAATGGCAAGCCTGTTGAAGTTAGTCTCTGACCACTGAACTCCATTCCGACGTATGACTACATGTCATTGCTCATATGTCCTATAGCTACCACCCCGTTGGATAAATATATATCGAAAGGTAACCCTTCACCCGATGTTCTCCTGACTTACTCTGAGAGGATCTTTCCCTAAAGATGGAACTACCTATATCTCCCTCTACTCCCTCATACAACCTGGATAAAAAGGGACAAAGGTTGTTTGAAGACACTCGTAGCCACTTCTTACGGTGTCCACAGCCAAGTGTAAGTCATACGGGCTCCATGCAGGAACCTGGATCACATCAAAAGCGCCCGGTTTTCATGATCTTCTTCGTGACTCACGTATCAGGAGACAATGAAAGGCGTTTCAGACATAGGGTAGTATCTCCGTTCTGGAGGATGCTAAACTGTCTTCTTGACAGGAGTATCTGTTACGAAGACGAGTGGCTATTTCGCGAACCTTCCGCACCTGAGTAATAAAATTCTTGTTGTATGTTGTTGCTTCAGGAAGATTCTGGGAGCGCTTCGACAAAAAACAAATCATACTTTCCTCGACTCAGACACACGGTTACGACGTAACCAGCTTGCTGCCAGTCTCCATTTTACCCCGTCATATATCTGAATCCGTACAAAAGGGGTTAGAACCCCAAAACCACCCAGTTATCGTATGTTGCTTCACTTTACATTTCAATTTTATTACCATCAACTCACACTTCTACCCTGGCTTGTTCCAATGAAGGACACCGCGTAAATGTACAGGGTTGATTCATTGGCAAATCCAGCTCATATCAAACGAGTCCGCTAATTTGGCAGACTACCTCACGACATCAACCGTTTATGGTGTAAGTCAACTGGCGAATCTTGGTCAACAGTGCAGAGTATATCTACCGCGTGAAGCACGAATGCTCTTCACCGTCAGAGATAATGAGGATTTCAACTGTTTTATTTCCTAGGAAGTGAACTAGCCACTTAGGGAAAAGTGTACCCCGTCCGGTTAGGTGTGCTTCAAGGAAACCGTAATATAAAACATCCCAAGCGTCAAAGATATCTTCTAGAGGAGGACGATTTATCGTAGTATCTTTACTTTCCATTAGAGTTGGAGTTGAGGAACTAAAACACTCGAGTGTAATGGAGCTACAATAGGTATCCGAATCTGCTAAAAACTATGGCCCCTTCAGTCCAGTTGCTCTCATTGTGACAGTCAGGAGATGAAGTTCAAATACTGCAGCATGCATTTCAGCAGCAGACATTTCACAGACGACCTATTCTGAAACGGCACAGATAAGGGGTTGGAAAAAAGTAATTCTGGTGCCGGTGAGTTTTACAGCTGTTTTTTTCTGCGGTTAGAATTCAAACCGCAATATCACATGATAAAGAAGCTGATCAGCGGAGAGGCAATAACTTCTAGTGTTTGCCCGCCTGAGCGTAGCATCCAATAAGCGGAGCCAAGGTCCCAGGTACCACAGTTTCACTTATGGCATCAATTAGTCAGAGATAGAGGAGGGTGGAAGCGAGATGGCCCAAATGGTTAGAGTGCGGATTTACTGACCGGAAGGTCCGTGGTTCGAACACAACCTCGATCTGCCTCTCGACTTCCCCTGCTTAGGCTTGGGCAACCTGGCAGTATCCCAGCCCTCGTGCTTCCTTCGGGTGGCATAGCAGTTAGGCATCGAAAGGGTGCTACAGCTGAATGACAAGGGAGGGTCACGCATGGAAAATAATAGAACAGCGTAAAAAGTAGCAAGGAAGTAGTACGAGGTTGGACCAACCGAACTCGTAGGCAGCTATTTACTGGTGAAGATTAAGATTACAGCTGGATGCAGATGGGCCGCAATCCCCAGTGTATCTCTGTTCCCATTCCCGGGACTCCTCGCAAGAAGGGAAGTCTCTCAGAATGGTTAAGGTTGTCAGCTAGGACATTCAAGCTTTGTCGTTAAGTCGTAATCACGTCCATCTCTCGCACCGAGGCTCGGAGAAGACTGATTTGTCAAGTATTCCCCCTAACCAACGTAGCCTTGATAGAGCGCAATTTATTTTCCACGGAAGCTACCTGACATTTGGCTACCAATCAGCAGACACCAGGACTTCGCTTAGCTTCTGTTTTTACTAAGCCTTTGACCAATACATCAACGCGAAGGTTCAGTGTTACATATTACATCTTTAACGGACAAGTTGATGCTTGGCTTAATGATGCAAACTTCATACTCAAATGTCTTAGGGCTGTTGTTATTGGACCGTGCCTAGTTTCCGCTGTGACGGAGTTCAATATGTGGGTTTTATAAACCAAACATCCGAACTGACCACACAGGGTGTACTTCAGAAAAATGCTTCAGGCGAGCCACTTGAAGACATGAATTTCACGTATACAAGGCTCAACTGTTGCTGACGAACCAAAAAGCGCGGCACAACAGGATCGCGCACCTTTCCAATCCCAAAGAGTTCTCACGTTAGCAGATTTTGATTCGCCGTACTAACACTAGACAAACGAGAAACACGAATTGACGTTTCCATACTGCCACGCATAGGTGGAACAGTACACAGGACTCACTTAATATAACCTCTCCTCAGACTGTTGTTGCTGCATTATGGACAAGAGATGAACTCAGCTAGAGAGCAACTGCTATCGATCGATCAAACGAGTCAGTCATAAATTATCAACTGGACACTTAACTGGTCATTTCCACACCCTTCTACCACTGTACCTGCTTCTGTTCAAACGTTTCCATTCATTTCACCTCATTTTTCACTGCTGATGTACAAGTCTAATGAGGCGTTGCCGGAAACGGGTTTATTTTGCCGTTAGATAAAGTTGTAAATTAGGATTCAAATGAGGATCAGCGAGATCTTTCCTGCCACAGTGAAGTCCCACGTCATCTTAACTTGTAAATTAGTGTTAATTCAACAAACGTTCAATTAGATGTTCAGGTCTGAAACAAGACTGATAGGAGTTCGGGGACTGCACCAACCCAGCAATCCACAAGAGGGTACAACCATAGTGGGTTATCTAAGAGCTTTTGTCAGTCGTGTAAATGGTGTTGTATCACTGACAGAAGTCACCTGAAAGAGTTTTCCGAATAAGCAAAGGAAAAAGCCCTATGATGTCGCTTTGTTCTTAAGTAGGTTGAACGGCGGGCTGCGTGTGCAAAGCAGCTCACAGCGAGAGTAATCTAACACCCTTTCGGTACCTGGCTACCATGCCACCTGACAGAAGCACGAGGGCTGAAATACTGCCAAGTTGCCCAAGCCTAGGCAGGAACAGTCGAGATGCTGAGGTTGGGTTGGAACCGCGGACCTTCCGGCCAGTAAGCTCCGTCAACGCTGCGCTGTAACAAAGAGCTGCATTCACCATTACAAATGAAGGTCCAGGCGTACATCATGAGGCAGTAAGTAGTAGCTGGAAAAAAGTGTTTGATACATTCGTCTCGCTCCCGTATCAGTAAGATATCCATGAACAAAACAGCGTAAATGTCCGGTCTGCTGGATAGTGCACAGACAAGTTAGATAGGATCAGCAGGTAACAGACATAATCTCCGGTGGTGAAACCAGTCGTGTTTAAAATCCAGGGGAAAACAGGAGACCTATGGAGTATTTTGCACAGCCAATTTAGCGGCAATATCTATGTGGAGAGGCATACGAAGAATACGGACACTGTATGGGTGCTGGTGCTTGAGTGCAAACTGAAATAAAATAGGGTTGCGCTGTCGAATAAATCGTACATTCCAAAAAATATGCGGTGTTCGCAGGAACTCGTCCTAGAGTTTGCGAAGGTATTTCAGTAACGTGTTCGAAGAATCAGGAGGTTTAATTCAGCAAAAAGCAAGACAGTGAAAGGCCCACCGTAGAAAAATCGGTGCCCTGAAGGGTGAAGCATGTAAGGACATCAGCTGACCACGATGGACACCACGCTAACTACAGCCTAATTAGTTGCCAATCTGTAACAACCCTGATTACCGAAATATTGTACGCTACTCCAATAAGATCCAGATCTGTAGATGAGCTGGTGACGCCTTCCAGTAACTATGCATACATGAACAGTTAAGCCGTCCATCATAGCGGACCATAAACCTCGATTGTGGAACTGCCAAGTATCAGGCCACGGAGCTCGAATGCAAAAAGTTTTGAGTAGCGAGCGTGAGATCTGCAGCCAACAGCACGCTTAGGTCCATCAGGACCGCAAACACAACAACCACCCGAGTGTAGTGAGCGACCGCTGGAATTTAGTGGCCAACCGTCGTGCCAATAAACGAGACTATGGCATTTCCATGGCAAATTCCAATCGCAGCAACTTCCCATGATTGTGTAAACTTGTTCTACCCTGTGGATTCAAACTAACCCTTCTGAAAAACCCCAGGAATTAGATTAAATTTGTGCACGAACCTCCACCACCTGTTTATTTTGGAAGAAGGATAGATTTATCATCGTCCTATGCCAGCAGAAACTGGCGAACATTTGCCTGGTTGCGCCAGCGCCTTATTATAAAAATGAAGAGTGTGATCAGTGTGCAAGGTGGTACAGAAGTCATACAACAAGGAAAAACGCCCAGCGTATGCAAGTAACTGAGCGTATCGAGAATAAGAAAGTATGAATAGGGAAATCAACAAACATGACCAATAGGAAGATGGTGACGACATAGGCGACGGCATACAAGTCAAAACCGAAGTCAGATTATATAAACTACAGATAAACGACGGTTGATTGGCATAGACCAAGTAGTAGACCAAAAAGCGGTTATTACGCACAAAGTCACATATATCTCGCAGGCAAGCGGCCAAGTGAGTTCGGGTTTGTGGGAACTGATTCACTCGTTGGCAGCATATGACTGGAAAGTGTACGGAGAAAACATCAGGAGCAGGGAATTTTGCGGGCCGTTGGAAGTAAGACACAGATAGTTTCCAGGTCGTGCTGGACGGAGTGGAAAGGTGATGCCAAGCAGTCAATCGGTGCGTGTGCTCAGGAATGCAGATGGAAAATGCCCATCAAAGGGTGTGATAGATAGATAGAAAGAGAGAGCTCATGAGGCACGCGATAATTCGCCACCAATCTGATAGGTAATGATTTTGTTCCAATCAATTTTCGAGCGGGTTACTGGCAGTTGACGGCGCAATGCTTTGAAAGTCGTGTCGGACATTGTTTTGAAATTATCACCGACGGCAGTCTGTAGTAGAAAAATGGAATTGAAAGTATGCCTCAAGTTAACGTACGTACATATACACAGAAGAAAGAACGACAATTGACACATCAAGAACCACAGAGGTAGTCGAATCCAGTGTTCTCGTCGGTAAACCAAGAGAAATGAAAAAATTCCTTATGGTGGGTGGTCTTTATTGTGAGGACCCTACAAAAAAACAAACAAAATTAATGCTCCATTTCAGGTATTGATGAGGCAAAATTGTGCACAATTAAGGGGACTACAGCGGTGATTAAAGACCACCGATCGTTAACACTGAAAAGTCAGAATAAACTGTCTCCTACAGTCAGTGAAATAGTAGTTAGCCAAACATGAGTAGATGTTTTCGGTATGGTGAGAGAGAATGGTAGGAGAGAATTTCGATCCTCTTGTGAGATATCTAAATGTAGACGGATGAACGGTATACCTGCTCAGAGCTGAAACTCAAATCCAGTGACATTCGTAAATGTTTTATGGTTGTCCGTCTCTGCTCAGAGCAAGAAACGAATAGCTTTTGTTCACATAAGTAGGGAGCGGTGTGTGTGTGTGTGTGTGTTGATACCTAACTACGCTTGCCACTGTTGATGACTGAACACAGGTAAGTGGCATGACGCCAGTATTGTCTCATACTATTTTGCATAATCAGAAAGAACCTCTGAAGGCTGGTGCGAATATGCAACGTGATTGACTTGTAGCACTACCCATAAGTCCTCGTCGTGTCAGGTGCTCATGATTTCCGCTGTCACTGAGCGCCACGAGCATGCGTAAAAGTAACGGAGCACCTATACACTCAAGTTCTCCTTCAGTGGCTCTGAAGTGCGGATGGTGGGGTGGCAACACGAAACGACCCAGCGGCAGCTACGCACCGAAATGAGACCAAGGCAGAATGATTATCATTATGTTTTTCATTACCATCGTGGATGCGCATTCGTTCAATCAGTAGGAGAAATTTTTTCGCACGCATTCAGGTTCAGTTCGTATCATTGTTCAGAAGAACAATCAATACGTTCGTCACGCCCAATTATATGGACGATAATACTTCGTTTTCACACACCATCTGTAGGTGTCTTTGATGAAATTGTCACAAGAATGAGTGCCTAATCAGGTGATTAACAAAATTAGCCCAACAGACAAGCAACAAACAGATTGAAATATGAGCGGGATTTCCAGCGAAGTAGCAATTCGTGGTGTGCAATTTCCGTTCGCTGGATGTCACATCTGTCTCCGGATTCCGCTGCTCACAAAAACATCAGATTGCGGTAAGTGCGTACTCGTCCAACTTCCTTTACAAGAGTAAAGTAAGTAAGCGGACGGTTAGATTTCATAACTCCCCTTTACAAGCATGTGATTCACCTCGATGTGTATCAGTCAGGTGGAATAGCCCGTGTGTTTCTCGGCGGACGGCACGAACACCAGCTCGAAAAAATCCCGCTATTCTAGAGCGAGGCTACAAGATATGGCTCTAGTAATCAAGTAGAGCCAATGATTTGTAGAAGTGTCCAGTGTTTAGGAATAAAGCAAGGCAGGAAGAGTCAACCTGTTATTTTCAATGTTTATTATAGGCAAGATGTTCAAGTCCTGTCAGATGAAGGCGAGTAGAACAAGTGAGACCTTACTGCGGGGAGGAAGGGGGACCCGTCCTCCCACGTAGCGTAACGAGACCTTATTGCATTTTGGTGAGGATACTTGTTCAACATTCTGGCGCTAACCGGTGAAGCTTGAAAAAATGTGTATTTGGCGGTTTCATAAAAGTTTGGAAGAAAACCAAGGGATTTATTGTCTTTAAGACTTTTTCTATGATTTCCCGACCGACATGCGAGGTCCCTCGGATGTTGAAGGCGTTCGAGAAGCATGTCATACAAGTCAGGGAGATTTTCTATGATACACGCGTTTCTTCCAGATGAATCCAGATGAAAACTAACTGCGCTTAGCCATGACAGTCTGGCCAATCTAGTGTTACCGTAGTGTAACCACAACGCCACGTTAGTACGGTCAACCATAGTGGTTGAATTAGAAACGTTTGATCACCAATCGAGATGAGATCGTCAGTGAGAGGTTGAGTTGGACCCATTGGCGGGAAATATCAGTGCATCAATTTTTTAAAGACATTTTCCCACCCAACCTGGAGGGTCAGGAGGCCGTGTTGGTGGGATCTCTAACCATTAACCAAACTAGCATAAGAGAGAGAGAGAGACAGCGAGTTTCCTTCGGACACTTCCAGTATAGCTAAATAGCTAAACCGTCACACTGCAGTAGGGATAGATCTCTTCATGACGGCTATGCTTAGCTAACAGTGTTGCGTACATTGCTGGCTTAGCAACTTATAGGAAAACGAAATAAGTTGCGCTGAAAAGAACGGAAATCAGAATAGAGCCGATGTGGGCTGTAGATGGTCCTCACTGATGTCCGATTGAGTAATCTCGCCCAAGCATATAGAAGTCTGGGGTGGGGCTCGTCACTGAAAACCCATGGCTTGGGATGCCAGGTTGGGCACCTTTGCTGACTGCACGAGAAGGGGATAATAAAAGACATCCCTAAGATTTGGTCCCGGCCCAGTGCTTCGTCGACCGCTAAAAAACCAAGCACTTTCGGAGAAATACTGACACTAAAACTACCAATATAAACTCCAAAGCTGTGTGGCTAGTCTGAAGCTGGGTCTACTTAGGATATCCGAACACTACGTGATCAAGCTGATAACCAGATTGGAAAAGCTTTTACCGCCGAAAACAGCTTTCCTACACCAGTTAATACGGTTGACTGGTCAGAAGTAATGGTCAAGGAAACGATTAATTCACTCGCAAAAACGCCGGCTGGAAAGATAGGCCGAACACTGAGGAAAAGTCTAGCCGGCCTCCTATAATACAGCCTCTGTAGATAGTGTGTACAAGCGAATAGAATGTGAACTTTAATCGCCCATCAGAAGGAAAATAAGAAATACTCTCAAAGGCGGTCGGTGTCTAGCCCTATTCAAAGGAGGAGCAACCCTGGTGGTCCATCTGACAAAGCTCATTGGTGAGAATAGAGTGAGGGGGAAATGTCCTCAAAATGGGGAGCACCGACAGTCATCCCTAGTTCAAAAAGGGTACGCCAACACCATTCGACAGACTGTGGAACAGAGACACTGATTCCGGAAACCGACAATGGTGGACTTCCTTGATTTGGAAGCTGTGCTATGGCAGTGCCTATGGAGCCAAGTTGTCTCCCATAAATTCTTGATCCTCCTTAAGGCACTGTACACCAACTCCCGCGGAGGTGGGGGCTCTACGGGAAGCGCCCGCCCGAGTTCAATACATTAAGTTCACCACATCCTCTTCAACTTCATTATTGATATGATCATGGAAGACTCACTCCCAGACTCTAATACCTGTGAGGTTGAAATGCTCCCAGGGCATTCTCTCACAGATACCTGGTACGCAGACGACGTAGCTCTTCTTGGATCTGACGCCAGCTTAGAGAAGACTATATTAAATAATCTGAATAATTCTGCCTCACTGTTTGGTAGCTCTTCAAACGTACAAGACTGGGTGGGCTTGACCGACTTCCTCGAAGAGCTCTTTTGGCACACTCACGCTAAGGGTGGAAACCAGCCAGGGGAGGTCAAGCAATGGCTTGGCAGTGAAGTATGAAATCCATAACCAGCAAACTCAGCTGGGCTGGTCATTGCCGCCTTCCTAGATGGGGACCTCGATACATATCAATGCTTGGAGTCATTGACATAGCTCAGTCGGGTGCTCAACGGCGCGAATGCATCCAAGCTACTACCTTCAATGCATGCCCTCCCCTCCCGATCTGTCCAATAAAATGTGGTAGATACAACCACTGGCGGCTTGTTACAACCCACCAATGAAAGTTCAAAGTTTGGGGGGTTGACGATGCACAAAGGGGATCACGATTGATGAACTGCAACACATGCAGTTAGGATGAATGGGTAGGGTTCAGGTTGGCTCAACTGGATGTGATCATATGGGAGTTGCGTGTCGATATCAGGTGCTACACAAGGCTGATTACGGATCTCGGACACCAACGCATAGTTCCCTGCAGCCGAATATTAATCAGTATACAGAAGAGGATTTGGCAGCAACAAGTTGATAATCTTCAGTGAAACGGCGAAATGAAAGAAGGCTGTTAAGATCCACAGAGTGAAACTAAGACATAAATCTTGTCCCGCTAGAGTTTATGAGAGTGGAACATCCCAACCCTGGCTTAACTGCACTGTCAGTAGAGCTGCATTTAGATTGCATACCATATTTGCAACTGCGCTATCACACAAAAAATCATATGCGCAAGACCCATGCCGGAAACAGAAACAGCAACGAAATCGATAGTTGGTCAGATGACCTGAATACCGTAAAAGCACTCTACCACCAGTTACCATAGGGTTAGCGGTGGAATTGAATGAAGACACCGTCATTGACAAGCCGCAATCAGGCTGGCGAAAAACGACCACGTGCATGCTGTTGATGAAGCCATGGGACTATTTAACGTAGATTGATATGTTTTCTGATAGATATTTCGTCCTGCCAATCAGTGCTGAAAAGCCGAGAACCACTGTACAGCTATTTCATCCTTGGGAATCATCACCGGCGCGAATCCCACGAAACTCAGACAGTTTCCAGCCCTTGACCTCCCGACCAGTGGCTGAACACTTAACCACTTGGCCACGAGCGGCAGACCGGCAGCGTGATTAGCTCTCACTTAGACTATATATATATATATATATATATATATATATATATGGTGAGGACAAGACCCAACTCAATGTCTTAGTAACGTTGGCACATGGGACCGCCTGAATGGGAGACTTTCCTCTCAAATTTCATATTTCTTACTTGGTGGTCAAAGATTGTGACAACCATAAGCAGGGTACTCATAGATAAAGAAAACATAACGGGACGGAATGAACTATGTGACACACGAATAAAGACAGACAATGAAAAGTCCGTAGAACAAAACAAGTTAGAGGTCGTATATGGTCGACTCGGCCTGCTTTAGAAGATGGTCAAAGTAGCTGCGGTGGGAGGTATTTTATCGTACCACGGAAGACAATTTTTCGCGCTGATACGACTCAGCAACACTGTTCAATAGCTTGTTCTCCGCAGATTGCTACCGGCCATAGAGCTCGAAATTTCTGAGGAAATTGGTCCACAGAGACAGCAGCCTATGGGACCCTTGGTTTAGTAGAACAGCCAAGACTGCGGTCCGATGATCCGAAAATCATTTTCACACACACACACAAAGAGATCTGGGAGAAACCATGCCGGCCAAAAAATGAAAGTATGGACCGATGGGGGTGCAACACGAGTCTGCATCAGAAATTTGATAAAAATAAGGAAAAATTCAGCAAGAATGCTTACCTGATAGGCTATCTCAGCGTTTTTTATATGGCGAACACATTCAGTTGCAAAGGCCTTGGCATTTGGCGCAGTTACAGAGAAGTCTACCTCCTTGGACGATATCAGCTGCACGTTACCTTCTTCGTAAAGGTGGGTCTAGAAGCCGAAGGAAACAGAGATGCCAGAAGACCGCGCAGTGAGAACGTTAAAGGTGGAAGTGTACGACTGCAGATATTACCGAAGCGAATGTTCGCAAAAAAACTAAGCTAACTGGTGGCAGTGTTCTATACAGGAAAGAATAAACAGATATAGGGTGAGTGTAGACTTTGAAAAGTGATCCACTTTGTACTTCATCTTACTGGCTCGTCTGGCTACAGCTAGTACTTAACAAAATGGTGCGTACACGAGTAGTTGGTAACGAATCCGAATCGCTCGAACAGCAGATTAAACTTACCAGGTTGAGGTGGCTGGGGCACGTATTACGTATGTCTAACCACCGCCTACCGAAGAAAGCGTTGTTTTTTGTTTCAAGTGGTTGTTGGCATAAGGTTTGCGGTAGACAGGCCATGTCAGGACGTGAAATGACAGTAGTTACAGTCAGCCTTCTTGGCTGAAGTTCACAGGATCCTACTGGTAAGTGGTTGGAAACTAGGCAGGACATGACAAGCATACTGTCGTTTCCTTGCCTGACTGCCTAGCTGAATTTCGCCTGTCGTTGTGAGCTGGGCTTTTGTCGGGTGAGGTTCGCGAAAGACGCTGGGTTAATCTCGCTGATGACATCTTACTTCAACATGATGTTAGGATGCGTTTAGCCTAATGCTGTCCACAGGTGTAAGCATCCTATTCATGATCGTTTTTCCTAAAAACATAAGGCATCTTTGCACTGAGTCCCTACCCTTCCCTCTTCTCTCTACTCTATGATCTTCCCTCGTGGTTGTATGGCAATAAGGTGCCAGTATGTATTGCTGGTGTATTGCTGTCAATGAAGATGATGAATTTGCTGTGATCAGAACTCGTCCGGTGAACGTAGCAGGCCGGTCGCGCTCAACTCTGGTTAACAGTTTTTCCCCGCAACTCCGCACAAGACAAATGAGAAGTGGAGTAATTTCCGGTTTCAGCCAATGTGAACGGTTTTCTCAGTAAGTTCGACCATTTGGAAGCAATCATGTGACTATTCCTAGCTCTTCAAAGACCTCACGGAATATCCAATGGGCACCAAGCCAATAGGAACTGAATCTGAAGGTGTCAGCTGCACAGACGACATCCATCTAATTAGTCTCAATCACTGCAGGACGAATAATGGACCGCTCTTCAGCATTAACTACATTGTCTTCACAATTAGTGCATCTGAATTTAAGCACTGCTGGATTGGTTTCCAGAAGATTCTCCGCCGAGATCGTGAAAAGCTAGGAATATTCATTCTCAGGTAGACAAGTAGTGGTCAAGTAGGCAGATTCGTCAAATGGACTGAATCATAAAATCATTCCCACTAATTAAGATTTCTCAGAGTGTCGTGTGCGTGCTGAGACTGAAGTCATGTTAATGAAATGGGAAAGACGAAAGACCAACTGTACCACCGGATAAAAATAACTAAAAAAATCTGAGTATTTAGCAGTAGTATCCGCTTCCCGCAAGTGTGCCACGAAATCTATGAGAACTAACTGCGCTGTAATTTTAGAGGTATCCATCTAGCTGGAGAAGAAGCCACTACAGGTTCGTCCGTTCAGTTGTTTTATGCAGAAAACGTAATTGTGACGCATTACTGTCCAGAATCGCACACTACAATCTCAAAACGATCTCGAAATACAAGCGTACAAAAGAACGGAGCGCTATCAATATAAGCTTCCCAGAGTGCTGAGGCCATCCCACCCAAACTCAGGGTACCTCTCATCAGACGGGTCATACAAAATAAGATGGTAAAAAAAATGAATATAACGCCTAAGGTTTACTCACCTGGACCTTAATGACACCATGAACGGAGAATGTGCCCCCGATCGGTTCATCTGGTATCTTGATCGTCCATTCAGAACGCCAACGTCCAGTGCTGGAAATGAGAAATGAAAATACGAATATAACGTGGATCAGTTAACAATGAATATTCAATAAGTTCAGAATAATCCCTTATATGATACACACTAATGTTTGAAATAAGGTCCACGTAACCAGTGGGTCAGTCGCACACGAGATCCGTTGGACAATTTCTTAACTTCAATGCTTGGAAGTAAAGGCAATCGATAACTATCTGGCTTCAATGGTTAGATAGTTTGTTGGTTGGCCGAAATACATAATAAAGGAAAGAATAAAATTCAAAACACTGTCACCTGCTACAACGCCGGTGCGTAGTGTCCAAAAATCGCGGCAGAATACACACTGTTGAGAATTAATGGGTTAAGTTGTGTATTTCTACAGGCCCCAAAACATCCATTGGATTAAACGTGTGCGCTGGAGGTAGAAAATAAGACGACCAAGTCACGGGATGGTATTGACCAACGAAGATGTAACATTGTACTGATGCGCTTCCGTAGATTGTGTATTTTCAGACTATGAAACCGGGAAAAACGGAGTAAAACACGCCTAAGACACCAATTCAATGACAGGTGCCCGGGTGCATTCATAGTCGCTGGAGTCACTTTACGCACACCAAAGTTAACAGTCGAGGAGCGGACTACGCTACATTGATAAACTGGAGGCATGGAAAAGCCTTCTGGCTTTGCAACGAAAGAAACCGTGGTACCTGGGTAGAAGAGACTTGTTCCACTTAGACTGTACGTGAAATATCCAGGGAGGCGCAGTATCATCATTATCATCATCATCGTCATCATCATCATCATCATCACCATCGTCAGCATGTGTTCAAACACTGATGCTTCGCTGCCGTAAAGCACAGTACCTCATGTCAACGGATCTGTTTATCACCTCACATCAGTAGCTGCCTCGCAAGTGTGGTAGGCGTAGGTGGACATATATTGCCCCCCTCCCCGCCTCCAAAAGCGGGTTATAAATCCTATGTGGGGAATTGTCCTTTTACCCGTGGCAATAACTTAATCGTACCTCCATCAATGGTCGGCCGAAAGAGCTCTGCAGGATACGAAATGATTAGGCGCATTATGAACCCGTCAGACAGCCGAACTCTCAGACGGAACGTTTAAACTCGAGCTCAGAATAGCATAAAAATACGCACCAACACTAGATCTTTCATCCTACGGCGCTGGCCTCATCGGTTAACTTCCCGGGATACCATACTTTCCCAGTCCATTATTGTACCATTTACGGAGGGATGGAGCTTCAAGCGATAAGTCAGCTATCCGATTGTTACTAAAACTGTCATCTCATAGTAGTACAGTATAGTCGGACAGATTAGAAGACGGAGCAGGCTTATCTTTGGCAGATGAACCCTAGAAATGGACGAAAATTTTTCAGGCTATTCACTGGGACTTCTGTGGTGGTTTAGAATTGATACGCCGGATGAACTGCGTGGCCGATTCTGTCCAGGTATGTGTGCTTGCAGGATGCACGGAGCCAGATATCTGTCGTTGGGCTCCACACTGTACGTTTCGAACGACGCGCCTCAAAGCTCTTCGGGCCTGTGCAGACGTCAATTCATCAATCCGCTCAGTCGGGTGCTAGATTGTCCCAGGACCTAAAATCAAGATTGTGGTTTTTCAAAACTACCTGAAGCGGAATTTCTATCGTCCCCAAGTTCGAGATCCATTCTTCATTCCACCACCATCTATTCGGCAAACACTTCCCAGCCACTGCAGACAGTTAAATGACCTCCACTCTGTCACAACGCGTCCACCAGAGACCTCCGTATCCTGTGCTAGTTCCGACCAGTAAACAGCAAGTACCCACCTCATTCGGTGCACGCAAAACCTGCTCAAGTGTCAAACATTTCCTCGACACGTGTCTGAACACTTGCAAGAGAGCAGATGGAGTCATCGCCTATAGACGTGCAGCTTCGTCTCCAGTCTCAGGCTCCGGTTATTTCACACTCACCTCCCCAGTTTGCCAAAATCCACACTAGCCCTGACAACATGGGATCCCAGCTCAGGGTTGACGACCAAGTTAGCCGTGTGCCTGAGGCGTTAAAGGCGCACTCTGAACAATCTCCGTGTCAAGCCATGAATATACTCCAGATACGAAGCTGCGGCGTCCCTGATAAGTGAGGCTACTGACACTGGCTCAACTGTCATGTTGACAAATGTGCAGACTGACCTCTCTCATCTCCACTCAAAATCCAGGATGCACTGCATATAGGCTGTTGGAGAGTTTCACCGTACGAAGCCTCTGTGATTACCGAGTCGATATTACGTGTCTTTCAGAGACAGACTCCTAATTTCGGTTCGCAACGCCTTTAAGTATCAGGGATGGAAGTCTCCAACTAGTTGTCCCATAGCTAGCCAAATGGTAAGTCTTGGTGACATCCATAAAACACATCACCGCATAGGATCTTGAATTGAGACCTTGATACCACAAAGATTGGATTTCCGAAAAGACCATTGATCTCTCTCAGAAAGCTGCCCGGACTTGCACGGCCAACGCTTCCAATTTTCGCAGTGTACGTCACCAGACCATCCGATCAGCCCAGAAAGATCCTATGGATTACTCATCAGCACTCAGACGGCTTAAAATACCAGCGATTGTTCGTATCCTTCAGGACAACCTTCAGGTCACCAAAATAATCTTCGAGGTGCTGAGGATCAACTAGAAACGGATTATTAGAAAAAGCTGGAGAGATGGACTGGAAACTTCAGCTTACCACTCAATCGTCCATCTGATCATCAACTACCCAACACGGACAACAAAGTCCACACTGTACACCCTAGTCAAAGTGCATTAGCCTAGATAATCAGCCTAGTAGAAGATGAAGATAGCATCCCGGAGGAACTCTACAAAGCCTGCTTACCCGTGGTATTTCAACCTCTTTACAAGCTTTACTGCTCAACACCGAAGTGGTCCTGGTGGATTAGGGTACCCGTATAATCTATATCTATAATACTATTGACAGAAAAAGGCGACAAAACGGTCGGTAAGAACTATCAGGTATCAACTTGATAGATCTCGACCTGAAGCTATCACCTTGTCCTAGTGGTCAAGCTTCAGTGCTGCAGTAATCTTGCGAGCTGCACCGGGTAAAATTCAGTTTCTACAGGTTCAACCATGCCAGGAGGGCCAACGAGAACCAGCCCGACACCCTGTACTGCGGCAGGAGTGTGAAGGCAATAAGGCGTTCCTTCAGGAGACCAGCACTCCCATATATCTGGAAAAACCCATGCTGCCTTCGACCGGAAAGGGGCGGGTTATAAAAGTCCGATAACTAAAAACCGATAACTAAAACCGATCACCTAACTGATGACCGTGACCGCCAGCGTATTATTCAAAACGATCAATCAATTGAAACAACGGTACGTTGGTTCCAGTTGCTACAGTTTAGGTCACCATAAAGTGGAAAAGTGCGGGACATGTAGCCAAGCATTGGAGGCGACGTCGTATTTCGTAATTTCAGGAATAGGGTATGCAATGAGGCAGTTGTCGACCCGACTTAACTTACTGGTTAGTGTTTTCACTCTTCGTTCATACACTATCCACCTCTTGGTAGCCTCCACTCAGCACAGGGTTGGGCGAAAAGGTCTTTTCGATGCAGACCGTCTCCTGGCATGCGGAGTACATGGCCTTACAAGCGTAACGCATGAAGCGAGAGTAATTCATCTATCGCGGGAGAGCGCCTTCTTCCTAAAGCCATCTGGCGTACCTCAGCATTGCTAATCCGATTTTCCTAACAGACCCAACCAATGCTTTGACGATCAAACATTGACGATCAAACACTGATAGCTTTCCTAAATCCTCTACGCGTACACACCGCGTTTCTGATCCATAAAGCAGTATAGATCGCACTCCACACTGTAAACTCTGCCATTGACCGACAAACTGACGTCACGTCACCGCTATAGGTGTCGGAGGCTGACAAAGGTTGCTCTGGTCTTCCCGATTTGAGAAGCAATCTCATCTCCAACCCGTCCACCGGAATTTATACAACTGTCCAGGTAAATAAATTTATCTACCACGTCGACTGGCTCGTCTGCAAGCATGAGGTTTGGGTTTGATCACACCCAGTCTTGTAGCAGCACTTTGCATATTGCAGGTGTGAAGCGCACGCCAAACCGTGCGGCAAAATCATTTAGGTCATTTAAAACAGTCCGCATCTTTAAAGAATCCGAATCAAGGAGAGAAATATCGTCCGCATTAGCAGTGTCCGTGAGCGATCCCCAGCTCATTCCGATCCTCGAGGTTTCCGAGATGGACATAAAAGTCTCAAGCAGCGGAATAATGAACAAGTTTAAGAGGAATGGTGAAAGAGGACGTTTTCGTCCTACACCACCACACGTGGCGAACTCAGGCGCCCACAACAGTTCGTAGACAATTGTCTCAAAAGGGATGCCTTTGTCTACCGACACCACCAAAGTTCCTGACGATCGACAGAGTCAACAGGAGCTTTCGTATCAGGGAAAACAATTAATGTGGGACGTTTGAAAGGGGACACTTTTCAAGAACTTGTTACAAGGTAAAGATAAGGTTGATGCATTTTCGGTCAGGTCAAAACCCAGCTTGACTCCCACGACTCGGTCTCTCCCGATAATCGGTCAACCTGCACAAAACAATACCAGAGAGCACCTTAGATCCGAAGGTTACCAGGCTGATGCCAAGATGGTTTCCATACGACATTTTGGCGCTCTTTTTGGCGGTTGCCTTGTCCCTTTGGATAAACGATACCTCACAGTTGATTCCTGTTGTTGACCGCGGGCTGATGTCGATGTCCCGTTCAGGTTCGTTGGGTTCTTCCAGAGGTTGAGTTGAAGGGGGGCAGCTAAGCTGCTCTGTAAAGTGTTCAGTCCGTCGGTTGGAACGACGGTTTTGCGAACGAACTGCGGCTCCATCTTTTAGGCAGATGGTTTTGCTGAAACCTGTCTTCTTTTGGCCCCTTAACTGAATCAGCTGAATTCAGACGCAGGTTTTTCCTGCAGTGGAAACCTTCTCCCTTTTCTGGGCCTTCGAAATCCACCAGTGTTCTCCGTCATTCTGCAGGCTCTTGATTATCCGGCGCTTGAAAAATCTGCATGCGCCATCGCAGTTGGTAGCTGCTCATATGGCTTTTCTGGCACCAACAAGATCTGCTGATCTCGACGACATCTAGTGTTCATTCTGTCGAGTCGGATCTTGGACAGAAAGTTCTGAAAACTGAGAGTATGGCTTCTTTATTTCGCTTCCATTTAACCTCCAAGTGATCTCCGTCGTCCGCATGATTGTGCGTTTTCAGTGGCTTTCTAGCCAGATCAGCTCGATACTCGTGAGCTACTGAAACTTGTCGAAGTTGACGGACGGGGTTGCTCTGCTTCGGCACATGCAATACTGACGGAAAGTGACATGATAACCAGTCCCGCACAATGGCATGATCAGGGTCAAGTTGCGTAATCCAGAAGGAACGGCAATCTTTAATGCAGGCTCTTCAAAGGCAAGTGAAGTTGAGTTAGGTAAGAGGTTGTGTTAACTAAATAGTAGCGCTACATCGTAGTCTGAAACATCGCGACAAAACATCACCATCACCAGAGATCGCAACATGAGTTTTGACACTGAGGCATCACTGCCGCACACCCGAAAGGTTTATTTGAATAAGTGAAGAATTCAAGTGGAAAGAAAAGAAAATAAGGGATGAGGGAGGGACCTGGTTCTGGCCTGTGGTGAGCATTCTGAGGTGCCTACACCTCCAAGTGTTCAATCAGACAATCTGCAAAGAAACTGACAACAAGAACGCCACTGACATCGATCAACCGCCATTTCTAGCAATGTCTCCAGCGAAGCGCAGGGAGGTCACGAGGACCCATCCCTCGACGGCAGACCGCACTAACAACAAACTCCTCATCATCTATTATATACCCTTCTGCCAAGTCACATTGTTTACCTCGTGGCTAGAGCCATCTGGAAGAGATGGGGAGGACGACACTCGTCTTGGTAAGCACTGTTTCGGCATGTGTAGAACCTGGCTGAACCACCGCAGTTGGTGCTGGATGTTTTCCACGACTGAAGTAGCTGCCGAACAATCAAATACCTATTTCCTAACTACCTCGTTATGAATCCACTTCGCACAAGCAATCCTTCTGAGACATTCGAGGTCAAAAGCCCGAAGAAGCTTCACATCATCTGTCCGCAGAGGCCATGTCTCCCAACCAGACAACAATAAAGCTCCTACTGTAGCCTGGTACACGCGATTCTTGAGACCCAGGGATATGCACTTGTAAAGCCGAAAGTGCCACAACTTAGCAAACGTGAATCGGGCCTTCGAGGTTCGTGCGATGACCTCATCGGATACACCTCCGTCAGAGCTAATACAACTAACAGGGTAATTAAACTTTGTTACAAGCTCCAATGGTTATCCTTGAATTGTAGGAGGTATGCTCAGAGGTTGCACGTTCTGAAGCATGACTTTGCACATTGAAGGTGTAAGGCGCATGCCGAAAAACTGTATGACGGTGGTCAGTTTATTCAACAGGGCTTGTGCTTGGCCTTCATCTTCAAAGATGAGGAGGATGTAGTTTGCGAACTTCTGGTTGACAAGGTTCTCACCAGCAACGGTTTGATGACCATGATTTTTAAAGACCTTACAGCGTTCCCCACATTATTTCATCAGTGACGAAGTTGAATAAGAATGGAAAGAGTGGACAGCCTTGCCGGACACCCGTTGTAGGGAAGCTTTTGGAGAGCTCACTATGCACTTTCACACGCTCAGAAATATGAATATGATGATCGGATCATGTTCACAAACTGCTGGGCAGCCCATATTTAGCAAGTGTGATTAAGAACACTGGGAGATCGACAGGATCAAACGCACCATTGGAGTCAATGAATACCAAGACTGAGTCGTTTTTACACATGGCGTCGCATGACGGAGTGTGAAGTTGTGGTTGACGCAGTCTCTACCTGGTGGAAATCCCGCTTAACGTTGACGGGTTGCGCGTGCCGCTGTAAGACGATGAAGAATCAGTGGCACCAGAAGCCCTGTCACAACGGGAGTTAAACCGACGTATCTGTGGTAACCGCGGGAATCTCCCGCAACCAAAAACCACTTGCTCCTTAGTTCCGTGCAGCTTTTGACTCAAGAGGTTTGTGAGTGTTTGGGGATATCGATATCTCCAAAGACTCTGTAAATTTGTGTGTACTAACGAAATTCCGATATTTTTCGAAGTCAAACTAAGGATATATATATATATATATATTCAGTGTCACTTGTTTGTAAATCGTCTGTTGTTCGGAGCATTAAAGTTATTTCCAAGGTCTCGTCTTCTTACTATTCTGCTATACTAGGAGTCGGGATCAGGCAATATAGCTGGGGATAGAATATCGTCACAGTCCGCTCATTTTATCGTTTGCTCGCTGCGTGGTCGAAACACGACAGTGGGCCGTCTTGAAAGCCAGAAAAACTTGGACACAAAAACCCACATCTGAAAAGAGACTACGGGGTTTGCTTTAAACTCTGGTGTTCGGCAAGGCCGTCCACTTTCGCTGATGCTTCCTAATGACGCGATTGACTAAAAAAATAATGAAAAAACCGTTCAGCTGTGGCACCTTTTGGGTGCCTAACTGCCATGTCACCAGAAGGAAGCACAAGGGCTGAGATACTGCCAGGTTGCCCATGCCTAGACAGGGGAAGTCGAGAGGCAGAGGTCGGGTTCGAACCACGGACTTCCGGTCAGTGAATTCGCGTTCTAACCACTGGCTATCTCGCCTTCTCGCGATTGATGGTTAACGTCACATGCCCTTAACGGCTTCTCTAAAGTGCCAATAATCCCAAACATGTGGATCAAAGGCCATAACCTTAATGAAGATCCCGAAGAAGTGCAAATTATCTTGATTGGCCTACCGACTACTAGACCTCACTGGTTGGACAATATGATTCCTGGAAGGAAATTCCCAACAAGCATGGATATCCATTCTAGCCCGAGAGCCCATAAAGTAAGTCGATTATTTCAAGTACTAGAGCTCCATCATCCCACCAAACTGTTAGGCACGGAAAGAAGTAGACGTTTATATAGACAACGCCAAGAAAACTTCCCGGCAACTTCAAACCGCTTTGTGGAAACAATCGGAAATCAGTCTTCGAAATAAGATGCGACCGTTCAATCCGTGCTGCCTGTAGAATCTCAAAATTATCGATTGACCACAGATGCCTAAGGGAATACTCATAGTACGTTGCATCATCATTGACAGCAACACCAGATGAGAACACTGGTGATTTTTACAGCCGTGCAACCATGCCAATTTAGTTCACTAAAGTTTTGTAACCGAAAAAGGAACTGGGGAAGAGAAGGGGATCTACAACTAGCCTACCACAAACATCCGAGGTGCCAACACCTCCAACACTCAGACAATCTGGATGGAAACTGACAGGATGAACGCCACGGGTTAGCCGCCAAACACAGGGAGGGTCACGTGAACCTCATTCTAAAAGGATGACAGCACCAACGGCAGCAAAACTTTTCGCAACATCCTCCACTTCCTTC
The DNA here is from genome assembly GCA_003604175.2 of Clonorchis sinensis. Classification (NCBI taxonomy): domain Eukaryota; kingdom Metazoa; phylum Platyhelminthes; class Trematoda; order Opisthorchiida; family Opisthorchiidae; genus Clonorchis; species Clonorchis sinensis. The sequence goes on from CM030370.1 coordinate 115,265,923, forward strand.
TGCCACATCAAAATCTCTCCACCTCCAGGTTTCCCCCGCTGCGTATTAGGCATGGAAAATAGCGCTCATTTCGGCGGGCGGTAACTCGGCATCCGTAACACATAGCCAAACCAGCTTATCTTGCAGTACTGGATGGATTATTTGAAGAAATTACCCTCTGCTTCACCAAAAACCTCACTGCGAATTCGTTGGTTCCAACCGATTCCCGCCACAGTTCTGAGACAAGGATGTTCAAAGACATGAAGATGTCTCAGATTCCTGAGACAGCTGTGGTTAAGGCGCCAGCTGACGGATCACAAGGTCCGTGGTTCGACCCCAACTTCAGCATCTCGACTGCTCCCGTCCAGGCTTGCGCAACCTGGCAGTACCCAAGCCCTCATGCCTCCTTCCGTTGGCATGTCAGCTAGACGCCGAAAGAGTACTACAACTGAAAGACTTCCTCCTTCACCCGAACTGGCCAAATCTCGCAACCGTACAATACAGCCGGACGCTTTAGTCTGGTACACGCATCATTTGTGACCAAGGATGCCACAAGTGGCACAAATTAACAAACGTAATTCTGGCCTTAAAGAATCATGCGCTAAGTTCGTCTCTCCCATTATAGTCAGAAACACGTATAGTGCTCCACAACTTCCAGTGTCACTTCTTGAATACCCAGAGGCATGTTCAAAGACTGTGCGTCCTGCACCATGACTTTGCACTTTCTGGGAGAGGAGTATAAGCCGAAAGACAAAATGAGTGAGGTCAGCTTTTCAAGTAACGCTTGAGCTTCCTGCTCTTTTTGAAAAACGAAAAACAATGTTGTCTGTATGCTTCGGGTCGACAAGGTTCCCGCTCGAAGAGATCCGAAAATCTGGGTGTTGTAGACCTTCCAATGTTCTCTTCATTGTCTAATGAATAACGAAAGTAAACAAAAATGAACAGAGTGGGCATCCGTGTCAGACACTGTTTGTGGGAAGGCTTTTGGAGAGCTCCCCATAAGCTCTCCCGCGTCCACAAGTACGGCAATACAAACAGCGCATGACATTCACATTCTTTGGCAAACCTTGTGGTGCCCGTCGAAAAAGTGACTGGTTACTTCAGCGCACCTTTGATGTCAAGAAATAATAAGTTTGTAGCGCACCTAGACGCGTGCTGTTGCTCTAACAGTTAACGGAGTGCAAAGATATGGTCCACACAAACCCTTCCCGTCCGAAATCCTGCCGGCTTTCTCGAATCCGCTCTTCACGCGCCTTCGCAAGACAACGTAGAATAAGCGACGCAAAGAGTGTGGTTACAACGGGGGTCAAGCTACTTCCTGTCAGTGCCACACGCACTACGAGGACCCTTTCTGAAAATGGGAATCATTATCGACTCACTCCAGTTAGTTGGGACGATCCCTGTCCCCCAGATAGAAGCAAAGACAAGCACCAACCGAGCATTTCACATGTCTTTGAACAGAGCGGGTGTGAGTTCACCGGGGATAGCAGCTCGATGACGTTTGAGAGACAAAACGCATTCGCTTACCTCCGAAGCCGTCGAGGGTTATAATTTTACTGTCCAAAGCTGCGTTGCGGGCTGGGAATCAGATTGAACAACTGCAGGTGACCAGTTGATTTGGTCTTTCAAAGTGTTTATCCCGATGATTAAGGCGCTCATTTTCATCGACAAGCGACCCGTTGCTGTCAGTGATTACTTCGCTCACCGGAAGCTTTTTTGGGCCCTTTGCGTGTACCAGATTGAACATTTTACGAACATTTCTAAAGTTTGTAACTTCCGCCATCTCTTCAGCTTTCTGGACCCAAACTTCTCGATCCGCCCAGATGCCCTCTTTCACCTGAAGTCTGAAAGCACGATGAGCGGTGCTGTACTCTCTGCCAGGAGGAATACGCGTCCGATATTCGAGCAATTTTAGAGTGTAGCTTGGGATCCACTGCCTAGGTTTTTTGGTTGCACCGTTCCGCACGCGGAGCTCCCAGCATCTTGCAGGGTTGCGGACAGTACCTTCCAATAAGTCAACACCAAAAGACGTCTTGTCCGAAAAGGATTTTGGTAGGAGGCTCTGGTATATTTGTTTCACATCAGGATCAGGTCTTCTCAATGGCCATGCGAGGTGTGCACATCTTGTGCACTTCTGTAAAGCGTAATGGGAAGCAGCAACGAACAAACGCATCAACCGAACCTACTTAGGTGTTCCAGTAACCGACCTACGCTACCTATAGCTAATGGCGATGTAGTCTACCTGTATTGGAGATGGACTCGGATGCTGGGGGTAGGATCCTACCAAACAGCTTCGGTTGTCACGGAAGTTAGTACTACACAGAAACAGTCTGTGTCTAACACATAACAGCAACAGCGTTCGTTGTTGTCTGTGTCTCGACTCCAGTCCTGGACTATTGGGGCATAAGATGAACGGGTAGCGACCATCGGCGCGTTTATGGGGTGCTCCCACAGACGTTGCCAAACGAACCGCACAGAGACGACATTAACGGGCAACCACTCAACCAGATATCTTTCAGCTCGGCGGCTTCAAACAACACCAACCCCAGCAGAACCGGCCGCGGCGGCTTCGGGATCGTAAGAGGTGTGCGATCATATGGGGAGGTCAGCTGAATCCTCGCTTCAGGCAGACATCATACATCAATAGAAAGCGAGTCCAGCATACACTCAAAAGCCGTCTGTTGTTAGGCTTGTTTCAGAGTGAGAACGTTAAAAATTGACACAAGAACTGGGTATCGGGGTTTAAAGGATGATTTTGAAGTGTCTGTGGCCGTGGCGGCAGAGTCAATTATAGATATTGCAAACAGTGGTAGAGGGTGTCGAGCAAGTCCGTCGATCAAGAACAGGCCTGCGATGTCGCTAGGAAAGGGAGGGGGAGAAGAGCGAATATGAGAGGAAAGGAGGCGCCAGTAGTAGCCTGTCTGCGCATACCCATCCGGCTGTATGCTGAATGTAAGGCGACCCGGCTGGTTGCACCATGCGGGGGCCGACGTGGCATGGTAGTATGTAACCGCAATTCGTGGTTGTACATGGGGTGGGATACCCATACCCATAGCGCCCATACCGAGACAAGAGGACAACTAGGGTCATCGACCAAGGCCTTTAGCTCAAAAGCCAAATAGCAAGACAGTCGTGGTGGGCGTAAGACTGTCAGAGGGGCCTACATTTTTTAAGGGGCAAGTCGCCACACATGTCCCAATCCCCAGCCTGGAAGATCAGGAGACTGTTAGACCTCTACCCATTGAACAACTTAGTGTAAGGTGACCTGTCAGTGTAAGTAAACCGTAAGTAAACTGTAAGTAAACTCCCAGTAGGTGAATTGGTAATTGAGGCCACAAACCGTCACACCGCGATAAGGTTCAGTCTATCCATGACGGGTAAACACCCACCCACACAGAATTAACGCAGATAAAGAACCTGGAAGCACTGTGGGTGCAGAAGCGGAACTTTTCTACGTTCAGTGTTAGAACAACTACGGTATCGTGATCCCTGTGGTCCTCTCCCCTGGTGAAGGTCGCAAATTGAAGGTAGAAGGGCATAGGACGGATGGACCGTTTCGCGTCAAGGCAGACGGTTGCAGATAAGAACCCAGACTTTCGTAATCAAGATTGATACAGCAAAATTGTTCATACTATCAGATTCAGTTCCTATCCGCAAATACTGTAGCAACACCGGAAACGAAGACTGTACGCTTCAGGCCCTGGTCACCTCGATGGAATGAACGAGTGGTAAAACATAACGAAGCACATAGAAAAGTCTTCAACAAAGGACTTACGATTGATGTTTCCGAAACTGAGACACAATGCAGGCAACCAGCCTGCGATCTTCATTAGTGACAGCGGGCGCATAGACAGCGACGCTACCGCTGGGAAAGTGTTCAAGTGTATATTCAGTTATGGCGACTTCCAAAGCATGTCTCCATGGTTCTGCAGTTGTATCACCACCGTCTGCATCGTTGGGATCGAGGCATCTGACATCGCTAGCGGTTTGCTTCAAGTGGTCGTAATGGAAGGTCGAATGTGATCGGGGACAGAGGAACTGCCCGTTACCCAAATCACCATGTGCAGTTATCAATGAGCTGTATTCCGCATTGGGAAGTTTCACGGGTATCATTTGATCCCGGTTGTATTGTGCCGTGGCTCTGAAAAAACAATCAACCTGAATGACTTTCTTACGCAGCGAGTTTTTTCTGAGTTGTTGGGTGATCACCAGAAATCACGCGCACGTCTGATCAATGTCCAGCTAAGCAAGGTACACTTACCTTCGAACACCTCGTTGAACTCACAGGGGGGAGCCAGCAGAACCAGCCGAGCACTAATCGACGCCTAAAGTTTCAGAAACTCACATCTGGTTAGAAAAGCCATACCCTCTCCTCTGGAGTTATGGTATCCTCAACCATAGCGTCTGATTTCGTTCTGCCCGGGTGATTTTTGAGTTCGATCCTATTTATGGTTTCAAGAAGGGTTGAAGTTCTCAGAGGGTTCCCTGGATCCAGAATATCTGGGTTTTTTGCGTGATTCACGTCTGAAAGTATAAGGGGAGATAAATTATTGTCACTACGGCAGCCTCATCGACGTGACAGTAAAATACAACGTTTTCCATGTTGCCGATCTCTACCCGACACGCAGTTTTCTGTAAAACCTCAGTTGTCTAAGGTAAACTTTTGTGTAAGATAAAATTACTAATGTGTATGTCTGTGCACACCGAAATGCTCCGTGATCCGCCGCTTTTTCTTGGAAATTTGTTTCACGTCCATAAAGTGACCACGCTATTTCGCCACCTATTGCCCATCGACTGACTGCTAACTGAAGAACAAGGTGGGTACCTGCATCAAGCTGGTAAACTGCGGACCGACCGAAAAGCAGCGCTTTTTAGCTGGTGGAGCCGGGAAAGTTCTTTCAACTCAGAACATATACACCCACCACCACGAGTGTCAACCTGCTATGTTAAGCCAGGCTCCGTTGGCTGGATTTTTACTTTGCAAAATGTTGTGGCTTCTGTCCTGGCGAAACTTTGTGGGTGCATACTCTCATTGGCGTTCGAATTAGTCGAAGTCTACTGCAGCCACATTCGCCTCGTCAAAAAGTAAGAAACTGCGTTGTTCCACCCTTCGCAGGTCAGCTTTTGCGAACAATTCATCTATTGCTAGTAGGTAAAAGCTTTGCAATTTCCGGATCGCACATCGCGTGCGTTTTGGGTGTCTGCTAGCGTGTGTGCAGTTTTCTTCCGTCCATAAACCGTTTAGTTTATGTACTGCGCTGACGAGCGAACAGTACTGGCCAACGCTGTTGAATACGACAAAATGGCAACCAGGGGGCTCTAGGTTGGGGCGTCGTGCAATTCTATTTCCATAGGCCATCCGAATGCACTTAGGTTTCACATAAACACCTTATGGCACCCTATGGCCCTTCTCGACAGTGCCGCAGATTGGATTTCCATTTTACTGCCCGATGGTAAGTTTTCCGCCATGGATTACACACGCTGTCGCAACCACCCACGATTATTTGGTACCTTGCTGCCCACCGGTTGCATGCTACCCTAAGTAGTCCATTCGTCCACAACTCGGGAAGCCCTAGAAAACTCGTCAAGCCACCATCCGCAGAATAGTGGTTGTCCAAAAGAGCAAGGACAATATTCTGGAAGCCCAGGGTACATCACCGCTACAGTGATTATGAAATGCAACCAATGTGCCGCTGCGAACGAAGGGAAGTGCTGGGAGACGGTGCCCAAGGTCCCGATGCGGTTCACCGAATGACTAAATGTGAGTCCTCCCTTGTTTCACACACCAAATGGTACGACTAACCCGACTAACTACCATCGTACCGGAGCAAACAGACTGGCTTGCCGAAATGTGGGGTGTCTGAATCGAGGGGTTCATCACCTTCCGTCCGGCAGCGACTTTAGCTAACATAGTTGTTGCACCAGGCGGTACAACAATTTGTTATAAAAAAAATACTCCCGTGTGCAAGCGACTAAAATGTCATGGGATATTTTTACACACAGGATTTTGAAAGTATCTGGAACGTCTCCAATAAAACTGAAAAATTCGAACACACTCGTTTTATGTCTTGGGCTCAGCGATATTAACACCCTATGCAACTCAGTAATGGTGTCTTCAAGAAGTAATACTGGCGCATGCGAGGTGGAAAAAAGATGCTTCAAATGAGCCGGCTTGAAGGGCCTCTAATATATGCGAGCTCAGGTCCCACCGCCTGTCCTGCGTACAGTGAAGAAGTTTGGTTGGTTAGGAGTTTGCGCAACAGGTGTTTTATGTTGCGGGGAATACCATCTTCTGTATCATGATAGTTGGCCTTTGTTGACTCAGATTATTAACAGGGCTTCCGCCTCTGTATCCTCTCCCGTTTTGTTGTTGTTGCTGTATCCGCCCCTTACTGAAAAGTGTTGCCCCACTGCTTTATCCTTACTCTGTTAACCTGCTCCTCCCCCATACGACGCAAACGTTGTCAACCCAAACGCGTCATATAAAGCAAATTTATGCCACTGACACGAAATTTTATGGTGCCGCTATATCTTGCTACACACTGAGGCCAATTCGGCCCCTTTTGTGGATTTTAGTGTTTAAACGCCTGAGGCTAACTCTTCGCTGTTCTTGTGCTCACTGTCCTGATGTTTACTTGTACTTCACGTTCACTGTCACTTGGACTTTAAGCTTTGCTGATATTTTCCCGGGCCACATTTAGGATGACCGCTTTTCCGTACCCAGGAAGTCACATCGCATCTTTAAAATGGACTCGGTGTTTCATCTGCCCAACTAGGCGTATATATGGAGGTTGCAAACTGCTACATTTCCGGGACCAACGTAATGGTCACCGGTCTTATTCAGCTGGCCGACTGGAGATTGGATTGTCAAACATATCATACGAAACAACAGACTCAACAGAGCCAGGAATGCTCAGAACAAGAATTGTGAAGTAATTTGGACCTGGTCTGGATGATTCCTAAATAGAAACAGGCATCAGAATCCTTTTACTCCGGTGAACCAAGCTGTCCCGATTAGCATCTCTGTGACAAGCTTCATTTTTTCTGGCCTGAAACGTAGCCCACGAGTAAACTGATTGAACAGCCAAAAAGCCGGGCATGTCGCGACGCGTTTGAAAGAGCACACAGTTATAGCGCCTCCCTCTCAAAATGCTACTCTGTCTAACATCTCGGAATGTTGCGCTAGGACGAGGGCCCAACATGCTGCTGGTTTGTGGCGTCTGAAGCCTCTGAGTTCAAACATGGTTCTTGTCCAGAAACCGTCATGAGGTCGGCAGTGGCCTACATCACAATTTGGGATAAACTGGATTGATTTACAAAGTTCTATTTCGACGGGTCAACAAAGGAAGAAAGTTATATCTGAAGCATAAACCGGGTGAGCTGAGTATAAGGTGACTTGTTGCACACCGATTCAAGCCCAAAGCCTGTACAGCATGCGAACTAGCGTATCTGAGATCTCAGGTTCCAGGGTATTAGAAGGCTCCATATCTGTCAACCCTTTTATTAAGACTCATCTTACAACCGACTATCGCCATTTAGAAATCTACGAATTGGGGGCTTCGGTTATCTAAAAATTCATTGTGGCCGTTTGGGCAGCCTAACCCTGTTTTGATTACCGTTAAACCTGGCTACCACACAGGCTCTTCAAAGTCAGCCCGAAGACTTTTGCGTTGGGTGTATTACTGCAAACTACGTGCAACTCTACCAGAGGCAGGAGTTTCCATGGGACCATGAACATTCTGCGCGCTGTTTGGCTTAAATCATAATACGCCACATGCCGCCACAAAGAATGTCTTAGGTGGACAGTGTCTGGCAAATTGGCGCCAGAAAAATTTGTTGCAAAATTCGTCATTCATTTTAAAGCCGCGGTAGTTTATAAAACGGAATGTTACTGTCTGGAATAACGCCTCCAATCTGATTTCCAGTTAACACATCGTCGTTAGACCAGCTGTACGTTAAGGGACCGCCCCAGTGATTTGAAGCGCTTCGTTAAGCTGCTGACCGATCAGACTCATCAGTCATTTGGAAACACAATTTGTAGTGCTTGTCAAGTTTTTGCGCAACATCTGCAGTCAGCCGGCCGATGTTCATGGTAACTAAGAAGAACTTGATGCTTTTAGCACCAACTCATCTACTCAAATACCCATTGTTTGATGAACGTGTACACACTTTTCGTGGTGTGTTTGATTCTAGATAAAGTTGCGCTGCCCTGTTTAACCTATCCACCATCCTAGAAACGGCAGTGTTTGTCGGGTAGATAACCGGTGGAGAAATTAGCACCTGATGACACAACACTGAACGGTTCCAGAATGGCGGAAGAAGCGGACGCTACCCCCAAGTATCACCAGTAATTGCAAACACTATGCTTGACTTTGCACGTACTTCCTTGGCTGATATGTTATAAGTTGCTCAGTAAAAAATATTCATCCAACGCGCACCTCCGATTCAGAGTTACTGACGCAAACTGAGGTCAGTGTGGAGGTGTTCTCGGGGTGGTGGACGACCCCCTATGCCACCGCTTCAGCTTTGAGTGCTACAAGTTTCGTACTGAAGAAGGACTAAACTTAAATGGGTTGGAAGCTTATTGTAGACGGAAGCAGGTTTTTATCGGCACAGTTATGTTTCAATGACGAGCTTGGGACCCAAATGTTGGGATAATGCGCCTGACCCTCTCTGGAGCGAAAGCTTAGCGTGATCGTCCGTTGGCGGGTTTCCTGAATCAGGCCAGCTTGTACAGAATCAAAAGCCTCACTATTTTGTCGTCCATCCGAATCAAATGCGACGTTCCTGCGTGCTTTGCATTTCATCTGGCGTCCAGGAGGCCGCCTTCTCCAACTTTCCGGCCCAACGACAGGAAAAGAGCGCATGTGACCCGCCGCACCCTGTTAAATGGGGGACCCTCTGGCAACATCAGATGGCCAATTCATCGAGTACATTAAGCAAAAGCGACCCACTTAATAGGACAAGTGCGTGTGTAATCATCAGTTACTAGCGATAACCACATCCAAACCGACCATGTCCGATATCTCTGGCGCAGAGATCGTACTGGTGGTATCCTTCGTCGCTCGAATAGGCCTTTGGCAGGAGATGAAGTAGTGCTGCTATGGAACTCCGATACAGACATACTCAAACTCAACGCTATTTCCTGAACAGCCTTGCACACCTACCAGGCTTATTTTTGATCTCGTTCTCACTGCATTCTTTCGACTGCAGCAGTAGAACTTGGCCACTTACACTTGGCCCACCGTCAAACATTATTTGTTAATGGATGACCTCAGTGCCCAAAGGCATCTTGAATTTAACTTCACTTCGCTAACCTTGTTGACCAAATCGTAGGCGAATCGTCAATTGCCCGTGATGACTACTGGCCCCGTTCTTGTGCCTTTACTCTACCAAACAAAAATTCGTAACCGTAGACCCATTGTCAAACTCCTAACGGTCGAATTAGGGTGCAACGGGGTATGTTTATGCTTGGACTTTTCTTCTGTCATTACGTGTGGAAACCGAATATAACAAGTTGTTTTAGATAATAATTGGGGCAGATGCAATCTTCATTCCTACGAGGCTGGTGGCAACGTCGATCCAGGTTGAGCACCACAAAAAAATCCGACACCTTCCTAACAAGGGGCCAGAAATATTTCCGAAGAATTAGCCACTGGTGCCCTCAACGATAAAACAGCATTTCGCTGGGTGCAAAAAGCATACACCGCGGAAATTTAGAAATCACTTGATCAGAGGTAATGGCAAATATTGTCAACCGCTTTTCAGAGGAGAAATCGACCTGACGGGTATCTGCGACGGGTATCTGAGGGAAAACTGACTGAGTTCCGCCATGGAGACTGCTTTGCAAAGTCTGCAACTTCCCAGGTTTGGTGCCAGAACAGGTTTCCCAGAACTGGTGCCCTGGCTGCTGGTGAATAAACGCTTAGTCTCTGCTTCCATGATTCAGCACAGCACGACTGATTTTCTAGGAAAAAACCTCCTTGAGGGCATTTCCCCCAGCCTACCACGAAGTACAAAAATTACTGAATTTGCCGAGGATCCAGAAGTTACTCAGTTGCATATTTGTAATGCGTTTTTTCTGCGCACGATTTTCAAAGTTACTCAGTTATTTCTTCTGTAGCGTGAGGTTCCTCATTCGGGCCGTGTGATAGACAGTTTAGTAAAAAATACTTTTCGTTCCCAGCTAGAGGGTGTCATGCTATCAGGCATGGGCCATTGCGCCAATGGTGCAACCAGAATAAAGGCAAGGCTCACGTCAGTTGTGGGTTCACAGGAATCAGTGAGGCATGGCAGACACAAATGTACTGAGAAGTATCTGACACAGATGAGGTCACGCCTAAACCGGAATGGTCTGAGTGGAGTGGATTCTTCGTGGTTTAGAAACCTTCAGTAGGCTTGACTCGCATCACCATCAGGAACTGTTTAAGTTGCGCTTTGCATTCCAGTCAATCGTTCCGTTGACGCAATTGGGAATCGATTGGACCAAGTATGGATTGCAGAATATGTGGTATTGTGTTGTATTTTCAAGTGATACTTTACTCTGCAAACAATGAAGAGGTAGTCTGGTGGTTATTTTGTGTCTCCTGATTCCCGATCTTAAAAGTACCAGGCTGTTAACAAAAGCTTACCACCTAATAAGAACTAACTGCTGGGCGCAAATGATACCATCAATTGCTGCAATATTGAGCACTTTTGGTGGACCTTATTCATGTCACTACTTTATGTCACTACTGTCACTACCACTTTATGTCACTACTTTATGTCACTACTTTACTCTGCTGGCCGGCCACAGAAGAGGTGTGAACTTGCACGCCGCAAAGTAGTTATCCTTCGCTCAACGGACATTTCGAATAAGTAAATGGTTTGGGCGACATGTGCTCTATTACAGGACTGTTGTTGCCTTGTCTTTCGGGCATACACCGATAAACAGATACCGGTTCATGTTGGTGAGTTCAAAAGCCCATTTGGATTCCGTCATTTCCTCCTGTAAGTCCGCCACAACGCGGATATCTGTTAGGATGATTGAGTTTTAATATGGGTTTTCAGGTATCCGCACACACCAACAAGTGTACAGACTGGGCCACATATAATTATCAATCTCCCTTTTGAATACAGTGATCGAGGATGGCGTGGTACTGTTCGACAGCAATCCGCTCCCTATACGCTTATAGGCTGTGTATAAATGCAGAATAAAGGATTAACGTGCCATAAGCATGCACTTTTGTGCCAGGTAATGCCCTTCCCTGTAAGGCATCACCGTTGAACAACTTTCCAGGTTAAAGCGCAGCTAGGGGCAGGCAGCTTTGAACAAAAGTATCAAACCCAAACGCACCTGCCATGGTTTGATGAGGCACATGCATAAGTGTAAACATCGGTCAACCTTGCTTTGGTTGAGTAGTTCTGATATCCTTCAGGCGTCCAGCTTTTGTATACCCTGTGGCTGTAGATCCGCTGTTCAAGACACGGGAAAGAAAGCCGCTGCGCCTTATTTAAGAACCGAGGATTGGAATGAATTCCCAAAAACTATCCACTTTCTAACGTGAATAGCCACGTCCCGTTGCTCATAAAATAGGGCAACCTTTCGATCTCGAACCAATAGCATGAGCATGGTTTTTAGATACATTGTTTCGATCCTTCAAGATCTCGTAATATCACTCTCATTGACTAAGAGAGGGCATACAGAATGTGCAGATATGTTATCCTCGTAAGGTGATAGTGAACACATTTACGATCGATTATGGAGTGGATTCGTCACCTTTCTGCCTGGATGTTATTCAGATAACTTCGGATTGGATTAATGTTCATAGGAGTTACGACTAACCACGGAAAATTGAAGTCATCAGCCATGCTGAGCTATCTAGCCAGTCGTTAGGCAGAATCCTGCATCAAACCGCCTTACCGCTGCACAAAAACAATCCATGAAAAGTAAAATTATTCTCTAATGCAATTTTGCGTACCGGATGCCCCACGGTTGACCGTCAACAGTAGGGAAGCATAGTAACATAGATCTCAACGCGCGATAATGTGTAATTTAAAAGCCTCAGACTAAAGGTTTTCCCATACCCAAAAGCCTGGGCTGCTCCTTATCTAACGTATGCAGTTGTCCGCAGAATTGTTGTGGGTCGAATAAACATACTGCAATAAAATGTTGCGCTTTGGTGCATGTATGCTCAGACAAGGAGCTACCACCATCTGGCTTACAGTTGCTGAGATTAGTTTTAAATAATCGTCCTTCATAATTTTTGCTGCGCATTTACTGTTACGGTTGCCGTGCTACGGTTCAGAAAATCAAAAGAAGCTGATAAGTTGGTCGCAGTTGCTAATGACAAGAGGTACACAAAGCTCCGATTTTCTAGTACGGCTTTGTCCAAGGTGGCACGGAAAATATCTCTCAGTCACCTCTTATCTTTTTAAACGCAAACACAAGGTGACCAAGTTTTGTACAACAGACCTATCAACCGACGGCCAACCGAAGGGAATTTGGCCACCTGCAGGCTTTGATGAAGTATGGAGCGCCGTCGTGTGAAGTACGAGAGTTTGTAGCCGATGAACTCGGCGAGGCCCTTACCAACATGAACATCTACAACTACCGCCGGAAGTGTCGATACGCTTTGTCGAGTAAGTGACGGTTAGTTGGTTTCTATGGCGACACATGATATGTCTTTGTGGTATCATACAACCTTAGCTACGTTTTAGTCGTGTAGATGGGCTAGGTTTGTTTACCTATCCGCATTGGGAACGTTATGTGCGCCAGATAGGTTCTAGTTGCGATATGGTGCAAACAATTCTAACCAAAGCTGCGGATTTCGATTTTATTTAGGTTAAGATTCAGTGGTTGACGTTGTAATTAACAAATTCGCCGGAGTTTCCAGTGATTGCGATTACGTACGGACTCTGCGATAGACAGGATTACGGGTGGAGTTGGACAGGAAGCACCTTGCGCGGAATATAACGGGTTGTTGGCGCACAAGTGTACACCTTAAGTAAAAGAAGGTTGATTCCATGATCTTTGCCCGTTTTCATGGAGATGAACAATCGACCAGCCCAGACTCCACATTTGACGGGCACCTTATTGGGTTGATAAACCCGTCTTTTTATTCGATGACTACGCTGATACGGTCCGCGACAGCAGCTACAGAAAGGTCCTTGGTAATCAGTCCATAACTTCTAGAGAGAGGCTGACTTGAGCTCACATTCTATACTTGAATATTGCGGTGTGAGGTCCGGAATTATAGCAAATGACTATATGTAAAGTAGCAGGATTGCTCTCGGGAACCTCCTGCCTGGCAAATTTCTTAGGCGTCTGCACTGCAGATGTTGCAATAAGGATGATCAAACAAGCTGTGAGGAGCTTGGACAAGGCTGACACCTCGAGCCTTGGCGTGTAAGTGATCAATTTCCTGGATATCTGAATAACGAGCCCATAAATGCGATTCAGATACAGGTGTCAGTAACAAGTGGGACGGAAGCAGAGCAAATTGCAACTAGAACTAAAGACCAAAAGTGTCAGAGGTCATATGATTTCGCTCATCGGCCTCGTTGTGTAAAAATAACACTACGCGACGGTTGACGTGGCGCTAAATTGGACCGGATTGCCGATTTTTAAATTTCAATTTGCTAAGACCCTACAATGATGCCCAAGTGATCAGGATTCCTAACCAAATTCTTTGATTCAAAAGCCTGAACGAGTAACGGCAGTACTTGGAGTGATCTTATGAAATCACTTCTATACCTAACCTAGGGCGTCAAAAAATTGTATCTGTCAGAGCTCTAAATAATAGCAAACTTGATGGAAAACATATTATGGATGCTGAATTGATGCCACCAGCATAGTTAAGCGGGTTGCAAAGCCTAAGGCTGTCCGATCACAGTAGGGTACCGACTCTGCGAGGGAGCGCTGAGTCGGGAGGCCTAAGCATGATTACATGTTTATCGATATATAGGTGTCCAAATGAATTCTGATGCGGCACGATGCCAACCGCACTAGAATGGGTTGGATAACGTTCACGTGTCCGGGTTTTGCAGCTTCCGACGCAAGGAAGGAAGCAGCAGATTTACGCAATCAGCCAATAAGTAGCTGCATCGCCTAGTCTGCTACGGCAGATAAATTTTCATAAGCCACTGCTGAGCTAATGTAAGCTTGCACACTCTGGCGGTATAGGTTGTCTCACGGAGCACGTATCTAGTGAGGTATACGCCGAACGCTGGTATTCATTTGTACAGTCAGCAAAAGCCCCACGAAACCCTCATTAAAGCTAGCAAAGTTCTGTCCCTTGTTCCTAAAAGTTCCACAAGTCGAGCTTCGGAGAACTGACTGCCGGCGAACAGGAAACTTAGAGGTGAGTAAGAATTATGATTTGCATGCCGTGATTGATGAAGTTAAATCAATAGGAGAAGTTTAGAGTTGATCGGACAATAATATTTCCGACAATGTTTTGCCATAAAAAGTCTAAGAGCTCACAGAACTTTAGGAGAAACCTTATTATTATCGGTTGACTGAAATCATGTTTGTAGCTTTGTCTTCGGGTCTGAGTCTGGGCTAGAGTCTTCAGCGGAAAATGATCAAGGTTACAGAGAAAGTATAAAAACACAATACAGCCCCAAAAATTTGTACGACGAATCCTATTCAAGGTTTATGCGGCCTGGGCACACTGGGGAGCCGATCAATAGGATAGTTACACGCCCAAAACGGCTCGTCCATGAGAGGCGACTGCATGCCGACTGTCTTCCTCCCAACAGCTACTTTACTGTCTCTATGAATGCTTGCGACAAAACGCGTTACCATGCACTGTATCCTGCCGACGACCGCTGAACTCAGGCGTAAAAACCAGGTAGAAAATGGTAAGTGTATGCTCAGGCCTGTGGTTCCGGATGCTCACATTCGACTGAGAAAATAAATGCGTCCTTAACGAACAAAAGGAACTATGTCTGAGAAAAGTGGGGGTAGAAATTATAGAACACTCAGTGAGGCCATATATCCTGGAATGCGGTGTACTATTGAAAACAAACGCGCCACGCTGGAGCGCAAGTTCTGCTGAATAGTCGGGAAAACTAGGCACACCAGCAACGAGGTATCGATCAGATATCTTCCCAGAAGATAACTCACGGCAGCAAAAGGAAGCGTGCTCATTTTAATTTCGAAGATGCTGGCAATCCAGAACTAGAGTCTAGAATCTAGAATCTCGAGGTGGCCTTCAAATACAACGGCCCCAATAAACAAACCCAGCAAGAGATACGTCAAACCGATGTCCCAGTTATCACGCGAAACAAACATCACAACTCTTTATCTACTGAGAAGAAAGGGCAATATTCAGCATTGGGGCTGACAAAACTAGCGTTATGTTGCCAGCTGACGGAGGAAAAAAGATTGGTATCCTGGAGAAAGCAGGGCACATCGACAAAGCCAACACTCCGCTGGATGATACGGTCACATATCGCTATCTTTAGGGCGTTTAAACCAGTAAAATCACAAATGAGTTTATTAAAAGCCTGAAAAAACTAGCGGGTGTTCACAAACGCACAGAGGAATGGTACTAAAGAATGGAGGCTCACTACTCAGGAATTGTCTGACTTAGTGGATTTCCGAAGGTTCACAAAGGGACAGATCAACTGTCTCACTAACAGAAGCACCCAATCGCAGCATTTTAGGAGAAATATAGAGGCGGATAAAGCATCTCATTTATCTGTCTCAACATTTAATGCAAAATGCACGACAATTTCTGGAAAGACTAAAAACGAAAAAATCGGAGGGGACGAAATAATGGTGTCCTCGCATGTAACCTTCACATCAGTTGATTTAAATGCCGTGAGGATGCTGGTTACTGAACTCCAGGGCAACCGTGAAAACATCAGCGGTACGACTGCAAGAGGAAAAATATGCGAACCATGGAATCTGTGCTTGACCACCTACTTCGAGTTCAATGTAATATGTTATGAACAAATCGAAGGAGTGCCAATGGGATCATCCTTTTTTGGATTCACTGCGGAAATTACAATGCAGAAACCGAGGCGGACCATGCTACTAGACGTCAAACCGAAAGTATGGGTGTAATATTTGGACGACACATTTCCTATTGTTCAAAAGCGAGTGAACCGCTGAGCAAGGTGTTTCCAGACGTTCACCTCACGACAAAAAAGGAGAACAACAAATTGGCGTTTCTAGACGTGCTCGCCACAAGAACAACAAGCGGCCAACTGCAAACTGAAGTACGCAGGAAAAAATGCGCAGGTGCCACCTTCTGAACTACCACAGCAACTGTCTAAACTGCCACAAACGAAGTTGTGTTCAAACCCTATTCCAGAGTATTGGGACGCATTGCAACATAACAGAGGTGAAAAAGAGTGAAGATTGAAGATGGTACGAAACATTCCGAATTAACGGCTACCTGAGGAGTTCCGCATGGGGTTGTCTACGAAACGAACACTGAACTGAGTTACTAATACAACTAGAACATGGAAGAATTACGCTGCCGTATCACAAAAACATTGCGGAGATGACTGCACGACATCTACGGCAACATGAATTTACAGTCGGCTTCAGGCCTCTGAAAACTTTAAAAAGAACACTATTGAAGCAAAAAAAGAATGTCGGATGCAGTGAAGGAGGTGAACGTCGTCGACAACCTTCAGCGTAGTGACTGCTACAATCGGTTTGTTGGCCAGACTGGGAGAAAACGTGCTAACTGCGTATCCAAACACAAGCTCTTTAAAGGCATACATGATTCAGCATCACTTGTATCAACTAAGGAAGACAGAGAAATACATCAGTTCGACCAGGGCAATGTTCAAATACTTGCACAATAAAGAGCAAAACGGGAGCAAGAGTTTGCCGAAGCGTGGTACATCATATAAAATCGATCAATAAACACACTGACATCGACATAGCTTTAACGATCAACAGATCTAAACACTCATGAGAATCTGAGCCATGTGGGAACTCGAGAGCCCTAACGATGAACAAAGGACCGAGAGGATCAAAGAAAGAAAACTACTAAAAATAGAAGACCACGGTTCTAAGCAATCAGGGGAATAACTCCAGACAAAAAGCAAGAAGAAAACGGCCCGATCACAGCCGAGGAATTGAGTGCGCGCAAGGAACCAACGAGATTCGAGGGTGTGAGACTATATCGCAACTCAGATTCACAGGCGACAAACCAAACTGCGCAAAGAGCAACTTGGAATCGACTAGTCCTTTAGAAGCTGCCAGATGCTGTCTAGAAACTGTATAAGCACATCCACGATCCTGCACTGACGATGTCACATCGACTGGTGATGAACCGTTTGCAATCCAGCTGCCAAGCTTAGCGAAGCCACCGGCAACGAAGCAGCGCACTTGAGCTACTCATATTCCATAACTGCCAATAAATAAGTATCTGAAAAGCCTCGCCATTTGCGCTGACAAGGCTCTCGCAAATTTTGCATTTATTCTGGAGACGTGCACTGGTAGTTCCTCGATGACAGCGGTCTTCTGAAATGGAAAAGTGTTCACGCTCGCTAAATAACACAAGCGGGAATATCGTTAATCAACGGTAGTCTCAAATTTCTTTATAGACAACAACTTGAAGCTAGAATGATGTTAGGATTTTCCCCGAAGGAGAACGATAGCTGGAAACTTTCCACCTTCCAAGTGTAGCAAAAATGCCCTCATTTCGCGGTAACTGGGTTTAAGGGTCGTTTTTTGTTCGTGGTGCCAAAGTGATATAAGATGGCACGCATTTCAACAGAATGCTGCAGTAAACTGATATGACTGTAATCTTACGCAAGAGATTGCGTTGCTATAAACCAAAGCCGAATAATACATTTTGACTGCCACCAATAGCGACGTCGGTAGATGACGCCCCCGGCACTCACCACTTGCCACAACCCTGATCCCATTTTTTCTCATTCCGCCCTGTTCTTAAGCTTTGAAATTCGGTGGTAGCTGCTCCAAACGCCCCGTATGGCCACCACTCATTCTCTCTGGCTGGGCTCCTGTTTAACCCAACATGGTTCTCCAACTAAATCCAAATTGCCCACGATACCTCCTTAAACATGCTCTACCTGTGTCAATCCCGGGGTCTCACCCTATCCTGCAGCCACAGGAACGCGTATCCCCTGTCCGATTACAGCAACACTGACGTCCGACCCGGGACTGCTCAGAAACCGAGGTATGTAAGCCCAGTGATGCCATGACACTGCACAACCCTGAAAGACTCTTGTGACGGAGTTTGCCAAACAAGCTCATCTTTGTTGCATCTGAGGAGTATGAAGCACGCAAATATTATTTATCTATTTACCTCAGTGGAATTCAAACTGGGTATTCTGTAGGTGCTAGCGCACTTTTAAAGAACTCCGCGAAACGCTAAGATATTTTAGAGTAAGCTTTCGTGCTTTAATCCAAAATTGGAAACAAAATGCGAATCAGCGACGATCCGCGACCTTGAATTTTTGTTCACTCAAACAAAATGCTATAAAGAACCTATTGCCCAGACATGCACACGTTTAAGCCTAATTTCTCGTAAAATTCAAGATTTCGAAAACCGCATAGGCGTGCAAAATATAATTTGGGTTTGATTCCAGTGAGCAGGTGACCAAGTACCCGTTGCTCGATTCGATCGATTGGTTCCCTCCCCCTGTTCCCAGCCGGGGAACCTGAAACCGAGGCTTGAAACCTGCTGGACAATCTTTGATCAGTTTTGGTTGTTTGATGGACCTGTGGAGTTCAAGTTCACATTACAGCCCTCAGTATTTGTAAAACGGCATTGAATTCTAGAAGACTACAACGCTTTTAAGGCTACCAAATCGCGGTGAAGAATGTTTACGTCAGGTGGATTATTCTGTAAATTATCTGCATGCGTGATTTGCTTGTTGAACGAATTTTCAAGGTCAGTAATCACCACCGACCGTGAAGACGATGCCTTATGTAATAACATATCGCGACTTCCGGTAAAAGGTTAATCGCTTACAGTGGATGGAAGTTGAAGGCAGTTATGCAGTTGAAATAATTCAGTGAGCCTTCTAGAATCTACGTTGTGTTTATGGACCCAAAATATTCGGAAGCGCCGCTCCTCTAAGGAAATTTTGCTATTTATATTTGCTTGACCGAACGAAAACCGTATTACGTGTTCTGGTACCCCGATAATTGCTATTCCGTGTTATCATCACTGTAGATATGTTCATTATTTTCCGATAACTCGGGCGATGTTGTAAGAACGTAAGGCTTTCAGATTTTGGTGACGCACGCCAGTAGGCCAAATTTTGTGGAAAGTTGCAGTGTTGTAAGTTGCAAGACGTGCCAGGACGGTCATGTCGTCGGCCACGGTGGACAGTTAAACAAACAGTTGACGCCCATGACTGACATGCGGCTAAGGGCCAACGATGTTTACTCAACCAGCTGCATGGAACCCTTGTCGATCATAGGGGACAGCTGAGTAGACCTAGCTGGCGCACATGGCTAACATGCAGCTAATGGTCCGCGCTGTCTAATCAGTTCGCTAGCGCGTGCCTATCAGTCCCTACCGAGAAAAGTCAAAGGTCCAAATTGGTGGACGTCAAAAGTTGGCTTTTATTGGTCTCTTTGAATAGTGCATATGTCCTGCCGGAAGGCGTATGGCCTTCTCCGTTGGCAGTGTTCATCAGGCTACTGAAGCCCTGAACTAGGAGGGAGATATAAGTTAGCTTATCGAAATGTCGCAGTGAGGCAGGCGGCTAGCAAACAGGGAGAAATGCCTACGATATAAGGGGAGCGCTTCGGTGGCGTCGATCTCATATAGGCTAGTTTACACAACGCCATCTTGAACGGCTGGTTGCATTGCGTAATTTCTTACAGCATGATGACTACTTACTATAGGACTTCAAGAACTAGATGACATCCATGAAATGCATCAGGTCTCGTGAACTGACGAACAGCCTGGAATTCCTTGCATGAGTAACACGAAATCAACGTCGTCTCTTTCCTCTATCTAGCGCTCTGCAGCGTTAGCTCTAGTATTAGGCCATTAACTCACGAGTGTCAACTAACTCCTCCTTGGGGTGAAAAATAGGAACGCACATAGGATTCCGGGATACATTGTGCTGGGAATCTGCGCCTCGGTCCAGGTCAGCATTTTAAAGCGCTCACTTTTTGGACCGATAAACAAGCACAATTTTGCGTTTTCTGGATGGGCCACGGGCTAGGCACCAACAATAAACTACCCATCTGCGGACTCATCTTTGAGACAATCCAGAAGAAAATCACTGCACAGCGGGCAAGGTTCACTATCATGACCATCGACGTGATATGATACGCCATCCCTCGCACACTGGCGGTCACTGGTACCAGTTGGCTGGTTACAAACACACAAAATCCCAAATCGGCGTCCCTAGAACGCCAACAGGGTTGAAGTACGATGTACTCAACCATTGATAGCAGGTCGTCAGGTGCAGATGTCGAGCCTTGGTCCAGAAATATTTGCCTCTGAACAATCAACTTCCTAATGACGGCTGTGGTCCTGATGGGTCTTAGCTTTTGACGTTGATCCACCACTCGGCTCAGTTGTTTACGCAGGCCGTCGAAAGCTGTGAGCGGTAGCTTGGGGACAAGTTTATGGTAGGTTTAATCTGACAGCCGCCGCCAGTGGATACGGGAATAAGCCGAACAGTTTATGCATGAAACCAAAAGATTCGCTTTCCAAGAAGGCCTACATAACCAGACGTTTGGTACTCATGCCACATGTGATCATGAAGGTGTAGAGATTGTATCTGCAGTCTAGCTATTAGGTGCTTTAAAAAGACTAATCCAGAACGGTCTGTTGCATGTGTTCCTTTGAGATTTCCCGCATTCGGGAAGCGTCGAAGCGGCCCCACCTGCGGCCATCTGGAGAAGCAAGTGTGGCTATAGTGACCTTCCCCTGACTGCAGCACAAGCAAGCGTCTGGACTCCAAAAAGTCTTGCCAGGACCAAAGCCACAGCAAAACTCAACTATCCATCACTTACTCAGCAGCGATGGCCAACACCTCTCCTCAGTAGTTGTATACGTCATGAGTTGCAAGAACCTTGTCGAACCCATCAGCTACAAACTGCAGCAGTTCAGACGACTGCGTTCCACACTTAAGCAAGACAATGTAGGTGCCCGAATTCGCTTCGGTTAGCCGTCGATTTACCGGAGTTCGATCGTACAAAAACACTTGAAAATCTTTTGGTTCTGTTCAAGATTATGGGAAATGACCAGGAGATGGTTCCCCTTTCTCCTTACACAAAACACGCCCTGAACAGCCGGTGCCCCACATACGGTTTGTTAATAACAGACACTCTCAGCTTACTAGCTTCTTCGCATTCTCGACTTTCCGTTTGTCTTTTTGACCGCCTGTTGCATTTTTAGTACACCCATTTCAAACGCAAAACAACGTTGGTGCTTTGAGCACTGACTACACGCACATAGTTATTCGTCGTGTATTCTTTTGACGGCTTCTCAAAGGTCGTAAAGGATGAAAAGCGGACATCCCCCAATTTCTCAACAAACATATCTGAAACCACTTCTGAAGCCATGCCGCTCAGTATTTGCACAATGGAATTGATTGAAAGGTCAGTAAACACCATCGACTGTGAATATGCTGCCTAATGTAATAAGAAGTCGCGAATTGCACAAAAAGGTCACTCACTTACAATGCATTGAAGTTTCAGTTAGTTTTGCAGCTGAAATACTTTTCTGCACACTCTAGAATGTGCATGATCCTTGTGGATGCGAAATATGCGGTGATGCCATTCCCGTAAACACTTTTTGCTTGATAATTGCTGTTACAATTTAAAACTGCGTAAGCTGCGTTCATTATTGGGGAAAAATCGTACAATTTCGTTAACAAACATCAGAGTCTTCCGTTCTAGCCTGCGAATTATGCTGGGAAGACCATGAGTTCGTCAGTTAGCTACATGGAACTAACGTGCGGCTAAGGTTCCACGATGCCTAGTCAACTAGCCACAAGGAATCTACGTCGTTCATAGCGGACAGCTGAAAGAAGCCTAGCTGACGCACACGCCTGCCGCATTTGTAGTGCACCCATTCGTAACACAAAACGGCGTTGGTGCTTCGATTACTGGATGAACGCACAAATACCACATAGTTCGCCTTCATGTACTGATTTAAAGCATTATCAAATTCCGTAAAAAATAAAAAAGATACAGCTCCAAATTTCTCAGCAAACGCCAATGCAGCCACTCCCGAAGCCACCGTACAACCAGTTCAAAGTCGAATGAGCGCCAAAAAGTTCGAAAAAATCGCAAAAGATGACCGCAGATGAGGGTGATTTTTGGTCTGAGCACATATGCAAAGAAATGCAAGATTTTGACGTAGAAAGTATTATTTCTCTCGCAACGGTTTTGCAGAAAAATGCATTGTGCATCCAAGGCGCGGCTGAAGCCATAGCACAACAAGTTCAAAGTTGAGCGCGCGCCGTAAGTTAGGAAAGAGGACTAGTTAAAACAGACGCCGACTAAATGAAGGCAGGTTATTGTGGTTCTCGTTTTGAGCATATATACAACGAAGTCCAACATTTTTTATGTGAGAACTTTTATATCACCCGCAAATATTCTGCAGAAAAGAGCTTTTTGTGGCCAGGGATCACCTCATATTAGTGCCGTTTCAACAGTCGTTTTAAAAGCCTCGCATGTCAGATGTCTGCAGTTCAATCTTCGGCATGGCTAATGATATCTATTGTTGATGAGCCTTAGTGAGAACAGAGCCTGGGTCTAGTTTCTGTCCCATGCTTCGTGGAATCACTAGAATAATTACGCCAAGACATGAGGACGACTGTTCAAACGAAAATGAAGTCAACTTGAAATAAGTCAACTGTTCCGTCTTTTTGCTGGAATCTGATTGGCGGTTGTCCCACACTTGCAGCCAATCTGAGCTTGGACTGTGTTTATTGGTCATTACGCCTCCCCACTGTAGGGCAGTTGGGCTATGGTACACGGTTTCTGTCAGTCTGATTGGCTTATATGTAACTATTGGTGACGTAAGCCTTGCTTACTGGGCTTCGGATCATGAGCTTCCTTTCTGTTTTCCACCCGCAGAAATTGTTGTGGACACCTGCCTTCGGAGAATCGCTGTCCTCTGGTGCTTCCATAACGTGCATACTACATATTTGGCGACCACGATCGTGAATCTCATGTTGTTGGGATTGGCTTATTGGGGTGATTTTGTGCGATTGCTTCGGGCTTAAATCACCATCCTACCAGCTACATGTTAACGGATCTTAATTGCAGTTGAGGCCCACATGTAGATATAAACGAATTCAGACTTGTGGTGTGGTTTCTTCGGTACGTTTAACGAGCTTAGCTTCTGTGTGTAGTCGCTTGTTGAGGCACTGTTCTGCAATGGACTTGATGTTACCAAGTAGGGCGAACGAATGTTGCTCAGGTGAGCGAAATAATGTCAAAACACTTGCCACTATCCCACGAAGGTTGTCAGGACTCTGTACTGGGGCCCTCGTTCTTTTGTGCCTTCAGTGACCTGCCGTCAACCCTCAATTCCGATTGTCAACTGTTTGCTGACGAGATCAAGCTCCAAAAGCTATTTGATTTCTTAAGGGCCTCTCATTGCAGTTAGGTCCGGATGTAGGTTGTACGTTTTAGGTGGTCAGTCATCTCTTATTCAAAAGAGAGAAGTACCAAATGCCCCCTCCTGTTACCGCCACTTCCAAATTTTCATTTCGTTTTCATTTATGGTGAGTTGAATCCCCAGTAAAAAAAGAATTTTACAGTCCCCATATATCAGGATCTCGGAAATTCATTTGAGTACCTAAAGACCACTTCAACCGCTAACAGTGCTTCAGTCTACTTCACCGCATCTTTAGACCAATAGGAAAAGCGGTTTTCAAAAGGAATGTGTGCCCACATAAGAGCGAAACGTCGAGTATGCGGTCAAGGCTTAAGATCCATGGCGCAAGAGAGACTACAGACAGTTGGTGCAAGTACAAAGCAGGGCTTCCAGGCTTGCCGTGGGACTCCATAGCCTGTTCTGCAGTGAACGGTTAGTTTAGTTTATTACCGAAAGGTGCGTAGCGGTCTCATTCTTAACGAATCCTCAAGATCCCTACCATCCTTGCAAAAGCCTTTTGGACCGGATGACCACAAAAACCCTTCGTAGTCACGTACTGAAGATTACGCACCAGCACGGTCACCTATACTGCAAACACTGATTCCACCTTCGTGTTTACCTGTTCCCTCCCTGCGACCTCGAAATAGCTCAATGGCAAAAGCGCAAAATTATCGATCGGTCCGTTTTTCGAACCAAGCCTCACCATATCGACTGCTCCTGTCTAGGCTTGGGCAATCTGGCAGTCGCTCAGCCTTCCTGCTTCCCAGGAACCGAAAAGTTGTTACAGCTGAACAATCGTATGCTGGGATAGTGAAGATATCTTGTTTTACCTTTTCAGATTTTGTTTTCCGTGGTGGTTTGGTGGCATGAGAAACCGAAATCACGAATGCTTTCGGACCCAAATTTTAACTGATAGTTTGGTCGATTCACCTTCATAGAGCGCACTTGTTCAATGGATTTTAACGAGAAAACGGTTTTCGTCCTCAACCACACAAAACACTTTTCGCAACCCTCAAGAGATGAGATAATACTGGAATCGGGCACTAAGACTACAACTTCCACGAAAGCTATTTTCCGCAAATCATTGTGGACAAACACCGTAGATGCAGTGATACAGTATTGCCGAGTGGTTTTCGACCTATTCTCCCACGAAAAACCGGTAAGTTGTCATTCTTTTACCTGAAAGTCAACTGCTTCATCCCCATAGATTTCTATCATTACTTTTGACAGCGAAGAGAAAATCCACAGTGTCTGGTTGGAAGAAGATCAAAATATCGAGACAGTGAGAACAGGTGGTTACCTTTATCATAAATGTCCTTCAGCTATGGTCAATCTTTACACATGAGGGTCCTCCAAAGGAATTGACCTTAGACCTAAAAAACTGTGCCGTCATGCCGGGGCTGGGGACTGCATGTAGTATGTTGCAAATGTTGAAGCCATCGCAAAAAGTCGGTCAAGTTGCTGAAAATACTGGTCGGGTTGTAATTATAAGCGCCTTCATGCGGTAAGATTCATTTAGTAACTGAATTCGGGCTCATTAGGTCTCAGATCACATCCTGGATTCCTGACATCCTGAATTCTCTGAACGCACCAGTGAACATGGCTGGGTGAGTCGTCATGTACTTTGTGACCATCTACCTTTTTGTCGACCTGGTCATCATAAACTGGTTCTTTTTAGAGTGGTTTAGTCTCTCGTTTGGTTTAATTGAGAGGAATCCTTAGGGATGTGTACTACGCACGTCCAAACACCGCTTGCCAAAGTAGGGACATTCCTGCTTGGGAATCCTGTTCACATAAGGTTCACGAAGGATGGTGTATGACGTGGCAACGTGCAGTGAAGTTGGATTGTGTCAAAGTGAGCTTTGTGGATGTCTTCCTGGTTTGGGTCAACTGTACCTTCTTTGCACGTGTTTAGAAACCCTAAAAGGCATGACACGTGATCGGCTCCGATGGCGAAAATGCCGTCATTTCCTGACCCGATTGGCAGGTTAAGATTCGTTGGTCATTGTCTGTTGGTTCGCTTTGAATGAGGTCCGCAAAGGAAGTTGACACAGTTTCGCTGATGGAATCTTACTGCAACATTATAGGTAGATTCACGTTATTCCAAAGTTTAGGTATCTTATTCTTAGTGGTTCTCCCTAGGAACACGAGGCTGTTTGTGCCAAGTTCTTACTCTTCCCACTCTAGCCCAGATTCCTTTCCTGATAGTTTTAGGGCGTTTAAACACCAGTAGTTGCTGGTGGTATGTTGCTGTCGGGATGGCTCAGTGGTTAAGGCGCAAACCTACTGACCGGAAGGTTCGTGGTTCGAACCCAACCTTTGCATCTCGACTGCTCTAATCTAGGCTTGGGCAACCTGGCAGTATTCTCCCTTTCGCGCTTTCTTCAGGTGGCATAGCTGCTAGGCACCGAAAGAGTGCTGCAGTTGAACCATTTTATTTTTTGCTTATTTTGCTGTTATTGATGCTGATGGTTTTCTGTCAAAGCAGATGGTATACAGCTTTCCTGGTGGAGTATGTTAGGCTGAGTCTACTCATAGCGTCTTCTTTATTTAGTGTGTTCACTGTTCCGGATTTCCACATAGGATTTTGTCAAGTGGATAAAGTCCTGGTGATTTCTATCCATACAGTGACCACTCAGACTACTATTAATCACTTAAACTGAAATGAATGTTGAAGAAAACGGCAATGTGGCCCGGTAGTTGTATCGGCAACGCTGTTAGGCCGAACTGCTTTCCGTATGAGATTGATGCTAGGATCCGTTGAGAGACTGCCTGGAACTTTTGCCCTTTCAAATCGTGTCTTCGTATGACCCACTGTACTTGTGGCACGCGTCATACTCCGGAGTTTCTGTTGGATATTTAAGCAGTACTGGTTGCAGATAATGCTTGGTGGTCAGTGTTATTTGTGATTTTGCTCCAGACCCCGGGAAAATCGAAAGTTTAGTTAGTGGCATAGCTCTTGCATCACTACTGCACATTACTTCAGCGCTACATCCATTTGGTGATGGAATCGTATGCTCATTGAACTCCCTTACCGCTGGCAATTATTACACCAAGTTACGCGGTTATTGGACTGCATAAATTCAGAAAACTCAACCGAATGGAAAATATGTGTAGATGTTCATAATATGATCATTCTATGCGCCAGTATATGCACGGTGGCCTCAACCACGTCGAACAGTAAGGGAGGAGAAATGCTTCATTTTTTAATGAAGGCACGATACGAATTTGTTATAACCATCTGTTGGTTATGCCGTAACCATAGGGCTACTGGTGAATAGTCAGCTTGTTCATCCGACAACCCATATATTCTCACGGAGTACCAAGGGACAGGCTCAGGGTTTTATCGAAAATGCACAGTCAATCCGCTATTGGATCCCAAAAAAAGCCCAGCGAGGGAAGGCTCTAGTTCTGTGGTTCGTTTTCTTCTAAATGATAAGTCCTATTAAGGAAGAAAGCCTCTTCTGGCTGAGATTATCGAGACCTGATCACACCCTCATGAGGGTGTGGCGTTTTATTCGGTTGGCGGTATTGATGTGCGCACTTGAGTTTCGTTTTCAGTGATATAGACGGTCCCTCTGAAAATATTGAAGAATTTTCTCTCGAAATTGTGAGCAAATTAGATCAACCAGGCGAAATCGATGGCGCTTCAGCTGCTGAGGTAGCACTGAGGAAAACACTTCGAAATGACCGTCTGCATGGGAATATAGCTTGGAGTGTATAGGAATGTTTGGTAGTTTACGGCGCACATCACAAGTCATGGGGGAATGGTATACCGTCAACAGACTAGGCAGACTAGTTCTTTTTCTCATAATGTCTTCTTAGTTTTCCGTTGGTTCCTATCAGGATGGACCGCCTTTTAGGATAGCTTTTCACCGGTCCCTTGAGGTAGTCTCTCCAGAGGAGGACCATGAAACCATCATTTTTTATATGGCCACAACTACACACAACGCAAACAAAAATGCAGAGTCCTCAAACAGACTGAAACACGCCACCTCGTTTTCTCGGTTGGTGCTCTACCAACTGTACTACCATGGATGCTCCCTACATCGCATATATGCACTTGAGTTCTACATTTCTTTTTTGACCGCATACGTTTAATCCCAACTAACTTCAGCACCTCGATTGATTTGGATTGAATCGGTCTGCGGAATCAAGATGCTCCTTTTTCGTCTAGCCTTACATCGAGAGGTGATGGAATGACGCATCCGTTGTTCCACTTTTCAGTTTCATATCATGGGATGAATGGGGGAAACTTGCTGTTGCTGTTATTTTTCTTCATTTGACCGGAAGTCCATTCGTATGCTTTTTCCCTTTCTCTTGGTCACACTCCATGATCGAAGAATCTCTTCGATTTATCTCTTGTTTGGTTAAAATGTTTGTTGCTCGTCCGTTTGCCGTATACACCATTGGTGAAGCTAAAGTACACTGCTTTAAACTTCATATCGCTGTCCATTCTGTTGTGGATGACATTCGCGTTAAACGATATCCTTTATCGTTCTAGTGTTTTTATGCACTTCGCTTGTCTGCAGTCGGTCACGCGGAACTAATACCAGTTCTTTGGTCCATGATTCCATTCGATTTCTCTCCTTCTAGCAACGCTAGCGTCTCAGCTAGCGAGTGGCTGTTTGTGGATTTGGTCGCGGATCCAGAAGCAAACTATGAAGTACCGCAGCCGATCGAGGTAGACAACTTCACTGCTATATTTGCATCTATGTACTTATATTTTATGTATATTTATATGCATATATATTTCATGTATCTCACTCGACACATGTTGGTACTAATGGTAGTGCTTTGGAACTTTCACAAAAGAATGCGATCCACTGTTCACCTCCTATCAGCCACTGATCTTTTTTAGAATTATTATAACTTTCGAATGATCGATTTCGTTCTGATTCTTGACCGCGCCCATTTCCTATTAATCCAACCATCCAAATGAGTATTCTGACGGATACCAGTCCATAATGATTGAATGAAGGCACGTCAACGACTACAGATAGTACACAGCTCTCGGCGCTAGGATTTCTATATCCAGTTATACCCCTTCTCTCCAGGCAGTGGAAAACGCGAGATCTATGTCTGTTTGACTGGAGAAACGTAAGATCATCATGGTACCGGATCTTAGTAGGATCCTTTTTATCAGAATCGGGGGAGTTATACATAAACTTTGCACAACAACCTCAGTTGGTTGAGTTGGATTTGGTTCACCTTGGACAGCCTAAGTTGGCCGTAGACACCATCTGTTGAAGCTTATCGCCCATTTTCGTGAACTCGGTACACATTTGGAGACCTACCCATGGTTCACTAGATATCACTATACATAGACAACAAACGAAAATATACCCTGTATGATATTATCCTTCATCTGTTCCTCTATTCAGCCCCCTTCTGGAGTCACTGGAAGCTCGACTCATCGATTCTTCTATCATCAGTTACCTTCCAATGGGACTGATCTTTATCGTGGCCTCATGCGACTCGTCGAATCACATTATCATTTGGCGAGCACTGTGGTCCAGGATATCCCGATGAAAGAAGAAGCTAATACAAGTTCGAGTAGCACAATGTATGGAGTAGAGTTGTTGCATCTGGCCGAGGTACATGATCTATTGCACCGTGCTGGCCTGGCGGATCGGTTGTTTGTGCGATCGGATACCACAGAACAGGGGACAGCTTCCACCTTGCAGCGACCCAATTCCGGGTTTTCCAAAACCTTGGGTATCAAATGGGTCACACCAAAGTCAGCGGATGCAGGTCTGTTTCGTGGCAGTCTATTATCGTCATACTTACACTTCACCGCAATTCAAAGTTAGAGAGGCCCAATAGTTAACACCCAAATTACTACTCAGAAGTTCTATCGTTGTAGCCGAACCTCGGTATCTCGACCGGTATCTAGGCTTGGGCAAACAGGTAGTATCCCAGCCCTCGTGAATTCCTCGGATAACATGAGAGCTAAGCACCAAAAGCGTGTTACAGTTGAACGATTATTATTTTTTAGTGCGGTTGCATACAACTTGTTTACCTGGTGAAATCTGGTAAAGAAATTCCAGATTGATTTGTTCCATGCTTCTGCTTGAGAGTTTTCCTCGTATACTTTCGAGGGTTTCAGAGTCACGCTACAAGGGAATGCGTCAAGCAACCCAACGAAGATTACGCATTCCCAACACCCCGAAAACAAGTCGGGATGGTCACAGTTTAAGTGACTAGAATTTGTATTGTGTTTACACGGGACACGAAACCCAGTTACCCGATATCACGGAATGTTTGCGCAGAACTTCAGTGCCACCGTGATTGGCACTTTCGTTAGAGCCACATGTTAGTGATTACCATATCTTTTAGCTCGTCGCATCAATAAAGCAGTTAAAGTGTGGACCTTCCATTAAATGACTTGCGCACGGTTTCCTTTTTTCCTTCCCGGACTTGGCTGTGATTGTTCGTTCCAAATGACTGGCGGCGATTGCCTAGCCGGAAGTAAAACCCGGATGTTTATCTATTGAAACGTACCTCATTATTCTCACCTACTGGCTCAAAACAATCCGTGTGTAAGCGCCAGGTCCTCCGAGGGAGAAGCTTGTAGTCAAGAGGTGAGGAACAAAAATAAAGATGAGGCTACCTCAGGCCTTGAGAGACTATTTCCATTTTATCCACCAATCCAACGGGAGTAGGACATTCGGTTCTCTTTTGGAAGGAAGAGTTTGTCAAGTTTATCGTGGTTTCTCACTTTTTACCACCACTTTACCAGTTGTTTTGTGACTTCTCTCTCCTTGTAGCCCTCCTTCGTTACGCCATCAGCGCCCACCGAGCCACTCTGGCCGATGTTGGAAACCGTGCATCCACTTGTCTGGCTCAGTTTGTTCTCGGAGGTAACCAAAGTGTTCATCCGTGCACCTTTTCCCATAGGCTTCTGGTTTAATTCCCTTGTTCGTGTTCAATTCAAGCTTTATTATAAATGGCTGTCATCCGAATCGGATTTACCGATCAACAGTGTTCAGACCAATGGACGCCTGCGCCTAGTAGGATGCCCTTGGTAGTTTCAGAGATCTCTCTACAGAACCCAAAAATGGACAGGGTGATACAATTTTCACCTGTGTCACCGAAGCAGAACTGCAACGAATCTAACGATACGAATTTGCTCTGATGGCAACATGAACTCTGGACCGAGGCACTTCACCAACGTGATTGGCGCTAATAGTGATACGGATGGATTCATAACCAAGAATATACGTCAACTTCCTCTCCAACTGCCTGTAACAACCGGAAACGGAACGAGGGTCAGAAGCCAGTCTGTTTGGCTCTCTCCTATTAAGGCGCTCCGTTGACAGATGCAGCCAATCGCTGCATAATTTGGTCTTTACAACGCACTTTTCCGGCTGCGATTTCGCGTTTTCGGTTTACCGGTGACTCTGCTCAACTGGTCTATCCATGGTGAATGTTTTCTGCCTCCTCGCTCACTTCTTTCACATTCATGATCACACATTAATAATCACCCAACGCATTACCACTTACCGGTATGTCTTCTGCGCGCACTCATTCGGATGTGTTCTTGTTCTGCGTATGTCAGTTCTACTCTTCCCAGTCCGTATTTACTCTATTCCAGGTCGTTCGGTTGCTTTGGCCCATCGATTGCCGGTTAACTTCCCATCCCTACCTGCTCCTTTGAACGCAACCTCCCTTCCACCATCAACGAACGAGGCACTTTTGTTGACCTGTCATGGTTCCGTTATGTACCTGCACACCCTAGCTACTATCTGTCCCCTGACACATCCTGTTCACAATCCACCACTCAGCTCCCACACACCTCCATCGGGTCTGCGTGTACAGTCCTTCGCAGATCAAGTTATACGACCATCGCGTCTGGCACCCGCTTCGGCACATCAGAAATTCACTGTTGCTCCCCGCGAAAGAGGTAAGACTGTCATTACCCGGTGCTTTTCTGCCCATCATAGTCCTACTGCCAAATTCCACAAAACGGAACTTTGTGTGTTTCTTAATGTTGAGTCAGTATGTACACAACGTGAATAAAACTTCACCGTATATAGATCGTGACTGATTTCATGAATACTTATTCTTGTAGGATTCTTGTACTGGGTGTTACCTTGTTTCCTACGTCCAAACACTGATTAGTGACCAGTCCCTTTTCTTTTGTTAATGCAACAAGCGCAACAACATTTGGAACGGTCCACGCGGTACTGGCCAGTTGTCGATTCAGAAACTCTATTTGGTAGCAATAAGGTTGGTTACACATGTTACACGTTTTTTCCTTACTATTTTTCCGAACTTGAAATCAGTAGTGACTGACTGTCGGCTGTGCCCGTCATGTTTGTTTCATGCTCGAATTGGAAGTTTGAGAAGCGAAAATATCATGGGTTTGTGAATGCTACCCAAGAAAGGGTCTTGACCAGGATTATCACAACAAAGTCTGGTTTAATATTCTTGAGTAACCTAAACGTCACTTATAGCCTTCTTAAAGCTAATCTGTGTTCTTAAACTTCCCTGTGTGAGACCATTCATCTGTTGGGTAGCATTTCATTCGTCTTGGTTCTTGGAACTCATTGTTCAGTTTTCGCATGCATACACCCATCCCTTCTTTTTACAAATCCGTAACTTGGTTATTTTTCAGCAGTGTGTTTTATCCACATATAAACCTTGCTAGTACATTGACTCCACACAGGCTTGTCTTACATGTAACCGGTAAGCTCGAGATGCCTCGGTAGTTAAGGCGCGAGACTTCGATGTGGGAGGGTACTGCATTGATTGGCGACGATCTGTCCTAAAATGTCCTTGTTCTACTCTCTGAACACTTCTCTCACCTTACCGATTTTGCTAAATTTTCATATTCCAAATAGAGAAGGAACTCCGTTTTTACAAATCCGGAACACGTTTCAGATATTCTGCTAACCCGGTACAACAGCACTGTAATATATTGCTGGAAATTTGGTGAATGATCCAATCATTGTATGAAACACTTCAGATGTTCAAGACTGCCGTTTGGTGAACAAATACAACGATGTTTAGAGTTGATAACTGAAGATCATCTCTGAAGTGTTATGACTCATGTGCTGAGTATTATCCCCTTGCACATCGCCAATTAGCTTCGAGGTAAGCGTGACCTGTGGGCGATAATTAGCTGGTCCTTATGTCAGAGGCATGGTTATGTACAAAACCTTCTGCCAAACCGGAACGTAGCCTAAGTCTTATCAAGGTCAACTGCGAAGGACCGAGTAGCCTCAAGCTTGCTGAGAAGTTATGACAGTCCTCATTTTTCTCACCGATTCAACCAGACATATGTATATGTCGAGGAAAAGGCTTGCAATTGGAAGCATGACTTCTTGCAAAGCAAAAAGGCGTTTCTGTGTGCTGTTTCAAATCAACTGATGGATATGCCAAAGCTACAGGAACTGTAGTGTGCGAAGTATATAGCAACTGCTACTGTATGTGATAACAATTACGAAAGATTCCTGGATTGATTGTGTTCATGTTCAAAAGAGAATCTTTTGGATCACCAATCACATCGCCCGGAACGATGTGATCTTCAGTGCTGAACAACTTAGATCGCTCTGATGAACTGAAGTACTACTGACCCGAGGTACGGAAAGTAAAACAAGACTTGGGGTCCTTATGGTGATGATGCCTTAAGACGGGATTTTTGCCGATGGGAACACAGTGTTGTATGACAGGGGAACAGGCAGTTGACACATACATCGACACATTGAGTGGCCTCCTGCTAACTTCGTTTCCAACAAGCTGGCTGGTATGCAAATCCATCAGCCTGATAATGCAGCGGTACACATAGTTTGCGTCACCAGTATGTGTTTGTTGATTCAAGACAGTGTGAGTTTAAATCAGATGAAAAACGCCTGGAATACCCCATCAAGATGGGTTTACGCAGACATTTGTCTTTCCATACACTACATGGGTTGAGGTCTACTGTCCTTCGAGGATGGACGAAATCTGAAGTAGAAATTATACAGACTCGGGTTCACGGAAAATCAGTATCGTTTAGTGTGCTTGCGCACTTGAGAATTCCATTGAACAATGGTCGTCTGCTCAACAGAACTGAAAAAGGTCACGTCAGCGACTCATCGCTGTTGATTCACTCATTTGTTTTTCGCATGGTCCACAAACCACGTCATATGATTGGATGCTTGTCCCAAACGGTATCTATGAGCTCGCTATCCTGGGTTGGAACCAAATAGTTTAAACACGTGATTCCATACATCCTAAAACCATAAATTAGATCAATACAACTGATTGTATCCGGCATTCATTCTGCCCTATCCTGTACTAGCCAGTCGCTCTAAGACACTTCACATGATATCACCTAGACGACAGCAAACCTCGTCTTTCTCCGGGAAAGACGCATAGAGGTCCCGACCTTGTATTAGCTAACCAGTTTTGCCTCTCCTGACAACTCAAGCTAACTGAAAGAATTATTCTGTAGTGTGCAACCGTCATTTTAGTCAGGTACACTACACATTCACAGACATGTCTGACCTATAGTTTTATGGTCTCTTTGTACTAGTTTGAGGGTCGTCGAAACCATGTTTGCCAATGGATCATTGCAGTATGATGTACAGTAGGTAAACATGTTCGCAAGGGATCGCTGTACGTCCTTCCCAAGTACTCTGAACTTTTAACGAAAAGTCTAGAATCCACAGGGAGGAGAGCATCTCACCGTGTTCACTAATGAATAAATCAACGAACTACCTAATTAATTAATCAAATGATAAATAGAGTCGCATGTACAGCAGAAGCTTTCCCATAAGTAGACTTTACGTTCGGAATGGAAATAAAACGGAGGCCGTAATATTGATTGCATGCCTGGCGAATGACGGCTTAGTAAGCTTCCGCCATTTGCAATCATTGAGCAGTTTTTCAACCCTGTATAGTCTTTCCCCGTCTGTGAAACACTCCATAGTACAGTTGACGCTCATCGAAGTCTCCCATGCTGATTCGCAGTAGAATTCCAGAAGTGAGCGACTTGAATCGCGAGAGAATCTTGGTTGAATTCACAGTATTCACAGTGTAGCCTGTGTGAAGAGCAGATCAACGGATTTGTTTCGGTCAGTGTATCAGAAAGTAAATCGGACAGTGTTTCTGAGGCACCCGCAGTTTGTGCTACACGAGACAATTGGGAAATCTGAAGGATGCTAATGACGTCAAGTATGAACTGCCCCTCTTACACCCCCATCATGCTCACATGTTGCAGGTGAGCATGATACTCCTTGCTTGTATCAGGCAAGACTAAAAACGAACGCCAGTTTTTGGTGCATACAGTGTCATAAGAACGCTTCTTTGTGTCTTTGTCAACACAGGAGTCGAAATTTCCTCTTGCAAAACTCGTCCCCATTGGTTGTAATGAGTTACTCCTTTTTTCTGTCTCCTTTTCAAAGCTATCATTGCCTCTGTACGAGCATCTTCCGAAAGAGTACTTGGAACCGAGCGAATCTGCTGCTTGCACCCGAGCTATAGACAAATTGGTAAATGCGATCAAAGATAACGTTTCCCTCACAGATACCCGAAAAGGTGCTCTAAAACGGTAAGTTGCTTACCTGACTCGTGATGGTCTCATTTCATCCCACATCATGGCTTTCATACGTTGCTCTTACGCAGCTCAGCAGTTTTAGTTCAACAAGTGATTCAAGCGTATAAAAATTTAGTGAGGAAATCACAGATGGATTTGAACGATATGTTTATCCAACCAAAGACTTACGGATCAACTTCTGTATCGTCTCAGCTCTAAGATTATTGCCTATCTGATGACCACTTGTGCCGCTCCATCTCTTGACTAATGCATCCGAGTTAGTAGCTCATCCGAATTACCGCATTTGTCCTTTCGATCTCGAAGACTGGTTTTTCTCTAATCGGACGCTCGTGACCAAAAAGCGTCATCGACCGAGTTTTGCACGTTATCTTAGTCGGAGACCATCCCGTATCGGTATATTTTTTCTGTGTTGTTGTGGCATTAAACTCTTCGGTGTAGATAACTAACAATAGGGAGCGATGAATCCGCTCCCCACGGGTTTGTCTTGTATCTTGGTATAGCCTAAACAGTGTTTTTCTAATGATGAGATACTACTCCCAGCCTTCAAAAGCCTCTCAGGGCGCGGATAGACTGAGTCACTCAATGCCCCAAAACTTAGTAGTTTCCATGTTTCCCGAAGTTCGAACTTATAACAACGAGATTACTGTCACATGTGTTTCATTTTTAGACGGTTTGAGATTGTTTCCATGTTTTTTTCGTATCTTAGCTGCTGTTCGCCTCCTCGGTTCTGTTGTGGTTGTTTGGATGCTTCTTGTTTTTGTGCGCTTACCTTTCAGTTTCTTTTCTTGTTGTGACTACTTCTAGGTCTGCAGCACCTTTACCTGTAGCTCCGTCCGTCCAGGCCGAGGCAATCGCACTGGCCCTGGAAGTTGACCATCTGTTGAGTGTGTATTCAAATATTTCATGTGATCACAAAGAAATTCAGCGTTATTGGAAAGATGCCATCGGAGTTTCGAAGACTTCCTCAGACTCGAAAGAATCTTCGCTTGCTTTAACAGGAGCTGAGAGCTTTTCTGCACTGGAACTCCATGAAATGATCACAGTCGCTCGGCTCATCGCTACGAGTCAGTCAACTAGCTGTGTGGACAATGTTCCAGACAGCTTAGTGAAAACTGTCCGATCTCTCAGGACTCTTTGTGACAGTTTGAGCAGTGGTACTAGCAGCAACACGACAACCAGCCGGTCGTCTGGCAATCGGTCCGATAAAAGGTGCGCTATCCATCACCGTAGATAGATTTGACCATCAGGTTCTTATTTCCGGAATATTTTTGTTGCTCACTTAGTGGACTACAGAGTAAGGGAAACCCCCTAGTCTAAGATTTCTGTCAAGAATAATGAGCCTACAGAGAAAGCACACAAGAATGTCTTTTTAAAAGATGTGGAAATCTAACAACCAGGCGACTGTTCAGGTAAGTGTTAGTTTTGAGTAATTGCCTATGGCAAAGATCTGGAAAAGCAGAAGGAAGGGATCATGCAGTTTTGAAGAAGATGAAGAGGACGTTAGTTCTGTGCAACATTTTAATCTGGTGATGTATCTGGAAGTAGGAAGACGACTTGCAAAAAGAAACTAATTGGATGGTGGGACCCTAGTCCAGAAGCATACCTGCCTTTGGTAGTAGCGACAGACTAAACAAAGAGAGAGACTACACCTGGACAGTGGGGCAGAGGTTGAAGATCATCTGCACCGAAGACGGCAGAACGGACCCAAGATCAGTGGATAGTGTAGATGGGGATGACACGACGAATATAGAGGGTGATTGGGGAATCTCAAAAAGCATGAATGTGACCTATTTCATAACCCCGTATTGTAAATGGTAACAGGATCGCTGTATAACGTGATGATGGTCGGCAACTAAAATGAGTCGAGGCAGCGCGGCATGGGTTGTAAGGCTTGTATTTGTGAAGGACGTCATCGTCTGCCAATTCATGAATGTAATCTGAGTCGACTGGATGATTATTTGTGGATATTAAAACAGCGGAAGATAGAACGGACCCTGTGAGAATTTGCCGTCGATACTGTGCGTCTGTGAAACAGTGCCATCGAGGTGGATTCTTAGAGATTAATTTGTTAAAAAGTTTCCAATTCAGCTGAACAAAACAGAGTTCAGGGTCGTTTGGCAAGAAGTTTCCCGTGTCATGCTGAGTAGAAAGCTCTCTAAATTTTCTAGTGAATCAGTCCAGTTTCACTAACGTAGTTCAGAGCAGATAACCGGGCGTGGGAAACGTATGCCAACAGGTCACCTAAAGGGCGGTGGCGCCTGGATCCATATTGGTGGTCACTCAAGAGAACATTGCAGTCAGGGTAACGAAGTGCCATTTGACCAGTATAAGTTTCAAAACTTTAGATGTGACTGCAAGGACTTGACAGTTGTTCGGAAAGGCACGGAGGATTCATGTGATGTTTTCAAAGAGTACACAGCACTGGAAAACAGATACTCCGAATGGGCGAGCGACGACATAATTGAGCTCTAGAGCGCCATAGTGAACCAAAAGGAGTTGGATATGACCAGGAGGCTGTGGTGCTTTATGTACATGAGAAGACTTGTGGACGTTCCTTCTGACAGGTAGGGACAAATAAGTGGAGGCTGATAGGTAAACTAGAGTCGATACTCAGAAAGGTGTGGTTGAATTGGAGACAGAAAGCCGAGAATGTATTTCAGCTTCCTGTGGCAAGAATTTTGTCACTCGAAAAATCAGAAATTAGAGGGAAGGTAGACTTTACAGCCAGCTGCTTTTTAGTTGTTCAGCCGTAACACCCTTTCGGTGCTTAGCTGCCATTCCACCCGAAGGAAGCACGAGGGCTGATATACTGTCAGTTTGTCCAAGCCTAGACAGGAGCAGTCGAGATGCTGAAATTGGGTTTGAACCTCGGACCTCCCGATCAGTAAGTTCGCGCCCTAACCACTGAGCTCTCGAGCTCCGGTTTTTCAGGACTTCATTAGGATCGGCACCCAGCTGACGCACCTTGCATTTAACACACGTATCTTTGGCCTTGTCAATTGTGAAAGATGAGGACTTTCCAGCAATCACTGTTTGGAGAGGGTGGTCTTTGTCAGCGTTCGGACAATTGGTTCTCTTTTTGCACCGAACAAAGACAGGTGGCCAAACCACTCGGGAATGGGAGTTGTACCGCTTCTAGAGAAGTGAGGGATAAATTGTATCCTGCCTTCTTAAAAAGATGTTAGCGAAGATAGGCTCATCATTGAGGGATGAAAAGCAAAGAGCTGACACGCACTGTCCCAATCGATGGAAGAGTAACACATTTGGAAACAACAAGACGCTGGTGAGTAGGTTGAATGGGTGGAACTAAATGGATAGAAGCAGTCGGACTGATTGGAGGAACGGACTGAGGCGGAGTAGCCAATCGTAAATGATAAAAGGATGGGAAGTTGGGAGTATATCGAATGTCTACTGACGATCGTCGTCATGGTCTGTAATTCGAGTTGGAAGAGAGACAGTTTGGAATGAGTTTATAATCACAAGAAGCTCGGTATCACGGCCTGGTTGACCGGGATGTGTCACTCTAA
Organism: Clonorchis sinensis; assembly: GCA_003604175.2. Taxonomy (NCBI): domain Eukaryota; kingdom Metazoa; phylum Platyhelminthes; class Trematoda; order Opisthorchiida; family Opisthorchiidae; genus Clonorchis; species Clonorchis sinensis. The sequence continues at coordinate 115,304,529 of CM030370.1, forward strand.
ACATGAGGTCTTTTTTAAGTAAACGTAGGCACGGTTGACTGTGCTCCATCAAGAGCGAACGCCTAGAGTTGATGGATATCTTATCGAGTGTCTGCTGAGAACAGTAAGCAGTAGGCCTATGTGCTTCACTTGGAATGATAGTCAGCATATCGAAGTAATTTCCTTGGTATGACTAAAAGTCCTGGACAGAGCTCACTTCCGGTTTTATCCTTCTCGACACCAATCAGGTGAGTTTTGTCCCTAAAGTTCCATCAATCTTATTTCACAGCAAGTGGAATGAATATGCTGTTTTGCTTAAAACTTAAGTGGATCTCAGCTAAATCCTTTGTGCTTAAATCCCCGTTCGACGCACACTTCCCACTCGATTGGTCAAACAGCAGAGTAAGCGGAATCGTGCAAACAACTAACCACTGCGCCTGAGTAGCCTGTGGGACTTATCGTAGTCGTTCGGTAGCTGTTTAACATCTATCTAAGCGCATCATTTCTAACAGTGTCAGATCCATAGGACCTCAAGCAGCTTTACCAGTATGCACTTTCGGGAATGAAGCCGGTGATAATCAGACTATGATTTAGGGTGTAGCACCATTATCATCCTCGAGATAATTCTGGTGTGCAACCACTGAAAGTGGGGGTATAATCAGAATTCATGAATGAATTCTTGCCTTTTTTGCCTCGAGATAGCCGTGGATCATTTCTCTTCGTTCTTTTTCAGACTCAAAACAGAAGCATCGCAATTCGCTTCAGAAGAATCACTAATTCTTGAACCTGGTGAGTTTTTTATCTTCATCTTTACCAATGCCTTAATTGCATTACCACCCAAAACAAGTCAGAAATTGTGTACCATGTTTAAAGTGTATACCGCTGTAGCATTGTGAAAATTTAGTTATCTTCGTTGACGGTTCGTGCCACTTGGACTCCGAAGTACGACTAGTTGTTGGTACCACGTGATTGCTCGCGTTCATGACGATTAGATTTCACCACTCTGTTTCAACCAACCGCGTGTGAGTTAGGCCTATTGGCCGGTGTGGTTCGGACTGGGTGCTGGTAGATGTTTCGGATGTAGAGTTCTGGCTGACTAAGAGTCAAGGAAATGGAAGACTTGTGCTACTCTAACTTGAGCCCCTCAATTCTTTGGGCGTCACAGTTATATTGTATATATATATATATATAAAGTTATATATATATATATATATAAATTGACAGTAAGAACTTACACTGTTGATGCGTCCGCAAAGTGAAGCTCTTCACTTATGTCACCATTCTGATGCATAGCTGCCACGCAAACCGATGCAGGCAGGAGATACAAGGTATTTCTACCCTGTTCTGGCCTGAGCACGTGCAGTCAGAATCCAGAGGTGGATTAGGACCACGAAATCTTTGGTCAGTAGCTGATGCGTCAGCCTACGAGCTATATCATACTGAACGTGTGCTGCGATGACGGGTCCCTTTCCGTAAGCATCTGAAGAGACACGTATGGCCTCATCCGCGAGAACGAACCCCAGCGGCGGCAACCATACCACACACTGACTGGCTTCAGAAAAGTGCTGGTACTGTTAACACTAATCAAATAGGGCAATTCCCCCTGCGAATCTTTGGCGTTTTCACAGGTCATTTCCAACGGTTCTATGTGCGTACTTCCTATTATTTTGTGAACAGTGGTATGTGTAGTATAGTTATTTTGCAAAGTTGCATTTGGGAATAAAGTAGATTGGAATGGTTCAACACTAGTGTTTTGTGCTGTCACCTTTCTGTAGATGGAGCCGGTTTCCACTGTCTTCCCCCAATATCTGGAAACTATGGTCCAATCAGGTTCCTAGGCACACTTACGCAATGCACAATCTCTTGGTCGCGGGTTTCGTTTAATAAAGGGTTCCACTGTCTCATTTTCGCTAGCTGACTAGGTTAAAAATGTAGAAGGCCCGTGTACTCCGATACTTTCGATGCGGAGTTCAATAGGGCGAAGATGGATATGTGGATAGGACGCCATTTGATCGTACAGTTTGCAAACAATTACGAGTGATTTTTAAAAATGGAACTTGGGAGTTTCTGTGCTGGGGGGCTATGTGGAAAAATTTCTTTCCGAATTCCCCGATTGAATATAAATGTATGTATGTGGTAGAACATTTCTTTCTCAGACCAGGGCGTTTTGAGTAAACGCTTTAGGTTTGTACGGTAGCAGAACACTGGTGACAGTGCTGGGGGTGTCACATGCACCAAATGCTAAGGAGGCTTTCTTGGCCTTATGGTCATTCACCATTTATTAATTCATGGCTTTATGTGCCTGATCGTCTAGGGTCTCTAAGTGTGAAACGCGTTTTCATTTGCGCATGATTTCTGACATTCCTCTCGCGTTCAGGATACTTTGATTTCAGGGCAGCGCCCCTCATTTGAATGCCTTGAGGGACAGTGCGAATCACTCCGAGATCTTTAACAGATCATCTGCTCTTCATGTAACCTCATGTAGCCTTCATTCTCCTTTGAAGCTTTGGAAGTCACTCTAGAGAAGTCTTTTCAGCAGTTGAGAGTTACTGACAGATTTCAGATACTACGGCCATTCCTAACGCTCAACACAACTGAACGCATATTCATATTTCTTGTATAAGCCCCATATGCTAACTCATGCCGACGCGTCTGCAGGATGCTTCGTACAGTGTTGTCAGACAAGATCGCCCCCTCCCGGCCTTTCTTTTTAACCTTATGGTTGATATGGTGTTGAGATCTCTACTTCCCTCCCACACTTTTGGAATCTAACTGCTCCCGGGACGTTATATCATCACGGACACGGAATACACTGTGGCGTGTTTTTGACGATACAGAGCAGCAACTAAGTTAATCATGCCACATGATAGTATGCACTTCGCACTTCAAAATACCATTGTTCCTTTGGAGTCGAACAGGCACCAGGTGTCTACAGACCAGTAAGTCTCTGTGTCCGAAAAATCCAGTTGTTTCGGCAGCTATACAGCTACCCTGTAGGACGATGACTTAAGGTCAGAGCGAATTTTTCCACACTACCGATACCTAGCAACGCCGGCACGATGGTCTACATTTTTCCTTTGATTTTTGTGTCTGCCACGTTTGTGGATTATTGCTCCAACAACACAATAAAGACCCTGCACCAGAGTTTTCAGCAGACTGGGCCGGAAAAAGCGACCTGGTTCCAGCCTCGAGAATCGTGACTCCATTACGGTTTGTAAATCCGTATGGATGGAAAACGTCCTGTGATTCCCGCACCATACAGGTTGAGGTCACACTGGTGAGTCGACTATCGAAATATTACAATGTAGCTAAAAACGACTAATTCTTGACTTACACTACATTTACTGCACTTGCAATATACTATACCATCAGTGGATTGCAAGGCGAACTTCTGTGCCTGTTTACGAAAATACGGCGATCACCTGTCTTGATTTTCCTGTATACCGGCCGTTAATTTACCTCACAGTGTAGTCGGTCTTGTGCGCATCTTTTCCCCTTGTTTCTAGTCAACCTGAACACTTTCTTGGATTTGCTGCAACCAATGAAACAAAAACAATGCGGTGCCACAAAGCGTCCGGAGTTCGCCGGCGTAGCCACAGCGGATGCAAAAGGACTTTGTCAGCTTTACCGTGCCTTGCGAGAGAAGGAGAAAGAATGATCAACTATCGTTTTGTACATAATAATTAACTTGTTCCACAGCCCTTTACGTTTCTCTGCACACTGGGGCTTAGAATGCGCTGCTTCCGTCATACAGCCGTCTAATTCAGAACGAGCACTACCGGGAAATTGGAACGTTTTCTTTAACGGTTCAGCTGTAACACACCCTTTCGGTGCCTAGCTGCCATGCCACCCGAAGGTTGCACGAGGGCTGGGATACTGCCAGGTTGCCCAAGCCTAGACAGGGGAAGTCCAGAGGCAGAGGTCGGGTTCGAACCACGGACCTTCCGGTCAGTAGATTCGCGCTCTAACCACTTGAGCTATCTCTTTAATGAGGGTTACTCTCACTGTTTAACCGCACTTGAAGATATTGGTTTTAGAACCTTAAAATTTAGCAACGGAACGAAATCCGTCTGTCATTCTGATGTGTGTCCATCAGTAGCTATCATTTCTTACGTGAAATTATCCCTCTGTGAAACCAGGTTTCCGTTCACTGCAGGGTTAGGAAATCTTTTTCTGTGTTTGTTCAGTCCAAATTAGTTATATGAACTGGCTGATGTGTAACATGGCTATCGTGTGCGCGAAGGTGTATCAGAAATATGGAGTACGAAACCACCGAGACCTCCCGTTTCTCTTGATTTTCCTTAATCCCCCTTTTAGCTTAGAAATTTCAAGTTCTCAATATCACTCAAATCAAGTCAGTCGTTCAGCTATAGCACCCTTTGTGTTTCCAGCTGCCATGTCACCCGAAGGAAGCACGAGGGCTTAGATACTGTCAGGTTGCTCAAGCCTAGACAGGAGCAGGGTTGGGTTCAAATGACCTACCTATCGGTGAAGTCCGCGCCTCAACCACTGACCCATCTGGAGTTCAGTGGTCCTAAACCTTGCAAAAAACAAACTGAACTACCTGTACTGTGTCGTCATATCACTTTCTTTCATCCGTGGTATCATGGAGCGCGACCTGCGTCGTGCATTATAGTCAACCAGGGTAGCTTCACGTGTTTCAAGCATGCAAGGTCTTCAATCCGTCTTAGGACAGGCCCGACCCTAAAGTACGAATGGAGGAGCTGTTTTTTTGTTAGAGGCACTTTTTATCTGGCTATTCACAGATTTCCCGCATTCTTCCCGTGCTGTCCTTCAAAGGACATTTTGTTCCTCATATTGAGATAATAATGCATAAATTAGTCCTGGAGTGTCATTGTTAAACCCGAGCACCGCGCTTGTCGAATCAAGATCAGGGTTTTGTTGGCTGGGTCAAGGAAATGACGTGGATAGCGTTCCGCACTCACTCAATATGTTAAATGATGTTTTAGGGGTGTTGTGCCTTTTAACTAATAAACGCCACAAACGAGAGGTTCGGCTGAGTTCCAAGTGAGTCTCCCGTCAAAGTCAAATTGGTATGCAAATGGGTTTCTCGCTAAAACAATTTAGTTTGATGAGAAGCTGTTTTGGGTGACGTGTGCTCAGAATTTCACTATCGCAATTTGAACAGTTGCGGAAAGTATCATGGAAAATGGATGACCTTATGAACGCTTCACACACCATACTGTCGGCCATACTTGATGAAACACCGAACCAGAGAAAATGGTTAATTGCTTTCTGCTTAGTTACTGTTGTAAACCATCGCCATCATTCAGCTGTAGTCCAGTTGCCATGCCACCAGAAGGAAGCATGAAAGCTGGGATACTGCTAGGTTGCCCAAGCCTAGACAGAGGAAGTCGAGAGGCAGAGGTCCGGTTCGAACCACGGACCTTCTGGTCAGTAAATTCGCGCTCTAGCCACTGAACGATCTCGCCCCTTGTAAACCGATAGGAAGTTACTGGATGGAGACGTAGTTTCTGAAGGGTTACGGGAATTCGTGGTGCCAATCTAGCTTAAATTGTCTCCCATACCTGCCTAGTTAATGTCCAGGTCCGAGATACAGTGTGTGTGTTGCCCGAACGTATTCGCGTCTCTTGGGTGCTACTGGATTCAACTAAAATTGGAATACTAAGATCTCGCTGTTGGATTGCCCGTCGATACCGGAGACACACGCAACAATGCGGTCTCTTGTGGTCCATCAAATTTTCATTTGACTCTTACGCGCGACGTTCGAGCGAGACCGAAACCTATTCCGACAGCCGACAATGTGGAGGATATCGAAATCAAATGTTTGCCAACTTCTAGATGTTAGGAGAGGTGTTTCTTCAAGATTAAAATTACTTCATTATTCCTTGTTCTTAAATGTAAAGCCGTATTCCACAGACTACATTGGGATGGACCCATAATCACCCTTGTTGACTGGTAATCCCACAAAAGTCAGGACAATATAAATAAAAAACGAACTCCAAGAGTTCTGAACACTTTCCTCTTAATTACAAAGTTTTGAGAACCCTGATTCCAAAGCGATTCTGAAGTAAAATAAATCCGTGTAAAATTGTGCCACCATTCAGTTTGACCTTTGTACAACACATGGGCTCTATAACAGCAGCTCGTTACGAGCAGATACAGCGCTGTCCTGCGAAGCTTATTCGAGGAATGAAATTCGGCTGTCATACAGCCATCCGTAACACGTGTCAAGAGCACAGAGCTCTGTGTTGCGACTTCGCTTTCGTCCTGCGCAACAGACAGAGATCACTGATTTCATATGAGCGTCTGTATTGAAGGTTAATAAAAAGGTGTACAAAAGGCTGAACAGCAGCCAATAGGAGCCTGTCGGGTCAAAAATCATAATTGATATGCAATAATATGGTACATATAACGCTGCTCCGTCCATCAAGCAATCGAACAGTTGCCAAAAACAGGTGGCTATTTTGCTTTCAACGTTGCCAATGGAATGATTACTAGTGTCCGCCCCTCGTCGGCCACACTGACCAGCACAGAACCTGCCGAGGAATGTACCGGTTGTCCTTCTGACTTCTCTTTGAGAAAACTGTGAATGGCGTCAGGGGCAACCGAACAAGATGGTCCGGCTATCCCCAGAGGTACCAATTCCTTTGACCAACGACGGAGTATGGCTGCTAGTATCGACGAAGAAAAACTCGTCGTCGAGTTTTGTAGCAGTACTGTCGATGGTGGAAGCAGTTGAATTGAGCGTTCATATTTCGCCGTCCATGGGTTTATGACACGTAGATAGCCCTAAAAAATGAATGAAATTTAAGGTTTGCTAGTGCTGGTCAGTTCAATTTCATGACTCTATCACTCTTATAATAAATCAGTGGTAACTGGTTGCACCTAACTGCAAAGAAAGGGTAAATTGTATAGGTTTAGCTTGGAGGCTCCCGTTTTATGCAATGACTGGACATAGTACGGAGTTTTCTAGACGGAGTGGAGCAGAAGGTGTATAGACTACCATTCAGATTACCTTGATATCGGACGAATACGGCTTCCTGAAACTCCTGTAAGACAAAGTTCCGAAGATAGCGCGGTTCATCATTGAGGCGACCAAGAAGTCCTAGATGCAGCTTTTCTTCAAAGTAACCGAAGCTACCGCCCACGGAGTGTTCGTGTTTCATACAGCACCGAACTAGAAAGGTCTCAGATGCCTGATCCCTTAAGAATTTATGAACAACACAATGACTCAGAATAAATACGACCATAATCGCTGGTGGTATGCTAACAATGCCCGCATTGCAGCATTCATAAACTATGTGTTGAGGCGCATTGGTGCCAAATAGATCTCATGGTTGGTTCGTTCACCCTTTCCCAAGACTATTGTCCACGAAGGTGCAGACACACAATCTCACGTAGCTACATGACAGTACAGAGAAACGCGCATTTAGCCACACGAAGCTCTTCAATGAAACAATGAGTCTGTCTGCAGGCCTAGCCCAAGTCCGGCTGCGGCGTCTCTCCCAGAAGCAAAATGTAAAGGAACGTGGCAGCATAGAATTATGCGCAAAATGCGGCTGATTGAACCCAAAGTTCACCGCCAGCATTAAGGAATAAGCATAAAACGGGCAGGAAATGTATAATAAACGTGTTTAAAGGACCGTAACCAAGCGAGCAAAACAAGCTGCAAGGTTGTAGTGATAGGTATACTGGTCAAAAATAGTTAACGGTCGGTTTAAGTCTTCGACAGATACCCGAAACAAGCAAGCGTATCGTCATATTGCAAAGAAACAGCCATGTCTAGGTTAAAAAAATTCTTGCTACCAACCGGACAACAGTTTCCTTTTGAAGTTAGATCCCGTTTCCGAAGGCAAAATCATAAAATCCAAGGGAACGCACCATAGTTTTGTGGCTGTCCAATTCTTGATATGGCTGGAGAAACATCCGACGTCTCTTCGTTATATATAAACTTAACGATGCATTTCTCTTTATTTCCTGGTCCAGTTTTCGTGGACGTATCTTGGCGCACTGTTAGTCAACAAGAATTTTTGGTGTGGACTACGACAGCGAAACGGCTGCGAGGTCATATTGCGGTAGAGAGTTAAGTTAGACCTCGATATACTGAGGAACGCGCAACGAAATTTCATACTAACAGACATTCGGAGATGCAAAGATGGGAAGAATAACTCCGGGTATTCTGAGACAGTCCGCAAGGCAGGTGGAGTCTACGAGCCAGTCAATATTAGGTTGGAATGGAGGGTAGGTCTGGGTACGCATTGGGAATTACAGCGGCTACGGGTGTTTATCGGCTTCACGACGACCAGCCGCAACAAACTGAACCGAAAGATTGAGGTCGACCGTCAACTAACGGTGATCTGTTCACTGAAGACAGGATTCTGGTACTGCATCGTGGTTGATGCCAAAATACATGCCGACAATCGGGTGGAATCTCTCAACGTTCGGAAAATCTCCTGGCCTCTCGAAAGTCAGTAAGCTGGTTCGAACTAATTGATTTTTATGAAAGAAATTATATTTAAAAGAGGTTCTGATAAGAGTGTCCAGTGGTCATACTTGGCGGAGGGTACACTTTATGGAACTAGTTAATGTAATCGGCCACTTGTCAATTGTAATACGGAAATCTGCCCAAGGGAAACTTCCGGAAGCAGGCCATGACTTATGAAATACCCCATGATTACAGGTCAGCGACCTTCTCTCTTGGATGGACTCTTGCAGGAGAGTACTGCATCGGGTCACACTCGTATCATATGCAAACAGTCAAGTTCTGTATCCCGTTCTGAACGTGAACGGAAACTTTTCATTGATGAAACAAATTTTTCACACATTTGCTAATCAGGAAAACCCAACGTGAAGTTACTCATTAATTCCACTCAAAAGAGCGTTCCACGTAATCAAAGGCCAACACCTAACAGATCGGAAAGTTTTGAACTTTGACTACATTGTCTCCGGTCAGCAATAGTTCACCACAATTACCGCATTTCTAACGGTGGCGATGGCAAAAACCTAATTAAAATCGTCTGATTGCAATATACTTTCGGCATTTATACAAACGGGAAGCGGGGAACTGAAATAATGTCAGTTAGCTCTAGACCTAGGAAAGATTCTTGGTCGGTGGCTTGTGACTTCGTCGAACAATGTGGAAAGCCTAGTTGAGTTTTCTCACCTGATCGCCAAATATCACCCGATTTTCAAAAGTTAATAAAGGATCCCCGGGTCTGATGGTGGAGAGATTCTGGGGATGAAAGGAGAGGAGAGGAGGATCAACCTCAATATGGATGATAAGACTGAAACAAAATTTTGAAAAATAATGAGTATCCTGCATGAACAAAGATGAATGCATTTAAAATGTGAGAATGACTGGTTGTACGAAAAGAGCTAACATTCAGGATGGATTCCGACTAGTTAACCCCCATTCCTACTCGCTATTCAAAACTACCGACAAACTACTTACTCATAGGTCGGGTTGAAGTTGTGGGCATTCAGCTAAGGAAACATCGAGTGACGCTTCTGGACGAAGCATGCCTACTATGATTGTCCACTTTAGCATGTGAAGAAAAGACTGACTTACCAACCGAAACGTTCTCAGAAGGCTTGGCGGATCCAGGTTCCAAATCGCCACGGTACTATCTAGTTCACAGGTGACTAGCCGGAAGGCTTTTGCGCAAGGCCTCTGCAATCCATCTGAGTCAATCAATCTCAAAGCGTTGCTCATTGAATACCAGTGGAGCCCAACAGAACCAGAGTGTGCGTGTGGTGTGGAGCGCGTGTGATTTGTCGTGGAATGTTTCCGGTTACGAGCCAAGTGAATCGGGTCACCAATCATATCCAACGAAAGACTGAAGGAGGCACTATCTGTCGGAGACTGTGCGTACAATCCGAAACTGACGGCATACAGATTCCCGGATGCATAGCTCACAGCCAACATCAGCTGTAACGTGGGTTGAGAAAACAGTTAGGAAAAAAGTGCTTCACTTCAGAACGATAAAGAAAGATGAGATTTTGAAAACAATTTCAACCCCTGATTCACACTGTCTCTGCACATAAGTTGACTGGGTGGGTCCTCAGGAGAACTACTGTGCGTATTATATGGCATCCATGGAAAGTGGATCACGGACACCCCCTCCTACGAATGTTCCGGAATCGTAGATGGTATCAGGTAGTATCGGGGACTACCCAGGGGGGTGATTGATCGGAACGTTGATGCATCTATGATCATCAGTCGCAACAAGCTCTGTTTTCGGTGTCACAGTCGAGATATCTCTAGTCATACAGTGGATTACGCGTGGTTTAGCATAAATGGCGCGATCTTGGCAGTTTTTGAATGATTCCCGTGCCTGCTAGACAACTTACAGGATATGACTGTCACTGCATGTGGATGCCGTTCTTGCTGTCAACTTCCTATGCGCTAAGGGACTAGGATTTGCAAAGTCAGCGAATCAATGCTAGAAAATTTTCCTGAACGTCTGCTTAAGGCCACATATAACGGCAAGGGGGGGGGGTGATGCCTACACAGTTCGTCAAACCACGGAAACATTTCCATTGAAGCCGTCGAGTCAAACTACGACAGGGGACCCAGTGTATTGTGTCTTGGTCTGGTATTCTGAATCAGTCATAAGATATCGATCCACAAGTTTGGAACGTGCTAGCTGAGACAATAATTCTAACGGACTTCTGTGGGTCACACTTACAAACGTTACAGTGCCAATTGCGCAGACGTTTGCTGCATCCACTTGGACGATGCAATTCGACTTTGTCATCACTGGCGACGGGCACTTTGCCCGTGCTTATTTTAGCGTACCATAAAGCTACCACCCGAAATTCCTTCATTTCACGGTGGATACGTCAGTCTGCAATCTACGAACGACAAATCGCACTTTCACGTGATGCTAACATTATCCTTCATCAGGTGAAAATATCACAATGCGACTGAGTTGCAAATGTGATATCCCACTCGACTTTCACTCGCCCTAAACCACTTCAGCCTTCATGAAGCACAATCTCCTCTCTTGGCATTCAGCTTGTGTATGCATTCTACAGACCGTGTGATTACGGTCACCAATGTCCGAGTGAACCATTGACCTTTTTGGACAAAACGACGTCAATTTCCCCAACATCCGTGAAGGAATTTGTCAGCGGAAACGAAGTTAAGAGAGAAAACCGAAATTGGATGATAGAAAAATAAGGGAGTTTTAAATTGTTATCACAGCCACATAAAACTACTTACTTTCCTGATAAGTTGAATATCCCGCATGAACTTCCCGCTGTTCTAGTACCACAAAAAGTACCTTTAAACCAATCTGTTGTTGCATCAACGTTGACGTTGTTGTGTTACGATGATCACAAAAGTGATGTTTCTCTAGTGTGGGTGATTAGAACAGCTAACTACAGTATGAGCTGAAACAGCCGCGAGGGTGACTATGAACTCCTTTTAAGGTTGTAAGAGCATCAGACAATAAGGGCTTACCTTGGAGAAGTCGAAGCTCAGTATGGCCGCGGAATCCAAAGAGACTTGGTAGAGACATTCGCCCGTGGATGTACTGTAGAACTAGAAGTAAGCAATACATAGACAAGGAAAGCAGTCGGATTAGGCGTATCGAGGAAATTGTGGGGTAATGATGAGCCAAAGGAATGTGAGTGATGCCGCGCGAAAGTGTGATCAGCCGATCCCAATTAAAAACGAAAGGGAGATATAGAGAACTTTATACAGTATGGTTGTGGCCGGTAGGAAGTCAAGAAAAGCTGATCAAACTGCAGATTCGGCACCACGAGGAAGTTGCGATCTGAACCAGGTATGTACGAGCTCACGACGCCGCAGTCGGCAATTCTATTCGTTAGTAGCTGGTACTGTCTTCGAAGCCAGAAGCTCAGGACCTGATCTAAGAAAAACTCACATAAACTCCCGAATTCGTTGTTTGAACACAAAAATCAAGCTCCAGAGGACGTACTGAAGATAGGTGTCGCAAAATAATGGAAGCCATTGGCTGTGTTACAATAGGCATGAGGCTTATACCCCTATGGTTGGAAACTGTCGGTTCGGATGCCTGATTTGAATAGGAATGAGTGATCATTGATTGGCCCAAATTTTCTGAAACACGTTTTTGTTCTAAAATCCGCACGAATAACTTAGTCGCCGGGGAACAAAAAGAATCCCCCTCCATCTTTGAGTAATGCTGAAGGAAGTTCATCTGGTCCGGTAGTCCGACGGTGCTTCAAGGTACAAAGGTACACTAGTACTACAAAATTTGACGGGGAGTCTAAACCCAAAGACGACGGTCGAATGAAGAAGTTAGGCACAGGACAGAGGATAAACAAATTTGTTGAGAACATTCCGCCAAGCGATTTTGACTCTGGTCCTTAATATAGATTATGTTTCCAATACCATCTCTGACTAACTCACTTTTGCGTCCTGTTTTGCGGATTAAAGGAACAATTCCCGTTCATTCTCAACTGCAACGGCCTCCTCAATTTCTTAAACTTCTTGTTTCCACCATGCCCCTGCCCATACATATTTTACGCTGAAAATTGTCGCCTCTTCAACTACGCGCAAGCCTGCAGTGGTTTGATCAACCCTGACTCGCAAATCCTATTCAAATAGCAGCTATGCCAATATGGACCGTGTATGGGCCATTCTAGCTATCAAACATGCGGCTACAGAAGCCATAGTTCCGTTGATTGGGTAGTACGAAAAAAAACATTACGATGCTGACACATCACCTGTATGACCTTCATTTCGCGGAACAAGTACAGAGGAATGCTAGACATTTTAATACAGTACTGTCATTATTTTCCCGTCTAATGTAACCATGCTGTTTAATATCCCACATAAATGCGTCACAAGCACAAATGAACAGCCATTGTAGCTTCCTGCTATTGTGAATCCGTTGTCCTTTTCTCAGGTCATGTCAGCAGTAGATTAGAACATCTGGATCATCGACAGTGGATTACACTTCTCAACAGTATCGCATTTCCCCGAATTAGGTAATCGTCCGACCACCTGACTGTACGCTGCACATGCGTTGTAACCATCTTCATGCACTTTAGATAGAAAGAACTTTAAAGTACTCGTCATATGCATGGACACGGTCCTCAGCAGTCGCATTTTCGCTTCCTCCGACAGATTCCGCGTTGAACCCCTTGGCTTCTTGGCACTATAGCCGGAAGGGTTGGGTTGGAAATAGTTCACAAGCGATCTCGACCGAACAAATTTAATCGCTGTGCATTCCCGCGTCCCTGTAGGCTAAAATACTTTCTTTTCTCCAACCTCAGAAGAATGGTGTTGTCATAGCCCAATTGACCCAAACCGATTGCTGACAAGAAAGTGAAGTGAATGTCACCCATGATCGACGATATTATATTCATGTTCACTGAATGTTCGAAGGTCGCTCATGGTGGATGCGGTCAGGTGCTGGTAAGTGACTGAATCAGTGAGGTGTTTTGCACTCAAACGGGACCCAAAATAATACTTTCTGAGTTCCGAACAAGGGGGAACGAAATTGTAACCATAATTAGTGAGAAAGCGTCAGATGAGGTGTTCGAAATCATGAAAGCGTTTAAGTTACTGTTTTGGAAAGGATGAACTTAAATACAGTTTGTTTGCCGATAGGAATGCGCAAGTAATTCATGTCGCACTGAAACATAAATCAGTGACTGGCTTACACAGACTCGACCGTCTTCTGAACCACTAATGAGGATCCAATGTCTGATGTGCGTTTGCGACTCGCCGGCGTGATTCGAAATGATCGTACACTTCAGTCCCATGACCGGCCGAGAGTGAATATGCCAATGTCGGGTTGGGAACCGTGCTGTCGGTAAATGCGTTGAACTTTGGTCACTGCATAAATCGAACCAAGCTACGTGTCCCCGACTGGTACCAATCGCGAAACTGTACGAAGGAAGGTGAGGAAGGCAAATCAACCCATCAGATCCAGTGACACATTTAAGGGTATGAACACCCATTGAAATTACCTTTGTTCATCTGTTACTCGGAGAACGGTTACACCGCCTGGATGTTTTGAACGAGGCTGTGATGAAGATGAATTTGTTTTGGGGCAAGAAGTGTCTTCGGCCTCCAGAGTTGGATAGAACAGAGTTGATAGCTGAGCGGACTTGCAGTCCCAACGCTGAAAAACGAACAGACATCGTGAAGAGAAAATGCGTCCTTACAACATACCTCAACTGTCCCATCACTGCAGCCGGCGAGCAACGACCCACCGCAAAGGAAACGCATGGTCCAGACAGTTGCTTTACCGAAAAAAGAACAAGAGATGAACAATCAGAACAGGCAAAAAGGTGCAAACAGTCCATTGCAAGGAATACGGTAATTTCTCGAGTATTCTCAAAAGGAAACAACATCCCTAAAAGGATCACTTTACTGCTGGGTAGACGGGCAAAACAACGCATTGACGGGGATCGGATAATTTCGTAATGCTAGTCCTAGTGTAACGGCGGACACTACTGGTGAGGCATATGAGTAGTACGTGGTTTTCTCGAAGCTCCGCCCCACGTCTAATGGAAGGTGAGGTTTATTAGGGAACTTGTGGGACTGGTTTGCAGCGTGATAGTCAATGAATATCCATGAAAGTTCAAGAAGGCGCGTGAGAGTGTTCGGTTTTTAAAAACTATGTGCATATGAGACATTTACTTTCCTGTCCAATAGTTTGTAACTGTTTAGTTGATGTTTGCTAATAAAGGACTTCGCGGCAATGGGCTCTCCTCTTTTCACTAGTACCCGATACAACAAAGGCCATCTCCCATAAAGATCGAAAACCACCGATGTTAATTACTGCAGTGATTAAAGCCCGTATAGCTAGGGGAAAGCAGGATTTTCAGATACCAGGTTTAGCTGAGCAGATGAGCACCGACGTAGATTATTATGGTTGGTGAGTGCAACTTTTGAGCACCTCAAAAACAAGTACTGTGGTGTCTGAATTCTTGGTATTTCGGACAACAATACGTAACGGAGGAGGGCAGCCCGACGGTAGCTGGTTTAATTATTCTATTTCAGTTTATTAACCATTTGAGAAAACCATCACAGGACGAGCCTTCGGACCTCTCCTGGCCCCTGTCCTATAGCGCCTTCAGAATTCCGATATACGTGTAGCTGGTCGTGGAAAAATTGCGGAGGTTTGCAGTGAAAAGAAAGTATTCAATTTCCGAAGCTTGCTATTTTTCTTCCAGTAACTGGAGAAAAGTTTTGAAAGAACCACAAATCCACACAGCTTCAATGGATCATATGAGAGCAGGAAGGGTGGACTACTAGGGCAATTCCAGAATGGACGGTCTGCTGTAAACCACAGTTAACAATTAAGCTCGTTCTGAGTAAATTTGGTGTGATTTCTCCAATCTCATTGAATGATGAAGAGTCGTTTAAATTTCCACCGAATGCTAAGCCGAAAATGTCACCGTTATCACACACAGGAACGGTTTACCCTATCAAAGTTCACTCACTGGAGATGCATATTACTTGGATTTTTGGAAGCTCAGCCAACAGGTTGACTTCAAACTGGTAGCCAAATGTGCTTCGTCCTCACGCAGAAAGTGTGACGGGTTCACCTAATTGATCAGATTCTTCGTATAATGTCATCATAGAATATGCGCCAAGGGAAGCCAGTAATGGAACAGGTAGGTTGACTATCTAACTATATATATTACTTTCTATAGAGCTACATATAACTGTATATAGCTCTGTATAGCACTGCGTGCCGTACCTTCTACTCTTCGTTGGAATGCTGATGACAGGCTTCCTATACTGCATACTAAATTGTACTGTGATGTAACAATGGAAGGCATAGGACATGAAAAATAAAAAGTCCAAGTAGAACACGGAAACTCCAGGATTGTGCCCGCCTAATGAGCTGCAAGATGGGCGGAACCGGCTGTGGCCTGTCGAAGTCTTCGGCAACCATATAAGTGGTGTTGCGTCAGAAAAATACGGCTAATTTTGGTAGCATATTGATATATGAGAAGTTGGAGACCCGAAATAAGTCGTTTACAAATTCGCTTAAGTATGTATGAGAGAAAAACAGCTATCTCAGAGGAGAACCAGAAGAGTGGAGATTCATGAAAATCTACTGACGAGAATTTGCAGACCGAAACAGCACTGTATTCCACATGTCCATGCCGGTCTTGGAAGCACCCGGGACGATGACTCCTTATTCTTTTTCTTGATACATCTATCCTTCTAGAAGCTGCTGACCCGGTTCCTTGCCGAGTCTAGGTCATTTGAACAGCTTCAGCGTTCCGCTTTTAGACTTTCTGCGTTTCCCAATGCTACAGACCCGCCATGAAGCATAGTGTTACGAACTTGACAAGAGTATATGGCTGCGGCATAACTCACTCCTAGTCACTGTTTCTAGCATGATTTTTTAAGGTTAGATGATGTCATTTGACGATGACGGCTACAACAAACATCGGTATAACTGACGTTCCACCGAAAATTCCGGGGTAATGTGGACAGCGTAGCACAGTTCGGAGATTACTAAGGGCACATGTGAGTTTCACTTGGTTTCCTGTGCAACAAAGTATCGAGAATTTGACCTGGCTTTTCTTGGCCACCCAACCAATGACCGACTACCATGCATACATGCGAAATGAATGCCAGTTCTCTGGTTTGTAAACCACCTGTGTAAAATGACGAATGACATCTGGACAAAATGCTAGCTTTGATAGATGGTGCTTTTCCTGCGAACGAGAATTTCAAGGACAGGTCGGTAAAAGGCAACGAGACTAACGTGAAGATCGGGGGAACGAATTGGCTCTCGTCTACTGTTCCCATTTATCGCCAACTGTGGTCAAGTTTCGAAGGATCAAAGTAGGCAGATGAGCCGTTCCAATCTTGAGGTGCATTCACGTTTCACATAAATTCAAGAAATTGGGTGCTTTACCTCCTACTGGGAACCTTTTTCCCAGAAGGTTCAGCGTGACACGGTAATTTCAGTTCCTAGCAAAGCATAATTACACTAGATTTATTCCGTCAGCACATTATAGTGTTGCTCTGCTAATGTAGCGCTCCAAGAAAACGTACGTCGACAATCACGTGACGGAGATTAACACTGACTTCATCGCGAGCTGAAGAACTCCGAAGATATCTGTGTAAGACTGAAATCCCGGTTACCAATGTCATCGATAGCAAAGGACCTGATGACCGATTGAGTCCGCATTAGAATTGCAGGCGTCCCTCAATTTACTGGGCTATGGGTTCTATCAAAATTCAATTGTGGAAAGCACTTAGCGGACACTTCTGTCTCGATTTATGTTCACCGTTTAGCAACGAAAGTATTTCACTGGGGTAATTTAATCCCATCTTACGGGAGGGGGGCGATTTGAGTTTCGCGCCAATTTGTTAGTTAAACAATTGTCGCCATATTTTCATTCAGGTGCCCAGACACTATGATCTGCTTTTTGGAAAGCCGGAAGTGTTCAGTCTGAGATTCACCACAATGTGAAACTCGAGGGATGTCTTCTTTCATATGGCACGCACTGCATTATAGACTGGCACCTCACGTGACCCTCCTCCTTACCGTGCCATTTGAGAATTGAAATGTATTTGTGGATTTCTTTGTGGCTTGGTAACTAGCTCGGTAGATGTGAGGAGTTGGAGTGCTAATATCTAGGACTGTGACACGGCAAACCAGGGCGTTTGGTTTGTTGTGCAGGTAGTTTGCAATGGAAACAGTCATTTGCCTCCAAAGCGGCGATTATATTTGTACCGCCCATGATTTTTTTTTGTTAGTTATGACTCGTAGTATAGAACCTAGAGCGCGGACGGGAATGATCTACACACGGACGCCTGATTCAATACATGGATGCAAACAAACTCCCGAGAGTTGTAAGAAAGCCATATCAGAAAGAGGTTGCTGGTAAAGTTAATCCTCAACTTTGACCTTCATCCCACTGGATTTCAAATTCCAACGGTATAGACGGTGAATAAGGCAAGAAAGAAAGACTACAGTTAAACCACTGACAGACACAGTAGGCATACTTACATCGTCGTTGGGTAGGCAGTTTGGAGTGCACCACAGCATTCTGTCTAGCAAACACCGCCGAACTGGAATATCTGTTAGGAAAAGGGATAGGTGCAATAGATAGTCGAATGAATGTCACTTTGAAGTATGAATTTGATAAGCAGTCCCAAAAATGCACTTAATTCCGCGTAGCACAGAGAAACAAGCTGGCATGAATTATCAGCCGAGAGTTACGATGGACCCGCAGAGGGTCAACTGAAACATGCTTTGTCGGGTTAATATTTGGCTATTTGTTGGGAGCGTTTGATGCGGACAAACACAGCTAGGTCATCAGTTTCGTGAAGTTACGCATCGGGTCATGTCAGCCCATTGAAATACAAACTTTGATTCGGTCGGTTAATCTTCGAAGGGTTAGTAATCGATTTAGTCGGTGCATGCATCATAACCAGTCTGGTATGTGGCATATGGCAGGCTTCGATGATTGCCCCTCGGTTGCGGCAGCAGCGTAGCATCATAAACGGTTCAGCTAAAACTGCTTATGGCTTACCCCATATGCGCACTGGTTCAATCACCGTTGGTCAACAGATACGTTTCGGATGCCGTAGTATACTACGGCATGGTATGAATTGGGTATGACATCTTAGACCCAAAGTTTTGGCCACCTGTCACAAACTTTGTCAAGGGTTTTACAATCAAGAAAATGCACGGATGAAAAAACCTCACATGACGTCCAAGCTTTTCCATGGTATACGGATCAGCTTCGGTCTAAAAACTCAGTACCCGAGTAATATATATATATATATATATAATGGTCATACGACAGATCCAGGCGCGCCCTCTCAGGCGTAGTGAGCTGAATGTGGCTAGAGTAAAGCGTCATTGCAGCCAAAACCACCGTAACGAGCATATCTCCAGCCCCAATGAAGGGCAAAATAAGATCGCGCCATGAAAAGCTCCGACCACACAATGCCGCTTATTGTGGCTGAGCTCCTCGGGATCTGACAACATCTTTGACCAAATCACGAGCCGTGACTTCGTTATTATCAAGCCACCCACCCTATTCCCCCCTTAGGTTAGGCCAACCCCTTGCAGCCGAGCAGGTCAGACTATTGAGTTATCGGTTCCGGGCAGGGTCCCCAAAGAAATCTCTACATTCTCTCACTGCCTCGTGGGTCAGAATTTTGAGTCAGAGGCTCAAGGTGGGGTACCTCAACCAAACCCCCTTCATCGAAAGCTCGGGAGATGGAAAAGGCTTTTGCTACGGGAAACAGTCGTGCCCTATATCAACTGATACGATCGACTGGCCCTAAGATGCAACGGTCAGCGAAACGATAAGTGAAAAAGATGGCTCATTAATTCACTCCAAAAACGTCGGCTGGAAAGATGGGTCGAACACTTCGAAGAGCAGTTCAGCTGGCCTCCTGCAACACAGCCTGTGGAGATAATGCATACGGGCGAATGGAATGTAAACATCGATCGCCCTTCAGAAGAAGAAATAAAGTAAGAAATATCCGTACTAAAACGCGAGAAGGCACCAGGATCGGACGGTCTCTATCCAGCCCTCTTCAAAGAAGGCGGAGCCCTGGTGACCCATCTGACAAAGCTTGTCGGTGCTATATGGAACGAAAAGGTGCCTGCAGAATGGGGCATGTCGACAGTTATCCCAATCTTCAAAAAGGGTACGCGGACCCTGTGCGAAAACCACCGTGGCATCAGCCTGTTAGCTGTGGCATCGAAGGTGCTCTCTGGTCTTATCCTTCGAAGGTTGACTGAACACAGGGAGACAAATCCGTGAAAACCAAGCTGGGTTCCGTCCTGCAAGAGGATGCATCGATCATATCTTCACCCTCCGACAGATGCTAGAACAACGACACTGCTTCCAGCAACCAACAATGGTTGTGTTTCTCGATCTGAAAGCTGCCTTTGACTCTGTAGACCGTCAGGCACTATAACAATGTCCGTGGAACAAAGCTGTCCCCCATAAAATCTTGACCCTCCTTAAGACGCTGTACGCCAACTCCCGCGGCCGTGTGAAGGTCTACGGGAAGCTCTCTTCTGAGTTCACCACATCAAGTGGTGTCAGACAGGGCTGTCCTCTTTCACCTTTCCTCTTCAATTTCGTCATTGATACGATCATGGAAGACTCATTATCAGCCTCTAATGCTTGTGGGGTCGAAGTGCTCCCGGGGCGTCCGCTCACAGATATCGAGTATGCAGGCGACATAGCTCTTCTTGGATCTGACCCCGTGGTAATGCAAACAATATTAAATAATCTAACAAATCCCGCCTCACGGTTCGGCATGCGCTTCACACCTGCAAAGTGTAAAGTGCTACTGAACTGGGTGGGCCCGAACCCTAGCCTCATGGTTGCGGGTGACCCGATGGAGGTAGTAGACAAAGTTGTTTACCTGGGCAGCTGTATTATTCCCGGTGGTCTCGCGAAAGATGATATTTCCATCCGAATTGGGAAGGCCCGAGCAGCTTTTGCGAACCTGCGTCACCTGTGGCGTAGGCGTGACATCAGCTTACCTGTCAAAGGTCAAGTTTACAATGCTGCGGTGCGCTTCCGTATTACTATACGGATCAGAACCTGGCCGCTGCGCCGAGGACATCAAAAGACTTTCAGTGTTTGACCATCCATGTTTTCGGGGCATTGCCCGAATCTGGTGGGAACACCGGATATGCAATACTGAAGTACTTCGAATGGTATTCCGGAGAAATAACTCACCCTCGATAGATGAACTCATCACACCGCATAGGTTGCGCTGGCTTGGCCACGTTCTTCGTATGCCAGTCGACCGATTTCCTCGAAGGGTTCTTTTCGCACAACCAGAGCCACAAGTCGTCAAACAATGACCTGGCGGCGAAGTATGAAAGCCATTACCAGCAAACTCAGGTGCACTGGCCATTGCTATCTTCCTGGATGGGGACCCCAAGACGGGCCACATCAATGGTTAGAGACATTGTCAGACATTGCCCAGTCGCTCCCTCAATGGCGCTCGAGCATCCAAGCTATTGCCTTCAATGCATAGCTCCCTTCCCAATTCAACCATTTAACAGTTCATTGACAGTCCTGTATTTACGCACCAACTTATCAGCTCCCGCATCCAATGCGCAACTACCTACCCCACCTCCCCAAATCATCGGTGAACAAAACTGTGGCAACTACAACCACTGTAAGACAAGTACGCGATTCTTACAGCTGACGATGATGATGATAATGATCACACTTATATTGTTTATATTAGGTAGGATTCCGAATGCGTGGCCTGGATTCAAGTAGAGCGTTAGATTGAGAAGCTCGGGGACTGCACCTACATAAATGAAAGTTTCTGACTGCTCAGTAGTAGTCAGCTGATTAACTGGTTAAGCCAACAACCGATCGGAACGAAAATCGCATTCAAAACAAAGTCATGATAAACTTTCTGCACAGTTCTTGAACATCTCTAAATGGGGATGGAATCAAGGTTTCTGTTTCGTTTGAAGTGACTGCTCCAGATATTCGATGTTCTTGCAGATCCGCCTGTGAATCTCCGCGGTGAATGTTTTAGTGGTCACAGGCCCCTTAATCCAGGTCATCACGTCTGCCTAAATTCAGACAAGAACTACCAACATAAATTCACATGATGGCGAATTTTCACATGAGAACAATAATTAGCACCGGAAAGTTGACAACTATTGAGCTACCGTGCATTGTTTCATCCGACTTTCAGTTTTATTGCCTTCGATCGATTGTGGGAGGCTCCAACGAAGGTGGGTGTCTAAAGGTTAGCTATCGACTGAGTCAGGTGAAGTCCATTCACCCATATGGTGAAGTAGGGTATCATCTGTGTCTATGATAGAAACTATTCTAAGTGGTAGGCCGCTAGAAAATTTGAGTCAACTAGTAAGAGGTGTGTGCATAACGACAATTTCTTGTGGACTGTAAATCACCTAAGAACCATAAAGTGTCCCTTTTTCCTAGATGGAGTGAAATGTTGAGAGATACCCGGTAACATAGAGGCGAGACCACTTTAAAAGCTGAAAACTGGATGTATGATGCTGTTAGGCGTCCTGTTCTGAAGTGGAGGCCACCGAGATGCCAGGATACACTAGGTTCAGAGGCCCGCAAGTACTGGTTTCCAATAGCATAATTTGGAAAGGCTGATTCGATATTGCTCAACGGTAGTCTGGTTGCATAACATATAAGGAAATTGATGGAGGAAACCAAGTATGAGGCAGACACAGGACAGATTAGACCGACCTGTAAATCGGTGGCAATGCCACGCCTGAAGTGGTACACCACAGTCGTATCACACTTGTCGCGGGAGGGCCAAGATGAAGTGCCTTCGGCAGACCACATGCTGCAACAATACCTGCGACTTGTACGGAGCCCTGTGGTGTACTGGTCTGATGTTTACCACAAGCCAGTATCCAATCGGGCGTAAAAAGTACCACTTCGTTCTCGAATTCCTCCTTCGAGCCCATTTCAGAAGAATCCGTAAGTGGGATTGTTAGCGGCAGAACTCGTATGACCGGCTCCCGTTGTGAAGGAGTGGACGACCTGCCAAGGAAGAGGTATGCATAACATTAAAGTTATTCAGTTCTATCCCGAGGTCGAAATAATTTCTGGGTGCAGGCAGGTAGAATAAAATGAGATTTCAGGCGTGGAATGTGGAACTAGGTTCACGTCGCAAGCAAGACTGCCTGTAAATTACAGTGAATAAGTGAACGGAAGGAAAGCGATTGACCAAACTGAATAACTGACCTAGTGGTTTCGTTCTGTACTACTTGGTTTCTGAACGCCCATAAGGACGACCTGAATGGTATGGTTATAACATTCTGCTTACATAGATGAGCACTACGGAGGCAAGACGAGCCGCCCAGATTGTGTCGACCGGCTAAGATCAAACTATCAGTCCGGTGTAGCAAGATAACCAAAAAGTGTAAGTTTTAGCGGAGCCATCGTTAAATCGATGCCCTTTTAGGCAGCAAAGTATTTGTAATCCGGAAGTTTGCGAAGATGCTTGGCAATCCGGTAGATGGCAATGAGCCCATGCCCGAAAGTAGGTGGGTTTCTGTTGGCTTTAACTCATGAGAAAGAGGTAAGTTTTGATTACCCCGGTGAGTTTGATGAAGGACGGTGCCACCGGCAACCAGGGAAACTACAGTCCGTAGGCTAATGTGTGTGTGTGGGCTAGGATTGAATTTTGCGGGAAATACATCAGCGAAGGCTGAAATCAGGGAAGAACGCTTTGGAACAGTCACACACTACATGTAGCAGGGATGAGCAGTTGGAGACAAAATGGCAGTAGCAGTTGAAAGTCTCCTAAAATTGACGTAAGCTCTTCGCTCACTGTGGGACGATGAAGTCTCGCCGTGGCAATCGCGGCAACTTTCTCAACAAAGGACATCATACTGTGAACAACAACACAGTAGCCGAGAAAGTCCGACGTAACGAAGACAAAAACACTGATGTTGAGTTCATACTGCGTAAGTTGATCAAAGAATGACGACGAAGGTAAAAGGTGTTTAGTAGTATCTCGACCAAAAACCAGATTACCATCGATGTACACAAAAACAAAGTGCCAAACAGAGGAATGATTAATGAAGCATTGGAATGTGTGGGCAACAGTGTGTAAACAAAAAGATGTGCGAACAATCTTATATGGTCCAGAGTGGTTAGTACTGTGGCTTTGGAAATATCATCGGGTGCATGAGAATTTGGTGGTAAGAGAAGATTTCTGAGTGGCTCAATAGAAGAACCATGGTCGGGAGAGATGGTATAATGCTCAGCAACTTTGACGTTACTGGGGCAGTTATGATTGCCAAAAGTCACCTCGCATTTTGGATAACAGATGTCGCTGGAATGCCCAAGGGCTTTTAGATGGGCAAGTGATGTAAAAGTGAAGCACCCGTGACTTTTTCGGGTGGTGGGCGTCCCGTAAACCACAGGGACTTGGAAGTTTAGTGTTAAAGGACGCCGTGTTTGCATCCTGGGGAACTATGTGAAGCGAAGTCTCATCGAGTAGCTCAGAAAACTCAGTCTGGGTTGGCAAAGCTGGCTTAAGTACCATCGAATTAGAAGAAATAGCTTCACCCGGAACAAACAACGGTGCTTTAACGTCGAGGAGTTTTCTCTGATTAAGGTTAACGATGAAGCACAAACGTGTGAGAATGACAGTGCCGATTGCTGTATTTCAGCAATGGTGAGTTCCCCGGGAATCATCGTCTCCATCGACTTTGACCTCAGGGGGGATAGACTGTCTAAAATGCGAGTAGTGATGGTTTGAGATGGTGTTTGTCAGAACTCTCAACACCAAAATCGGTCCCGAAGCGGAAGCCTGTGGGACTGCCGAGAACTATGAAGAGGCCACAGGTCCTTGGGCTGCCGACAGTTGTCATCAGTGGCCGGCTACTGCGTTTTTCGAAAACCAGTTACCAAATACAATGGGCTTTGTACATCGCAGAGAATACCTTATTACTAAAGAGTCGGTGGTAGTAATCTAAGTCACATTCCGGTAGGTGGTGGTGGTAGGGGCGGTGGCGGGAGGATAAAAGTTGGTCTCAGTGAGCCTGAAAACTTGGATAGACACACTGACAATGTGCTCCTACAAGTAATTCAGCTCACTGTGGACCGTTGCTGTCGCCCTAACGATAGTCCGGTTCATATAAGCGAGGAAGCACTCGTGCACCTTATCTGTGTATTTCCAAATTTAATAGAGAGGAACTTTCTTCGCATGAATAAAACCAATCTGATGTTAGTTGAAAAGTATTTTGTCCATCGACAACGGATTATATAGTCGATAACCTTGTTGCACCAGCGAGGCGGACGGCCTCAGCAGCAATGTCTAAAGGGAATACGGACACCTCAGAAGTAAAAAATCTGTGACTAGAAAATCTAACCGAACAAACCAGGTTCGAAGCACTGAATATTTTCGGATTAAGATTAGCAGTGTTCCTCTAATTAGAAATGCCGAGAAAACGGGTGAAATGCTACAGGTGAGTGATCAGGTTCAATTCATGAAGCAGTGGGATTTTATCCTGTCTATATCATCTGTGTAGAAGGACCTAAACATATTCCCAGCTATTCTTCCCAATAGTCTCTAAGGTTAGTAATCAAACTAGAGTAGTAAGAGACAGGATGCTTGCCGAGAGATGGTGACCAACAGGAGAGGAATAATCCATTGTTCTACCTATAACACAAGCAGGGGCGAGTTGGCTCAAGTGGTTAGAGCGCGAATTTACCGACCGGAAGGTCCGTGGTTCGAGCCAGACCTCTGCTCTCGACTTCCCCTGTCTAGGCTTGGGCAACCTGGCAGTATCCCAGCCCTCGCGCTTCCTTCGGGTGGCATGGCAGCTAGGCACCGAAAGGGTGTTACAGCTAAACAGTTTATAACACAAGCATCTATAACAAAATGACTACGGGCACTCCATGGTACATTGTTAATTGTGATGGACCTTGTGTACCAAAGGCCAGTAAATTCTAACGTGTAAAAGAAGGGACAGCATCTCATGTTCAATGAACACAACTGTCGGCGGGAATCCTATTAGGACAGAAACAGAACCACACATCTCCCCTCTAAAATTTGACGGCCTATCGATTGAGGTTTCAGGGACATTTGTTCTACGTCCGGGTTATGCGTTTCAACGTGAATGCTACGCAATGCACCAGTACATTCGGTCAAAGAATGATGTCGCGCCTGGAGCTCTGCACCGGGCCAAATACTGGTCCGATAATGAAACATGAGCTTGAATTGACAAACGTGATACCCATACGGTGACTTGGCCATAAGTTCAGCTCTTGTACGGAGGTGTCTC
This sequence comes from Clonorchis sinensis, assembly GCA_003604175.2. Taxonomy (NCBI): domain Eukaryota; kingdom Metazoa; phylum Platyhelminthes; class Trematoda; order Opisthorchiida; family Opisthorchiidae; genus Clonorchis; species Clonorchis sinensis. The sequence goes on from CM030370.1 coordinate 115,330,256, forward strand.
TGTGTTGGGAGTCTCCTTAATTTCTAACCAAACTGCAAAACACAATATCCTCCCATCTACGTCCATTGTATGTAACGAACAAGACTAACACTTTAGTTCACATTACACACCTTGCTTCAAAAATTATCCCCATAACAGGAGCCGTATCCACTCCGAGATGCAACTTCTACGGCCTGAGTTACAAAGCCAAGGCTCGTAGTACAGTTAGTGATTTGTTTATCAGAAAATGACTGATGAGGGACAAAACTCGAGGGCACATCATTACATAAAGGCAAACAGCTAACGACTTATACGGTATAGCGCGGTAGTGTGACTAGAGTATTCCCCCACCAAGTTAAACGAAGCGACTCCGACGGCAATAACAAACTGGCTCATTTCTTATCCCACGAACGCATAAGAGTCACTGCACTTAAAAACGTTATCGAGATCGGTTTCTCAAGTCTGAAATTCACCCTAAGGTTGTTCTTACACACTCTGACCTGGGTTACCTGGGTGAATCGATACGGTGGGATGGTGTTTTAACTGACTGAATCGTACGACTGACTTACTGCAGCTGCGATCAAAGCAGCTGGGGCTTTGATTATGGAGGGTGTCATTATTCTGGTGTGTTCGTAATTGGTTATCACTACCAAGTAACCATGTGATTCAATCGCAACAGGCATTTCAAAACGTCTGGTTTGGACAGTTAATGTTGCTTTCTTGGGAACGCATGTTCGACTCATGAAAAAAGCGGCTCTCGCTTGAGAACCGAGAGTGAAGGTGCTTCGGATGATCAAGAGTAGGGATATTCACGAAAACGCATGACCTGGTGTAAACTCTGGTAGTACCTATCGCACTGCACAAGTAAAAACCTAAGCGTAGCCGTGCAAATGGTTTGGTTGCCGTATGTAGCGCTCACAAGGGAGAAACCCTTTTACGTATCCTCTCACTCCAACTCTTTGATAATTAGAAGTGTTGCGAACCAATTATCCAGCTCATCAGAACTGACAGAAGACAGATGCTGTGTTAATATGTTAGTATTTCTTTCGCTCTCTTCAGTCGAGGACGTAAAACATGCGGCTTATACAAAATAAGGAGTACAAACAGTCTACTTATAACCCAGCGTTTCGATCGACGTTAGTGGCTTACGTCGGGAGAATAAGTAATCGGAATCAGAAATGACAAGATAAAAAGGGTTTGACTGGTACCCATCAGTGTGTGGTCAACTTTCAACCGGCTTTCCGATTGGTCAAGGTGTGAGCTGCATGTGTATGGACTCAAACTGGAATCAATCAGACACACTACTGGTCGGTGTTTATAAGCCCTGACCACGCGGCGAATATGGACTGACTGTCATTTCAATTGACGCAGGTAGGTTGTGAGTAAATTCACATTCACATTATTCTCGTTTGAACAACCCTCTTCCTGTACTGGCACAATTATTCTGGAGAGTCAAACAGGAGTAGAACTGGGCTCGAGTTTCGCTAATGCTGTTGTCAGAGTTGAAGACTGCATATGTTCAATTCTGAAAAACCATGCGAATTCGCTCGGCTGTTTGTGCGCGGTAGATAGTCTGAACAGTTGATAATACGGTTCCGTTTCCTCCGCTTCGTCTTGATTGTGCGTGATCGAGTACCTTATTAACGAGAGATATGAGATAGTTGTCCCGCTGCAGCATACCTGTGAAATTAGCGGCTTCAGAGGTTTCATCCTAACATACCATTTTAGTTTTAAAAAGTACATGAAAAGTGATGTAGGTATAGTCCGGAACTATTCGACCTACGATACAAAGTCAAGTCAAAGACTGACTGACTGGCTCTAACAAGGCAGTTTATGATACTGAGGGCACGGTCTGCGCCTTCAAGTTCACAGGCAAAGCTTACACCAGTACAGAGCGTTCAGGATATGTAGCAACACCTGAAAATCCTCGTCGAACTATCACAAAAGTGTCATCAACATAACAACGCCGGCGAATGCGGGAACCAGTTCACGGCTGGTCTGTTTTCGACCCCATCTTTGTAAACCTTTGGTGGGCCGTAAAATCTCAAGTCCTGGTTACTCAACGAAAACCAGATAGATTAACCGAGCTTTTCTATGATTGTCTGCGTATAATCACTGATTTGAGACCTAACTTTATAAACGCAACTCATAGTACGACTTACTGATCTCAGCTTCATCCCACGGAAACGCTACTGTCATAACTTGACCAGGTGGACAGCCGGTAGGTGTCAGTGGAACCCTGTTTCCCTGGTCCTTTGTGATTCGGATTAATTGGGTCCTCATGGAGGTCACGCAGGATGATAGAAAGATTGAGGTGGAAAAAAGGAACTCTGTCCTCAAGGTTATCGTCTTCCATTAACAAACAAACTTTAATGTGTCACACAGCACATGATCCATTTGCACGGAATACGATACAGACATTCTAAAGGATTGGCTGGTTTCTGCAAGTCACCCGATCACCTAGGAGCAACAGATCGTTTGAATCGTTCTTTTTTGTGGAATGACCTGACCGGATCAGTATCTAACAGGTGTCTGATTACCGACGATGAAAGATTGCAAGTTGACCTCTGACTCGACAATTCTCTGGACAACATCCTGACGACGTACTTCTGAATGTGTTTTGTCGCACATCACGCTTCGATATCTGTCTGTCTTCGTGACGTAAGCGCCTCCAAAGCTGCAGGAGAACTGGTTGACCACATGGTAAATAGATAGGATGGACAGTCAAGGTTCACGTGTGTACAGTACAAATCGCATCAGACGCGGCTGGGCTAGAGTTTAAACATGATTAAAAGTCCAAATGAGCTTTACCTTACGTCGGTATTTACACGGTTGCCTTTAAATAACAGGAATAAATACATTTCTTGTTGACTGAATGAGCTGGGGTTGTTTGTGATCCGACTCCATCATATACATCAATGAATCGCCCTGGATACAAGTACGTTTCAAGGGTTTTCATCCTGAATTTCTCTTGATCGGGCTGAATGATGTTGTTGCTCTGTAGAACGAAGTCTCTACCAGCTCATGCTTATGGGCTATTAGTGATAACCCGAGGACTACAATTACTGGTCGTTCCGTGTATTCCTGTGTTAGACAGAATACTGCAGGAACCCAGTGGTACGTTTATAAATATTTTCAAAAAGGTAAGCCGTCATTCGATTCAGTCATATATGGGGGCTGGCAGGTAGACATGAGGCACCAAAAGATTACGTAATCTGAAGCAAAATGAAAGCCAAGTTTGTGGGAGCAGTCCGACCTCAAGATACTACCTACTTAAAAGCCCCTATTCACCAGAGGAACGTTTCCGACTTACTTCGATTGCAGCTCTTGAAAACATATCATTCCGAGACAAGTGACCAAAAGAACCAAACTGCAACCAAGGAAACTGGTTTTCAGCAGACTTGCAGTCAACCACAGACGGGCAGTCCATCCGGCTATACCACCGGGAGAGACATGAGTAGAAAGCGGTCGTGGATTTAACTTATCCACGATTTTCAACAATTCCTCCGGTAGTCCAAGAAACTGGCTACGTTCTGTATCGGACGGCGAATCCCCAGAAGGTGCGTTGTCTTTACGATTGGCATTGAACGACTGGATGAGGAACTCTTGAAGCGCGGTGTAAGAGACCCAGTTCCAATCGAATGATCGCTCTGGAACACCGTACGGAAAATATCTAGTGGAGGAAAAGGTGAGCCGCATGAAAGCCCAGAACAACCATCACTCTACTGTTAATGCAATGCAGCAACGAGTAACAAGAGCTAAAAAGAACCTCTTTTTTGGCTTGTTTGCCGAGCTCGGCAACCGATTTACAACCGTATCGTAGCCCTTCGAAGAGAAATCGAGTGTGCCCTCCCACTGTGCTTGGGTTAATGAAGCCTGGCTGAAGAGAGCTCATATCTTCAATATCATTGGCAATGATGACTCCGGTCCACCGGTTGTCTTATCATCTTCAGTGGTTTCCACTCTTTATTCTGATTGAGTTGTAGTGTGTTGTGGTGTGGAAGTCCTTCGATTTGATTAGTAGATCCGCTCGGTGTGTTGTGTCTACTTATTGGCGCCTTGGCGATATATCTGGCGCCTTGTGGTGGTCCGTGTGAGGTCCTCATTCGTTGCTGTAGCATTTTCTGTTAATAAAACTTTAATTCATCTTATGGTTTCGGTCTACTTTGTTCTCCAGTTAGTTTCTTGCTCTACACCCGGCTTCGTGTGTAGAACTTCCGGAGGCAATCACATCAGAGAAACTATCTGTTCTCAGCTGAACTACATAAATCCCACCATGAAAGGAAGGAATACCCACTCAACAGCACACTGATGACGTCTCTCTGAATGATGACGAGAAGTTTGCAAATGAATTGGCAAGATCGGTAAACAGGTCAACGGCCTGAGCTACCAATATTCCGCAACACTGTTCCGTTTGTACTGTATTTCAATAGTTAACACCCTCCGAATAGATTCTTTGTTGGACGGACAGCAAACACTATGACATCCGGTTCCTAAGGAATCAATGAGGCAAATTTACACTGAACTCTAAGAGCTCGAGATAGCTGGGCAGTCAAGGCGCGAAACTGGTGACCGGAAGGTCCCTGGTTTCGAGTGCCCCCGCAGATGCTCGGGCCACTAGACAGTCCTCAGACTTCCATGGCGTTCAAGCAGCTGTACAATGAAGGAGCCAAAGTACAGTGAGGCCAAAGCCGAAGGATGCTGAATTGTCTTCGGTGGTTCTTTGGTAACGGATTATGCTAAGACGACCGTCGAAGAACATGATAGTAAGCAACACAGGTAACAGTGATCTTATTTCCTCCACCAGTTGTACAAGCCATTTTTCTCCTGATTCAAGCTACAGCTTCAACCTAATTAGTGATGAAGTGGATACTTGTCTGTATTTGCTACCCGAAGAGCCTAGATAACGTGTATTGAGATTCTCACTTTCATTGAAGATCATGAACTCTTAAGTAGGTCGAGACGTGAAGAATTCAAAGATGGACAAAACTTACTTTGATAGCGCTTCGGAAGCAGCACCGCCCTGCAAGGATTCTGCACCTGAAGAACTGGGTATTTCGTGCTTCAAATGAATGGGCTCCAAAATGGCCAGATGGCAGCCGGATAGACTCAGATTGTAGTGCTTGGCCAGGTAGGGCCACTGATAAAAGGCCAAGTAATTCCATAGAAGGTTGTGGTCCCAAGTTGCCTCACTAGGGTGAAGCCACGGAGGTGCACGAACTAAATCTCCAAACTTGCCACCAAGTTCAACATCCCAGAGAGATGATTTCGATGAAGTGGAAGGTGGTTCCTCAGTTGAATCACTGTCTAGTGCCGGAAGTTTTGGCTCCGGTTCGTCGATGGAAACCCGGCGGTCCGTTTGTTCCGGAGTTGGAACACCCAAGTTATCGTCAGCTGTCACCGAAGAACTGGTGGATGGTGAGGGATGAAAGGTGTCCACAAGTTGCGCTAAATCCACTGTGTACAGGACGAAAATCACCAACCATATAGCAACTGCGAACTGAAGAAAGACAAATAGTTTTTCTTACAGTCGTAAAGGAAGCAGATACGAAAAGCAGGAAAAACATGAAGCGATAACACTTCACAAAGAATGCTACTGAATTCAAAGGTTACGACCGAATTCAAGACTAAGGTCATGAATTCTCTTGTGAAGCAGTGTTCTATTGTCTCGGTTTGTAGACGACATGAAAAGTATTTACTCAAAGCTGTACACATATCTTCACGTTTTTCCCAACAACACAATAAGCACCTCTAAATCATGCCCAAGTAGTGGCAATTGTCCAGCAATCAAGGAAAACAATGATCGGTGCGGCAAAGTCCGATACCAAATTGGTGGATGAGCAGCCAGTACGAATGTAACCGAGGATAACCTATTAACCTGAGAAAATCCGGTACGAAGCAACCATCCATGTGCAGCCACGTTGCTGACTACCTAGTTTGCCGGTATCAGTGAACACACAACGGCTCAATATTCATCTGTCAAAAGCCACCCTTTAGTGACAGGCCCTGCGAGGTCAACTAATACGAATATTTGCGGTGCTCAGTTGACTGCTTTTTGGACCCATCACTCTTAGACAGAAGTGAGTAAGACCTAAGGGATGACTCGCAAAACCAGATGACAGAAACGTCCAGTGAATGATAACCAAAACTACACTCATCACATCACTCACCATGAATATTCGTTGGACCAAACGGTGTTTTGCCCAACTTCGAAGGAGCCACAAGCGTCGCGGGACATTTGCCGTCGGTTTGTCATCGGAGGCGAGGAAGGCAGCAGCTTCCGCAGCTATGGGTGTTGCACAAGCAAAAAATAGACGTGTGGACTATTCGTCAAAAGCGAATTCGAAATGGCATCAATCAAAATCGGGCCCCCAGCACTGCCATTTCCATGACATATCAGTCTCTTACATTTAAACCTTTCAAGGTTTAAGTTTTCTTAGAGAGACCATGATTTCTGAGAGGCGGACCTGTTAAGGAGAGAACTCCAGCGAAACCACAAGCAGAAAGCGTACATCACGACGCTGGAATAGAGTTGACAAATATTCTTCATTGGTCCACTCCTTAATGCCTATTATACTCCCGTGAATGTTTGAAAAACGACTGGAAGCCTAAGTCAATGACCCCCTATAAAGGGTCCCTATTGGTTGGGAGATGATAGCTTCCCATGACCAAGGGTACACCACAACAACCCCTCAGGTTGCTCTGACTTCAGATTGGAGCATCTTAAGATTCCGACTGATGAATCCTCACACACACGATGATGAATCCAAAACACACCATGTTGATTGGGATAATGTTTTGATTTGACTATAGTTGGTGCATGCCAACAACAAGTCGAGTAGTATTGTTAAGAAATTCAAGAGAAACTGCAAGACCATTATGTACGCATAGTGGAGAGATTCTGTAGGTGGAAGAGTAAGTTGGCTAACCTGAAGAAAAATCAGTCACCAACAAACAGCGACATTTGATTGGGCAATGAATCCTTTACTGTAGGAGTTAAAAATCCAGAAACCAAAGTTGCAAACGACAAAACCACCTTCTGCTCTTAGAAGGTTGTATTTCCTTTCTCAGTTTTCAGGACCACAGTGAACGTTCGCTTGTACAAACCTCCGCAACGCCCCACGTTCCGTATTAACGTAGATTTTTTGGTGTTGTTCCATTTTCCTAATCAACACAATGTCTATTGGTAACAGATTCACTCTTCCCAAGTAAACTACTATCGAATAGCAGATATATAAAGCGGCCATCTGAACAGGTCAGTGAGGAAGTCAGCCCTCAAAATCAGAAACAATGATTACAATTCATATTACGTATTGAACTTGGTCTAGAATGACTAAGGACACGGCAGACAGACAATGGAATCACGAACGTCGCTGGAATTCCAAGGACTTCGTTAGAGTCAAACCATGCTGATAAGGAAGAAAATGCGGTGTAAGACCAAAAGACTTAAAGCGCGTGTTTACAGCATACGAGGTAGACAAAAACTTACCAGAAACGCGACGCTTATGTCCTGGTCTGAGCCTGGGTCGTACCTTTGAAAAGACTTTCGCAAAGTAAAATCGCGTCCAACTCCCGATGATTATGCACAACGCAAACGCTCGCCGGATACAGTAACGAACGAACGGCAAAACGATACCATGGTTCATTCCACGAAACCGGAAGACCGCTTGTGCTGCGTTGTTGGCAGTCTCGGGAAGTGGTGGAGCTGAGGAGCTGAGGTCTTGTGATTCGGTCGAAATGGGAGGATTTGTGAGTAGGTGTTTGGACTCACAAAGCATTGCAACACTTTGGTACTGGCTAGATAGGTCGGACAGCTGAAAATCGAGGGTGACATACATGAGATGCGATATCTCGCCTGGTACATTCTTCACTTTCGATCTTTTGACCAGACCAACAGCACTGAGACGTGACTAATTTGAGGCCGGAGGAACAGTAATTACCACTCTGAACCACGGGGAGAGATAGCTCAATGGCTACAGCACGCATTTACTGACCGAAAGGTCCGCGGTTCCAACCCGACCTCTGCCTCTCGACTTCCCCTGTCTAGGCTTGGGCCACCTGGCGGTATCCCAGCCCTCGTGCTTCCTTTGGGTGGGGTGGCAGCTAGGCACCGAAAGGGTGTTACAGCTGAACGATTATTTTATACTATTTTATTACTCTGAACTACTATTTCTGGTCTAGCAGATGCCATCAGAGTGAACAATGATCAGAGGCAAGTGTTTGTGTTGAGCGTGCCATTAGGTGTCTCTTATGGGTACATGGATTTCAAAAAAATTTTAATGGTGGAAATTTAGAAGAGTTTACGAGGGATGGTCTTTAGTTGAGAGGTGACTTACATTAGGAAGGACCCGGAGCATATCGCAAGACATAAATCCGGCAGGCAGTAGATTGTGGCACAACGATTAAATGGTAAAATTAAAAATGATGGCGAAATTGATTGCAATAGATGATAGGATCGAATGAAATGGCCACGCTTACCTCCATACGACGAATGTCCACAGACAACACGGTCACAAAGAAGAATAGCTGCAGAAAGAAGTCAGTGGTAACGCCGACCATAGCAAACAGACAGAATTCTTGCATTGTGGGATGGAACGTGAGGAAACCGAGACAGAGTAGAACCAGTTGAGTGAAATACTGCTTTGTCAGCGGCCAGCTTTCTTTACTGAGACCTGAAAATGAGCATCATGGACCAGTGGTGGATGAAACACAAACAGAGGGAGCGGTTGATAACCAGAAAGTATCATCTCATCCTCGAGTAATCACAAGCACTTTGGCATTCTTCTAGGAAGGCCCCTCGGGAGATACCGGACACCTGGTCGTGGCGGATAGAGAACATTATTGTCAATTATCAAGAAAAAAGGCTTTTCCGTGGAGACATTTAACGTTTTCCTTGAGTTGGAGAACCACACTAGACAATGAATAAATTCAACAGCTGAGCAGGAGCTGATTGAGCAAATCCAACCGGGAATTTACGCATCCTGATCTTTTCAATAAACATCAGGCGAAGAGACCTTGTTAACTTGCAAGCTGATGGGGTGCATACTTGGATCCATTGAGGACATCGGTTGTATCGAACACCCGAGAAACACTCCCACTGAAGTCAGTTGTAGCAAATCAATTGCAGTGCTTATCGACTTTTCGTTACCAGAGAAAATGTCGCATAAGGACCTGTGGAGAACACAGCTAACTTAACTGCCAGACCGCGCAGACCTAAAGAGATATACTCAAACAGATTACCATTTTCAGTTACTGTCTACGTAAACCCTGTTTGATCGCAAACTGTCTGGTCACCGATGTATTATAAAAGCTAAGAAGAGAATGCGGGATATTTGAAGTTACTTTGTGATAAAATGACGGTATTCAAAAGGGGACAATAAAAACGACAACGTCGGTGTACGGTAGATTTTCGCGAAATCGAAGGAAAGATTTTGTTTACTTCAAGTGGCAACGCTCTGAGCATAGGTAGATACACAATGTCGTTGTAGGTCTTACCGAGGCATGGCAAAGCTGGTCACGAAACCAACTTGGTTACAAATTGATTTTGTGGAGCCGAATCGCAGAGGTATCCATAGTGAATGTTTTTAGCGGTTATTCTGTGCAATTATCCAGCTTTTGAACTGGTTTCAATCAAGCGCATCGAGGCAAATTGAGCTGGGTGAGATGTGCACACCTTTCGGTGCGGAATTCTTCGTAAAACGTTTAGAGAACCTGGTAGGTATCCGCAGGTGAGAGATATGTGTGGAGGTTCTCAGACGGTCCGGTTCGTCATTAGCGTTCACAGCGTTTTGTTCAGCACAGCTGAGGTCAGGCTAGCTATTCCAACTAGCGTCGTATTGTTTGTCATTTAGAAGATGGCCAAATGGAGGTGATTTCCTTTAAATCACTCTATTTTCTACTATTTCTCTGAACCTCTTGATTTTGCTGGGGTACCCATAGGCTTGCAGTGCAATCGATAGGCCTTAGGAGATTTTTCCAGTGCTGATCAGAACAAAGCGTTTGGGCTACTATAAACAGAACTGTCGTGAAATGCTGTCTAGTGCATGTGGGTTTGTGGAATCTAGACTTGATAAGCAACCCGTCTAAATATCACATCTAGACATTAAAGAATCTGAAAAAACCCCTGCTCAGGTAAGTTGATTGCATACAACCAACGCGAAGATCAGGGCAAAATAACTGCTTGTTCCATAGTTTAACCTTTGTAATACACACTTTAGCGGTTACGCAGAAAGAACCGAGAGTCAACTACTTGCCAGAATTTACACATACGTTACAAATACGCACTAAAGGTGAGGAACTTACACCTAATCGAATGGACCATTGTGTGGTTGATTGCAAACAGTGCGAGGTACGTAAAAACTCACCCAGAGTGATCAACAATGCAACAACATCCACTAATAGGTTTTGTCGGAGAAGTTGAGATTTCGTACGGTACACTTAACTAGCGCATGGCTAAACGGGAGTTGCAAGGTAGCAAGAGAAATCCAAGAGGTCTCGAATCTAACCAGCATCTTTGCCCAACCAGCCACCGCCCTATCGCTACGCACCACTACGCACTACCCCAATAATGTACTGATGATATCGCCTCGACTGGTGATGAAACGTTTGCAATCAAATTGCCCAGCTAAGCGAGCAAGCCAACGACCAGCTACGCTACCCGAGCTACTAACATTTTCCTCTGATCACCTGGTCTAGCTAGCCTGTTGTAGCTGTGTGCCCGAGCACAGTGTTCATTGTCGAATGCAGACCGCTGGTTTGAGTAACTTGGGTGTAACACGTCATCAGTGACGGTGTTTAGAGCGAGGGAAAAGAAATGACAAAAATAAGTCAAAATGGCTCTGTTACTATGACACTCAACAGGCCTTGAAAGTTCTGTTGGTCACTCCCAACGCCGCTACATCTGACAGTCTGATGAGCGCGTAACCGTATAAGGACGATCCAACCAGACTCGAAAAGTCCATTTTAACAGAAAATAGTTGACCCTCTCTGTAGTGGCCTACAAAGATAGAAAAACAACGTGGTTTCTTCATGGAGGGGTGTTAACCATTGAAATGCGTTTCCCGAATATAAATGGTCTCTTGTTATGGGTGGTCTGCATACAGAGTCAACTGCATTGTTGACAGTCATTTCCATTTTCACAGCAGAATGGGTTGAATTGAAGCCATTCGCTCTAAACACAAAATAAAACAGAAGCACAATCAGTGCTGCATAAATTCAGGCTTTAGAACATGTGGGTTCCGTTTTCTCCTGAAACTTTCCCCAAGGTAGATTCCCGTCAGGCTGAGAACAATCGCTTTAAAGGTTTATAGGAAGAAACAAACTCAGTTACACTCAGACCGTCACAGACCCAGGTAAGCGTAACGATAAAGTCACAGATTTTATTCGTCGAACAAGAGGTATAAGAATGGGAAATAATGTATTCAGACCGGAATACAGTGCTCCGCAAGTGATTCGAGTATGTTGTGTGGGTATATCCGAGCCCTATGGAGTCTTAGTGAAGAAGAAAGACAGCAACACAGCGAAGAAACATCGTGAAACTTAGCGCCCGTCAATTAAGAGTTTGTACCACGCAATGTCACAGACAGAGGTTGGTGATGCCACTTTACGCAAAACTTAGGTGGTTTTGACGAGACCATCAGAACCAAGCACTCAAGAACGCTAGTCAAACTTTACGGATACAAACTCCGCACCAATAACCCGAAGGGGCAGTAAACAAATGTGTAACTGTAGACCTCGTTTATTGGCCTCGAAGTTGCTGATGATTCCCAGTATTTGCCGTATCTGCGATGTGCAATATGGAAAGTAAAATTTTGAACACTAACTGTGGAGAACAATCGTATGAAGAAATCGTTGCGGGAAATATTTGACGAATCACAATCAGCTGGATTTGTTTTCAAAGAAATGCGACATTTACATCTTCAGAAACATTCCTTCGCAGAGCAGCAAGAGGGAAGGACGAGAATGATGCGTATCTGGACTGTGTGTGGGGCGACGGACAAGCCACAAGAACAACCCAATACAGCTGCGCAACACACCACAGCCGAGAGCATACACAATCACTTGAACTCATTCGTTCAAAGCGAGGTGCAGTTGATCGATCCGACCGAACGTTCACGCTTAACCAATGTGTGCTCCCGTGATAAAAATTAACTGTGCCAAGCCGGACTTCACCCAAAGCCAAGTTGATCAAACTTGTGTGGAAAGATAGATTCTGTGGCTAGCTAAAATGACTGAAAACATGGTCCATTTGGCTAACTAGTTCTCGCCGGAAATAAGTATTAGGACGACAAGAAATAAATAGACTCGATTTGACGCACTACGGCAGAAAAATGACGGAAAAACGTCCACCTTACATTAGGTGGACGAGCTGAGAACACTACAATGGTTTTTCATTGCATATTTGGTTACTACTTAAAATGCAAGACGCTCAGGTACGAGATGTGCAATACAAACGGTTCCAGCTGGCTGGGATGTGAACCATATGCAAGCTACAATGAACAGGACCAAGACAGGGACAAAGTTCAACTACCAGATCTGTTCGACTCACGCTAAACAACCTCTGTAAACGAGCCGTTTGCATGAGTTCAGTCAACACGAGCACGACAACTTACGGGTCCCTCTGACGTCTTTGTGAATGTATAACACATGATTTACGATTTAACAGTGGCGCATTCCAAGGACTTCAGATGTCTGTACTGGCCATTCGCTTGATCGACTGAAGAAGCTCGATTCAGATTAATATTAAAAGAACTCATTTTTGATCACAGGAACTGGAACTCAGCGCTAATAAAGCCAAGTCAGCACGGAAGTAGTGTTTTTACTCAGCGCAGAGGTTTTATCAGGTCTGCTTATGTATTCACCAACAAGACTACAGGTACATCTGTAGACAACTAAAAATTAGTCACATGGATAGCTAAATTTTCTAGATTGGGGGTATGCGAACCTTTGCCGGGTACTGTCCGCTCTTTCACTTCTCTGAATTTCTCAGTTGCTCCTGTCAAGGCCTGGGTAACCCGAAAGTACGTCTCAAATTTTGTGCCACCGGGGAAATGTGTGACAACTTACATATTAATTAACTGACTGTTTGGTGTCATTTGAATGCAGCTGTCTACGGAGGTGACATAAAGTGGCCAGCGAGAAGGTAGGTCTTCAGACAGTTAGGGATGGACTTCTATTGTTCATTCTAACACTATAAACTCAACTGCATGCGCATCGGTTCCGTATGAAATCCTACAATTTCAAGTGTGGGACAAGTAACTTCGAATCCACCAGAGCTAAACTTAAAGTTGCTAGGTCTTTCCAACACTTCAACAGTGCAGCATCAAGGTAGAGAATAGATCGTTCGAGGGGATCGTTCGGTGACACATAAAGATGACTTGGGAAACGGGGAAAGCAAGTGACACGGGCTTCTCACCTGCAATCAGATATATCGATTGAAACCGAAGCAACGTGAGTTTGTCCTAAGATACATTCGTGAATGTGTACAGTTGCGTCTACTGCAAATGATTTCTGCCGTTAACTGACTAGATGCGCCTCTAGAACTGAAATGTCCACCAACAACCTAGCGCGTGATCGCCAGGCTGGTGACAGACCAAAGTGGAACTTCGTTTTGGGAACGCATTATAAAATGGACAGAACGTTCGGGGATGGCTCGCCTACTCACCTTGGGCAATCCGATATTTCACGGGTAGGTCAACCGGAGTGGCCACGACCGACTTGGTCAGAACTATCACGTTTTCAAATCCAATAAGCACAACCAAGTAGGGGAAGATTTCACTGAAAGGAAACAACAATGAACGGGGTTAGGTGCAACAGTCAGGATAAGTCACACGGATAGCGAACTGGTGTGTACACACACGTACCTGCCACTCAATGTGGGGACCATTAGGCCGATTGTTATACATAACCCAAGAGACATGCATAACGAAGCAACGACGGTGAAACACGCACTGAAGGCGAGCGCTATTTTACTCTTGACCATTTCCAGTTTGCCTAGAATAAACCGACAATAAGCAATTAGGTCATGCTATCAAGCAAATCAACGAAGTGCAACAAGCTCGATGAGCAAAATGAGAAAACGGAAATTGAGTGGAGAGTACTAGATAGATAGATGGATAAAGCATAAAGGCTTGGTGTCTGTGCATTCAACTGCAAGTGAATAGTAGTACCATTGTGAAAAAAAATACCGAATAATCATAGCGGCTAGTGTTCAAATCACCATATAAAAGGATTTCAGACTCCAAAAGGTAATAAGAAACAAGCAACGAGCTACTTAAAATACAGTCTGGAACCGAAACTTTTCCGCACCATCCTCATACAAGCACTGGTCAGTCCGGGAGATTAGCCATAGACAATGATTGAGAGGTGTAGTAGAAACTCACAGACGGAAAAATAGATATAAAGCAACAGCACTAAATAGATGAGGATCAGCGGTGCGTAGTCGGAAAGATAGGATCGTCCTCTGTACCACACCAGGTAGATATTTCGGACATTTGGTGTGCTGGGTCCGTCAGAATCGTGCACGTTTGGTCGTAGCGTAGAATGGTTTGTGTCCGGGTCATCTGTTGAACCCTGTTGTGCCCTCGTTACGGTAGAATTGCGGTTGTGGACAAACTGAGTAACAACGTGGTCACGAAGTTTTTCAATAAAGCTATGTAAATGGGGGAAGGCAGTAGAAAGTGCCATAAATGGGTGACCTATGAAGGTATGCTGTAAACGTTACGTATGAATTTGGTTGAGAATCAACTTAATGTCATTCGTGGCTGTGACAGAGTGTACAACCTATTCCAAAACACTAGGTCATCCAACAGCGATGTACAGCCCACACGTAACCAACAAGGGACAAAACAGCTAAGGTGCTACTGAAATGCACCAACTAAATCGCTCTCGCACGATCAATCAACAGTTCACTTAATCTTATCAGTAGCTCGCATAACAGCCTGTAGACTGGCGGTAATCCAAGCCACTCTTGATGCTATCAGTAAAAAAAATCAGACTCACTCTGGGTCATATTCACGGAGAACAAGTGTCACAGCAAAAGCCATTGTACTCGGTTCATTGCAAACTGGTTTCCGCGTGACGCCAGTCAATTTCCATGGCATACCGAAAAACAAGTTGCGTAGGTCGCCTACAGCCGCTTGTTTCAAACGGGCGAACAGATGTTCACCTGGAGTGAGGGTTTTTTCGACATCTTGATGCCTCCACAACAAACTAGGAGCCAGCAAAAGACAGTCAAAGGTGGGTAGCATGTTGAAGATTGTATCGGTCGTTTCAAGCTCGGTCACAACGCGGTCTTCCACCTTGAAAGGTGAGGAAATGAATAACAAGTTGATACAGTAGGAATCTTTCGATATGTGGTTCACCAGAGTTAATCCTACACTAGAAAATTGCACTAGATCAGCTACCAAACGGTAGGCGCAGTGCAGGTGTCATCCACTGATCCGAGAAGGTCGTATTTCGTGAAAGTGAAGGCTTAATTAACCAAACAGGTGGTGACCAATGAAAGTTGAAACAGCAAAAGGTAATCGCTGGTGAAAAGTACAGACCTGGAAACAAGCATCCTCGAATGACTGGACACGTGAGGAAGCCAGGGTTGTGGTTGAACGGAATTCACGAAGTGATCGAACAAGTTCAGCGCTTTGTTGAAGCAGGTTCACCAGTAGCTGGTCTGGTCGGGAACAACCGTTGTTTGTGGCTGGGGCGAATGTCGAATGGAGAATAATCTGAATGCAGTAGCCGAGACTTTTGTTGGGATTTCCAGAATTCTGGGAGACAAAACAACCCAAATCAAAGAGAAAAGTAGTTTTTTTTAAATACCGACTTTCCAACATGATAGTTCTAATAAAGAGAAACAACGCTGGTTCAGCCTAGCGAGTGCTACATGAAACCGATTATTAATCAACTATATCCATCAGTAGGAGTACATTTGTCTCACCGTCTCTAAATAAGAAGTGAATGTATGGATCGTGTGACTTGTAGAGGGATGGACTACTTGGGAGCGTAGCTCTATCCCGCGACTGAGTCTTCTCGGCTGGTTTCGTTTATTTGCGGTTTTCGTCCAAAAGTCACAGAGCACGACGTTGTGGGTCGTTTGCGAACAGCGGACTTCATCAATCATAGCTTGATTGTCATGATACAGTCGTGCCCGCTGAAAGATCGCTGAGTCTGAACAGTTCTTGCAAGAACGGGCACATTGGTAAGTGTTAATGAAATAAAATCCCCGTGACCATCGATGAACAGACCCCAACAATTCCCAATAAGGCACACATCTAAACACGTAAAATAGTAAAACATAGTTCTTCCGAAAACAACTTAGTACAGTCACATTTGTGTCCCACGGAATATCATACTGCCGCCGCAACCCTCGGAAGAAGAGCCACGAAAAATAGGCTAAGTTTGCGTCAACTTTCGTTCAAAGGAAAGTGTGCAGGAAAGGTAAGACTAACTGATCGAGCCCAAACGTAGGCCAATATCACCATCGCGTATGAAAGTCGATTGTACGAAAATCTGAAAATGCACAGCAAACTCCAAGCCCCAAATGAGGCAAAAATATCATAGGCTTATAGAACCTACAACATGCACTAAAAGCGGGAACAGAGCCAGGGTCAGAACAATTATGCATCCTTTCAACTTTCATCAACCGTTGCTGATCACTTGAGAATCTGTCCTTTTAAGCCGACCAAACGGATATTTTATTAAACTGTGCGATAACTGATTAAACAGAGTGCGTGTTGCTATACCGGTGAAAGGAGGAAAACCCTTCGCTGCGAATTGGTTTATAAGCAAATACGAACAAAGTCATTAGACACGAAATTAACCATCTCATCTGCCCATAGTTTTTGAAAAGTGAACATTCTTGAGCGTCCTTTTGAACCTTCCCGGAAGTCCATTCTCAGCTGTTATCTGCTACTCACACATTACAATCCAGCCCTGGACATTACTGTTGTTTCAGACGCATCCAACTACGGTATTGGAACTGTCATCTCTCACGTTTTCCCCGACGGAAACGAAAAAGCAATTGCCCACGCAACTAGATCCCTAACAATTACCGTGCGCAATCATGGTCAAATTGAAAAAGCTTTAGCAATAATCTTCGCCATCAAGAAGTTCCACAAAATGCTCTATGGACGTCATTTTACGCTGATCACTGACCATAAGCCTCTTCTCGCCGTTTTCGAATCTAAGAAAGGCATTCCTGTTTACACAGCCAACTGTTTGCAACGTTGGGCTACAATGCTTCTGGGCTACGACTTCTCCATCAAGTACCAGTCTACTGATGCTATTGGCCAAGCTGATGCAATATCAAGACTCATGGATTTTCAACGTCAACAACCCGAGGATGCTGTTGTTGCCTCAATAACGGTGGAACCAGAAGTTAACGCAGTGCTCGCTACTACAATCCGTGCACTCCCAGTTACTTCTGCCATGGTTCGCGACGCCACTGCTCGTGATCCGTTACTTCAAAAGGTACTCCATTTTCACCGCACACACTGGCCTGCAGTATGTTCGATAAACAACTTCAACCATCCTACCAACGTCGATCCTCACTTTCCGAAGTTGATGGTTGCTTACTCTTCGCAGAACGAGTAATTGTGCCCCCAGAATTACAGAGTGATGTCCTTAAACAATTTCATTTTGGGCATCCCGGTATTAACCGCATGAAGGCGCTAACACGTAGTTATGTCTACTGGTCGAACATGGATAAGCAGTTAGAATAACTTGTACACAATTGCTCAAAATGCCAACTATCTGCAAAATCCCCTCGGAAAACAGAATTATGTTCATGGCCTGTCCCAGAAACTCCATGGTCACGACTTTATGTTGATTTTGCGGGACCAATCGACGGCTAACAATATCTCATCCTAGTAGATGCTTATAGCAAATGGCCAGAAGTGTTTAACATGGACCATAATACTGCTTGTGCTACCATTTCAAAACTACAACATGTTTTTAGCCACTTTGGAGTTCCAAATATCATTGTTTCTGACAATGGTAGTGCATAAACTTCCGCTAAATTTTCCGATTTCTGTCAAGAAAATAGCATACAACACGTGCGGTCACCATCGTTCCATCCACAATCAAATGGCCAAGTGGAAAGATCTGTGGACACTTTCAAACGCGCACTACTAAAACTCAAAGGGGAGGGGACCATGCCGGAAATCATCGAGACATTTCTGCTGAGTTACAGGGCGACACCAAATATTAACGTTCCACATGGTAAGTCCCCGGCGGAGGTACTTATGAACCGGAAGATCCGCTTACCCGTTGACGTCATCCGTCCAACACCACATTCGCCAACCGGTAGAAACATAAATATGGAAGTTCAGTTCAACCGACATCACGGTGCTGTAAGTAACATATTTATACCCTGCCAATCTGTGCTAGCGAAAGACTATCGTGGTGGTGCGGAAAAGTGGACACAAGGCATAATTGTGCGCCGCGCTGGAAGAGTTGTCTATGAGGTAAATGTAGGCTCCTCTATCTGGGTCCGCCATGCCAATCAGCTACGCGCTTCTTATCTTCCAGCGGCAACTACACTCGACCCTGTTCTTCCACTGGAGATTCTTCTCGACACATTTGAGTTAGCTCAAAAGCCAAAATCTCCAGAGCCGATGAATGAACCAGCAATTTCCAAAAGTTGCGCACCTAGAAGATGGACCGATCGAATACGAAGGCCCGTCAGACCAATGCAACTCAACCCTCAGCAGCAGTCCTACGATCGAGCACTTCAAAGGGGAGGTGTTAGGAGGACTACCTCCAAACGAACAAATCCATTTTACTGACGATTTGTCTTGTATACTGAAACCTTGTTTCTACATTTCAGCCTCTCACTGACATCCTATTGGACTGTTAGCTCTTTTTATATTCTGGTTCAGTTGAATTCCATACCACGGAACGATCCACTTGTTTGCAGTATAACTTCCTCGAAGTTGTTTGTCTTCTCCATTCCGGTGACCTAACGTGTCTGACTGATACACTATCAAAGAGGATATAACAGCCTGTTGGAAGCATTTTGAGGTGCCTACACCTGCAAGCGTTCAGCCAGAAACTTTGGAAAGGAACTGACAACACGAGCGCCGCTGACATCGATCAGTCACCATTTCGTGCGATGTCTCCACCGGAGCGCAGGAGGGTTCACGGGGACCCCATCCTGGAAGGCGTACAACACCAACAACATCCAAACTCTTCTTGATCTCTTTCGCGCCCTTTTGCAGCACTGAGCGATCAACAAATTGGAACGCACACTTGAAGTCAAGGAATACCAAGATCACGGGTAGTTGCTCTAACATCTGACAGAGTGCGGAAATGTGGTCGATGCAGCCTCTGCCCTGCCGAAATCCCGTTTGAGGACTACGGGTCAAAGATTCGCGTGCCGCCGTAAGACAACGAAGAACCAGTGGCGCCAGAAGCCTTGCTACAACGGGAGACAAACTCACACCTCTGATTATCACGTTCACAGTGAGTGTCCTTTTTGAAAATGGGCGCTTCTATTGACTCATCCCAGTTGCCCGGAACGGTCTCCCGGACCGACCCAAATAGATTGGACAGGCATTGACTGAGGAATTCACCATCATTGAATAGAGTAGGTGGGAGGTCATCAGGGCCAGCAGCACGATGACTCTTGAGTGGAGGTACACACTCGGACATTTTAGAGGTTGAGTGGGTTGCGTGTTCACAGTTCACCTTTCTGTTGAGATCAACAATGCGGACTGGAGGTATCACGAGGCCAAGCGAATTGTTACTCGAAGTATGGTGCCCGGCGGTTCAAACGTTTTCCTTTGCTGGATATCAGAGAGCCATCCTGGTCCGTAATAAATTCGCTGACAAGAGGCTTCTGGGGACCAGTCGGACGAATCATGTGGAACAACCTGCTGACGTTTCCAGCATTCCTCTCATCTATTTATGCGGTCTTTCGGTTTACCAAGCTTTGTGGTCTGCACGGATACTCAGTTTTACCTGGCGTCGAGTGATTCACCGGGTTGAGTTGCGGGTGCGGTCAGGAGGAATCTGTCGCTGGGCCTTCAACAAAGCCACGGTCCTATCAGAGATCCAAGGTTTGGATGAGGTTGGCCGGGTTGTACCGCAGACGAAAAATTCCAGCTCCGGGTAGCACTGTGGATATCTTTTCCCAGTGGCCTCTGAAAGTTGACAAACGATTTTTCTCTCCTGTAATCTCGAAAAGGTCGAGCGGATTCGGTCTCATTAGTGAGGCGGTTGTATGGAGGGACAATTAGCACAATACTCGGCGTACCAACAAACTGTGAAGCACAGCCAATTTGCTACTTACAGTTGTTGTCACCTCGATTGGGGACAAAACGTCAGACACCGAATTGCCCGGTTCAACGATCACACATTGCTGAACACCGCCATACGGTCACAGAAGAGAAGGAGCGGTTACAGGATGGTCAACTGGAGGCTTACTTTCCTGACTTCCCGAAGGCTTTTTTCATCTGCATCGGTTCACCTGTGGTAATCATGCTGGATCTGTATACATATAACGCGGTGTCGGTTCCTCGTAGGGAAGACCGGAATAAGAAATAATAGTTAAGGATAATAATGATCACCCAGCTCTGACACCATTTCGGTGCTCAGCTGCTATGCCACCCGAAGAAATTACGGGGGCCCAAGCCCAGATAGAGAGGAACTGTCCACATGCTGAATTCGAACTATGGACCTTCTGATCAGTAAGTTCGCTCCTTAATCACTGAGCTATTCTCGAGCTCAAGGAATAAGATGGACGCATATATGGTGGACGTATATTTTTTATGTGATCTCGTCCAGCTGTTACACCCTTTCGACTCACAATTGCCATGCCACCCGAAGGAAGTACGAGGGATGAGATGTTGCCATGTTGCCCAAGCCTAGACAGGCGAATTCGAGAGAGGTCGAGTTCGAACCACGGACCTTCCGCTCAGTGAGCTTAGCTACCTCGAAAACAGTCTCACAAACAGTCAGTAAGACTCACAATGTGCATTTTAGATATACCACAGCTAAGGAGCGCCCGGTTTTTTCTTCGATCGTTCGGGCAAGATCTGAGCACCCGCTTTGCACCTGTCGTTTTTAAACAACAGCGCTAGCATGCTCTGTTTGTCCGCGAAAGTGTCACTGAAAGACACCAACTGATTCCGGTGGAGGATAAGAGACGGGTCCCTTAAATACTGGAAATGCTCTTTGAATCGTAGCTAAAATTTGCCCCAGAGTTCTGTTAGGCATCAACAATTCCTCGTTACTTCTCCTAGCTTTCTGGTGGGTTTTGTTTTTCAAATGGTAAAGATCTGAGTCCCGAATGAGTTCACCAGGTCGTTAGCATGAACAACCGTGCCTGCAAGCTATCCACATGCGTTATCACCGAAGAAGGCAATGTCGATGTACAAGTGTCAGGCTGACACTAATGTTGTTGAAATTCACCGAAGTGGTGCTCATGGTTCACTTGGTTGGTATCCTTACTTAGTAGTCCAGTGGGAAAAGTCGTAATATTAGTGATAACTCAAAGGGATGAAAGTGCTTTTTGCCGTACTTTCTTTCGCAGTAGTCCAAGGACTCCGACAAAAATAAAAAGGCAGGTCACGCGATTCACAAGGCTGCTGACAGGACATCACAAACAACAGATTCAGATGGATTCAGTTGAGTCTCCCGTCAGAAGCAAATTAGTTTGCAAGTGAGTGTAGTTTACAAAGACTGATGTTCTGATGTTGTTATTCAACCGGCCAGTTAATGTCCGCCAATAAATTTGAACCATCTGTGACAATTTTTCATTACTGCGGGTTAGAAATCGGTTGTTGTTCAGTTACTCGAAAAAAGTTCATAGCACCAAAAGTATCTTTCTCGGAGATGCTGCGTGTCCAGGTATTTTCACTGGAATTATTTGTTTGGCAAGTAACAAATCCTATCAGGAGGTAATCGAAGAATTGAGCAAAGTATAGTACCTTGAGAAAGTCGCAGGAAATTATCATTAAGCGAGAAATGGGTGCAAATAAATTATAACAGCACTTCCACCTTACCGTCATCCAGCGCTAGCTCCTGATCCCTCTGCCGAGTGCTGGACTGGCAGACTAGTACCCAACCGATAAACCATGGAGTATCCCTACTATTTTCGACAAAGTAGCCCGTCATTGCCGGACACATAGTGGGTTTCATCTCGTGGTTCAAAGTTTCCACATCCGAATATTTGTTTCACCCGTCCTCAGTAAATAGGATTTCGCCATTTGAAACGGATGGCAACTTCTGAAAGAAGCCCATGTAAGCTTACACGATCATCGAGTGATTGTAATCTAAAAAACAGTCGCCATTTGAGAATCGGTTCTCACGGTATACTTACGCAACCACTTCCAATATCACAACCTGTTAGCCAGTTTGAATCACTCCCAGAATATCACCTCAAAAAGACCTTCGCCATCAAGTACGACCCAACGGGTCGGTTGAATTCCAAATTGACAGCAAGCATTATGAATTCAGCAGTGATTAAGGTGCGGTTCGACAAATTTAGTAGGTGTCATCTTAACATTTCACGGTATTTTTTCATTTCGGCAGGCTGGATGGTATCTCCCTAGAGCAGCTGAAGAACGGCAGCAGTGGCTGGATGAACGGTGTTGTCTATGGGTAATGGCCCGTGACTTTGTGGTTGTTTTTCGGCTTTTTCTGGGTTTAAGGTCAAAGAATTTTCAATGGACCAACCATAAGTGGTCGGTCTTTTGAGGGCTGGTCTTTCGAGGACGGCCTATGCAGTGAAATAGAACTGAATTCCCGGCAGGCTCGCAGCCAAACTTTAGGTGTGGGTCTTGAGAGAATCAGCTGTGGACCTGTTAGGATAATCACTTGACCACTGAATAACGGTTAGAATACTTTGCCCAGTCCGTCATCGATCCTCGTGGAGTACCTGGTAATTACGGGGTGCCTATAGTAAAGACGTGACCGGATCCCAGAAAACTCAGTCAAGCGAGCACTTTGATTCCTACCAGGACGCATCAAGTGGGCGTAGAAAAACAAGACACGTAACATTTGGCCAAAGTTTTCCATAATCTGTTAGCCTCCGGATCATAAGTCCACTCAGTTAATTTTGGGTGATTCTTCGTCTAACCGGCCAGAGAATTAATCAAAGTTCAACAGTGTTCAACAGCTGACTAACTGCGAAACCAAACCAAAAGCCAATTTCGCGACCAGCAAAAAACGGTAGGTAGACAGGTGGTCTGAAACAGTTGAACAAAAGGTCAGGTGTCCCGTCCATGCACTCCCAATCAGGACGAAGGTGCTTATGTGGCTGGGGTTTTTGGGATATGACCACATCCCCACCTTAATTTGCCAGGCGTCTGATTTCCAGTAGTCTCTCGTACAAAAAGTGTGGACACAATAAAAAGACTACGTTGATAGGTTGATAGCAGATCACTCCTACAAGCAGCCTGTGACGTGCATCAGTGCGTACACGGTCGAAACTGGTGGTCAGGTGTTTGCTGCCCAGAGGTCATGACCAATCATTAGTTCCTGCTCGCTGTCATGTTCGAAATCCATACCCGTGGGTTCACAAAGTTCTGGCTGATTTGGCTTTTATGGACGGATTATGCTTTGGGTTGAATAACAGTTCACCCTTACACGGACAGCAGTATTGGAACACGAGGGGCGTTGCGATACGTTGGAACCAGTCTTTATGTTCAACGCCCACATGACTCCAACTACCGCATTTATTCAACACAATAAGGAAAAAGAAAAGGATGAGGTTAAATTGCCGTCGTTACGGATCAACATTGGCGCAGATAATGCTGTGGGTTGGCATTGTTGTGGAATATAGGTAGCTCGGGTGCGCTGCTTGGTTGCTGAATAGTAAGCGATATTCATGGAGCCGATTTTTCCCAGGTGAGAAAAAGCCAAAATCACAAAAGAGTGCACATGGTCTTCGTGGAAAACTGACAGGAGACGTTTGCTGTGAAAGTGAACTCTCTCCGGAGGATCCCCCTTTAGGTCAAATAAGGTTATTCAGGTGTAAGATAAGATGTTCACTGAAATCAAAGCAACGGTTACAGTAAACCACTAGACTATGCAAAACTTTCCAAGCCCAGGCAAGACTGCCAGAAGGGAGTTTCACATTAGCCCAAAAGAAGCCTCAAAAACATTGAAGGTCAGCTAAAACTCACAAAAAGATGAGAGTTCTCAAACGCCAGGAACTCGTCTTCTCGAAGCACAACGTGGTCCAACGGTACATCCTTTATCACAGGAAGTTGCGTAAGAGGGAAACTGCAGCGCTTCGACCGTAAAATGAGTATCGAACATACCAGAGAAAAATAACGATAAGACACACACAAGTAATGATCTGAATCGGGTGCGTCGCACAAAACAATCCATGATTGTAGTAAATCTTGGAAATCTTCCGCTTTAAACTCTCCACTGTAGAAAACAGAGTAACATCAACAATAATGTTGTTTCTTGTGCTTACTTGGGCGAAGGGCCTGAAAGCTAATATAGATGCGAACAGATTGAAGTCAGAGGATTTCCAAGTAGCAGGCACATTGCCTTCAAGTAGCACTGTTGCCCAGGTTATAGCTGAATCATGAGCTGTAAGGGAAATAAATTAGCGAGAGTACAGCAGCAAAACAAGTATGATAGTTAGGTGACATTTTCAACGTGTTCGAAGGGAAGTCGTATGGTCGGGAACCTTGTGAAACAGAAAGCGAACAACTGACAAGTACGCAAAACAGCAGACAAGATGGCTGCTTTGAGGACATGTCATTCGTGTCTTACTAGTTCAAGATTATAAAGGATTGAAGACCTGGTTCTTCAAGAAAATAAGCGGACCGATAGCTCCTACAGCGAAGAACGACGATACGATACGAGGTGATGATGGACGCGGTGATGTCTGATGGGCATGTTGGTCGCGAAGAGCGTGCACCGGGGTAGCAGCGATAAAGCCGAGAAAAAAGTGCTGCAATACACCATTGATAAAAAGGTTAAAGCTCTCAGCAAGCGAGAAGCCAGTGAGAATTCGAGTGTTCCTTCTCTCGGAACTTACCAAGACGGCACTACGGCAGTGAAGCATTAGTGCAAACAATGATGTTGCTGTCTCAGGCTGATGATGATGAGTGCAAGAGGACTCGTCGTAATAATAAAAAAATATTCTCAGATGAGGATAGTCTGAATTTGACATCAAACAGGAATTTACGATAAGTTTGGGGCGTTTTCGCAGTAACAGGAAAAGAACCACCATATCGTCTTCAGCCATGACAGTGTATCCATAATGCGACAACCAGAGTTAATATGGTTTTGCTTAGAGAGACAGAAATAAGGGAACCATGATTTGGAGGCGACGGCTCAACGAACCCGTCGGTGGTAAGTTGTTCCGGTAATAGGGGAATTCAGGAATTCAGTCAAACACGCACTGGTGATAGACGGAATTCCGTTACGAAGAGGCTGGACCTTACCGTGATGTGACGGTTTGCGCACCTAGAGACCCGCTCAAGCTGAATAATTTTGGCGCGCTCCTGCTTAGCGATAACTTTGTATACCACCGATGGCATGTCAGCACAACTGCAGACGACACGCTGCACAACCTGCTACCCTGAGTATATGGCAAGCTAAGAGAGCGAGCAGTTGAAAGCAACTACCGAATTGTCTGCCATGACTTCGCCAGTGAGTTCATTGCTTCATCCGATCTTCTACTTTGTTCCAGCCCGTGGCTCTCATTCCCTCATTCTCGTTTTCCTTTGTGAACGAAGCAAAACAGCAGACAAGATGGCTGCTTTGAGGACATGTCATTCGTGTCTTACTAGTTCAAGATTATAAAGGATTGAAGACCTGGTTCTTCAAGAAAATAAGCGGACCGATAGCTCCTACAGCGAAGAACGACGATACGATACGAGGTGATGATGGACGCGGTGATGTCTGATGGGCATGTTGGTCGCGAAGAGCGTGTACCGGGGTAGCAGCGATAAAGCCGAGAAAAAAGTGCTGCAATACACCATTGATAAAAAGGTTAAAGCTCTCAGCAAGCGAGAAGCCAGTGAGAATTCGAGTGTTCCTTCTCTCGGAACTTACCAAGACGGCACTACGGCAGTGAAGCATTAGTGCAAACAATGATGTTGCTGTCTCAGGCTGATGATGATGAGTGCAAGAGGACTCGTCGTAATAATAAAAAAATATTCTCAGATGAGGATAGTCTGAATTTGACATCAAACAGGAATTTACGATAAGTTTGGGGCGTTTTCGCAGTAACAGGAAAAGAACCACCATATCGTGTTCAGCCACAACAGTGTATCCATAATGCGGCAACCAGAGTTAATATGGTTTTGTTTAGAGAGACAGAAATAAGGGAACCATGATTTGGAGGCGACGGCTCAACGAACCCGTCGGTGGTAAGTTGTTCCGGTAATAGGGGAATTCAGGAATTCAGTCAAACACGCACTGGTGATAGACGGAATTCCGTTACGAAGAGGCTGGACCTTACCGTGATGTGACGGTTTGCGCACCTAGAGACCCGCTCAAGCTGAATAATTTTGGCGCGCTCCTGCTTAGCGATAACTTTGTATACCACCGATGGCATGTCAGCACAACTGCAGACGACACGCTGCACAACCTGCTACCCTGAGTATATGGCAAGCTAAGAGAGCGAGCAGTTGAAAGCAACTACCGAATTGTCTGCCATGACTTCGCCAGTGAGTTCATTGCTTCATCCGATCTTCTACTTTGTTCCAGCCCGTGGCTCTCATTCCCTCATTCTCGTTTTCCTTTGTGAACGAAGTTGTAGCAGCTGGAACCACTGAACCCCGGTGCACGGTTTGTGAGCTGACTAACATTCTTTCGTCAATTTCAATCTTTTTCTTTTTTCAGTTTCCCTTGCACGCGCATATTTTTCTCATTTTGTGACCTCCTTTCTCCTTTTTTATGTTTTTTTTCTCCTTTGATTTTTTTATTCTCCCATTTTGTTCCTCCTATTTGTCAGTTTACAGAATATCTCAGGAGCGCAATCGCGTGGGGTCCACACCGACCACATTGTGACCCAATGTGCAAAACTGGTATCCTAAGGCTTTCTGTAGAGTCAGACGTACAGTTATGAGGACATCCCCGCCCGCCTGCACCAAGTTTGGGAAGAGAGCCTCTCACACTCCATCAAAGCGATATCCATTTTGACTGCCGGAGATGGGAGCTTGTTCCAAGCGCTGTGGGAAAATGTTTTCCGCCATGCTGTTCTTGGCCTTTTGTTGATGATCCTTTGAAGCTCCTTCAGCGAAGGCAAATATGTAAACGAAATTTTAAAAATAAGCATCCAGCTGTAGCATTCTTTCCATGCACAGCTGCCAAGTCACACGACGGGTGCACGAGGACTGAGGGGCCACCGGATTTCGAAAGCCTAGATAGAAGCAATCGAGGCGTCAAAGTTGGGCTCGAACCACCGACCTTCTGGTAAACAAGTGTCCTAACAAGCGAGCTACTTGAAGTAAATAAATCACTGGAGTTTAATTCTTTGGAATCCTCAATGGTCTTGCCGACGTATCTGTATCATTCACTCCAGTGCATGTTTAATGCTCTTCGCCTAGCGGATAGTTACGGCTACTCACCTCACTACTTTAACCTTTGCCGCCCTGTTTGCTTTCAAAAAAGGTAAAACTCTTTAGTAAAAGATGGGGATCATGCCTGTATAGAGTAATAGATACCATAATGTGGATAGGAGTTCAAAAACGGAGCATCTCCAGTTTCCTACTGTTGTATAGTTGCTCTGTTTTTCAAACGTTTCATCGTTTATTGCCAAATCACCTTTTTCCGTTTCAGCTCTCAGTGTCAAAGTTTTGGATGAATAAAGCCTAGCTTCTGGGCCTTCAGTCTTTTCCACTCTCATTCTGATTGTCTCTGCACTCCATCTCTCGTCGAACACAACAATTTATTCATCCAAAAATTTTCATCGAACAATGGATCGATTCTTACGTCCCGAACGATTCGATACCGATCCCAATACTCAAGACTCGGCAGATACCTGGGAGCATTGGTTTTGTACTTTCACGAACTTCCTAGAGTCAGTTGATTCTCATTCACCAGATAAACTAAAAACCTTGTTCAATTACGTTGCCCCGAGTGTTTACCGATTTATCAAAGACTGTAAAGAAGATGAAACAGCCATCGAAACCTTGCGAGAAATTTACGTACAACCGAAAAATGAAATTTTTGCTCGGCATCTTTTGAACACTTGTAAGCAGGACGGAGCTGAGAATCTTGATCAGTTTGTACAAAAGCTTCGCAGTTTGTTGCCAGATTGTCGCTTTACGGCCGTCAGCGCAGAACAACATAGCGATGAAGCATTACGAGACGCATTTATTAGTGGACTTTATTCGAATACTATACGCCAGAGACTGCTGGAACATAAGTCGCTGGATTTTAAAACCGCATACGACCATGCGAAATCCCTCGAACTAGCGCAAAAACAGTCGCTGTCGTTTTTGCCGAATAACCAACTCCCCTGTGCTACCGTATCGAACGACCCGCCAAAGTCCCCACGTTCTCAGGTATCATCGCACGAACAGACGACTGCTGTTAGTATGGGGACTCCATGTTTCTTCTGTGGCTATGCTCGTCACCCGCGTTACAAATGCCCCGCTAAAGATGCGACCTGCAAAAACTGTGGAAAGAAAGGGCATTTTCAAAAGGTATGCAGATCTACTGGTTCGAGGAACACCTCATCTGTTTCAAGTGCACTATCTTGCGTTACTGCTGCGGCTCCCGAGTGTCTCAAAGAAGCAGTCACCGATGTGAAAGCCAATGGCGTCCCACTTCGCGCTCTTGTTGATACTGGTAGCTCAGAAAGTTTCATTTCCGAAAATGTAGTCCGTCGTAACAAGCGGTCTGTACTACCATCGTCATCTGAAATCACTTTGGCATCCACCCAGCACAAAAGCTTTACTCTTGGACATTGTTTTTTAACGTTGCAACACAAACAATACAAATACCCCTCTTTCAAGTTTTCAGTATTACGTGACCTCTGTGCGGATATTCTGCTAGGACATGATTTTCTTAAACTTCACAAATCCCTAGAAATCTCATTCAACGGTGATAAACCTTCTTTCTCGCTCTGTGGTCTAATTGCTGCCAAAATCGAACCTCTCACTTTGTTTGAGCATATCGATCCAAGGTGTAAGCCCATCGCCATAAAGTCCAGACGACATTCTGCAGACGACCAGGCCTTCATTGCCTCTGAAGTAAAGCGTTTACTTGACCAAAAAATCATTGAACCCTCGAAGTCCCCATGGAGAGCGCAAGTGCTCGTCACGACGAATGAACGACAGAAGAAGCGAATGGTGGTTGACTATAGTCAAACCATAAACCGATTTACGCAACTCGACGCTTATCCGCTCCCCAGACTTGAAGATATGAGTAGTAAAATAGCCCAATATCGTATTTTCAGCACGCTTGATCTTGAAAGTGCTTATTATCAAATACCCATTAAGGAAAGTGACAGAATCTATACAGCTTTTGAGGCCTGCAACAATCTTTATCAATTCCGTCGAATACCCTTCGGGGTAACGAATGGAGTAGCATGTTTTCAGAGGGTAATGGATGACATAGTACGCGCCGAAAAACTTACCGGGACATATGCGTATGTGGATAATGTCACCATTTGTGGGAAGGACCAAGCAGAACACGACCGAAACCTCCAGTGTTTTCTCACCGTAGCACAAAAGTACGGCCTTCAGTTAAATCATGATAAAAGCACAATTTCCACCACTAAACTCAGACTCCTTGGTTATGAAATTTCTGAAGGCATCATCAAACCGGACCCTGAACGCTTCAGGGTCTTGCAAGAATTGCCCGTTCCGAAGGACATGAAGTCTCAGCAACGAGTGGTTGGCTTGTTCGCTTACTATTCTCGTTGGATAAGCCGTTTCTCTGATAAAATCTACCCAATCACTCACAATACAACCTTTCCTGTCCCTGAATCTGTTATGAAAGCATTCGAAGGTCTCAAAAAAGAGTTAGTGGATGCAGCCGTGGTCACTATTGATCCGAGAATACCTTTGGTACTCGAAACGGATGCATCTGATGTTGCGATTTCCGCTACACTCAATCAAGATGGCAGACCAGTCGCATTCTTCTCACGTACATTGTCGGTCAGCGAAAAACATCATTCTGCTATTGAGAAAGAAGCGTGCGCAATTGTCGAAGCAGTGCGCAAATGGAGGCATTACCTACTCGGAACCCATTTCAAGATTGTAACGGATCAGCGGTCCGTTGCGTTCATGTATTCAACACAACAAAAAGGAAAAATAAAAAATGACAAAATCCAACGATGGCGGATGGAGTTATCGCCTTTTTCTTTTGATGTAACCTACAGACCAGGCACAGAAAACAAAGCTGCTGACACGCTCTCTCGGAGCGTCTGTGCAAACACTTCATCTCAGCTAGATCTAAAACGCTTACACGAAACTCTGTGTCATCCTGGAGCAACACGCATGATGCATTTCGTTCGTGCCAAGAACCTCCCATTCTCTCTAGAGGACATCCGACTCGTCATTAAGCAGTGTCGTGTGTGTGCGGAATTAAAACCACGTTTCTTCAAGCCATCTGGTGGTACACTCATTAAAGCCACACAAACCTTCGAACGTTTAAGCATTGACTTCAAGGGACCACTGCCTTCGTCGACTCGAAACAAATATCTACTGACGATCGTAGACGAATATTCCCGTTTTCCGTTCGCTTATGCTTGTCCAGATATAAGTTCGTCTACGGTGATATCATGCCTTGTGCAGCTCTTCGCTACATTTGGTCTGCCCAGTTTCGTGCATTCGGATCGCGGTTCATCATTCATTTCGGATGAGATCAAGCGATTTGGGCGTAAGTAGGAATTAGGTCCCCTCGGAGGCGACGATACTCCAAGAGAAAGAGGTCGGGCACCGCGTGACGCGTTTCGTAGTCCATGGACTTGAGACCGGCAACTATTTTCGTAGCAGCTCGTTGGACACGCTCAATGAGGATTGCGTCTTTCGTGCGTCCTGAGTAGACAACCGGGTTGGTATATTCAAGGAGCGGTCTGACATAGGCCCCATAGGGTATTTGGAAGTCCGTGCGAGTAATACGAGATAAGGTACGCCGAATCATCCCTAGAACGGCGAATGCCTTCTGAGCCGATTTCTCAAGTTGCAGTGAGAAGGACAGGTTTGGAGAGCCAGATACCCAAATCTTTTTTGGCATCTATCCTCGTGATGTCTTCTGGTCCTTTCTCACCATGCATGACAAAGGAGTTCGCTGAGTCTCCTCCAAATGACATATGGACGCACTTTTCGTCATTCAGAGGAAGGTGCCAGTCCAACGACCACTGCTTTGCGGCGTCTACATCCATTTGGAGGGCACTGGCATTGGAACTCCACGATTTCAAGTCGTCCGCAAAAAGTAGACATGGACTTGAAAGAACATCTGGAAGGTCATTGACCTGTACATGATTTTCATGAGCATATATATTAAAGCGATTCGCTAGAGCCGTAAGCAGCCACCTTTTTAGATGAATTCCAGCAACCGTTTCAATTCAACGCTTGCAGTTGGACACGGCAATCGACGATAAGCCCAAGTCGAAAGTGGTTGGTCAAAGGGCCGATCATCAGCCCGTCCCGCATCAAGCTGACCTCTGGTTGGTCGAAATGAAGGACCAAATGGCCAATAGCAGTCCTGTATCCTCTGCGTACCAGTTGCCAGTGGAGCATTCAGGCTGCTGAATTTCTAGTGAGAGTTGGATCAGAAAAGGGCTGAGTTATGGCAGACCAAGATATATTTTGAGGGTAAAATATATGTAGAAAAAGGTATGTGATATTAGGCTGTCTAAGGCAGATGGGTCAACCATGGTAGAAGGCTCTAGACATTTTCATTAAAGTCCTATGCAGCAGAGAAAAGCAACTGATCAGTAGGCTGCCAATGAGAGTGCTTGAAATCCGTGCCTACTCTAGCGAATCGAGTGGTCATCGAGTGCCTACTTGGGTAAGACAATGAAAAACACGACTGTGCCTAAAGATCAGTACCAAGAAGTGATACCACGTTCGAATGGCCCCCGGGATGTGGGAGGAACGGCAAAAATGGTCTGTAAAGTGGAACGGCTGACCTTATTCGGTATCCCCCTGGAGGAGAAGTCTGTAAAAAGACTTTATCAATGGAGGACCGGCAAGTCACTCCTTGTGGTTTGCAACTTTGTGGCTCAGAACTATAGCCACAAGGTTTGCTGTGCAGGGGTCCCTGTGAAAGTTTGCCGCAGAGGAGAAGATAGGCTCTTCCCGCTTTTCGCTGGGCCCATTTATTATGGTCCATAATCCAAGCCGCCGCCTTAAACATCAAGTTTTTCGAGTGATGCCTCTGATGGTGAAAATTGCTGCATAAAAAGAGAGTCAAAGGACCATAAAACGGAAGAAAGGTATTAAAATTGATTAAGAGTTCAAGAAACTTTTGGCTTTTAGCAAAGACCCCATTGCAGCACGCAAACTGGTTCACCATACCACGCACCAAATGGTTCATGGATCTAACTGACATTGGATGAAACAAACTAAGTCAGAAGGGCGTAGGATTCTTCAGAAAACTGGTTAAGCAGATTTGTAGCCCCTCTTGGAAGCGAGCATGCCCACTATTGAAAGCGTCATATTGTTTGTAGGCAAAGGGTGCAGGCGGAACGAAAATAAGAGGTTAACTTGGAAGTGCTGAGTGTCTCGGCGAAGTTAGCCCGCCGCCACAGCAATTCGATTTCCGTTCTAAATGACGGTTGTCACACCATCTGTTGTGGTAAATCCAGAGCGCGAGCGTTTTTAAGAGGAGAAAAAATCCGAAGGTCTTATTTTCGTGGTTGTCGTTCATTTGCAGCTATCGGTTCCCGGATGCCGAAAAGATTAGGTCAGAATGCTGAAGGAACTCCCCAGAGCTTCACCACAGTGTATCAATGTCCCAGTAACCTCATGCAATACATGGCTACTTTTGGCTAGTCACCCGTGTTTTCAGAATTTGTTTGCGTGCAGTCAAATCAATCGTATCAACGAAGTCGGTTAGCAGGATTAAATCAAAGCTAATCACCGATGCGCTTCTTCTGTTGTTTTTTGTGGCATTTCGTCCGTTACGGCTGATTCAAAAGTCTTAGTTGTATCAAGTGTAAGTGTCCTAGCCGCAAAGAAGATTCATATCAATCTTGAGAACCGCGGTTGCCATCAACTGCCGCGCGGCTCACAAACTGCAGTTGAACTTGGAACCGTTAGAAGTGAAGGTTGTTAGCGCCCGCTAAAAGTGATTCTTTAGCACCGGTTCCAACATCGAGCTTCTCAGTGAATGAGTGAAAACGAATTGACTAGCCTCACCTGAGGGTAACTGGGCATCTTCCCCGCAACGTTTTTAGGGGCGGGCTGAAATTGAATGACCGAATTAATTGTTTCACAAGCTTCAACAGCTTCAAGGCCTAACCTAGAGGACGTCATTTTGCAAGCTTCATCTCGTGGAGTTGGGTTGAATGGACAGACCAAAACTGCTTGAAATACCATAAGTGCAGTTTGCAATATTACGCACACAGTCACGACGGTGGCACTGCAAAAACCAAGCACAGGTCCCAACAACAGCTGCTGCGTCGCCCACATGCCTAACAAAATCAGTGACCTTGGAGAAGTCAAGTCCGCGCTTTCTTTCCAATACTCGAACAACTTTTACGTCAAAGTGTCCACAACCGTGTGCATTCGCCACAGATGTAGACGAGGAACTGGTCCAGTTACAGAAGCCTCATGTCATCTAACTGGCCTACTCCTCGGCTTAGACCATGTCGACCGTGATATTTAGGTGGGCTAACGAAGCCATCCGATTTTGTGTAGGCTCCTCCGTTCGTGTTGATGCTGCACTGGTTAATCATCACATCTACAAGCCTCATGAATAATACTCAGTGTAATCAAATGATTTGTGAAGGTGGATTTGGCTAAGGTCCAACTGCAGCCGCAGAGGGAATTCGAGAGTTTTGGCTGTCAAAATCCATCGAGGATGGTAGATTATCGCTTGCCGTCAAGACTGAGTGAATCATATTTCAACTACTATTCGAAGCCATATTGTTACAGCTTTTTGGACTCCACGTGTTTCAGCCCCGACGAGTTTCGGTATTCCCTTGATTCCTCACGCAGTAAAATGCCTGACGCCAAAGATCGTGATATAAGTTAGATCGATTTGGAAGATCTGGCCATCAATTTTGCCGTAAAAATCCATATAATGATCCACGCCCGTTAGGTTACATCATGAACCAAGCGTAGGCCACCGTTCCGCCCCTATCAACCGGTTGAATTCTTAGGAGAACCGCAGACTGGTCCGGGCGATGAGTTTGTCCTGTTTCAAAACATAGATTTTAATTCAAATACTAGTCTGTTACCAACCTCAGGTGGACTGACTCTCTGGCGTCTGCATTACTCCGCCAGGCGGGATTAAAACCATAGTCACAACAATAGTCCCAGAGACAAAACTCAAGCGTCTTTTGTTGGAAGCAGCTTGAACCGTTGTTCCGTCCGCTGACTTGTTCGTTATGATATCGGACAAGCCCCTGTGCTGAAACAGTTCGTCAAGTGTCACCACACCCAGTGGTCATGTACCCGTTAACAAGGCGCATTAAAAAATAGTCCAACCTACGTGATACAGTATGCCAAACTGATAGAAGCGTTCCTGGTTCGTGGAGCGCTGCCATTACAAAGGAAATTTAACCAGAAATTAAAAGTTGTTAACACATTTACACAAGGGAAAGCTTGGAAGGAATACGGTGAATGCTCGTCCTCGGATGAACCCTCGATCGCTTCAAGCAGACTTCCGATCAAGCGGACGTTTACCTCTTGCGTGCTGTGAAACAAAACGGATAAACCACCTGTAAAATCTCATCTCCGGTCGTGGTCCGAGTCTGAGGGCTTCCTGCCCGGAGTTCACACAGACTTTTAAGGCCGGTATACACAGTTAGTGGGCAAGTAAAAGATCTCATTATTATATCCTGATGTCCCTTGACTTGCTTCAAGCCACTGTAGTCTGGTAAATGCCTGCTTGAGCTGAAGTTGTTGGTGGTCGACCTGCATTTGGTGTGTTACTGGCTGCGTTTTTTTCACACAATTTATACCTCGTTCTAGTCAAGTCCTTATCTTGGATTACTCTATTAGTTCTGTCTAATGCTTGGTGCTCTGTTTCGCCTAGCTCTAACTGAAACAAACCGAATCGAAGTCAGCATTTTTTCAGTAATGCAGCGCAATATATGCATATATATGTGGTCCGTCTGATGATGTGCTCCACATTCAACGAACCTTTCACCTACAAGATCCTTTGACGTGGTAGTTCACACCAATGCTTAGCCATGGTGCCCTTGCTCTAAATATCATCATTCTATTCCAATTGTCCCATTGTTGGCTGCCGGTGCACTCGCTTCTCCAC
This sequence comes from Clonorchis sinensis, assembly GCA_003604175.2. NCBI lineage: Eukaryota > Metazoa > Platyhelminthes > Trematoda > Opisthorchiida > Opisthorchiidae > Clonorchis > Clonorchis sinensis. The sequence continues at coordinate 115,365,599 of CM030370.1, forward strand.
ATTCAACGAACCTTTCACCTACAAGATCCTTTGACGTGGTAGTTCACACCAATGCTTAGCCATGGTGCCCTTGCTCTAAATATCATCATTCTATTCCAATTGTCCCATTGTTGGCTGCCGGTGCACTCGCTTCCTCTGCAACCTGCCTTTACCAGCGTCCGCTTGCTGGTTGCTTGTCCAAATTGACTGAACTGTCTTACTGGCTCGGCTTTCCCCCACCGAAAAAAGATCTGGTAGCCAAAGTACCATATTAATGCAGGTGCCGCGTTGATGATTGCTTGGGGGGGTTTCCACCTTTCAGATCTAGCAGCATGCATGAGGGATGAAAACCTCGTATGACGGTCGGTTACGCCCTGAAGGGAGGACCGTCCTTTTACGTTGCACTATGGTGCGTTCGTATACCGGGTTTCCCTCCAACAGCACGGGTTCATCGCCCATCGCCGATGGTTCGGAGTCTAGTGTTTACTTCGAAAAATCCATTGAAGAGCACTGTCGCTTTCTGTTTGCTGCTGATGGTGGTGAAATCGTCCCGCTTTTGTCGCGCATTTGGCAGCTCCATAAACACCATAAACAATAGATGGTGAAAAACAGACCTTTTGTCTGTCAAAACATTCTTTAGAAACACATGGGATAGCTGGAAGATACTCTGCAATGCGCACGGCTTACATTGACGTGCAAAGCTGTGGCTGTCTTCGTAATAGTTTGGGTTGCACCGCACCAAAACCCGCGTGGTGAACCAAACAAAACACAAACACTCACCTACTTCCTCCAGGAGTGGATACATACGAAAAAAAGAATGATATATACAATGAGATCCCTAACCCTCCACTACCAGCACACGAGATTAGCGCCTAGAGGCTCTTCGCCGTAAACCACTGCTCGGTTAAAGCTGATAGCAGTACTTCGGGAACTGATGACCATTTCTCTTACATTCACTTTCCTTCCAAGATTATGGTATTGCCCAACTCACGTAATAGCCTCCAGAAAACCTAGTCCATCATCGCGGAATTTCTACTCCCGTCAGTCCTTGTGTTTAGTTTTCCCTACCGCACTACCTCTCTGCGTACTTATAACGAATGTTCTGCTTCTGGTGCTATAGTAGGATTTATTGGCAAGCTTAGACAGACTTTGGTCGCTAGGTTCTTGTCGCATTGTACCGCTTGCTGTCACCACCCTAATTGTGGTAAACGTTCGGTTTTTGCTCTCTATTTATGGACTTTATTCTATCTGATGCCTTCTAAAACTCCCCAGGCCCCACTGATCTCGTCCAGTCCCCTCCTGTTCCCGAAATTCGACCTTAGACAATACCTGATTTGGACGTCTTGTTTGGCCGTCAACCATTCCACCTGATGTGTGCTTAACACCCGAAGGAAGCCCTATCCAGGCCAAAATAAGACCTGCGATCTTGCATCGGCTTTGTTTCACCTCTGTGGATTCCCTTGACCAATTCAAATTATCGTGCTGCTCACAGAAATGCGCGTCCTAGCGCAATCACTCCAAACATGAAACAAATCGCAATTGTTACTCAGCAGTGGAACCAAGAAGGAATCTTGTCGAACGAATCTGCGTACTAACTGGAGCATCCCAAGGGCTATATCTCATTCAGCTTCACCCTTTGTATGGCCAGGTATTTTATTGGCTGCCATGATCAGCTTAAATGAACACTGCAAGTCGATATTTATAAACAGGGCAAGCTTTCAGTACTTTTCAACCTGCTGAACCTTCCATTCGGCTCTAGAAATCTTGGTGATTTTCACTCTGTGCTCCTCATGAAGTCAGTCGTTTTCTCTGCAGTCCGCATTCCGTCTGGTGCGGTAGAACCAGCTCCCTCCCCCAAGGAACTTTTACGCCGGACTTTACTCCAACAGTGAAACTAATGAGTCTACAGTTTCACTGTACACCGTGACTCTAAGATTCCTACTATTATTTATCCGTATTACTGATTTCTCTACTTCGCTATCCACATTTACGCTTTTTGTGACCCTGGCTATAAGCCCAACAGCCCGAGGCCGCAAGGCCTCATTGGTGGTTTTAGGCTGAGAATCTGTTGCTGAGGAGCCCTTGCTCGAGGAGCCAATCAACATGTGTGACCGTGTAATGTGGATCCCGTGATTGAAGGATGAACGGCCCTTCGTAGTTTCGTGAGATGCGCACTGCTGATGATTTCCGGTAAGGATGAAGCAGTGCTCCTCGACTTTTCAGCATAGATTGGCTTCACTCACGAGACGAAAGCTCCACAACTGAAATCTATTTCCGTTTCATTGTTCCACGCTTTCGTAAACTGCTTGCGGGCTGCTGGAGCCGCTGCTGTAATTAATTTATTGCAGTTTGCACTTCCCTGTCCAGACGGTTTAAAACCAACTCTCTGTTATGTAGGTTGCTTAGCCACTCTCCAATAACTTTAAGCGCCGTGTGACTTCTTTTGACATCTTAACTGGCTTTGCTTAAGTTTTGAGTGAAAGCGATCACACCCTCAAAGAATTTAGAGCAAGGTCACTCATAGGTAGGTATATTTTACTACCCTGTTGGTGCATTATACTGGCTTTCTCCGTTCAAATTTTCACCGCTGCATTTTGTGGGGGAGACGTCCACTCTTCCCAAAATCGTTCAATAGAGTGACGGATGAATCTATTGGATTGTTGGCTCCAGAACTAATCTACCATATGCTTCACGATTTTTTTACGGCTTTTCTCTCTTAGTGACCACTAGATTTCGTGTGTGCTGAAAGTGAATCTTGCCTTAGAGCGAAACTTGAAATTGCTGAGATCAGGTCGAGAAGAGTAGACATGACGACTGATGCGCGAAGCCGAAACTAATGGTGATTTGCGGGGTCGAAAAGCTTCGGGTGACTACGGTTTACTTTCAAACCTTCCAATAGCTATTATCGCCTACTTTTGAAGAGTATGGTCACAAACTTACAAAGTAAGTGCAAGTGATGGATGTGGAAGTGTTACAGAAGAATATTAGATAAAGAGAGAAAGGCATCCCATTTAAAGCCGTGTCACCAATGGTTCCAGTTAGACAAACCCACCGTATGTGGGAATGTTTGGTACAGAAACAGGCTTGTAAATACGGAAAACCGAAAAAGGGATAGACAAGTCCAAGCGCTCTTCAAGACGCAGCAAGTGCCAGCACATTCAAAACTCCTACATTACGCAAAAAGTTTCCCTCATACTGGGTCTGGTGTGAGTCAATGGGAAGAATGTACACTCAGCGTCATGCATCACGCATAAACCTGTCGTAAGTACACAGAGAGCCGACATGGCAAACGAAGACTAGTCACAGACTGTGACCTTAAAAAGTCCCTGTCCAATAACAGCTTTGGCGGACTGAGGAAAGCAGATCACTTGGGTTGGGGAAAGCACATCCCTCAATATGAAATCACCATCGGTTGGTGAATAAAAAAAATCAACTTCACGATCGATGGCACGTAGGGTTGAGATAATAGCAATGGAACAATCATTGACACCGTGCTTCTTCTTCTTCTCACTTCACAAAATCACTCCGCACACATGCTTACGTTTATTACATTTGCGCGGCGCTCCCTAAAGCGATCAGATCAGTCTTGAACAAAGATTTCGACGTAGGTGCTCCCAACTCCTCGAAGGCGTTATATCCCAGGCGGCGAGGAAGGTTTGCGAGTTTCCTTGCAATTCTGCTACGCCGAGCACATCTAGCATCATGCTTGATACAGCGGTACTGCAAAGTATGCACAAACCTCTTTGATTGGTGATAGTTCCCACGACAGAAGATCGTCCGGCCACCATGACCATCATGGGCATTTCTAACTCTTGTCCTAAGCAGGTCGCATCGGCGCTAGATACAGCATGTATTCAAGGAAACACTCGATCTGGTAACGCAAGTCATTGATTCGACAGAGACGAAGCGACCAACTCTCGGAAACCGCGAACGTCAACGCTATTGTGCAGACTATCACCACGAGCAGCCACCAGATCTTTCTTGTGCATCTGTCCAAACCGGTACTACTTTCCATGGTCGATCCGGACGGCCTTCACAGATGTTGAAGGGAATTCTGACAGGTCGTGCGACCAACATAAGGCACATTACAGACACGTGAAAGAATATTTTCCGTAGGTGAGGCCAACACGGACAGCTCATCCTTGTTATAAAAACTGATGATGGGGCGGCTTTCGGATAATCCAAACGGTTGAACAGCGTTGTGTGTAGAAAAAGAGAACAAGTAGTCTGCTTGAGCTTGTACTCTTGTGGGCATAACAGAATAAGCAGCGGAAACTAGAATGTACAGCAAAATGATATTTTGCATTATTTTATTGAAAAAACGTCACTGCAACGACAGCCCGGCTGTAAGACTTTAGGAGATCTGGTAAAATGATGCGTAGCTAGACGAGCCAGAAAAAATGCGGAGTACATTTGGAAAATAGCTATTCTGCGAGGACCGTGTGAATGTCAAGCAACCGAAAAAACGGCCCTCATTCTCAGCCACTTGGCTTCTTCGCTTGCGCTTCGAAGTAGACTCGGTCGCTCAGATAGCTAAAAAACCGAACAACACTACTGAAACGAGCCCAACGACCTCACTGTATACGTGTAATTGTGCCTGTAATTGTGCCCATCACCTGCCATGCCTGCCCGTCACCCATTTCCTCGCTGTTCGTGTTTCTTCTCCATACTGATTGCGATTTTGGGCTATCGGTTGCACGACTCTTGGGTCGCCTCGGTGGCTTTTGTGAGTAAATTTCATTGCCCAATCTCATCCAGAACATGTAGCATTGAGGCCGCGCGCGGACTAAAGTATGGCACAGCGATCCCTGGCCATTTACTTAGGGCAAGGGGCCTTGACCAAGCTTTGAGAAATGATGATTCTACGTGAAGGTGAGACCAGATTTCGGCAGACTGTAGATGCTCTGTGGGTTTGCTTTCATGGGAGATTTAGCTGATTCGGATGCTTGATCCGGGAGCTCTTCAGGAACCACACGATTCAATTACGAGTAAGAAAATTCATTATAGTTAAAGTGCCTTGTGTGGCAGTTCCTTGGTACGGTTTGCCGAAACTTCCCTTGGAATGACAAACGGAAAGCATCCGAAAAGTAGTGGTGATGCTTCAGACCGTCTGATGTAGGGTCTCAGTTCATCTTGTGGACAGGTATGCGGTGGTTGACCGTGTTGGTGCCCGCTGAAATGAACAACACATGGTCTTGATCGGCAACCTTGAAGACTGCCAGCTGTTGTCGGGGGATGCAAAATACATTACGCCTAGTTCTGAGACGACTGCCGGGATCGCAACGTCCTTTGTTCTGTACATGAACTAGTGTATTGAAGCACTACGTCAGCCCATCCGGGGTTGAGGGTCGCGTGGCGCCAGCTTTAATTTGCGTCCCAGAAACAAAGTGGCACGCGCCGAGCCTTAGATGCACACCCAAAATGCCTCCGAAACCATAGTTCGGAGGAAGAAAACTTTTGCATAAAGTTTCAGCATTTGATGGTACTTATTCACTCACTTAATGTCTCCCCATTCAGCCTCAGTTTTGTTAAAAGTTGTTTAAGCGTACTCGAGGTCCGCCATGGGCGCGGAATTCGTATTTTAATGGCTGCCAATTGCTTTGCATGGTGTCTCCCTGATGGCGGTGGGAAGTTTGTGGTTTCTTCGGGTGTTTTATTTCGTACGCGTTTGGAAACAATCTCGAAACGTCAAGAACAATAACTGCGCCCTATGTGTCGGCGCAAAGTCAAAATTGAACAGCCTTTCACGACGTCTATGTGAAAAAGTCTCTTATCGTTGTGACAAGTGTCCTGATAAACCAAGCCAAGGAATTCGTCACAGCTAGTCAGTTGTTTTTATGGTTATGGTGGTCAGTACACGCTATATCGGGCGCAAGGCTATGCCGAACCAGCGGTATTGGGGTTGGAAGAATTAGTGTGTTCATGAGCAGAACAAGTAGACAGCACATAAGGTGACCAGCGCTTTCAATTTCCGGCACAAATTTAACGAACGTAACACTCCTCCGCTAAATATTATGTATATGGTGAACCACAGGCAAGTCATCTGACTGGGTATGGTAGTCGCGGTACCGCCATCGCGACGCCGTACTTGGTTCCGTGCACAGCCACGTACATGAACATGTTGGGTGAGTCGTTTCGGATTGTCATTGTAGTTAGGATCCGCCAGGGAATCGCCACAAATTAGGACCAGCATGGATCAAGGATATTCTTGGGTCTATTGAGGGCGCACGGTGGCTTATTGCTGTCATTCAGACGAGGAAATAAGACAGGCGTGCCTACATTGGGGACTCGAAGGGAAGAGTCTCAGAAAGTCCACTAGAAAGCACTTTGATATGAGTTAGACTGTGGCCCAAAATAAGAAAGCCAAAAGTCGTCACAATTCCTAACTAACTAATGTCTTTTGGACCCCGGTTTTCAAATATCTTTTGAAAACCTTGGCGATATGGAGTATGTAGGCATCGTTCTCATCTTCAAATAGGAGAAAGCGCAGGTGCTCTTGATTGAGTTGGCCAAGGTCCTTTCGTATGCACCCTGCACTTAGTGTAAGGTAATAATAATGTTCATTCGCAGCTGGTGGGTATCAGGATCGGGCAGGCATGACCATAAGCTTACATTCGGAATCAAGCATGAGCTTGTTCGTAGTTGCAGGTAATAGACCGAGTGGGCGAAAGGGTGCGGTCTGGAGTGGGAAGGATTAGTTGCGGGTGTGCTATCAAACTGGGTATGGCAGTGCCGTGCCATCGTTGCACTGACACTTCGGTTTCTGGACAGCCCCGTAACGGACGTCAAGTTTGAGATGCTTAGGCTGGGGCTTGCAATCTGTAAGCAGCGGGGATTTTGAGTTAGCCAAGGAGTTCGCAGCGGTAGAACGAGTTAGTGAGTTAGCCACTACAACTTTGTTTAATTATGTGTTTTAAGCGATATCGCGGTCGATGTTTACGAGTCATACTCGATTATACATTTTCCTTTCAGAAACCCTGTCGAGTAAAAGCGGATTTTGAAACTGAGAACTGGATTCACAACACATTACTTTTGTGATTGTTGGTCTGTTCGCCGAGCTTGGCAGTTGGATTGCAAACGTTTCATCACCAATCAGGGTGACATCATCAGTGCGGGGTTGAGTCTATCGGCCGTTACGAGCAAAAGAACTACACGGTCACGGGACTCTGGGCCACATGGACAATCAAGAAACCTAACGACAACCAGCGGACTAATTGCTCCAAAGGAAGGAACCCACGAAAAACAAAACCACTGAATCAACCAACCAAGGAAACCAATCCAGACCTCAAAGCAAGAAGAAAACAACCGAATCACAACAGAACAATCACCCACAAAACTGTTGAATCGAATACGCCCAATCAACCAAACAGACACAAGAGATTGACACCAGGTCAGATTCACAAGGGTCAATCAAACTAGGCGAAGACCCCCTCCAGAACACCAGATGCTGTTTTAGGAGCCATATAAGCACAGGCAGAAGAGGAGGAATTCTTCACTCAACCCACTGATGATGTCACCCCGATTGGTGATGAAACGCTTGCAATCCAACTGTCAAGCTCGGCGAGCAGACCAACAATCAATCAACGCACCCGAGCTACCTATATTCCACAACATTGCCGACATTACGTTTGTACCGATGCAATCAATAAATAGAAACGTGATTTATTAAAGGTGGTTGTGTATTTTTAGGCATGGGTTTGGCAGACGGATGCCATGTATGGATATGGAGGACCGCCGTTGGTCGTTGAGGCATTAGTCAGTTACGAGCATTTGTGCACGGGCCGTCAGCTACTATAAGTAGCCAAGGTAGGCGACATCGAGTACGGTTATGAGCGTGACAGGCCATCGTTGGCCATCGGGTTAGGCCGCTGAGCTCGGTTGGGGTCTCATATTCGTCGTTGCACATAGACACATGACTAGCACTTACGATAAGGAGCCAAGGTAGGCGATATTGACTAGAGTTGTGAGAATGACGGACCCACTATGGGCGTTAGATTAGGATACCACGCATAGTTGAGGCCTCATTTTTACCGGCTCATAGATACTGTCCTCGTGTTTACTATAGGTGGCAACGATAAGCGACATCGCGTACAGTTATGAGTATGAGAGACAGTCGTTGGTCATTGGGTTAGGTTACTGTGCATAGGTGGGGCCTCATAAGCAGCGTCGCACATAGACGTGGGCCTAGCAGTTACAATAGGCATCCGAGATAATTGAAAACGTGCACAGTATAAGTATGAAAGACCGTCATTGGCCACTTAATTAGGTTTCAGTGTATAGGTGAGGCTTCATAGTCGGCGTCACACATAGACACGGGTCTAGTAGTGATGATAAATAGTTGAGGTGAGTAACAACGGCTGCTGTTATCATTATGACCGCTTTATGACGTACTCCACCTATGGTGAGTCACATTCCTATTAGAAACGATACTAATATTTCGGTAATTTACCTAAGGTTTCCTCCTGATGCTGTACTGTCCACAGGTTAGTTATGCATAGCTGGGAAAGGTAATCATCCACGGATATGGCCCTCGTATCTCCACTGCAACATTCACGCTGTTTTCTGACAAGGTTGTATCTAACGGAAGCTGAGCTCCATAAGAAAAAGTGTTGTGACGAAGTTCGCTGAACAAAATTACCTCGTTTGTTAAATCTGGGGAGTATAAAGCAACCAAACGACAATGACCGAGTTTCCTTGGTGGAATTTGCATGGGATATTCTGTAGATGTTATTTTCATTCTGAAGAACGCCACAATATGGTAATGTGCGATTTCGTGTTTTATCTCTCGTAAACCGGCGATAAAATCCAAATCGGTGAAGGTCCGTGACCTTAAACACTTAAACAAAATGCCATGAGAAACATATCACCTAGAAGTGCCAATGGATTAGACTAACTCCCCGTAGAAGTCACAACGTCGAAAACCCTATAGTTTGGCGAAAATAATTTGGGTGTGCTTCTAGTGAGCGGCGTGGCCCACCAATGTATGCGGTTGTGGGTGTACGCTTTAATTCCAATCGACGAGCCAAACACAACGCGGAGCGTTTCGTGTCCGGTCAAATGGATGGAATTCGGCTCATTGTGCAACACACAAAACGACCGCCTAAGCTTTCTGTTTCCTCTGGCTGTGATTGCGCTCGGTTGGTGTCAGGAATCTTGCCGCATGAGTTCGAGCTTTTTGGCTACTTTCAGAGGATGCGCGTGGGCCCACTGTGCCAGTGTGCTGTATCTCGCAGACTGTATTGCAAACTCTTTGTAGGTCCTTGGGTTCTGTTCCACCTACCGTGATGTATAAAATACTAAGATGGTTTTAGATAACCTTGTGTGGAGGCAAACGAAAATTGCTTGGAATGCTCCTTGTGGAATATTCCACAAGGTCGAGCTGGATTCTTCGTGGTGGTGTGCGGATCGCCAAACTGAATATACTCGGCCCTGGTTGGCTAACACCTTAACCAACCATTAATGCCTTGGTTTGGTCCGTAGCAGGCCCCGGAACGCTTCTTCTCAATCGACGTAATGTTCAGCTACTTAGCGCGTCTGGTCTCATAACGGTGTCTAGCTGTAATGGCAGGGAAGCCAGTCAAAGCTCATAATATATTTGACAGGGCCGATGGCCCTTTGACGTTGTGCCTATCCATAGTTCTTCGTGAGTAGTTAGTTTATCGGACCTCGCAGGCGATGAAATGCTGGTGGGAACGAATGATGTGAGAGATACCACATATTTAGGTGTTGGTATGCGTTTGGTGGCACTAATTTCCTTCGATTTCTTAGGCAGTCCAGCAAAGTGGCTATGGCCACCACCAAAAGTGCTATTGGAACCCTGCCTTCCTGTTCTTATCGTGCCTTCCGTTCTATAACGCGCGATCTCTTGAGAAAATTGGCCAGCAGGCTGCTCTGGCGCGCACTTTGGATGGCCTATCTACAAATATTTTCTACATTTCCGAAGTACACTAACCGCGTGTATGAACCTTCGTCTACGAACTCTGTGCGATCCTGCAGCTGCCGCAGGATTTGCGCTGTTGCTAGCCCGGCGGAAGCTACCTCGCACGGTTAGATACCTGTAAGCTGAACCTGAGTTGTCCAACTCTCCACTCCCATGAGGACTGGCAGTTGTCGATTTACCAATAGCTTTTCATCTATAGTGTCTACTTATGCATCAACCATTAGCAGCACCGATCTTATTTGTAGCACCCTCTTATTCATCACAAAGAGTTTAGATATTGGGAATTCAATGCACGACAGGGGCACATTAGTTCACCGGGGGCACTTCTAGGTGGTGCATTTAGTTTAGACGCCAAATGTAATAATACTGATGAACGCCTTTTACAGGTGTGCTGATCAACAGTTTCTCAACAGTACTTGGTTTGGACGCAGTGGGCGACTTTGCTCTCGCCTCGTACTGTTGTGCAACCACGAAAACAGATGGAGCTGTCGTCATCGGCCACCAATAAGATGAGCGATGTTTTCCGCACCTAATTCGGAGGGGTCGACATAACAGAACGGAATGAAGGATGTTACGAAAAGTTTGGGTTGGTGCCATTCGCCTTCAGGATGGGGTTCACGTGACCATCTCTGCGCTTGGCTGGAGACATTGAACAATATGACGCTAACCGACGTCAATGAAGATCATGCTATCATCTATCCAGATTATTTTATTGAGGTGTTGGAGGTGTAGGCAGATCGGATGTTTGTTTTATGCTATCCCTAGATCCTCCTCCATGCCCATTTCTTCTTCCAGTTGTAAGGCTTTATTCAAATGAATTAACTTTATTATACGGCAGTCAAGCACCTTTGTTCTCACTTAGTCTTGCTGTCAATGATGGTCTCGTTATTGAAGAGTTGCGCTATATCCCATCTAAGTGCGACTTAATCATACTGCTGCTCAGCCGCTCGGGTTCATGTTTAGACTAAGAAAAAGGTATTAATCGTTCATCTGTAGCACCCTTCCGGTGCCTAGCTGCCATACCAACGGAAGGAAGCATGAGGGTTGCAATACTGTCAGGTTGCACAAGCCTGAACAGGACCCATTTTTATGTTAAGACTACTAGCCGGGTGGTCACGTGCTATATCTAACTGCTGTTCCCGCTACAGTACCTAATGACGGAAAAAACTCACGATAAGGAACGCAACAGCTTTAGTGCGAACAAGCGAGTGCAACACTCACAGGGGACCTCACGCTACTTGAATTTTACTTTCATCGATCCAGGTTGTTGCTGAACTGGTTGAATGCTTGATTGGCCTGGATGCTTTTCGGCTTTCCTATTGAGATTTTGGTGGAGTTTTCGGGTCTCAGTAGGTTCTGGGCGTTCTAAGGTTGCTTTCAGGAATCTGACCTTCCTGATACCTCCCTCTTTTGGCCGTTCAGCGTAAGGTTGGTTCGAACCCCACCTCTGCCTCTCGACTTCCCCTGTCTAGGCTTGGGCAACCTGGCAGTATCTCAGCCCTCGTGCTTCTTTCGGGTAGCATGGCAGCTAGACACCGAAAGGGTGTTACAGCTGAACGATTTTTTTTTGTCGGAGCGGGTCAAGTGGAAAAGGTTCCGCCGGTCTTTTGGCACGACCGGTACGGCGTCTCGGTTGCAGCAATGGATTCGTCTTGGACGGTACACCTGAAGCAGTGGCCATTGGTGCTGATCTTGCGAGATCAAAGGTTTCAAGCAGCAGGTTGAGGTCTGGTAACTGTTCTTCCGCCTTTGAGATCGGGCACTCAGTCGGCCGTAGCTGATTGACATGTCGTTTCTATATCAGTGATCCCACCTGGACGCTGTAAATCACCTGACCGATTATTTTGCGGACGACTCCAACAGTCCATCTTGTGTGCCCGGGGCGATGGTCCCTTACAAGCACATGGTTTCCAGGCCTGAAAGTTGGTTTCCCTCCTGTCGATGTTTGAAAACACGTAAGTGTTGGCATGGGTAAGCGTCATGGGTAAGTCTCAGCCGTCTGTTCATCACAACTGCTGGAGAGCGACCGTCCAGAGATTGCGGATTAGGAGTTGCTCTATAGTTCAGCAGGAACGTATCCAGGACTTCTGCTGTGGTCCTTTGCCCTTCTGCCTTTGTCAACGCGCGTTTCAAGGCGTCTGCGCATCGTTCAGCTTGACCGTTGGATTGGGGATGGAATGCTGGGGAAGTAACATGTGTGATGTCGTGTCTTCGAACGAATTCGCCAAACTGATGGAATGTGAGTACCATTGTTGGACACAATAGTTTTCGGGATACCGAATATTGAAAGCAAACGCCGTAGTTTAGTGATAGTTGCTATCGTTGTTGTCTCAGACATAATAAGGACTCCAGGCCACTTGCTGAATGTATCGACAACGATGAGGAAGCCTTGTCCGTTAATTGGTCCGACAAAATCCACATGGATGCGCGACCATGGTTTTTCTGGCTGTAGACAAGGCAGCGGCGACTGTCGGTTGGGTAACTTTTGGGCAGCTGCGCATCGGAAACAACTCCGACATACCTGCTCCATGTGCTCATCCATACCGGACATAGATGCAAGCAATGGCCCTCATGCGGCTTATCCCTGGATGTCCATTGCGGAACTGTGCTAGGAGCCGGTGGTGAAGTTCGGTAGGAATGGCAATTCGGTCACCAAAGAGAAGACAGCCACTGATAACAGATAATGAACTCCGTCGTTGAAAAAGTTTCCGCAGTTCCCCTGATGAACGGGTTGTTGGCCAGCTGAATTGGTGGTACTCCATTGCATTCTGTAGTATGCTCTCATTTTTGGTGGCATCTCGGACCGCGTCGGAAGTCACGGGTAGTTGGTTCATGGTCTCCAACACCACAGCACGGACTTCCGGTTCGACGGCAACGATTGCTATGACGGCGTCTCGTGGGAAGCAATTAATCGCGTTAGCGTATCTGCCTGCCCTATTTTCTTGGCTGAGGCATACTTTATGGTAAAGTTGTAGCCGAGCAGAATCATGCCGCATCGTTGTAGTCGGTTGGCTGTGTAGACCGGGATACTTTTCTTGGAACAGAATATAGCCAACAGTACTTTGTGATCCGTCACAAGCGTGAAGTGTCGACTGTAAAGCATTTTGTGGAACTCTTTCACCCCAAAAATGATGGCTAGCGCTCTTCTCTCAATCTGACCGTAATTCCGTTCCGCTGGAACCACCGACCTTGCGGCATGAGCGTCCGCCTTTTTCAGCCATCAGGGAATGTGTGAGCAATGACTGAACCAACTCCACGGTTCAATGTGTCAGTTGTGAGAACGATATGCAGTTGGGGGTTGAAGTACGTGAGTAGAAGTCCAGACTGCAACAGCCTCTTCACTTCTTCGAACGCAAGCTGACAATCGCGTGACCAACTCCAGTGATATCCTTTGGTCAAGAGTTGGTTGAAGTGTTCGCGCAAACGATGCATAATTGGCAGGAAGGTGCTGTAGTAGCTAACCAATCCAAAAAAGACTTGAGTTCAGCAACATTCGATGGCGGGGGGCATCCTAACAACTGCGTCGATATTGGACGGGTCGAGTCGTCGGCCATTTTTGTCGATAATAAAACTAAGGTACTTCACGGAACTCAAAAAGAACTCACCTTTTTCTTTTGTAGCCGGAACCCATAGTCATTTATCCTCTGAAGGATAGCATGCAACCGGGACAGAAGGTCTTCCTTAGCGGCCCCCACGACGATGATGTCGTCAAATTATGCAACAATTCCGGTCAAACCACACAGCATCGTGTCCATGATCTGCTAGAAGATGGGTGGTGCAATTTTCACTCCAAATGGCAGTCGAGTGTACTGGAATAGGCCACGGTGCGTATTAATCGTCACAAGATGTCTGGATTCCTCTGCGACTTCAACTTGCAGGTAGGCTTCTGAAAGATCCAACTTTGCGAAATACGTGCCGCCGTCCATCTTGGCAAAAATACCGTCAGGTAACGGCAATTGTTAGTGATGACTGTCCAAGACATCATTCAAACCTGTAGAGTAATCGGAACAGATGCGTACGGCACCCTTTGGCCTTTTGACAACCACGATGCAGCCTATTAGGAGTAACTCACCGGTTTCAAGACTTCAGCATCTTCAAAGGGTTTGAGTTCGGCATCGAGGATGCTACTGGCGTTTTGGGCCTGAAAACTGGTTGGATGTCCGGACGCAGATGAAGCACCGCTTTCGAGCAGCATCCAAGACCTTCGCTGAAAACGTCATATTTCTGTTCTAGTCGTAGATTGGGTTACTCGGCCCAGACACTCAAGCTTTGGGTTAGTTTTGATATGCATAAGTTGTTGATTGACAATGTTGAAAGATGCAACGATCGATCCAGTCTATACCCAGGAGATTAAGCTTGGAAGCAACAGGCTAGACAATGCCACAATCGCGATGGCCTGCTATCTCCATCTCATAATCGAATTCCCTCATACCCTCCCAACCCATCGTACAATGCAGTGCAGTGGGGTAATCAAACGCAATATTAGTCATCATTCATAACTGGCTACAGCATGACATCAGAGTTCAACACTGATGCTTCGCTGTCGTACAACCATAATTTATCTGAAAACCCTATTGTGAAGAAAAGGATGAAGGTGGATGAGGAAGGGACTTATTGCTTGCTCACCACAATCATTCCGAGATGGCTACACCTCCAGACACTCATTCAGGTAATCTGGATAGAAACTTGTAGTGGTTAATGGCCCTAAGGAGTCTGATGAACAGAACAAACTATCAGTGTAAGTCAGGTATAATGTCACAAGGCGAACAATCTAAGGAAATCTTGACTGAGTTCACGAGAGGGAATCCCGCTGGTTTGTATTTCGTTGAACCACCACACCAAGAAGAGAAGGTTCTGCTTTCCTGGTATTCCAAAGCTCTGGTAGTCGGGCTGTTAATCCACTGATGGCAGTGGATAACTCCAGGTTTCGCAGCTAATGTTTTTGTTCACGTTGGGAATTAGTGCCGGCCAATGTCACTCAGCAAAAGTCGCAAAATCCCGTTGAACAGAAGAGGCAGGGGCTTGTCATGTACTTCAATAAAACAAACTTTTGTACAGTAACGTAACCAATATTGACAGGAAATGCAAAAAAATGTACAATGTCCCCTTTGGAGAGAAATGCTCATTTTGACTGTTCAACATAAGTCTACTAGATGTGCTGACGGCTAGAACGCCATATCTTGCAGCGTCCCCAATCAGGCGCAGTATGGATCACGTGTTCTCTGTCCTACAAGGCGAGTAGCACCGATAGCACCCAAACGTTTAGTAATCTCTTTCATACCTCTGCCAGGTTAAGGATTGGCACCTGCTTCCGCCACTCTAAACTGGGCACGGAAAGCAGCACTCTTTTCGGCAAACGATGATTCGGAATACACAATACATGGCCCAACCAACGCGGGCTTCTGCTGCTGGACACATTCTTCATTAGAAATACCCGTTGCACAACCGAAAACCAGCTTTCTAATTGTGAGGATTCGCCGAAACCAACCCACACGGGCTATCGTCTTGAGGCAACGACTGTCGAACACCTGAAGACGTCTCAGTTTCGCTCCTCAAACAGACCAAGTCTCACAGACTTACAGTCTCACAGCCCGCACTGTAGCTTGATACACACATCTCTTGAGACTCGGGGATACACCATTTTGACGCCATAGTTGCCTCAAATTAGCATATGCGCCCCGGGCCTTGCAGATTCGTCCATTGACCTCATCTGCCACACTAAAATCAGAACTAATACGACATCCAAGATACCTAAAACGATCCACAACTTTTAGTGCCTCTCGCTGGATTGTGTGTTCAGTGACTGCGTGTTCAGTGACTTCATGTCCAGAAGCATGACCTTACACCTTGTGGGTACATAGTGCTTGCCAATGGACTGGATGACATTGCTATCATCCTGATTGTAGTGTGATATATGAGGTCGATACAGGAATCCACAAAGCTCGGTTCGCTAGCAGATACGATAAGTAGCCAAGTTAGGCGACATCGAGTATGGTTATGAGTATGACAGGCAAGATGGATCAGTGTTTAGTACGCGAATTTACCGACAGGAAGGTCCGTGGTTCGGACCCGACATCTGCCTCTTGACTTCCCCTGTCTAGGCTTGGGCAACCTGGCAGTATTCCCGCCCTGATGCTTCCTTCGGGTAGCATGGCAGTTAGGCACCGAAAGGGTGCTACAGTGTCATGAATATTCGAGAGGCAAAGGTCGGGTTCGAACCACGGACCTTCTGGTCAGTAAATTTGCGCTCTATCCACTGAGCCACCTCCCCTGGTATTCCTTAATCAGAAACGTGAGCACCAAACCAGGAGTGGATGTACTGATCAAATGCTTACTTCGAATGTATGGGAAGCGCTAAGTATTAAGCCGACCGACACTACCTGTTTTCCTTGTCTTTAAAGAGATTTTGATTCCGTGAATAGACCAGCACCGAGTTTTACTCTGGCAAAGAGGGATAGCCTCGAATTTTGCCAATATACTCCGCACCCTTTATCTTACCAGGTTGCCCTGTTAGAGTTTAGAATCAGTCGTCTAAAAGTCATCCCACAAATGGGGTTCGTCGAAGCTGTTATCTGTCGCCATTTTTGTTCGGTTTTTCATTGATATGCACACTTTGAGGGGCTGGAAATATCGGAGTCGGAATGGAACCGGGGGAATTATTTGTGGACATAGTTTTCTTACTCATCGATCACAGCTCTGTACAATGAAATTTCTGAGATGGTCGTAATGCGTTTCCCACCCTCAGATTGTCACGTCTTGTCCCAATATTTTCACTCCCTTTGTATCCCTTTGAAAGTTTCAGGTGAAGAGCTTAAGACTGTTGATCGGTTTATGTATCGTGACAGCCACATAAGCTGCAGTAGCACTGTGACAGATAAAATTAATGTACGCATTAGCAAAGCCCTAGCAACACTTGCCAACTTGCATCACTTGCGGCGTCAGAGACGAATTTCACTGTAGCCGAAGGGCCGTCTGTACAAATCAACTGTAAGAGTGCTCATACTTTATGATCACGAGACTTGACTTTTGTGATCTAAGGGCCTTGAATCCCTCCAAACCTTTGATCACTGATGGCTTAGCACAGCGGGAGTCAGATGACCACAAGATATCCGTGGTGCCTAAGGGAGTGCTTGGTAACGAAGCAGAATCACTGAAGCAGCAAATAAAACTTATTAGACCGTGTTGGAGACACAAGTTACGCATACTCAACATCATACACCAAAGAAGGCACTTTTTCCATTCCGAACCCTTGCTGACTAAAGGTCCGACAATAGGAAGTCTTGGCCGCACAAAAGGGAAGCGGCTGCGCTCAAGATCGGTGCTGTGGGATCTTCGCCTGCACCTCCCGTCATGGTCCACATGACTCCTCTTAACCTGATTAGAAACTCTGCAGGATATTGCACAAACGATCCGAATGAAATTCATGCACCGGTACGAAGAAGCTGGACCTTACCGTGGTGTGGTTCTCTGTGTGCCTCAATAACTGGATGGTGTTCGTGCGACACTCACGGAGTCTCTCATACCAGGTTGGTCAATGGTTAGAGGTCTGACCAACACAGTATCCTGACCCTCCAGATTGGGAGTGAGAAAATGTGGTGACTTGTTCCATAAAAATGGTAATGAACTTGCATTTCCCACCAAACGCCGCTGCCTTGCAGTCAGGCTTGTGAGCCAAAGGCTTTGATCTGTGACCCTAATCGTCCTCCTGTGTAAGTCTAGCGGTGCCCCAGCTCACGTACAACCATGCTACTCACAACTGCATATAATCGTACCACTTCGGCCGCCGCTTGATGTCACCATCTGGGTCGCCTTATCTGCTGAATAGAGCAGGGAGAGTGTGAAAACATTCTACTACTGACTCCTCTCTTACACTCACGTATTCCCTCCTCTACCCTATCCCACCCCAAGTTGAATACTCTCTCCGCTTGTCCCAGCTTCGGTACTGACCTATTTGTTCGCCGTGCATCACACAGCGGCAGCTTGTGTGTATATGTAACAACTCTAAACACTTGGAAATTCTGTTTTCAAACCCCGAAAGCCGGTCTACCTAGCTGCCGTCGACTCACACACTGAAGCAAGCAGAACAGCAAGCGGTTCTTGCTCAATAGCTGGATCCCCTCTGCATTGATGTATGCTGTCTGCCAGAAACGAGGTTACAGGAGGCAATTACTGTAGCGGACCTGACTATCCCCTCGCTCTCTTCCAGGTTCCGG
Source organism: Clonorchis sinensis (assembly GCA_003604175.2). NCBI lineage: Eukaryota > Metazoa > Platyhelminthes > Trematoda > Opisthorchiida > Opisthorchiidae > Clonorchis > Clonorchis sinensis. The sequence goes on from CM030370.1 coordinate 115,383,731, forward strand.
CTGCGCACCTCTGGTGATGCGGAGGCCTCTGCAGCTGGATATATAGACTGTAGCTGGGCCCCGAAAGGGCGCTACAGGTAAACGGTTATTATCATTTTATGATATAGTGATAATGATATAATGTATAATATATATAACACATGCAGGGGTATTATATTGAGCGATCGAGCGGAAGTGTCTCCCATTGATAGTCGCCCGTGCAACTGCTTTGGAAGACTTTCGAGTAAGTGAGGTCCATCGCATTATTTATTGTCTTCTTACGCCCCAACTGACTGTAGCTCTGAATCCGCCAAAGACAGTTTCAATGACAATCTAGGTGCTCTTTTACAACGGGCTGAAAGCTCAAACATCATTTTCGTTGCTGGTGACAGGTAGGTAGGTGGACGAGGCGCGGCCGAGGTTCGATTGAATCGTCCTCTTGGGTTGGACACGAGACGTACGAACAACGGAGAGCGCATGCTTCAGATGTGTGTGAATAATAAAAAAAAATCGTTCAGCTGTAGCACCCTTTCGGTGCCTAGCTGCCATGCCACCCGAAGGAAGCACGAGGGCTGGGATACTGCCAGGTTGCCCAAGCCTAGACAGGGGAAGTCGAGAGGCAGAGGCAGGGTTCGAACCACGGACCTTCCGGTCAGTACGCTCGCGCTCTAACCGCTGAGCTATCTCGCCCCCGATTGTTCCTTTGTAATACCAATTTCCGGAACAGCGGAAATCGCTTAACAACGTAGTACTCGCTAATGAACCAGCCCTGAATCAAGATAGACCACATCCCGGTGGTCAAGCCCGATCGCTCGTTGCCGCCCCTTCTTGAATACCAGCGTAGACTCCGACCATGCACTTCTCCGCTGCTGCTTTTCATTGTGTTTTTCAGATCCACGCAAAACGTGCTCACCTCGCCTAGCCACTTAGCGGCTAGACTCAAAAACCAAACCAAACTTTCAGAACGGGCTACGTGAATCTCTACCGGACGGTCCATTGTCGGATATTGACGGCCTTTGGGAGGAGATATCCAAAGCGCTACTCAAAGCTGGAACTTCTATTTGCGGTACAACCCACCCAAATTCATCTAAACATTGGATCTCTGATAGGGCCGGGTCTTTGCTGGAGGTCCAGCGACAGATTTTCCTGGAAGCAACCACAACTCAACCCGACACCAGGTGAAACTAAGTGTCCGTGCAGACCGCGAAGCTTGTTAGACCCGAAAGACCGAATAAACGGAAGATGAGAAAAACGCTGGTAACGTCATCAGGCTGTTTCACATGATTCTTTCGAGTGATCCTCGGGAGCCTTTTGTCAGGGGAACTATCAGGGACCAGAATGGCTCTCTGATATCCAGCAAAGAACTTTTGGACCGTTGGGTACAATGCTTCGAACGACAATTCATTTGGCCATCTGTTACCTCAAGTCCGAATTTCTAGCCTTCAGCAAGTAGGCTGTGAATATGGAGCTCCGTTCAACCTCAGTAGTGCCCGAGTGTGTAACTCTACTCAAGCGTTATCGTGCTGCTGGTCCTGACGATGTTCATCTGCTCTGTTCGAGGATGGCGGTAAATTCCTCAGCCATTCCCTGTCTATATTAGAGAAAGAGACCGTTTCAGACAACTGGAGTGAGTCAGTAGTAGCGCCCATTTTCAAAAGGGTGCTTGCAGTAAATGTGGTAATCACAGAGGTGTTAGTTTGACTTCCGTTTTAAAAAGACTCCTAGCGTTAGTGATTCCTCGTCGTCTTACGGCGGCGCTCCGATCCATGACCTGTGAGCTTCGAGCTGCATATATATATATATATATATATATATATATATATATATATATATATATATATATATGCAATACATCGAAAGCAGGTCCTAAGTGAGACCTTTTGACTTAAGATTTACGAATGCACTTGAAGTAACTTATTCTACCGCAAGTTATACAGGTTGTCTTGCGAGCGGGAAATTTGGAACAAGGGCGCCCTCGCTGCATTCCATCGTCGGCTCCCCCCCAAAGCCCACAATACCTGAAATAACAACCTGCTTACGATGTTCGCCCATATCCACGGACTACGGTATTGAATCGGGAAAACAGTTACTTGGGACTTAGACACTTCTACCTAACACGTATTTGAGGTAGAACCCTAGTTACTCTCTGTCTCAGCGTACTTGTCTGATGTCTTAGCTCATCAAGAGTCTGATTTATCGATCTTTCTAGCTTGGATTGAGGTATGAATTCACGCCTAACGCTTCAGTTACCCTTTTCTGGGCTTGAACAGTCTGACGTCTTGCGTCCTTTAGGTTACACAGCATCTATAGACCGGAAATGTGCAGAAGCTGAATGGTCTGTTTTTTTAAATTTCCACCCTATTGGGGGATTCGGAGCGTTTCGTCAGTTTTGAAGATCATTGTGCTTACCGGTTGCTTAAGCACTAGATGATTCATGCCACCGTTTCGTCTACTTTCATCAGACTATCTTTTTTTAGTCTTTCGGATAAGTCTTTCTGACAGTCTGGACCCTTGATTAATCACTGATGCCTATCGAGTGCTTCAAGCTACCTTCTGAAGCGGTAGACCTAGAGGTGTTTACTGGAAAAAAGGTACGTTTTCTAGTTTCAGAGGATTCTTGTAATTTTCTAGATTTCCAGGGAGTCGGACTTCCCACCTGCAATATGTAAGTTGCCTCTTTCTCCATTAGTTCTCCATTCGACCAGTTTTCTCACTGGGACTGAATCCTTCTGCGGACGGTTCTGCGTATCTTGAGTATGGTTCAGTCAAGGCATGTTGTTCAGTCAATGGTCCACTAGAAGTAGGTATCTCTCGTTGACGTGTTTTTTCACTTTTTACCCCCTAGATGCGACAAGATGGTCAGTTGGTCACCGCCTTGAAGTTCGCACCATTTATAACCTGGCAGCAACCTGACCAACAAACCGGTGTTGAAAGGCGCCTCAGTCAACTCCTTCTGAGTTCAGTCGAAGCCTCTGTGATGCTTGTAAGTGCGAACTTCCACTATGCTACATGTGAAATTTCAGTAGTCAGATTTCTCACCGCACCTTCGTTAATTCAACGAAGTCTTCCTCCACACAGACCGCAGTTGCCTTCTGCTAATCCTGTTCGCAAACTCTCCCTGTTTCCGCACACCTTAGCACTGTTTCCCACGCGGAAAGTACGAAGTGATGGTTCTGATCCTGGACAATGGCGGCTTCCCAGTCGATTCTGTCAATACTGGAGATTGCTTGGCCGCAGCAATAACGTGTTCAGGACTGGCCTTAACGGATGCGAGCGTTCAAATGTATGACACACCCGTCGGAGTCAATGTGGACCTTTCAACCGTCATACGACCTAGTAGCAGTGTTGGACATTTGTGTGCAGCCATCCTACCCAATCTTCAACAGTATTCCATGCTCTACACTAGTGATAGTTGCATTCGCACTGGTCAGGACTTGCGTGAAGCACTGAGGTGTGCGATGAACGGTGGGGTTCAGCTGGCTACCACCATTAAACAATGTCTCGTAAGACAGACAAATGCTACCGCATGAGTTACCCTACTCAATTTCCATCCTGTGTATATTGTTTCGTCCCTGATTTTTTTTTATAAATCTGAGTCTATCCCCGGAGGTTGATTTTCCATCATTAGCGGCTGCATAGTCAACACTAAGACAAACAAATAGATATTGTTGATCAGCGATTTTCAACTGAAGTCCTCGTAGATACTGCTTTTTCCAACAAAAATCTGAATGCCTTCGTACAGTTGCACTCAGTCAGTAGTAAGCATCGCTCACAAATCGCACCCTGGAATAAGTAGACGCTTGTGACCCAACTCGTGCATTCGGTTAGCCCGGCTACGTCATAATTATAAGCGCCCACCACACGGCCGAGTATAGACGACTGTTGCAACGCTGTCGTCATAACTGGAGGGCCTAATCAGCACTTAATGAACATCACCAACTTGTCCTGTATCTGTCGAGTGTTAAATTATGCTTTTCATGTACAGCAGCGTCAGTGTTGGAAGCGCCATTTGGTTGCCATACTTGTAGAATACCGTTCAGTGGATAGAAGTTGTGGGGAAAGTAACGATATTGACCTATGACAGTCACTGAGGTGCCTGCATTTCAAACCACTCACTCGGACAACCTGCATAGAAGCGCTGAAAAAAATCGCTCAGCTGTAGCACCCTTTCGGTGCCTGACTGCCATGCCACCAGAATGAAGCACGAGAGCTGGGATACTGCCAGGTTGCCCAAGCATAGACGGGGAAGTCGAGGGGCAGATGTCGGGTTCAAACAACGGACCTTCCGGTCAGTAAATTCGCGCTCTAACCACTTGGGCCATCCCGCCCAAGCCATGTCAACCGGCTGGCTTGGCGGTCAACATAATTGACCGATGGTCGAACCCAGCCAACCTAGCGTGCGTTCAGAATTGCAAATGTGCCACGTGAGCGGGCGATCCTCTCAAAACCAGTATGGTGGGAACGTGTCAGCTGGACAGAAAACTGGACGGCTGTCGCTGACGTGTACACGTTTTAGCGATCTTGTGATAACTCATTCCTAGGTCTCTATAGACTGGTACTGGACCCTGTTCTAGTCTAAGCAACACTGATCCCTATGTCACAAATCGGATTTGTCCAAATTAAAATAAATCATTCAGCTGCCACGTCACCAGAAGGAAGCACGTGGGCTGGGATACTGTCAGGTTACCTAAGCCTAGACAGGGGAATTTGAGAAGCAGATGTCGGGTTCGAACCACGGACTTTCCGGTCAGTAAATTCGCGCTCTAACTACCGAGCCATCTACAAATAGATGAGAGAATATAGCGTGAGAAGCATTGTCATGAGTTTGTTGCGGATCACGATGCTGGTGCAAAAAGCGTAACCCAAAAGACAGGATGGGACATACAGAGAATAGTCAGCAGTGCCACCATGATAATTGCATCCCGAAGATACTATCCCCGTCCAATACAAAGGTAACGTACGGTTTTGCTGTACGCAGTTTAGAGTCTTACTGCCGCAACCTCTCCTTTACGGACAATCAATGAGCCGCCAAACAGGCTGCAGGGACTAGCACCCGCTTTCGTCAACGCATTCTTGTTAAAACGTTTTAGCCACGAGAATGCAGTGAGTAGAAGCTCCTCAGAAGAAGCTGTGTAGCAGTAGACCGACTAGCATTACTCTTTTCCTGCTATATTGAGGACTCAGTAGGCGGGTGTAAGGCGAAGAAACCACCTAGTTCGATGCTGTGTCTGGCGAATGACAATACTACCAAGTGCCACTGGGACACTTCAGCTTCGCTATCGACTGTTCACGAAAAGTCAAATATTCTAGCACCGAAAATTGGAAAGCCCGCTCTGAGGAACGTGGGTCTCGACGAACATCCCAAACATCTGTATTGCGACGCCCGAGAAACTGGCGAAAATAGGGGGTGCAACTTATTCAGCAGAACTGAAGAAAACAGCGTAAGATGACCGTGGGTTAGGACCACAGCTGCTAGCAAATGGCGCTTTCATCAGACCACAACCTAAAGGCATATCTATCCATCATCATCATCAAAGACAGCAACATCAATGTTTACATTGATGCTTCACTGCATATCTATCCAGTAGTATATAACTTCAAAAATTCAAGTTCCCTGTGCTCAAGCTTGATGGTATTGGCTGATGAAGGATCATGGTTTCTCCGTCTACAGAGAATCTCGTAAGTTTCCACTACAGTCAGGAGTAGGGTGGCAGATGTAGAGACTTCTCGGGATTTGAAAGAAGATGTAGTCCAGCTCGAAAGTAAACCCCTTTCGAGGATGGGTTCTCTAATCTCACGCCTCTCCGAAGCGAACGACAGGTTGGTCGGTTATGCAGAAGACTTACTGTGCAGGATCTGTGGACCGGCAGAGGTTTTGCAACAAACTACCGTGGGCAGACACTATACGCCAAGCGAAAGCTCGGTGGACGGAACAGTAAGGGTCGCTTGTTCACTATGGTATGTTTGTGAGATGATCCATCATGAAATCTCGGTGTATTTTGCCAGAATCGCGCAGATTTACAGCCTGTCGGGATGAACTAACCACTGATGAAGTCGCAAAATCAACGTGAAATGTTGATTTTCTAAAACGGTGCAACGTCGGCTCACGCACCGCAGTAGGCCTATGTGGTGTAAGCAGCTTTCGGAATCGCTATCGCTGTCCATAATCTGTGTTTCAAGTCGTTCAGCTATGGAACCTTCACGGTGCACAGCCGTCAAATAACACAAACGAGATACAAGATATCGTCAGTTTGTCCGAGCCAAGGCAACAACTGTCGGAAAATTAAGGGCGAATTAAGATCTGGTCTACTTTACATTGACACGAGTGATACCAACACTCAATTTCTGAGTACTTATGGATGGCACTTCAAGCGCATTGTTGTCCTTGACTGCACGACTGTTTGATATTGGTCTACCAATGAAAGGAAAGGTCAAGATGCTTTACTAGAGGTTTCGTAAGGTATTCAGTGGGCTTACCTCACAATCACTCCCCAACCGGATGAGATTAAAAATGCGATGGAGATCAAATACCATGATTGACAGATAAAGATCATGAAAGGTCAGATCCACAGGATAAAAACACTGGGGATAGGCATGCATAACGATTCACAATCAGCCGAATTGTAGCACTTGCTGGATGCTAGAGAAATCCAACACGGGGTAAGATGTAACGGCTCGCGAACATCATCAGAGGTGCGGCGGTCGGTAATACATGGATTTCTGCAGCGCTGCCAGCAACATCAACATGTGTATATGGCAGGGGTTTCGGCGAATCCATGCCATGCTGTAAAAGGGTGAAAATGTTAGCACCAGGAACAACCGGAGATGGAGAGCAACAATACGGCTTTAGAAGAGAACACGCTTCGTGAAAGAGCTAGTGAAAAGTGCCATCGATTAACCGCTAGATGAATATATTCCGGGTTCAGTCATTGTCTTGCAGCCGACTTTAGGGATACGGTCATCGCAATACACCACTGGTGAATACTGGCGCTGAACCACCATACAGCGGTGAGCATTAAACGCCTCAGTAAAGGTTGAGAAGAAAAACGAACGGTAGTGAGAAAAGCCTTCACGTATCCAGCGAATAACATTTAAAAAGCTCCTAAGCACCTTAATAGACAGAGACATTATCGCAGCACGCAACCGCAAACTGGTTACGTAGTCTGGCTAGGAAGTAACAGCACTGTGATCAGTTGCATTCAATGGCCCTTGGGGGTCGTAGCCACGCACGCCTTAGCTAAGAAGGTGAGACCTCGGCTTATTCGTATCCCTTTCATTTAGTGTCACCATGATTACTGAGTTAGGTATTTAGTTGTGGGTGGTGGCGGGAATTGTGGGAGTCAGTCTCACATCACGCTCGTTTGAACAGTCGTACTCCTGTTTTGGCGCGGTTATTCTGGTGAGTCCACAACAAACGGAAGAAGCATTGGACTCGGGTTTCTCTCTTATTAGGGCTCAGTAGCAGTGCATATCCTTGGCCATGCCGGGGTTCGAACTCCGCACATCTGACGTGCGAGGCGAGCGTGTTACCACTACTCCATCAGCGCACACCAGACGCATCTGAATTCTCACGTCTGAACAGGCGAACACGTTCAGACTTCAGTGATGTGAGTGGTAAGCCCGATGCCTCGGATGATGACCCAGTGACACCTTGGCTGTGTCGATCGAGTTATTGTTTTGTCCACATTTCAAGGCTGCACCAACATCAACTCGGTATCCGTAATAAGTGATGCGCTAAATAAGGATACCATCTCAGGTCAGGAGAAAATGCCCAACGCTGAAGCAGAGATGGAGATGGTTCGACGGCACCATTTTCCTCACCTACAGTAAACCCGCTGTTCGATGCTCCAGAGCAGAGGGAATGCAGAAATGTCGGTGGAAGAAAAGCGGTCAGTTCGATCTAAAAAACCGCACCAACAATGGCTTTTCACGGCAACTTGATAAATTGAATAAAAACGTCTGGACATGTAAACTGCCGCGAAACTTACCTTGTCCAATCCACTAGCCATCACTAAAAACGCGGCTGGGACTTGATGTCCTCGGGCGGTAGCGCTACTTGGGAGGTTGTTGCACTGCAAAATGTCTTCGTATTCTGTCCGACCTTTGTTGAACTCATAATCTTCTTTGCGAACTGTGGAAATCTAGTGGTGTGATGCAAATGAGGAAAATCTGGGTCAGAAAGGAATCGAGTTGCAGCGTCACAGGAGTTGCTAACATATTGCGACTAACATGCGTTGGACTACTGGTGTGCCAGCTATGGCCACTTGGTTTGTGGCCGATGCAGATGCGTATTCACACTATTTGAGAAAGACGTAGCACATCAAACCGCCAAAACTTAACCCAACGACAGATCAGATCAATCAGTTCCTAAAAGCACGGAGAGTCACACTAACAAAATGCCTGACGAAGATCACTTCTTAACGGTGAATGGCTGAACTACTGGTGGGATACAGCTGATCTAGACCACACAAATGACATTTTTAGCTTACCGTCCGTGTTTACGGTGGGTCGGTAAGGCGTTTGTAAACTATGCACACCAGGTACTTTGGACCGTAGACCTTACTCAGTGGAAGATGGTGGTTATGGATTCCGCATGCAGATAAGAATCAGGTGGTTTCGTTGCGAAACAAACAATGAGGCATTGTTTTTCTAACCGGAGAAATAAGGTGAACGATAAGTGGAGAACAGACATACCTCAGCGAGGTCAGAGAGAAGGTCACCTGCCGATTGCAGCTCTTGTGAAACGCACTTCAGCCTAGCCGGGCCATTGTCCATCACGGCCTGTTAATGGAATAGACATAAAGTAAGTTCATTCGGAATCTGTGGATCGACAACTTGGGAAGCAAACGAAGCGTCCAGCACCGACCAAATTCGTGAAATCGGCCGTCTTGTGATTTCGTTGAAAATAGTACTGTGAGCAGAACCCGTAGTTGCCGTTGCGCGCGTTCGACTCGCACTGTAGGTCACAAGACCTAAACAGTAACTCAATAAACGTCAACCGAAGCCTGGTCGCGAGTGGCGTGCCTCAAGCGGAGGCTGTTAGTTTCAGCAGTGATAATTAGCTACTTATGAGTAAGCATGTTTAAACCGGAGGTCAAGTTAAGTGCCGTCCTTCACAAGAGCGAAGGGGATATCAGTCCATTTCTGCTGCATCACAGAAAAGCCGTAATGCAGCGCCTTCAGGACCAGACGATTTCACCCGAACAGACTGTAGTACACCCAAGAGTACTAGCAAGTCCTTCGGGAAGAACCAGCCGGTGCGATCGGGGTCATCGTTACGGCAACAAACTTTGCGTTCGCGGAACAAAAACACGGTACAAAAAGATCGGAGCTCAACCGCTGTGCGACTAGTTCAGTGAATCTGAGAAAGCAGACAGGCAAGCAAGACAAGCGTTACGTTGTATCTATTAGATGCTATCTAGTCATCCAATGTGATACGACTTTATATAGGCTCGGTGGATTCAAACCAGGAATTCCAGTAGGCAATGTGGAATATCCCGCCTAAATTCCTTTTTACTCATGCTTTCATGTTGGGAACGTCTTTTTTCGTCACCTCGCTTTACGTATTATTCACAGAATGCACATACCTCACCAACAGGCCCTGGAATTAGTTTGCCACTTGAACACAGTTTCATTAGTTGGTACTGTGCAAATAAGTCTCGTCAGGAGCCATTGGCTTCGCACACGAAACCTCCTCATCACCGTAACTCGGTAGGCCGACCAATAATACCAGGACAGTTCTGAGGTTGCGATGTTTCGCAAACCCTGTGCCCAACGGTTCAAGAGACAGAACTGGCCAGGCTTCATTTGTCACATCAAGCCTTGCGTTCACACACAATAACATGACAAAGCTCACTGAATTTGCAATCAAAATATTGATTGATGATGGGACGATAGTCCGCTGTACTGTTTGGATGAATCATCCTGAATCAGACAGCTCACATATTCGATTCCTCACTGGACTCTCCCTCGTGCTTGTCTGAATCGAGGGATTCCTTTTTCCGCAAAACCAGCATCTTATCAGCTGACTAATCGAGGCGTTCTCTGAATGACGTCTGTGACTGAATTGACAAATGTGATTGGATCAGATTGTTGCTGAATATTATTCACCAGCCTAACCTACAGTGACATGATGGGGCGTCACTTCATCGATCACCGCAAAAGTTTCGAGCACAAATGGCACGAAAAGTAGGCTTCGCCGGCCTCAACCACCTCTTCGGGCTCCAAGGTCAAACGTGCATCACCATTGGCGCAATAGCTAACTTAATCATACCGACCCAGTTATACCACCCATGACAGAACATACGAAAACATACCGGAGTAGGTATCCGAATCTGATGGCCAGTTCAAACTCTATCTCTCGTGTGGTTAACCGAGGATTGTTATAGATCTTGATGTCTCTGAATTCTCACACTTCATTCGGCCGAAGTGTGCATGTCCGTGAGGACTTATTAGAGTACTAATTCGTAAAAATTTATTGCGCCTTGTTCGCTAATCGCGGTTCCCATGCACCGGTTCAAAAGTTGCAGCACTTCGCAGCCAGAAGTTGATGGAAATCACAGCCTGACCAGTGCTATGGATGACTGACCCATTGATTGACCTAAACTCGAAACAACAACCCATTCTGTGAGTTTTTACTTACTACCGATTGTTTGCCAAGCCCTTATGAAACGATGACTTCTCAATCGGTTCCAAACTTTTTCCATTCTGTGAATCTTTTGTGGCAGAGGTACTCAGGCGTGAAATACTAGTCCCTAATGCTCTGGAGTAAGGACCACTTCACATTAATACGGTACGCTGATGGCAGGGGATCAACCTCCAATCCAGTAGGGTTCTTTCTTGTACATACCGCAGTTGAAAAATCAAGTGGAAATTCGAGAAAGAATGCAGAAGTTCCAAGTTACATATGGTTTATCAGCCTAGTAGCCATAGTGTCCGGGAGGATACTCAGGGAGACCTTACAACAAGCATGCTGCGAGTGCTGACCACAAAGTTGACAAGGTCATCCGTTGATGTTCTATCGGATCTGAAAACATGCTTCAAAGGTTGTACAATAAAGCAAGTCCATTCTCAAATAATCTAGTGGTGGCCTCATACTCCATTCTGAGCTATCTGTGGACTTTGTTAAAGGCGGACTCAACATTTGAGGTTACTAACTTACTTAAGTTCTCACTCCACCTATCAACAGAATCTTTGAATGTGCGTGTTGGAACAAGAGCCCTGACCCTGATTAACCTTGTACCGCGTGCCAGGAGCGTAGGTGGGTAAAATGGCACTTCAGTGTATTAGTTAGTGGTAATCAGGGTAAAAGACATACACACAGGCACAGTGAATGCTACGTTATTACTGATGAAACGCGTCCCGAGTCGTTTGTTTCACTACTTTCAATGAGTGATCGGCCTGCAGGCCGATATGCCATTCCACCACAAAAACTGCGGTAGCAATGAAGGTAGTTCCTTTTCAAACCAGGTGGGTTTTGGCTGAAACTTGGAAATCATGCATATACCATCTTGGAGGAACATTGTCAATAAACGAGCTTAGAATCAGCTCTGGATAGAAGGTCGGGCATATCCAGCAAAATAGGTTTGTCTTTGATGCATGGAATTGGTTTATCGACCATTATATGCATCGATTGATAATTCATGAGTCTGTGTTGTAACTGAACAGTTCCTGAGATATAATCATTCAGAAAAACTCTTAACGGGTTAGGGGATGTTGCCACCAGTCTTCAGCGACAACACGAGAACTGATTCGCTTGTTTGATTTTCTTTTGAAAGCATTACAATAAACTGCAAAACTGTTTACTGACCAACTACGGTTCGAAATTTGATGAACCACAGAACTCGTTGAAAATACTACGTCGAGTGATAGTTACGATTCCGTGGATTTCGAGCAATTTCTCACAACACTACTTGGGCTGTAGCAGAAAGCTATGAAAAAGGCTCACTGGAAGTATACGAAAGTCCCGTACGGTCCAGTCGCATTTGCCAGTACTAGAGACGTTCATTGTAACTTTGCAGATTGATTTGTTGAAAGAATAGCTCACATCAGCCAGATAAATGACTCCTTAATATAGGGTGCAGACTTCCATCCATCTGCGTAAGCCCTACTGAATCTATATTCCGCGTTCAAATAAGAATACTTGTTGAAACTTTCAAAAACATACAGGAAAAATGACCCCTCTATCCGTGGTGCGCTGGTCCCAGCCCAAATAACTGAACTTGAGAATCAGTCAGTAATAATTTTTAAACTGACCATGCTTCTTCGAAATGCAATTTCGCCCATTAGCTTCAAGAAATCTTACTTGCTGGCCAATAAAACAATCGAAAAGGTACTCTCCTTCCTCGAGGAATTTTCACCTACTTCAGAGGAAACACCATTGAGAATTTTTTTCAATGCGAACCCCAATCGATGGAAATGATTCTCCAGAACCAAAAAGATCATTCCGAAAATGGCTGATTTAGTCCCCAACAGAGAACACCACAGTGGGAATGCTAAGGAAATGTCGTTCAACTAATTGACAAGCACGCAATAGTTCGTCATAAATGACTCACAAGTGCAGTGATTGCACTTTTTCGCAATCGAGGTGATTTGCCCACATGGAGCTAATCCGGTTCGGCTTACACCTGCGTCCTGTTAGTGGTCTGAGGGATAGAGACAACAGTTTGAACGCGCGCATCACGTTACCGGATTGGGGGTGCACTTTCTAATAAATGAGGCGAAGGTCACACTGCCCATGCTCTCTGCCAAATGATGTCCTGATGGACCAAAAACACACCGACAAACATACACGTCAAAAAACCCAGCGGTGAGATCGCTCTCATCCCAATCATATTGAATGGCGATGTCAACTGCCACCCATTCCTCAACGCAGACACCGCACAAAACACTGAACATCACTCAACGGGTCGGTCACTGCCTCAAGGTCACAGTACGACATCGTGACAGTCGCAGACAGTCAACCCGCGTGCCAAAGCAGCTGTAACAGGTACTCTCAATACAGTCACACGCCACTGTGCGGTTGCTCAAAGTGTGTATATTATTTTGCTTCATTGTTTGTGCAAGAAGCCAACTTGTGACGCTCAACGCAAGTTACCACCATATTCAGTATATGCGAGACCAACACATGAGCAAACACGTTAAAAATTGGATTATGGTTTGGAGATAGGAAAAATAAAAAACTTGACAGCTACTACGTACACGTATCTCAGAGCTTGACACGGCCACATGACAAACTGTCCGGTCCGGTGCACACAGCTTGATACATACATAAACGGGGCATGCATTGAAGGTTGAACATAGTCACCTTTATTGCCACTGTTCTTGGGGTCCTATCGGTAGGAGTTATTCAACGTGAAACTGGGCAATATTTCTGTTGGGTTTACACAGAACCGTAGTGATTATCCATTCGCTCGATCTGCCAACGCGGACACGCGTGTAGAGGTTAATTCGGATAGTGATGCGTTAGCCCTAAGACCTTGTTCTTCGCTGCTGCGGAGATGTCAGAGGGCTTTTCTGTGGGGTAAAATGACTTGTTGGTGGGCAAAGTCGTGAACGCTGAGGAGGGCCGGCCTTTATGAGAGGTGAACAGAGAATGCTTGCCATATACTCCCTTAGGAACCACTTCTATATGAACGGAGTTTTCTTGAGGACCAACTGTATTGATGGGACTGGAAGCACGACCTCTATAGGGGTGTTGGGGAGATACGGCGTGAAGTTTGAAAATTTGCTACATCGGCCTCAAACCAAAACCATGACAAGTCAATCGCTCATTAGAGATGCGATGCTTAACTTGATCCTATCCGACCCTGGGGTTTGCGGGGCTCCTATAGTAAACTAAGTTTACCTACCAAACTTACCGTAAAATGTTTGTACGCACGAACCACGTGACCTGTTAGCGTTGCTATAGTGAACAGAAAAGGGTTTGTTGCCTTCACAGCCTGTAATGAGTCAAGAAAATAAGAGCAGGATAACACAGCGGAATACAGTCCTCAACTGCGTCTTAAAGTGACAAAATGAAGAACCAATCACTTGCTCCATATATGCCCTGTACAGATAAGCCTCGAATCGCATACAGCATACCTAGCACATGGCACAAGGAAAACAGTCGAAAAATAACCAGGATATGTGAAACAAGCGACTATCCTTATTAATTTGATGATATTCCTCTGTGGAGCCACATGAAAAGAAGTGGCTATTACAATGGTCCATTAGAGTAAACTCATCAAATTATGCGCTGATATCTGTAGCTTGTGCTCTGAAGCGAATGAAAAAGGATTATTGATGAGATAAAACCCACAGAGTTTTGGAAGAAAGATGTCGTACCTTCTCTTTCGCCTCACATAACAAATCGGCCATCACCATCCGACCCTCCGCATCCGTATTACCAATACGAACTCGCTTCCCTGCGCGTGAGACTATAATCTCATCTGAAACGTAGCTATCTGGACCAATACTGTTTCGCACAAACGCCAGAGATGCAGAAACCGACAGAGCCGGTGGTTGGAGACGACTGAGTGTCATGAAAAAGCCGGCGATCGCTGCGGCTCCGCACTTGTCTCGATGCATCCCGGCCATCACTCCACCGGCCTTCACATCAGCACCCCCGGTGTCGTAAGTGATCCCTTTTCCGATCAGATACAATGTGGTATCGATTGCGGCCGAATTTGGTGGTACGTAGTTCAGATGCACGACGCGGCCATCATGACGAGACACAACTGCAAAAGACGAGGAAGGTCAGACTAAATTGTGCCCATTTGCCATTATTTAATTGTATTTTCATTTGGCTGCTCATCCGATATACATCACTGTTCCTTCCTATATAGTGTTTTTTTCACCAGTAGCACTGATGGAATCTGTGTACGCCAACCATATGGCCCAGCTCAAGGCTAATAAGTTTTGTGAATTTCGTCCACTGGGAACAAAAAACGACCCTCTCTGATGATCAGTGGAATAAGAATTACCTGAAGCAGCACGATTAACGGCAGCCATCAACGGATACTTCTTGCCATCGACTTTCTCCACCTGCATCGTGATACCTTCGGCTCCACTAAGCACGGACTGTAGGTACTGGACGACTGCTGGAGCAGCCATTCGCTCCGGGTCCGATCCACCAATGTCACGGGCAATCCATCGACCTTCTTCGATAGCAGAGGCAACCTTGAACAGAGTATCGTCACCATTCACGAGGCCGATATGTGTGACCTTCGGGTATTTTTCCGGAAGCATTTCGCGCACCTCCAGTGGCTAAACGTCATAAAAATAAGGCGCAATGAAGCATCACAAAAGTGGTGGAGGGTGTGTGAAGAGAAACGTACTGGATAAGCTTTGATTATTGAGGAAGAGGTTCGCTTCGTGCGTAATAAAAAGTGGACATAACTGAAATTTTCCAATGAAACCTCCGTCGTACGAATAGACCATTAAACTGGATAAAAGTGCAAGAGTATCCGCCTTGCCTTCCAAAGGTTTCTGAAAAGTACCCGCTACCTTTATTCGGCCATTTCTAATACTCACAGTGAATATTTACAAATAAATTATGGTTGTAGTGGAGCCAAGCATCGGTGTTGAGCATCAAGGTTGTGTTTCTGATGATGATGATGAATACTCATAAAACAGTATCCAACAGAAGAATAGAGGTGTACGTGCCTAGTGTCCGCTTGCTGTTCTTATGTCTGAACGGCATGTTGTTATCTGTGATCACCTTCATGAAGTTTTGCACGAGAAGCCTGAGTATCGATGTAAAGGGTTCTATCTGTTCAATAGGCCAATTGATTCAATCACGCCACGTGCTTTACCACCTATTACAGTTGAGAACATTGCTTCGAGACATAGCAACTCCCTCCTTTTTGGAAATCGATCCAGGACCGGAAAACTATACTAATAAGTCAATAAAAAAACAGCAGAAATCGCGCTGAGTTTTTGAGCTATAGAATTCAATGATAAGAGGAGATCGATAGGATCGTTAACTTCATTCATACATGATACGACGTGCGTACGCGTATCGATCAGCCACATTTGTTCACCCGCCAATGATCAATGCTTCGTATTGATTTATTAGATCGAGTGACTGATGTCCACTTGCCTAGCAGATTAGCCTTTGTCTGCGATGAAATAGACATCCTAAGTAAACCAAGTTTTTTTCTCATTCAAGTCGAGACATAACATTGTAGCCAGCGGTAGCCGAACACGCGCTTTGCGATTAATACAACTACAACACCATGAGTATAAGAGCAGCAGCTACGGCAGCAACAGTTCCGAAAATATCAGAAAAACCACTGCAAGGTTAGTTAACATGCTTTACAGCCAGCTTCTCACAAGCTATGTTTTTCCTGCCGTTCGTAATCCAGACATGTAGGGTAGGCTCCTGAACCACGTTTATTCTGGTCTAATCTTCATCTATTTTGTTACCTGTCGTTGCAAGCACTGGTGAACACGGAACTAGCGAAATGTTATTAAACACACCTGCTATTCTGTGAATATCTGTCGGAGAAAGGCCGTTGGAGCCACCGTGTTTTTTCCTAGCTACCTCGGCTTCCTTTCAGGAAAGTCCTCAAGTTTAAGACGTAGCTAAGTCAACACGTAGGAAACGCTGATTGTGATGGATGATTCAAGGAATGCAGTTTTTATGAGTTTTCATTTTTTTTCGGATGAGGGAAACCAGCTTCCCTACGCGTATTCCGGGATGCGGATGAGTTCTCTCTAAGCTAAGAAACCAATATTTCAAGTACGCCTCTGGTGTCAGTGACATGCGTGAACGCACCGAAATCCCGCAAAAAATTACAATTTGTTTATTCCCCGTTCCTAGTAAGAATCTGATTCCAGTTTTTGAGGACAAAACGGCAAAATATTCCTAAATTTATCCAACACTTTGTCTTATCATTAACCATATATCACGGCACGTTCTTTAAAGACGAGTGCATCATATGCATTGAGCGGATCTTCAGCCAAATTATTTATCATAAAAACATTGGAACAGGCTCTTCTGCAGTCTGTTGAAGCTGCTCTCATCCGGCTCGTCGTCTGTCACTTCTTGTCCGAAAGTACCACATGCAAACGTTGAGTTAGAACACCTTCACGCTCCCCAACTTCGATGACTTATGGCCCTTGAAGATGAGTAGTTGTCCGATATCGATTTTAATTGAAGGTCGAATCTGTCACACTGCACTCTGTTAAGGACATGGTCGAAGTAAAATCCGCTTGTTTTGGCGCAATCAAGTTGGTGTCTACGGGGAGCTGAACTGAAGCCCAGGCTAATCTGTCTCAACATTGTAAGGATTACTTTGTTTCCTTACTCACGCTTCCAACAATGTTAGACTAGCGGACTGTTCAGTGACTTTACGCTTCTAGTGTTACACAGTACAATTGCTCACGCAGTATGAAAAAGCGATAACAGCGGAAGTAAACATCCTTTTCAAAGAAGTTTTTACCGCATAAGTGTTTTTCAAGAAGCCACAGGCGGTGATATTAGCTACAAAGACTTCTTTCTTTGGCTGAACACAATTATTACCTCCACAGCGCAAAATCTCAGAGTATTTTAACGCACGTGGGGATTTTAGCTTCAGAAACCTTAGAATTAGAGTACCATGAGTATTCACCACAATACCACTGTTGGGGGCTTTTTTGCTCAAAATATTTTAGAAAGGAGTTTTCCCCTCGTACAACAGGTGAAAATGTTGGAATCCGTATTTAAAAACAGGGTTTGTATCTAGGATATCGTGTTTTGCTGACAGCCGAGATTTCCCAAGCTTGTTCTAGCCAGGACTGCAATTGCCACACACCGCACAGTAGCGCACAAGTTACCAGTGACCAAGATGGTTGTCCATGTTTTTCGAGATTACTGAAGAACTACAAGCCAGCGTCATCCACAAAGCATCACCATGGTGCTCCGCTCGGAAAGTCTCCAGCTCGAGATCTGCCAAAGTCTTGAAAGTAGAATTTCTCGGGAGAAAGTGTTGTTAACCCTACATTTATACCCGTGATGGACATAGATGAGAAGAGTGGCTGCTTTTCCACTAAGATCTTGGAAAAAACATGGCATTTTCAGTTAGTTCACGATCTGGGTAGCTACTGATTGAAGGCGATAGCTTTGGTGCACGAGCTCTACTGAATTGAAGATTGGGTCATTTCTGCCAGTGTCTAAACAATGGTGTATTGGGTCTCGGGGTCCCAATCCAGGGAGAAGCGGCAGTTTTCGACCCTACTAGGTTTACTGGTTAGTGTTTTCATATTTCGTTGCCAGGTCATACGCCGTCCACCTCTCGATCGCTTGCACAGAGCTGAGCGAAAAAAGTCCTTCGACGCAGACGGTCCTCTTACATGCGGAATGCATGTCATAACCAACACAACCTATGAACCGTGAGTAATTATTCTATCGCGGCAGAGTTCCTTTTCCTAGAACCATCTGGCTTACCTCCTATAGGGGTCCTCTTATTAAAATTAGAACTGCAAATTAGAACTGCAAACGTCGCTCGTTCTGTAGCTTCTACACAATTTTGGTAAGTTTGCCACCTCGCAAATCCGAGGCTTGTCTCTTTAGAAAGGTGAGAACTCCTGGCACAGCACCCGTGTGATTTAAACAGCCACTTTATACCCGTCCAAATTTCCGTCCGTTTGCACAACGAAATGATCTGAATCGCTTTCCTTAAATTGTAGGTCCCGTAAATGGCACCATTTCCATTCTTGTCTCCAGAGCCACTTATGCTATCCTCGTGCGGTCTCTTTCCGGTGTTAGGGTCCTCCCTGGTGCTAGAAACCCCCGAGTTCCATGGTGAAAGTAAGTGCGCTCTTGCTTTTGAGATTGTGACCGGAAATCAGTATCTACAGGCTGTCCAATACTTTCCTGTAAATATTAAATTCATTTTTCAAATCTAGCACTTTCGCAAAAGCTCATCATCTCTGTCCTGGGTGCATTCAGAATATTCCTCGGCTGACTGTTAACTGAACTCACTATTATCACCAGCGGTACGTTGTGATGTGCGCATAACCTCCAATACAAACGTAATCCGGAATGGATAAGTATATTTGCTGCCGGGCTCCACAGGGAATCGCTTCAAGACGCTAGACAAAGGATCATGCATTATGTTCCGTCCCAGTAAGATGGGAAAGTTCGTGTGGCAGCGCCTTTCGCGAAGCGCTCAATAACCGGATAGGATCGCTCAGCTGTCATATCCTTCTGGGGCATAGCTGCCTCAGTGTTATACGAGAACTGTCAGATCACCAAAGTCTAGACAGGCGCAGTCTAGAGACCAGAGGCGGGTTAGAACTAAGGAGATTGAGAAAACGAACACATCTGCACTAAAACAACCAGCTACAGTTCCACACCCAGGGTTTGGTAACCACCGCTACTCCACGGCGTCATGGTAAGTTAGAATAAAAGCATGACTAATCGCCAGTAGTTAAGGCCTGTTGAAAGCAAGGATCGCATCTAACCAAGACACGCCAGCTATCGAAGGCTGGTCAGCCGGCTGTGATGCTAGGTTCGCCAACATGCATAAGCCCCCATAAACAGCTCGTTTGGTTAAGCCTCTGGGAAACCTATGAAAAGTTGTAGCAACCATCTGACACTGGACTGCGTTTGAAAACCTTTTGTACAAAGTGAATAACAGAAAGATGATGAAGCTCAGAAAACGCCGAAAAAGAAGGCCTATCAAAGTTGATTAACCTTCGAAAGTAAACAATGGTCGTAAAGAGCATTTTGGACCTGCAGATAAAACTCTCCTGAAATTTCTAATCTCGCGCAGTTCATTCGCTTATGAATTAAGGCTTCTGTAGAGTACAGAATTATACAAGACAGGGAGAGTGGCAAGAAGAAAGGAGAGCATGGTGATGGTGATCCCGTAAATGGTATCAGCCGCGTAGCCATCAGCATTTCCACTATGAACCAACAGTTTACAGCGCCTAAAATCCTTCAGGTCCTTCAAATTAATTTCGAAGATAACCTGTCAAAACCTGTTGCAAACTAGATATTAGCAAGGCAAAGCTTCTATAGGGACCTACACCCGGGGACCTAACACCAGCAGATTCAGTCTCGATAAAAACAGTTACTGAACTGCATGCGAAACGATCAGCAGACGAGAATACAAGGTCGGCCTTCAGAGGTCAGAGGGGAGGATTTAAGAACTCTTGGGGATGGGGTGTTGTGGGTACTCATGTGCGTGACTTGAGTGCCATGAACAGTGCACGCGGCGCTTTTGGGCAAAAGGCGACGAAACGAATGCTGGATGACAATAGCCTCAGCACGAGAGCCTGTCTCGCTATATCCATTGTCAATCGAGTTGGTTGGTGAGTCACCAGTGCACAAAAAAGCTGAGAATGAGCATCTTTCGAGGCAGCATACTTTTTGTGGGAAGCCAAAATGCCGAAGAAATGTGTAAGTACTATATGTAGAGAGAGGCCTGTAGCTTTTCGTGCAATTCTTACTACGGACTGATGCCATCCGATTGCACAAAACATGCCACATGGAAGTAGTACACGAGTGCAAAACAGATATACTTTGAACTACTTACCGTATAGGCAGCATGATACGCTCCCAGAAGGACGTTCAGCAATATATTCCTACGCTCCATCCATCGGAAACCAACGGATGCAGTTTGCAGCGGGCCAACACATAACAGAGGAGCTTTGCATCCCAAAGCGATTGCTCTTTTTATCAAGAAAGGAACGCGTACGTGCCAATTAGTGGACAGGAAAATAGGGAATAGGATCATGAACATTACGGAACCACGGTAAGAAACCCTGACGGTAAGTCAATGAACCCTGATTCTCTAAGAGGAACATGGATGACCTGTGGTTTGCATATCTGTAGTGTCCCAATGATCGTTCAAGTGGACACTGTAGTCAGACAAAGTGCTGTAGAACATAGCAATACAGCACTCCCTTTGAAGGTCCGAGTGCTATGTAAGGTCTACCACCACCCCCCCACCTCCATAGGAATCATTCTCTCAATTAACCAACGTTCTATCTAACTAGATAGAACGCTCCGTGTACAAACCAACTCTAGACACAGACTGTCCAACTCTACGGTAAGCACCCAAGTTGTGGCGCGAGAAGCATACGAACTACCTATCGCTAAAGCAATTCAATAGTTTCACTTAATTCTGCCGATTCATGCTTCATCCACTTTGGTCATGTTTCCATAACTACAGAACACCCAACAAGGATAGCTGCACGTAAGCGACTATATCTTCAGACTGCAAATCCGACCATTCTGTTGTGCATCAACTGTATACCCATGTACCTCGAAGTGATTATGAGTCATAGTCACACGTCTAACATTTCTGCAAGACACTGCTGTGCGGAGACAATTTGCACCGGCCTACGTGACTCACAGTGGTCTGTCTTCAGGCGTTCGAATCTATCACGATAATTAGGTAGTTCACGTTCGAGGAACAACCACCTACTTCACCGTCATCGAAAGTTTGGTTTGTTTTTGTTTGTTTTTACTGAGAACTCCATGCGCTGTGCTGAATTTGGTTGAACATGGTTACGAGCACCGGGAATCTAAAGGGTGCCATAAAGAGCAGCAGGGTCGGGGTGAATAAAGTGTTTGCAAGGATGTCGAGTAGTCGGAATGGAACTGTCCCAGCTTAGATGAAAGTAAGAGGTTAACAGACGAAGAGCGGATGCTAAAGTACAGCTTTCACACAGCTGTATGCTCGTAGAATTTAAGCCTGCCATGGTTATTCATAAGTAGACCTTACTAGCTGAAGGTTTATTTACTGCACGATATTACCTAGTTGGATATAGGCTATCTTTCAAATCTAGTCCAGATGCTAGCCAATAACTAGGGTGTCCTGAAGCCTAGCTGTTCCGATATTGCATTGCGCTGTAGCTGGATTTGCCCTCAGTGAGGATGTTTATGAAAATGTTCGCATATTCTGTTATCCCTATAGTATAGCATTCATTAAAAAAAAGCTTGTTCACATGGCTATTTCGTTGAAGGTGTAGCACTCATAATCGAGAAGTCAATTATACTTTGAGAAGTGGCAATGATGAACTAGAAAGCAAGGTAGAATTCACTTGAGTGGAATGGAAAATTTGGTAGCAACCGTTTCAACTACTGAGTAAGATTTCACAATTAGAACCACCCGGCCTTTTCCATGCCGAAGTTTACGCTACTCCTGACGAACAATCTGAGGTACATACCACCGGAATTCGTGACTTGCCTTTTAATCGCTTCGCATGAGGCATCGTACACATTCCTGACATCTGCAAGATCTGTATTAAGTGATCCGGTTGGGCTAAAGATCTGCAAAGGTTGAAGAAATAGGAAGCAAGTTAGTGAATAATGTTACAATTGAGTGGCTCCAAAGGGACAAGAGTGGATTAGAATGGTCAATTTAGACAGGATAGACACTTTTTTCGCATCCGCATAAACCCAGTCACTAAATTAGACAGAGTAAACAAAAATCATTATTCCATAAGAACGAACTGATTAAAAGTATGACGATCATCAAATTATATCAAACACAATACGCTTCGTTCACGCATACATCGACTGACTTTTCAACAAGGGTCTAAGTAAGGTTTATAGGTCTATGAACAATGGTCAGAAATACCTGGTCAACTGGAAAAAGTCTCTAAACGGTCGGTAACCAATTACTTCGGCAAGCCTGGATAATCGCTGAGCTTACTGGGTCCTTGGGAAAGGCAAAGGGGAAGGGGATGATACTGGATGGACGAAGGAATAGCTGTTGAAGCCATATGCAATCAATACAAGGATTTGATGGGTGGTGGTAAAAATTACCTGGTGTCCGACACAATGTTCACCGCTCCCTATCAATGAATCAGGTGTGGGAGCAGGCACCAACCAACAGCTTTCATGACCGATTAACTGACATCCAACCCAGTGAATACAAAATCAACCGCAGAAAACCGGACCTATTGAAAGTACCCCACATGGGTCGCAACTTCGTCCAGACGGTTAGGTACACGCAAAAATTGTCATTAGGACCACCATGGTGGGAATGTAGCAAGTGACACAGTGGACAAGTCATTACACCCAGACATGAATGTATTCAGTTGGTCTGCTCAAATCCAAGCGATTCTAACAATAGTTCGGCAAAGTTCTGTTTTGGCAGCCAGGCTTGAGGCGTTATCACTCCCCTATTATTTTATCCGTCTGTTTGATAGGGCATGTAGTCTCATCCCTAAGATCCACAGTTCGATCGTTTTACCTAGGCTCCTTGAGGAACATTACTGAAATGTTGTTAGGCAAGTCGACAGATGTTGTGGGAATTTCGAGAGTACCTTAGTCCAGTAGGCAACCACAAGGTATACCAACATTCACATCAACAGCCCACCGTCTATATCCGACTCTCAAACCTCTCTTGTACTCAATCTGAGATTATAATTTCATCACCAAAACGACGCCCAATAACAATTTCATAATCAACCGCATGCCCGAAATCGGATGCACTTTGTTTTTGAATTCCACACTTGTTCGAATATTTTGTTAACTCATTTATCGAAGCCACTGAAAATATGCAAACAGTACACTAAAATGTTATATATATATATATATATCGACTACAGGCATGAGACCAGCCATAATGCACGAATAACGATAAGGACGACATGACAATATGAAAACTATGGAAAGTGAGAGAAAATAAATACCAGCTGCTCTAGCTGAATGGCTGAACTAAGCATTAATGATGCATTTTCCAACAACATTACAAGAAGAATATAGTGCTCTTGTTCTTCACTCGGACAGATTTGAACGGTTTAAGTCATCAAGTTACAGCCCACGAGAAACCCAACAGGAATGTACCATATTGCTTCGATTGCTTGGTGTGAAAACACTAAAGTGAGTGGACCTGGTTTTGGCCTACCACAGGCAGTCTGAGGTCTCTGCATCGCAGTCAGACAACTCGGACAGAAACTCAGAGCACAAGCGCCACTGACATCCACTGGTTTCCGTATCTAGCACCACCTTAGAAGGCAGATAACACCAAGAGACAGCGCCCAAACACATCATGCTCTCACAATCGTTTGCCAAGTTGAACGTTAACCACCACGCTGATTTCACCATTCTGAAAGAGGCGCGAAGGGAAGCATTGGTAGCAATGTGGTTCCATAGCATCCGCTTTTTTATTTTTAGCGTTCTGACATTCCCTGATAGAAATCGTAAGCTCAAGGTTTGATTTCAGAAAGAGTCTGCCACTTGCTGACTAAAGACCGTTCAACATCATTCAGCAGGACTGGAGGTAAAGTGGAACACAGAAGTGGTCCCATAATTTCGTCGCGGAGTTTATTTTGTAACTTCTGTATGGTTACCAATCACTAGCGGCCAACGTCCAGCGGATATTCAGGCAAAGTGAACATTTGTCAGTGTTGGTCAAATTTGAAGTACGCGGAGAAACCAAACGATAGGATCACTTTCTGTAAGTGGGCCAGACTTCCCATGTGGCTGAGCCAAGCCGACAGGGATGCACTGGGTAGATTACATTAATTTACTTTGAGTTTGTGGTTTCATCATTTTTCTATCACACGTTAACGCATATTATAGAGGAGGGGAGGGTCCTCTTTCTGAGAGCCTCCTTAGCTTAAATACGCCAGGGTTGATAACTCGCCTTGACATTGATAATCTCATTTGTCAACCCAGAGGATTTGAGGCTTTGCCATATGCCTATCAGTTCTACTGCTCAGCCCATTCACCGGACGGATTTTGCAGATCCAGAATTCCAGCAGGCAGTCAATATGCCACGGACTAAGGAGTCGAGATAGCTCAATCTAAACCCCTCAAGTATGAAATAAGGTTGATGGAAATTCGGGGACTACGCTTGTTTGAGTCCAAGAGAGGCGAAACCAGCTACGTCAGGCGATCGTTCGCTCAGCTGTAGCACCCTTTCGGTGCCTAACTGCCACGCCACCAGAAGAAAGCAAAAGGTTTTGGATACTGCCAGGTTACCAAGCCTAGATAGGAGAAGCTGAGATGCAGAGGTAGGGTTCGAACCAGGACCTTCCGGTCAATAAATTCGCACTCTAACCACTGAGCCACCTCGATCAAGATGGCTCCGATCTGATCGTCTTAGGAATACGACACAGATAGCCACCTGAGCTGGAGTAAGTGGAATGCTGATTTAGCAAGGTATACAGACAAGCGTTCTCATGTTTCCTTATTGACGTTTCGCACCTCCAAAGCATACTGTATGATACAATTGATTGGTAAAGATAAATATTAGAGCTTGGGGCAAAGGCATATAACATCTGAAGATGCAGAGTAGGAAGAGGGCAGATATATCCAAAAGTAGTAGCACACACCACCATCGATAGAGTTGTGGCCCCCTACAGTCTTTTGATAACTGCGGATTGCACATTACACAATCGAAATGATCTGGACGCCCAGTTAATTGATCCTCGATATACAGTCATGGCCATACACAGGCAAGAATACGAAAGCGCCAGTTCCGGTAGTGATGTCGTTAACGCAAGCTACAGAATTACATATCGTTAACCTTTACCGGATGCTATATCTGTTCGGATCTAAACGGCATGCGGACCCCCGAGTAGGCTAACAAATATTGCCACACACTGTGATGTGCTTATAAACAGTGGTTTTTTAATCAATAGTTACAATCTTCGGATGTACGAGTGATACAGTGAGAGCCGAGCGCCGGGGCTCATAAGTATGCTGGAATATATCACTATTCCTGAATGCCTCAGCTCCGTTTAGCTACAAATTTACGAAATTTAAAAACAAATTAGTTAGCCTTATAAATAACTTTCTGTAATTAAGTTTTTTTCTATAGAAATCCAGAAACTGGAGTCATAGTGCAAAACGAGTTCCGGTGGTTTGAAATGCAAATATGACCACCTTGAGTTCGAGGAAACAGTTAGCGCACCAGTGCTGCTGTTAAGCCTACAAACGCACGCGTGATATTCACTTAGTCTATAGGAAGTGGCCTATAGCTCATGAGCCGCGTGTATGATGTTGGATATCCCGAAAGAGCCAGGATGCATCGTTCGGTCCAGCCAATTTTGAAATAAGAATAAATGGGATAATGTGAACTAAATGGGGAAAAGTCTAACCAACAGAAAGGGGTTGTCTCTGGGTATGCTTCGAGGAGAAAGGCGTTTAAGAGGGTGAAGAAAGCTGGTGCGTAAAGCGTCCAACCGAATGATAAGCGTATCAAAGTCGAAACGGGTGCAGGTACTCGTCCACAGAAGGCCTATAGAAACTTTATAAGAGGCAAGAATTTAGATAGATATAACATAAGCGATTTTCTTACTCTACTGATTTACTGGATCGGCTGATTGTTTCTGATTAGGAGGCCAATTCACACTAACCTCCTTGGACATCTGGCTTGAGCTCAGCCGATCTAAGGTTGCGTGCCCGTTACACAGATGTACTAGGTGATATTCAAGCGGGAGATACACCGGGCTTCCAGCCTTACCCATTGATCGGATCGGATTACTAGTCAGATGGACTGGCCGAATCAGAGTTACTCGTTTGATCAAGACCGAAACATCTGGCATGAGTCCAAGTAATCTAGTGGTGAGCGCTGGGGACGTAGACATCTGGCATTGGAGAATGAAAGGCCTATCTACAAGCCACAGATTACGGTACGTTATTAGTAACGCAAAATGATCGCGGCTTCAGGAGGAATTAACAATGTTTTTTTTTCGGAGAACCAGTTCCGATCAGTATAAAAATCAATAGCAAGATTGCATTTAGTCTACAGTCGTCATGTGGCCATGATTTAATTGCCCTGTGGAAACGTTTGAAGTATCCGTTCCAGGCCCCGCCAAGTGTAGTGTGCGCGCGTACCTTTTTTGATATAAGGTTTTTTTTAGCCTGATGGCGACTGACGCAGTTGTAGCTAACAACCTTTTACTGTCTTCGGCTCATTCGCAGGGACTTCATACATGAATTTAAAAGCGGAATTTCCATGCATCCAATATTTGGCATGGTGAGTCACAACAACGGCCAGGCCTTCTCCAAGCAGGCCTGAGGGGGCTCAGGAACCCGTTCTGTCGTGCGCCTCGTTGTCCGACCAACATATTCTACCATAAAGTAGCAGAAGAAATTAACGGGCATAGTGGTCTCGCACGGCGTTGAGATTGACCATGGTATGGTGGGATAATGGCTTAAAATGTCAGCCTCGTCCAGCATTTTAGAATACGATACACGCGTCCACCTGCAAGGTCCCCCTTGAAAATTGGCTGTTAAAGATGCATTACCTCTCAACACTGGTACCAATAACTGGCTTGGCTTACCGACCATAAGTTTTTCTCAAAATCTTGCCGGGTACGTCTTTCTTATAGCGTGACGAGAAGAAACCTAAGTTCACTTTTATGATGTAACTTGAACATACCATTCTTGTTGTCATAGATAGAGGAAGTACTAATTTCCCCTTCCGTTGTGTAGGTGTGAAGCCATGTGATGTCGAATACACTCCTGTCCGCGTTTACTTTTGGTACGCTGACTGTTGTAAGGAACCATCAAACCACTTGTGCCTGAGTGAAGTGAAACGTGTTTTCGCTTCCAACTATTTGACGAATAAGGCCCATTAAAATGTTGTACGAGTGATGAAGTGTTGATGTTTTGTTTTGTTGCCATCGAAATAAAGGCGGTGAAGTCTACAGCTTCTGATCGTCTGTGTTAGGCTGTTTGGTCATATATAGAATATATAGCAAAAAAACAAGTCCATTGCTAACCGATCAGCCTGACGATAAAGTCCCTCATTGATTTTGAACTCGACATTGAAACTACAACGCAAAGCGGTGGATGAAGCTAACCGTATGGTAACGGCCTGAATATAAACAACTAAAGGGTACAAATGGACTTTGAATCGAGTCTATGAGTTCGAAGGCGACTCTGAGATTAATTGTAGGTAGTCACGGGATTTGTGGAATTCATGCTCCCATCATTCTCGTTTGAACAGTCGTCCTTCCGTCCTTTCGCAATCATCCTGGTGAGTCCACATCAAAGGGAGGAAGCAGTGGATTCGAGTTTCGCTCTTATTAGAGCTCATGCATATTCTTGGCCATGCTGGGGTTTGAACTCCGCACATCTGACAGGCGAGGAGAGCGTGTTACCAATGCTTCACCAGCGCACATTCGACGCACCTAAATTTTCGCACCTGAACAGGGAACATGCTCACGACGACCCAAAAATTGTCTAGGTTGTGTCGATCGATTGGCTCGCCTCTCAGGACTTCCTAGTAAGGTGGCGTCTCATCCGCTTGAAAGCTGCTGGAGTTTTTTTGGACTGGTTGCAGGTTGTTGCGCAAAGTCGACGACAGATTAATTCTAATATTTTAGCCAGCCATATAGCCAGCCACATGTCTAGGATTGGGCTTGAAGGGCATCTCTGTTTGTGTATCTTAAGAGGCCCGTACATCTGCGGAAAATTGGATCGAATTAATACCAGTTTGGTGAACGTTCTGCTGTGAACTTTGTTCGTTGTTTCTACCAGTATTCTGTGTCCTTTTCGTCCTGTTCACTGCAAAATTGATATCAATCTCACAAAATCGAGTATATTCTGTTGTTATTGACTAATGTACTGGCTCTTGCGTAAAGCTGACAGCCCAGAGCATTGTGAATTTTACGTATTATGACTTTGTAGTTGTCCTCACCAGATAAAGAATAACCGTAAAGGTTCGTTCATCAACACAGTTTCTGTGGTTCTATGAGAATCTTTCATTCACTTCCACTGGACTGGATGCCTCAGGCATCCAATGGGGTTTCATTTTGGGGATTCATACGAATTAGAGTAACACGGTTGACATGTATACTGACTGTCTACATCTCTAGAAACAAAACGCAGTGAATCATCACGAAGGCGTGTTACCATACAATAACGAAAAGGTGATCTATGGGAAACTAATAAAACATCGATTAATCATGGGTTACTTCTGTCTACTCTTCAGCTGTATTGGCTTCAGTCGGAATACAAAATGTGGAACGCTCCAACAAATGGTGAATGTGTACACAAGGCTAATTCATCGGCTATGCTTGGTCACATTCAGTCACAGTTAACTAATGCAGCGGGCTAGTTTGTCAGCTATGCTTACGGCAAAACCTTTGTCGTATTGATAAACTGATACATCCGGGTTAATGACAAACGATAGTCTCCCTTTCGGTCCTGAGAAATTCGCTTCCTTGAGGGGCGACAACGGCGGACAGAATCCTGTTCCTTTAAAGTTGCCCCTCTGATGGAGGTGGTTTCTCAAGGGGGGAGAAGAAAAGTGTTTGAAGAGGATGTCGGTAGTTCAGGCTATAATGATGGCCGCCGGTTTGTTCACTCAATTGGGAAGTTGGCTGCAAACGTTTCATCAACAGTCGAGATGGCACCATCAGTGCGTTGTGAGTGAAAGTGCGTGATTGTTGCGCGTACACTGTCCTTAAAAACATCCGTGCTTGTTGGAGCGGTTTTGAGCCCAGAGAGACAAACATCGCGCATTCCTCCAAAATGCTCGGCGCTCACAAGCAATCAGTAAGAGGACTAGTAGGAAAGATTGCATCGGCAAAACAGTAGCGTGAATTCTTTCTGATTAGTCTATGCAGCCTGGAGTATTAACCAAGTGGGTAATGAATGAACATACGCAAGCACAAAAGCACACAGGGTCATAAGGGGTGAGGACCGACACGACACAAGTGAACGAACCACGAGTCATGAGTATTGAGGTAAAGGTTAGATACTGTGTGAAGAAATTTCGAGGATACCCTACCCAGATAACTAGAGGAAGCCCAAAAGACCTCAATTTGGGAATGAAACAGGCAGGAAAAGTAGATTTCTAGTGTCTTTGGGAAAGTCATGAGTTAAGGTAATCGGAACAAGTCAAACCTTCCTGTCTCTCATAGTGCATCGCAAGATAACCACATCATTTGTTGACAACCAGCATCAGCGGGATTTGTGCGCGTTTTCAAATCCCTCTTATGAATAACGTTCATGAACATTTTGCCTACACTCCCGACTTCAAATTTACCGAAATTTAATACGACACTATCTATTAAGTGACGAATGTCGTCAATTCGGCGTGATAGAGCAGGGCTTTCGCTTCCTAGTCCAACAGTTCAGTCGTGTTATTTTGGGAGAGCCCTTCCAGCTTTAGTCCTCATTGAGTAACCAAATCTTACCTGTGGCTATAAATCGCTTTATACACACCATTTGTTATTGTTTGACACACTACTTCAAAAGTCGGGCAGAGCGTGTGAGGAGTATATAGCCTCAGCAAAGCCGACAGAATGCATAAGGTCATGAATCGAAATTCCATGGTTCTAGTCCTACCTTGCTTCACTGTGGGTTAAACTTCTTCATATGAGGCTACAAGTGAACCCTTGAATAAAAGTTGCCTGGTTCTGGTAAAGTATCCATCAATGAGCCACCCAATAAAAGACATTAGACGCAAACGAAACATAATCTTCCAAAGGTAGTTACCATGAATTAGGTGAACCCTTGAATAAAAGTTGCCTGGTTCTGATAAAGTGTCCATCAACAAGCCACCCAATAAACAACACTAGACGCAAACGAAACATAATCTTCCAAGGGTGGTTACCATGAATTAGGGAGAGTAAATAGAGGGAAAAAGATGAAATGAATTTGGTGTTACGAACACTGAAGTTCGTTTGATTCACAATGAACGCAATTGGTCACTGATCTAAACGTTTACATCAGAGCGTTAGGTACAGAGGTGGCAAGGAAACCGCGATTCAGACAGAACAATGGTGTGATTGGGTGTGTCAAACTGACAGACCGAAACAATCCGGTTTGCGCAGAAAACCTGGCTGGAGTATATCGATGAAGTCAAAGTCCAGATTGTTTAGTCAAACTCTGGATAGAGTGATGAGAAAATAATTTACATAAAAAAGCGGAAAATGACAACGAACCTTGGACCCCGTACGATACAAACAGGTCCAGAAGTGGTAAACGTACTTTTGCTGTTCAATAAGGGTGGAACGAAAACCTATTCCTACACAACAACGAAAACAATGTCGTTATTAGAATCTCGATAATACTGAGTTAGTGTGCACTGCTCGTCTTATCTTATGCCTCATTAAATCCAGTATGAAGTGCTCAAATGAGCGGTCCTGTGTACGTAATTAAAGCTGTTACAGTTGAAGTTAAATCCAGTCCAGGCAAGGGGAATTCATTGCTGTGGCGGGATAGTGCACCAGCTATCCACTGACATCCCACTAATACATGCTTCATGTAATGTTGTTTTTTGGATATTTGGTGAACCAGAAAGTGTCCTCTCACCATAGGTAGGGATTCGTTTCAACTAAATTTTCTCCCCGATATAGTGCCGCTATCTGGGGGGGGGGGTTGAAGGAAGGGAGTAGTTCAGTAACAATCCAGTGCTGATAAAAACGGTCCATTTTTCGCATACAAGTAAAATTACCGGAAGCACTAGAAGCAGTTGTATGGCATTACCGTAAGGTGTGCATTTATCCGGGGTGTCCTCTTCCTGGAGCGACGATTCGTATTCATTCCCCAATTTTTCCCAACTAAAATCTCACGAGAATCTACTACAGCAGTAAACCTCAGAGCATTTACCGAAGTTACTGGCCAGGACAAGCAGTCGGATTAAGTTCACGAACGATGATCTAGGAGGGGCTCAGACGCGAATTTTATAAAACCCACATTGCTCATTCTGGTGTAGAAGAAAATACGACCAGTTAACCTCAATAACCACACCCACGTAACAGCCGCCAGCCACGTACTGAGTGACACGCTGAAGTGTGGGTTCGTCACCTGCCACTCTGGCAACTGCACATATCAGAGCACTTAAGAAGTCCGTTTGTTACAACCGTGGCACGATTATATTGCATGTCAGCTAGCGTAAGAATTGTGATTCAACCTTCCCCGATCCAAGCTGAAGCGATTTGATGCGGCTGACTAACATAACCAACCATTCTTTGAGATCCCGCAGTGATCCGCTGAACAAGACATAACGATCGACGTTTGTAACGTGTGAAAATCTCATTCCTATCCTTCAATGTCCTCGGGCACAATGGTGTATTAAGTAGTACTAAAAAGTCTAAGTGCCGTCTTGGGATTTACTGTACAAGAGGAAATTTTAAACACTTAAACTATTACGAGAGAGTCATCTAACTTCAAAGAGAAACAGGGAATTTCGGTTGAGGTTCAAGTTTCTGGAAGATTTGACAGATTACCGATTCGTTGTCGAAGGCGACAACTCCCACGTAGGGGAAAACGAAAAGATGCCACGAGTCTCCTTACAGACATCTGTAGCTACGTTTGTGAAGCACCAGTAAGTCAAGAAAGTATTGGGGAAACTGGGATCAATCGGTCGGAGTCCGTGACAAAGCCGTGCAATTACGATGTACCAGCGCCTTCGGATGTCGCCGGGGCGCAAACAGGCCTTGGTCGTTGTGTTCTTGTGTCCAGTTAGCGAGTGCACAAGACACGCAAACAGTAGCTAAGGCAAGTGCACCCAGGACGTTCTTGATAGTCCCCCGTACCGTCATTGTAGGTTGACTAAGTGAAAAAGTTAACTACGGAGCACGCGATTGTGGTGCAAGATTTTTGGACTTTTATTTTGGTCCAATCCGCATCATGTTAGATCTAGAGACGTCGGATTGAAAGAAACATCAGCACTATGAGTTTACTGTGAATACTGGTGCCATACTGTGTTGTAGAATTTACCCTAAAATAGAGTGCTTACCACAGTCTGACAGTTGCGGAGTAAACGTGCGCCCCTAACGACACGCTATGCACGAGCAAGTCAGCTACCTCATGGTCCGTCAGTAGACATTTGTGTCGCATTGCAGTTAAACACGCACACGCTTTCGACGATATCCCTGTCGACCGCGACAGTTCGGTACACAAATGCGCGTATATCCAGTGCTTAAAGTCATCGATATTTAAGGGTTGGTGGTGCCGTAAGGACTTAGCTGACTAGTGAACGCAGAACCCCATCGCAACAGCTTTGATCCTCCTCATTTTTCTCTATAAACTTCAGATAGTTCCAACGTTCTCTCAACGATTCTGTGGTAATCTACCGAAAGCCCGTAGAATTTTGGCACGAACTACTTCCATAACACAGCTACACAAATGGATCCCTTTTGACCCACTCTTAAGTAGCTTCGAATTTTTGTTCGAAAATGCTCACGCGATGCCGCCAGCGTGCTGCGTTCAGGATGGACCGCAGTTTATTCATATTGAGGCGGTGGGTTCAGTCGCGTTGCAGAGCTTGTGCGCGAAAATTGAGTTCACCATGATCAAAAGATTTTTCAGCTCACCAGCCAAATAAGGATAGTCCTCATGGATGATTACATGGATTGAGAAGCTTCTGTGCAGAAATCGATACGTACCTTTAAAGATTACAGATAACCATTCTGAGTGGTACAAATTGGCTGTATTGCTCCCTTTTAACACATGAAGGATTTTCGCTTTGCCGAGAGGACAACTGGACTTATAATTGTTCCTCTCAGAACCAAGTGTCAAAACTTTGGTAAGGATTGACCTGACACTTTAGCCTGACTTTATACGAAGTCTCAAGCTTTAGCACAACCTGCAAACAGGGTTCCATGTGAGGAATCAGAGTCAGCAAGTTTCGAACAAATTTACGACCTACACACGTACCGAATAGCTCATCGATTCGAAACCTATGTTTCCTCGCGCCCAAATGCACAGGCATACAAAAAGGTCCTAATACTTCAAACTCAAATATTCATGTCCAGTTTAAACCATCCATTGCACCAGTAGACGGACATCGTATTGATTTCTAATTCCACATGCGTAAGATAGATACGAATTAATCGATGGGGTAGACAAACGACGAGGTCAGAATTGACTTCGACGTACGAATACGTGACACACATACTCAAGAGACTCACACACCTTCCAAATTTTAGAGTAGATTTTGCATAAATATAAGTGTGTATGAGAGAAGGAAAATGCTTAGAGAATCGGTAAAAAGGTTATCGTTTGGACAAAGAAGGACCAAACTGTTGCGAGTTTCCTACTACGGCACAGGAGCAAGACAGCCTCTAGAAAGATATATATTGTATGGATTGGGACAGCACTACTCATACATTACTACCGCTACTTAAACACCCGAAAGGACTGTAGTCTTGTGACACTGGAGGACGGAAAGGATTGAGAGGGCTAAGGTCATCGGGATGCTTAACTGATGGTTTGTGGCAGTCCCCTTTTCCACGTGGTTGAAGTTTTTCTCTCATTAGGGCACCAAAGGTCTACAAGAGTATGAAGAGAAAGCCTTAACATGTGCTAAACACGTCCACTTGAGCTGATTGCTCACCATCCGTCTTCACCTTTGTTGTTGATATTCTGCTTGGAACTTTTCTTATAACTGGGGAGTTGAAATGCACGCGGAGCATTCGTTCGCAGCCCTTAAGTACGCAATTATACCGCTCTCCTTGGGTTGGATCATTCAGAAGTACAAACCATCGTAGAGAAACGTAAGCAATTTTTGCCTGGGAGTGATCTCCTTACGATCCCAACATTCCCCTTGCTTACCTAGCCTTCTCTCGTCCAATGTCCATGATGGTGGTCAGACGCAACCACATCTAAGCCAAAAATATGTGGTCAAACTCAAGCCCATGATTTGATACTGATCAACTCCAGTGCAATGATTAATGGATATTCAGATGAAATATGCCAACCGTTAATCAGTAAGCAAACGCTCGTCTAAATAAGTAAACGCCCGATTCAGACGAACTTTCGAGCCCAAATAAACGTCTTAGCTCGAAAACTGCATGTAGTATAACATGGATATATCCACTAAAAAACATGCTCCAGACGTTTCACCAAGTTGGTGCTTTTGATACTATTCCAGTTAACACCTCCTTGAAACGGTTCTTCGGTTAAAACTGGCCCGAAAATCTAATCAACTGGAGGAAGTTTGGAACCGATTGAGAAGTCACCGTTTCAGAAGGGCTTGGCGCTCTGCACTGGTGCAATTGAGGGATCGCCCCCCGGCGAACAGAACCAGGGACCATGTCTACAAAATCAAGTGTAACGACTTCACTAAGGTCTGTATAGGACAGACGGCCAGGGAACTTCACACCAGAATCGGAGAGCACAGGAGGAAAATAAACAGGCTGCCGAGAAACATAGATGAGTATGGAGCGTTACTGAAAGATTCGGCAATGATGGAACACGCACTGGACATGGGACACAAAACAGGTATAGAAAATGTTGAGGTTTTGAGGCGAGGACTACGGTCCACGCCACAGAAACTGGTGGCTGAGGGGGTAAAAATCGCCAAGCATCCCAATAGAAGGCATGGAATTGGCAATCGTGTGGAGAACTGCTTTGGATCAATAGAGCTGACACTGGTGTGCAGTTATCCGGAGTAGTCATCACCTGAATTCCACTTAATTTCACCCACCTTCCCTCCGAATAGATTGTCGTAACACTCATAAGCCCACGAAGACCAACGAAATCTACCAGTGGCACCCACGGTGAACCATCAATTGAAACACCTTGAAGTGGAAGATTTAAGAACTAAACCGGATCGGAAATCCCCCCCCCCCTATCCATCACTGCACGATTTAGGCGACCACAATGACCGAAAAGGACCGTCAATTGACATGCAATACTGAACTAGTGCACTAATTGGTTCTCCATCTGCTTTAAAACCTAGCCAACTTGGTGACCTGCTCACTTGGCCTGATGAAACTCTCGTGTCAAAAGCCAAACGTTGCCCAATTAAAGACTACCGATTGTTTAACAAAAATTGCCCAAAAATTGTCCATACGTTTTTCCACAAGCGTCGATGTTCGTTCATCGACACTCAGCACCGGTTACTCTGCTGACTCACTTTTGCTAATTCCGTAGCATTCGTGGATAAACAAATTTAATGTACGTTAGTTTTACCGAACAATGATCGCCAAATGACTTGAAAAGTAATGTTGGAAATAAGCCTATTGGAGTCGAAATCCACTTTTAAATCTGAGATGCAGCAAATACAGGGGAATAAATAAATAGCCCCTTTATGGTGCTTTTCAACCGAGTGTGCTGAGCGAGGACCGCCTCGATGTTCACTTCGATCGATATTCAACATACCGTAGTATTGTTCCTTAATATAATTTTTATTCAGGGCTAACGAGTTTTTAGCATTATATCATTATCAACAAGTATAATTCTGCAGGTGATAGGATGGGAACCAGATACTGGGATACTCTTCAGTCAGGGGCTGTGGTCAAAACAAATCTGTTGGAAGTTATAATCGTTTCTGTGCTGTCATCTAATCTTGCGGATGCGGATACGAAGTGTTAGGAATGTACATTTTTCTAGCTCGATCATATTCCATATGGATGTTCTGACTTGATTGAGCTCATCACAACAGGAGAGCAGGTAAAGTGACTAGCTTCAAAATGCAATAGCCCAGAGCAGAGAATGAAATGACGGATGCCATCGGGTATTGCTTACTATGTGGAACTACTGTACAGCTAATGTGGCATGTAATCCACACATGCGACGATTCGGCAAAAGCCGACTCAGCTTCCTAAAGGTCCAATAGTGGTGGTACAGTTGCTTAACGATGTGTGATTTTCTGGCCGGAAGGATTGCAATTTCTCCACAACTAATGCTCCAGTGATTATTCGTATGCAGAATACGATTCACACTGAAGTCCAAAGGATAGCGACAAGCGATCAAGCTAGCCACAATGACCCACATCTGTCTGCCGAACAGCATTGAGGTAGCAAGAAATTGTTAGGGCACAACAGAAGACTGAGCACACACTTACCAGGCGACCCGAGGGGTGTTTGGGAAAGGGAACAATCGTTAGTTCTTCCGCGATCTTGGGATTAACCTAAGAAAGTACAAGAAACGAAGCAAGGAAATAGTACTTGAAGCTTCACCATTTTCACTCGCGTATGCGCTGATAGAAGAGATTCATAAAACGAAATTAAAGAAATCTGGGTCGTAGAATTCAGTCAGCAGGGTTATTCTCGGTTTCTGATTAAGAATTCTTAGATAAGATGGATTAAGGGTCAGACACTGTTCCGCTACTTACATACTGATGAACGTTGATCTGTATGCTGAGCTGATTGGTTTAGCTGCGAACAGATTAACAGCCGAACGGTGCCTCGTGAGTCTCTCATGTGATAGCGTATTATCAATGTCCATCACAAGAATCCGGTATGAGATAACGAGTATGAGACTTAGAGTTTTCGCCCCAGCGAAAAAGCCATTTGACCGAACCGGAATGCAAGAGCAAGCCAACACTAAGCTATACAACTCATGATGAAGTCAACGACTCAACTATCAAAAAGCAACAGGAAGTATTCACGGAAAATCAGCTCGTATAAGTTGCAGCATTTTTCAATAGAAGGGAAGAATCTTTGTGCCGTTTCGGAGGTGAACTGGAAAATTCTACTCAAACGGGAAAAATGGGTTGAAAAACTAAACCAACCCATTAATGGAGCCAAAAATTTTGTGCACAAAAGCCGCACACTTTGTTCTGTGCAATTTCGACTCCATCATGTAGACATAAAGTGGGAGAGTAAAATCAGCCTCAGGTAGTGGACGAACAACTCGCCATATCAGTTGCTAGTAGCATAGTTAGGAATCCGAATAACTGCAGTTAGTATCTTGATCAAATGCCGTAAGCGAATCGAAGATATGGAGCTAAATTCTCTGCAGCACATTGCTTCATAGAATGGGACACGCCTCCAAAAGCTCTTGTCAATTAATGGTGGTGGTTCGGCAAACAATGTATGAAAACGTCAAAAATATTGTACTCCCCTCCCAGTCAATAGGAGTAACCTCTGGAAACCATTGCTTTTATATCCTCAAACTCCATAACAAAGCTATCCAATCTAAACACTGATTAGTTTAATGTTAAGTGATGGAGCAGCCGTCATACCGCGCAGTTATTCATGATTCGCAACAGAAAACAAGCCGCCGCATCAAGGTCACCCATTATTTTTTATTTGAATATCCAATAGTAAAAACAGTGCTGCATTACGTATTCGACCATGGTTGCGACTATTTATATCAAACCTTGCGGAAAGTGGATGCAACAAACTGCACTTTCGCATCAAACGGAAATGAAGTAGCTGTCACTGCCGTATACTAAAGGTGTTTCAGTTGCGACACCAGTTTCTGCTCGAATGAATAACCAAATACATCGATTGTTCTATAGTTATTCGGATGGTTGCTTCGTTAAGTCATGTATCACCACAATATTCAACGAGTTTTTTTGTCTAATACGGAATTTTATGAGTCACTTATTTAGGACTGCAAACCCTGAGTGTTTTCCATAGTTGGAAATCTCCAGAACACCTTGAACCTCGTTTGATTACAATATTCGAAAAACCTGAAATTATTAAACAGAAAAAAATGGATAAGCTGGATAAGCTCGCTGATAGGAGTGCAGTTTTGCGTCACAAGTTTACTGGGATCGCTAGCGAAACCACTGTACCTCATACGCCCACATGTAGAACGCTTACCACGCCTCATTATGACGCTGAGGTCGCAGATGGAACTGCAAATAAATGGTGGCGACTTTTCCAACGTGTGCTGAATAGGTAAGATAAAGACGTAGGTGCAAAATGTGTAGACAAAACACCAAACTTTCAGGCATCCGCACTTGCACCGAGTCTAGGCCAGTT
This sequence comes from Clonorchis sinensis, assembly GCA_003604175.2. Taxonomy (NCBI): domain Eukaryota; kingdom Metazoa; phylum Platyhelminthes; class Trematoda; order Opisthorchiida; family Opisthorchiidae; genus Clonorchis; species Clonorchis sinensis. Next base: position 115,422,266 of record CM030370.1, read on the forward strand.
AGCTGAGCGCCCACTTCCCAAATTTATATTAATGTTCCCTGATGAATTGATCGATTTTAGGGGTAGTATTGTAAGAAAGTAGTGTTCCGTTAGTAAAACAGCAATGGGGCACGTAATATCGTCACGGTTATCCGTTGTCGTTACATATTTCCGCTCCGTCAAAACTTAGGATCTTGAAAGATGCAAAAACAAACCACACAGCTAACGGATTATATCAAATTTGCAAGTGAATGAAGCAACCCGTAGCAGCATCTCATATTTTGCTGACAGCTCCACTCCGGTCATCATCATCATCACCATTCAGCTGTAGCATCCTTTCGGTGCCTAACCGCCATGCTACCAGAAGGAAGCACGAGGGCTGGAATACTGCCAGGTTACCCAAAGCCTAGATAGGAGAAGTTGAGATACAGAGGTCGGGTTCGAACTACGGACCTTCCGGTCAGTAAATTCGCGTCCTAACCACTGAACTATGTCGTCCCCCCCCCCCACTGCGGTCAAAACAAGTTAAGTATAGGGACGAAAACTTAAACGTCATTTGGTCTCTCTGAAGCAACAGTAATCGCAAAGTTAGTGAACTCTCCACGGTTAACTACTGGTTTCGTCCAAACAGAGGAACATCAGATAGACCTACTCCCAGAGCTTTTAACAATCCTACTTCCAACTCGAACGTCAATGTTTGCGCAGGTGGAAGTTCACACTCAACTACAAAGTAACTTCATGGTGTTCTTAATCATTGACATGTTAGTCCGGTATACTTTTTATCAACGTCGTCCGAAAACCGCCATCTAATTTTCTTTATTACTGTGATTTCCTCTTCAATTTCGTGACCTTGTGAAGAATATGAACATCTTTACGCACGCGCATCACCGCAACTCTCCAGAATTTCTAAATGTTTTGAACCTGGAATATCGGTTGGTCAATCTAATCCATGCACATTATGGTACGGCAGCTGTGATGCTATAAAGGTGATGCGTGTGTGTTATCGAAAAGTCTAATTTGATGGATTTTATAACCATCGTCCCCGTGATTCCTCTTGATCTGTACAAGTAGCCGAATGGACAAAGAAGGGACTAACAACTGGTGGTGCGTACTGAGGAATATCGGTAGTGGATGGGTTCTTTCGAGAGAACGCAAGTCATCTGACTAAACAAAAATCAGCACCACAGTAACAATATGTATTCAATAACCTGACATGGTCTTCAACTCATTATTGTGGAACAGCCGTGAGTTAGAATCTAGTGTCTCATGATAACTAAATGCAGATGCTTACTGCGAAGAGTAGCATGCTAGGATATAACAATAGCAATAACACACCGCGCGACAAACTTATGGCTATCGATTAGCACGTTTCTGAACGAGTCTGATAGATAAGCTAAGCCTCTCTAAGGATTATCCTTAAAGGCTTTAGTTTGACTTCTTGGAACTTATGATCGTCTTCAAAAGTCTAGGAAGAAATTGAGCGACTGTTCAAGTCAGGTTTTCTACCCAGGCTAAGAGATCAAACACGTCTCAGGCAAGCCTCTGACAACAACATTGCAAACGTGGGCTAACTTATTGTTCTCAAAGCTTGTGAAAGTCACCAACTGCATATCTTGTTCCTACTGTCTAATTCATTTTTAACAATGCAAAAATACACAGGCGTTTCCAGCACACACCGAATTTCCGCCAATTCAACCAGTCATCCCGCTCCTCACAAACCACACATCAATGTCAATGTTGCATCTCCGCTAATCATGCATGCTAATGAGTCACCAACAATTAGATTCACAACAGAAACGACGGAACAGGCTCCTCAACCAAAGCCTCTACTAAGGTACGTATTAACCGAGCCTCCGCCCGTCAGCTTTTCCTCTCAAAACCTCAGGCATTTTCGATTGGCATGACCCCCAATCGTATCGAACTTCACACACATTCCCACCTAGTCTTCTGACCTCTGAAAACAAGTGGCCAATATATGTGCTCCTGTGTTAATTGCTGCTCTCGCTGACTATTGTGGCCTTGAAAACCAGTCGAATTAAAGTGGTTGCCAAGAGGAGACTAGGATATTTTTCAAGTTCAACGATCACCAATAAACCCTAGAATCTCACACCTGCATTCACAGATTTGAGTTCGGCGACATCTCCAACATATAGAGCAGTGTTGACTGAAGCTGGATCACTTCCTGAGCGGAGTTACGTAGACGTATGGAAATTGAAGAATTGACTGAATAGACAACAATCCCGATGACTGTTTAGTGGTCTTGCGTCATTTAACACCAACAAGTGCAAATGACGGTTTCGCAATATCCATGGAATTAGATGGTCTTTATGGCCTCGCAATAGTTTTTGTCAGTGACTTTGGGGCGAAAATTTCGGAAATGACGGAAATCCCACTTTTTTGCACGGAATGAGCATCAGATGACCAGATAAGCCCAAGAAGTTAGTCTTATGGATACTTATGACTACGATTACTGAAATGAAAGTAAACAAACAACCCATCCAAGGTGGAAGATTTTGTGATCATCCAGATTATCCTAGGTTCTTACCTAAGACAACAGTATTACCCAAACGCAATGAAGTCACGGGAATGGTAACGATAGTTTGCATTAAAACCCGTTGTAACTCACTTTCGAGAATGAAACCAAACACTCCTTTATTGCAGAATGACGTTCATCCACTTCCGTTATGCTGTCATTCACGAACACGATGGCGTCGAAACGATCATCCAACAGGTTCTCTACATTCAACAGAGGAGACTGCATCTTGGTGCGAAAAAGCACGTGGTCGACAAACTGTGGATTCCACACTGCTGGGACAGCGAAGTGGCAGGCGCGATCAATGCAAGTAACCGATTGGTTATGCGTTCTTTAACTCTTATTGGTTGGTTTAATCTAACCAGTAACAGGACATACGCAACCCGCATGGGATGGCGAGCACGCAGCCGATCAGCGCGCTCCGCACGCCCGAGACGCAGCGGCCTCGATGCGACATCCCAGACACATGGCATCAGTGATGCAGCTTTCCCTATCCCCGATGCCCAACGGGTATTCGGTCATCCAGTAACCGAGGTATAAGCAAGTGCTGTCAGTCTGTATGGCACAATCTATTTGTCATATAGTTGGCTGCGATTTCCACCCGCGTTTCGTGGTATTTTACTCCTGAATTACCCATAATGGCTATTTGGCCGTTGCGCACAAAGTTGTCCTTCAGGTGTTCTATTGATTCTCACTTTCAAGACTGCGACCGACCGGAGCTTATGTGGGAAACAAAACTTCGGTCGCCCAAACACAAACCCAAGCAGCTGTCCGACGGCCTACACTACGATGCTCTGAACAGAAGTTGAGGTAAAATAACTGAAAGCAACCAATGTAATGCCGATTGCCGAAAATAGCTCGCGGTTGGTTCGCCGAATGTGACCCTTACCTCGAGGTCCAATCATCGTATTTTTTGGCTGATTGAGTGTGTGTGATTGAGTGAGTGTTCCTTTTCCCTTTTTTATTTATAAAAAAACAGCGATGCTGCTTCCTCCCAAGGAACGATGGGTTAGAAAAGGTTGACCCTAAAATCCGCCGTCACCCCCGGCGCATTACTAAATACGGTAGAAATACCTATAAAATTAGAGCCTATGGTGTTGTTCAGAAAGTCCCTTCTGTGCGCAGCCACATTATGACTCAGACGATTATACCTTGCTCATTGCTCCCTCGGGCCAGGCCAGAACCCCTACTGCCAAGCGGGTCAGACCTTTGGATTTATTGGCTGCTGGGAGGATCTCTCAAGAAAACCCTAACAACCGCTGTCTTGCTGTTCAGACTTTTGGGTCAAAGGTTAGCGGAAGGGTCCCAGGACAAAATTCTAGGTACTGCCACCACATTGTGGATGAGACATTGAGAAGGCCCAACGAAATCCCCTTCTTAGGTCTGGGCAACCCGGAAATATCATTCTCCCCTGCAGCTCTTCGTTACCCGGCCACACCCACACTAGCCCCCACCAAGAGAATCATCGAAACGTTGGCGGTCAGGTAATAACTGTGAGAAAAATCTGAAGAGATGGACTGAACATTTCAGCTCACCACTTAGTCGCCCATCCAATAACCAACTACTCACTACGGACACAACAACCTCCACGCAGCTGCGACACCCCTCACCAAAGTGAATTAGCTGACATAAGCAAGCTAATAAAATGTGAAGCTAGCATCCTGACGGAAATCTACAAAGCCTTCGGACCTCTTTGCAAGTTGTTCTGCTTAGTATAGGAAACCAAAATGTGGCTGGTGGATTGGGCTACCTCGATCCTTCTGCCTACATAAAAAAGCTAAAAGAAGGGGTTGTGAGAACAACCAGGGTATCGGCTACATAAACGTCATAGCCATAGTCATTGTCACGCTGTTATTGCGCAACCTCCGAGAAGGTAGACTGTCACATCAGACAGATTCAACGAGGCTTCTGTGCAGCCAGAGGTTGCGTTATCCAAATATTCACGCTGCCTCGTGATTTGGAACACCGCCGCAAGTTCCAGTAGCCAACCACAGTTTACTTCATCGATCTCTGTCCAGCATTTGACTGCATCAATATGGAAGCCTTGGGTTCGTCTTGAATGCCGAGAATATGCCGGATAAGCGGCTGAATCTCACCAGAAACTATCGCTCAGTTTAAAAAATGCACCTGTTAGTATATGGAATCGAGTTAAGGGTGTTTGCCTGAAGCTTTGGTGTTCGGCAATGTTGCCCAACTTTGCCGACGCTTTTGGCTGTCGCGATTGATTGGATACTGTGGCAGGTCTTCAGCGAATTACATGGAATACCAATGACCCTACCAACGGATAACGGGCTTGATTACGCTGATGAGTAAATTGCAGCCTACCTTTATCGTGTCAACGACTGTAATTCGCTGGATGAAGTGGAAATTGATTCCGGAAAGGCGAGATTCTCCACCAGAAGCATAGCTCTTCGGTGTAGCCCGCTTAGTGTTAACCGAGAACTCATAAACCAAATCGATTCCTCGGAGTATTTGGACTCTATCATCCTGTCAAATGATGATCACGGAAAGAATTAGATGTTTGTATCGACAACTCCAGAAAACCTTTTTGGCAGTTTTAAATCACTCAATGGAATTACTCGGAAGTCAGTCTTTGAACAAAGCTCCACAACCATCCGATACCTACTAACATAAGCCTATGGGACCTGACCTATCCGACCTGTTGCTCTTCAAAGCCCCGGATTATTTGACCACTGGTGCTCAAGGAGACCGGGTATCTAATGATGGCGTCAGGGACCAATATTATGACATTCCACGCCTCTTCTGATCGATCCAGCTACGCGGACTGCAGTGGTTAGATCACGTCCTTCGTAAATCAGACTCCTAACTATCCAATGTCTCTGTCTCCAGTGTTATGCCCAGAATAACGCTACCGCACAGAAGGACAGTAGAAAACCAGGCTGTCCGGGGTTAAGGCCGACATTCAGGTATTTGGTCTGCAAGTTGTCTATAGGATTGGACAGTGGAAAAGGAACTGGATGATGCTGTATACTCACCTTGCTACTGATCGTGCCGTATAGACTGAGATGATCCAGTTTAATTTTGGAAACGACTCATCCTTATCCAGGAGCAAGTAATCGTAAAGTGAGGGTAAGGTAATTTGAGATACTACGTATTTTACAACAACAGTCGGTGTAACCTCCCCGGACTTCTTGAAGGCAGTCGATTGTGCAGAACGTCACACTGTCCTATTGGAAATTCAGGCATGTGATTTAGACCGACAGTTGCTGGCATGAATCATAACGTTTCTCTGTGAAAGAACTTAAGAGATAAGGACCATGTAAAATGTGGTATAGTCAACTCAAATGGAATGTAGCGTACAATAGAAATCTGTCCTGGTCTCCCGACTATTTTTGTTGGTCATTAACGACCTGGTCCATATACGCACCGCGAACTGTTTTCTGCTTGCCGATAGTGTACAGTAGTGAGGGCAACGGCCTCTCAGGAAGGCGGATGGGGCCAATGAAGAATAGCTTATCCGAATGCGCGGTGCAATCTGCAGGTCACCATGGAACATAAAACTACCCCCTAAGAACCAATGTTTTATGTATTCCTTAAGAAAGTGGTATCGACGTTCTTACTTCTGAGATCCCGGGCTTTTAATCCAGTACGCTAAGGAATCCCTTATTCAGAACAGTCGGCTGGAGCTTTCTTGACTGGCGGTTTGGAAATCTGAGGCGGCAGTTTTCCCCAGCTTTCCACCACACAAATCTGTCGTCTTGGTGGCTTTGGCGTTCAATTCGGAAGACCGAAATATGGAGGCAACCGAGCAATAGTTCATCCATCTCAGATACCAACGACCAAGCTGGCAATAGGTAGTAGAAGTCCCACCTGCACAGGGAGACTAAAGTTTCTCGAGGTATTCTCTGGATGCTGCCAACCGGCGACTTCGGAGTGAACTATTTCTTTCGTAACAAATACTGGGTGAGGAAAGCCATCCTTGTGCAGCATCCTACACCTCAGGCAAAACAGGTCATCACCTGAAGCTAGGTCACTAGTTCAGCAGGTTAGTCCGCTGAAAGAAATCCTCACTACGGATATGTCATAATTCCTCCGCAGTTTCATTTCCATCACCAGCTCCTTCTAAGAAGAGGATGTTATTTTAAACATTCGCATTACTATCAGTAGCCTTGGCTCTCAAGCTCTACAATTCCTTTTTCCGTTTCTTACTCGCTGCTATTACAACCAATATGGAACGTTTGGTCACGTGTTTCTATGCCTGATCCTATCATTGAGGCCTCTGAGACATGGCTCATGCGATGCGCATCCGAGTTGTCGAAAACCAGCAGGCAAAGTATTACCTGAAAAAAATGTGCCACGCTGCAGCTGCCTGGTTTACTTGACAGGCGCAAACTTCAGATGGTTTAATGGAGTGGTTTTCATCGGGGGCTTTTGAGGGTCCAGATGGGGGATGGAGCTGTTGAGTCTAATTATTTCGGAGCTGACAATAGTAGTTAGTCGGTTTGTGTTATGTGTTTTTCGCCTTCCATTGTTCGCAGGTCAGTCGATATTGGGCGTGTTCAGGCGCTGCTGTAAACATCCAGCACTGTTTGGAACTTCACAGTGCAGCTGTACAAATGTAACATCAGTTCTGATGTAACATGTTGCGAAAATAACCGGTTGCGCTTTATGCACGCATGTCCAGTCAGTCCTAACTCCGTTCCTACAGCACTTGTCCAGGAGTTGCACAGTTGCACGTGCGTGAGACACAAAAAACCACGCCTTCATGCCCAAGCACGCTTACAAGTCCAAAACATGCATCGTTTCGGAAAACCCCAAGAGTACCCATATCACTCACATCACTTATTTGTTTGAACGAACCGGAAGAATTGCGCCAGTGTAGGAGGAGGACGTTTCCGAATTCTGCACATCCAGCAAACACCTACATTTAGTTTCCTGTTTATGGACTCATCGACCATAGATATCAGAACGACGATCAAGCAACTGGCCAAGTGAAGAAAGTTTTACATAACATCATAAACTCAAGCTTAACTCGACATGGTATCACCCGATGGGTTGCATGTTCGGCTTGTCATACAGTGGTAATTCATCTTAGCCAAAGGGCAGTATGTTCATTCGAACGATTATTCGTGTTTTGGGTTTTCATTTGTCGTTAGTTTAAAAAAGGTTCCATTCTGCAAGTGAAGTCAGTGTATGATGAGGAAACGAGAAGCACCGTAAGGTTGCTTCAGCCGTATCGTGGGTCATCATCAGTGCGTCTCTCTCGAATATCTGGGGTTGGTTTAATCCCTCGACCCACCGGCTGGTAGGTGAAGGCTTTACCTTTCGGTCACGAGCTTCTGATCAAGAGCGACTAACTCACACGTGGACAAAGTATAGCGCCACCCTCGGTGATTTACGCGACTCACACCATATGGTCACGGGTCAACTAGACCCTTGGGTGACCAGGAACCTTCCTGCATTCTTGCCTTCCTACATTCCTGTGAAGTCCCTAGATATCCGTGACAGATGACTTATAATCCAATGGGTTACAAAGGCTTTTTTTAAGTCTGTTTCTGGAAAAAGCGTACGGATTATGAGGACAGCCGAAAGCCAATTAAAAGAAGCTCAGTGAAGCTTATAACCCTAGTCTAAGAACGACTATTTCACGGTCTTTCTACCCAGCTTATTGCGCTGTTCACACAGACGTGTCTTACGACTACGCATATTGAGGCACTTAAGACTGAAAATTCGGTTTATCCGGAAGCTCAGTTTTATCTCCACAATTTGATTCCGGATTCTGCCGCCTAATAAAGATGTTTTTTTGGATTCCTAGCCATGTTACTAGCGCTTGATATGCTGGGTTCTTCGCCAGTGGATAGCTGTTACTTTGAGCCTGTCTATGAATTTATGTATGTTACTGCATCCTCACTTATTTTCTTAGTTCAGTAAAAGAACCAGACGGACCCAGCCGAGTAAACTCAATGTTTTTAAGCTCATTTTCATCACGTTTTCTTTCAGCTCGACATAATGGTAACAATGATTCTGGTCTTTGTTCTTCCGGGCATTCACTTGATGATGAAATCACGCACCGTGTCAAGCTGTGCAGCAGTGACGTCCTCTTGATCAATAGACGGAGAAGCAGTGACATCTCACCGACGCGAGCACGGGTTTGGTAAACTCTTTGTTTGCTTGTACACGTTCATCTGCCGTTAATTCCTTGGTGGAACAGAAGGGAGGACAGATAACCTGAAAACAGTAACATCGAGCTTGGCGTGCGGAGTCCAGAACCCTTGATCCTATCAAGGACAAGTACAACATAATCAGCGTGACCACAAATCGGGCAAAAACGCTCGATGTACTGATTTTTTTTGCGACAGCTCACATGCTAATGTCCCATGTTAAGGACTAATGCTGTCAAGATGTCTCACTCAAAGTGACCGCTACCTTGATGGTGACGATTAAATTTCCATTCACATCAGTTGGACTGAATTAAGCACATTCACCGCCTCAGCCTTCCATTCACTTGATTCTCTTGTCGCTTGGTGCTTCATCCGTTCGTGTGTGACGTGACTCTGTGTGTGAACACGATCATTAAAATTGTGCGTGGGTTTCTGCTCCTCCCCGGACTGGTCAAAATTCAAATCACATACGTGGTGAGGTGGAGTGAGTCACAAATATCGGTTAACTCCACGGGCTAACAGACGGGACTTACCCCATGGACCTTTGTTTATAGGGCGGACCGGGCAGGATGTATATTGTCCTCAGCAAGTTCACACACGTATAATTACAACAGAAGGTCATGCAAAACCCGACTGACCCATGACGTTCTTAGTCTGCTCGTCACTAGCCCCGGTGAGGTCAGGCCGGCATCAGCCATTCAAAACAGAGGTGAGAATATGATACACTGAGTACCGTTAAATTACTACCCTCAACATGCATGCTGAGATGCCTGAAGGCATAAGGCAACATTGTCGACATTAAGAATTACAAACCATCTTACATCCAACTCGATGCACTGGTGGCGATTAAACGATCAGGTTCTGGGTTGTTGTCCTTTTGCCCGACGGCCAGTAAGCATGCACGTATCAGCAGATACTCTCATTTGCACACGAATTCGGTTCCGACGGGAAACTCAACCGAATCCAAGTGAATCTCTCGTTAATGATGGTCGAAAGCTTTTCAACAACCTTACAAATAGTGTGTTACGTCGAAACAACAATGCCTGTATCATAAAACAAAATTATATGGGTGTAAGACACGTTAGTTGCACGTTAACTCGAATTTTCTGTAAGCTAAGAATGCATAGGTATGCTCATGCAATGAAAAGATCTCCAAATTTCAGTAGGATGCATCAACACACACAGAACAGAACAGAATTCAGCGATAAATTCTTGATGACAGTTGGAGTTGATTCTTGGTGAAAAAAAACACAACGGTAAGATGGTTATTGTGACGATGACTGACGCAAATCGTACACTGAAGTAAACTGGATTTTTAACGTGTCCTACCAGCTATACTGACACGGTATTGAAAGATAGCCAGAACTAAAGGTGTCTTTTCGTAAAGGCAACATGTTAACAATGAGCGGTCGATTCCTGTTTCCCAAAGGTGGTTGTCATAGTGAACGAGTTTTTCTGCCCACAACGTACAATAATGAAGCTTTGTGCACAGATCATTTAAGCTTCCGTTTGAAAAATCCGTGAGATATTTTCAAGTTTTCCCCAGGTTCGGGGGATGGACCGGCCTAGCTGGTCACAAGTATACATGTTTTCTTCAGCTATTTTCTCCAATAGGGTGGGAAATACGTCCATAGACTTGACAGGACCGATGAATGGTGACCGCTATAGGTAAGTAGACTGGAATGTTTTGCCACACGTATTTCACTAGGGACATGTTTCGAAAGCAGAAGAAGCTATTACTACCGTTGCAGCGTTCGGCATTAGTGGCCTTCAACGAGGGTGGCATCGTCTTTCCTCACTGATGTGATTTTGGACTAAAAGGGCGTTGCATGGAACAGGACAGAAGCAAGGGGACGGAGTAAGTGGACAGTGAGCCTTTGGTGCGCCAAATTAGACCGGCTCTTTCGTAGGTGGTTACAACAGATTACTTTACTTCGCTCTGTTTTATTCATTACAGTAACTATATTCTTGTCTCCTTAAATCCCCACCTCATGTCACCACAAGAGCGAAGATGCGAGGCCCCATCAGGAAGGCCAGTGATTCGGATCTGTCCCTGAAATTAGGTCATTTGTGTCTATACTCGGGCAACCCAAGCTGTTTTGCCTCAATTGGGTTGTGTGGTAGCTATGCGCCGGGACTGGACCGTAGCTAAAGTAGTTACTGTATCGCCACACGCCGCGATGAATACTGAGGTCATAACAACAAGGATTTGGTGTTAACCTATATACCATTATTCCGATCAACCGTTATCGACTCTGAAGTTGCCATTTCTACCGAAGGTTCTCAGACTGTGTGCTGAGTCCCGAGTCATCATATCGTAACGAGCAAGAGTCATATCCATCCGGTTTCAAAAATATGCTCCATGCGCGGAAACAACAGTCGTGCCACTAGTTAGGAAAGTATTCAAGCCAAAACAGGCTGCTGACTACCTAGCTCTTTGGAAAGACCTTTCTATTTTGCGTTTTGCTTGGTCACTATTACGCAGTGTACTTTCAGTGACATCCTGAGTTGGTTAATAGATTCCTTCATATAAGAGATCTTCAAACTCTTCTCCTCTACCACCCCCTTTCTCGAACTTTTATCAACCCACATTTGGTTAGCGCTTCAGGCTCAGCGAGTGCCTAGAACCAGGAATGGTCGTAATAATCTTCATAAACGAAATCTTCATCTCACAAACTATATAATAGTTCTGAAGAAATTATCGTGGGATTCTCGCAGATGAGTGACCTTTAAACCTTAATGAACCAATTCAGAAGTTTCTAAACAAATATTTTTGATCCTCGCTATCCCGTAGATAACAGAAAAAAGATTATTCTCTGTTTATGAATGCCGTTCTTGGTGGTGGAATTTAAACGGGTTGGGATAACACAAAGTTCGATAACAGTCATTTGTAAAATGATTTACTAGCATATATATTCGTAATGCACTACTCATAAGGTTGCTGAAAATTCTTCGACAGCCCACGATCGGTTTCGCCCTTGTTGGGGCTCATCAGGTAGGCGCAGTCCCCGAGTTTCCGTCAACCTTATGTTCTACTTGAACCTAAATTGGACTGTTTTTCGAGAAATACACTACTTTGCAAGTCACTTTGGTTTTGAATAGTGCATTACGTATATACATGTATCGCGATATCTCGAATATCGTAGCAACTGGAACATGAGGCGGCCTGGTGCAGCACATTCAGTTGCCTGAGAACATCACAAGCGAGAGATTCAGCTGGGTTCCAGGTGAGTCTCTCGCAAAACCAAATTGATTTGCAAATTAGTGTATTTCTCGAAATTTGGATTGTTTCTCCAAAACAAACTGCTGTAGTAATCTGGTTGCCCAAATTGCAGTTGTTCTCGCGACTGACTTTTAAGGCATCGTCGTCAGAATCTCCATTGACGTCCAACTCCCCTTCACGCAGTTATGTCGCAATCTGAAATCGTTACCCAGCGATGACAAAAATCCGCAACGAAATGCTTTCAAGTCTCAGCTTCTGCTTTAGGTGTACGTGGTTCCAAACTTCCTTGGTAACATTTTGCAATAGGCTTCAGGACTGATGTCCTGAATAGACTTTGACTGAAGCGCTTCTTCAATCTGCTCTGATTTGAAGGCTTACTCTCTTTTATTCCGTTTTCACCTACCTGATCACAAACATGGCACAGAAATAGTTAGCTGACTGAGGCGTATCCACGAAGAAGCTGTGCGTAAGCTATCAGTTGGTTGAGAAACAGAGTCACCAGAGCAGCAGGCAAAAAATAACCATTTTAGATGGTTGGAACACGCATGTCAAACCACCATCTTCCATGGGAAGAGATGTTTCCCATTCGAAACCCTTACGGGTGGAAATTTCAGGTAGAAGAGGCAACGCGTAATGAAAACGGCTACTGCTAAACCAAGTGCACCTTCAGACGAGACGGGGATTGCGATTCACACCACAGCGGCTGATAACCGAGGCGGCGGAAATCACCAAGCCTCACAGCGCGAACTGAATCGAGGGTGTGGAACTGACGAGCGTATGGGAAGCGGTCTTAGATAAGCCGAGTTGACACGACTGTGTGTGGTTGTCTATTCACGTAGAATCAGGGGGGTGGAGATCCCAACAGGAACAAAGTTCACCGACACAACTGTCATAGCACTAGCTCATCCACACAAACGGACGGAAAATGCAAACGACGCTTAACAGGGATCATCATGTGAACCGAACCAAAAGAATTAGACCCTGGGCTGGACCCAATTCCATGTAGGTTTCCCCATCGGCCTAACACGTGATCACACAACTTAACACACAAAATCCCTCAGCTGACAACTAACAGAGATTTAGCTTGACTTAGCTGATTGATTCTCCTTCCGCCTTAAATCTCGGCCAACCTGGTGACCTAGTCACTTGGTCTGACGAAGCTTTTCTGTCAAAAGCGAAACGTTACCCAGCAATAAATCTACCCATTTTTACCAAACTTTTCCGAAAACAAGCGCAACTTCCTTGCAGAGATCTCAGTGGTTCTCTCAAAAGCCTACGCAACGGGTCACGCAACCGAACCCAGTGGAGAGCGTATTATTATTTCCCAGCTGGAGTGCCGAACTCTTTTTTCGCTGTCATTGTGCACTAAACTGATGATGAGTCTGGATCGTAAAAGATGCTGGACTAATTGCACTGACGGCGAATCGCTCCGACGTAATGCTCACATGCTAGAAGGTTTGAGAACTACGTCAATTACAAGTCTGAACAACAGATCAACAATCGGCGAACGTACCCGAACTTCCCACACACTTTCTAATCTTCGCTTTGTTCTTGATCGATTAGACTCCCTCTCTGAACCACATTCTAAGCCTTTCCTTTCTCTCAAACCTCTTAGTGTGAAGTATACTCCTCGTTGTTGTGTGGTGGTAAACTTTCAGCTTTTAATTCTGGCTGATACAGTCGGTGATGAGACTGTCTCCTGTACCATCTAAGCAATTGTTTATGAAAATAAGTGAATGGTGTAGTACTACGCGAAGACAGACATGTACAACATAATCCTTAACTTCTAGATGGAGGCGCCAACGCATATGCGTCGAGGAGGGGAAAATCCAGCTAGCTTTATAAAGAATAGGCTGTAGATAGGATAGTACTGATAAGATTCTCGATTTGAACTTGACTTTGTTTAGCCAATTTCGAATAGTGCGGAAGTTATCGGCGTTGTTTACTTTTACCATCCAGAATGACCATTGAACAGTTGGACACATGTTTTAACTGCATTCTGCTGTGTATTATGAGGCCCGTGGTCTTTTTCTTCGGTGGGAAGTGGGGATAAAATAACTCACAGTGGACCACAAAACCTAACGGTTGGAGATGAAAAATCCTAAACAGCTTTTGCTCCGGACTGTTCCGAGGAATCTTCTCTATCCTAGAGTCTTTCATGAAAGATAGTTGTTATGAAAAACGGGACTGGTCAAATGCAAGGGGATGTGCGCACCTCTATCAATGTATGACCAACCAGGTGCTGGTGCATGTCTTGAATTTCGTACAAGACCGGGATACTTAGTGACGATCTGAAGCGTCACGTAGTCTAAGCAGAGTGACAGTATTATTCGTGATTAAAAAGCAAGCTAATGCCTTAAAGTTCACGGTGCTATTGGTGACATTTGTAGTTACTGATTCTTTTCTTCTATTCTTGTTGTGTACAACGTGATTCCCCGTTTTCGTTGTTTCGGTTCCGTTTTCCTTGCTTTTGACCAGAACTTGAGCCATCTTTTGACCTTTTCATCGCACGTGTTGTTTAAATCAACACGTGGTTTTCGCTCTTGTGGCCATCTTGCCTCAAGTCGGCGTGGACTTTAGAATGTTGTTAGGAATTAGCAGTTCCTAAACGGGTGTATGGAAGCCGGCGTAGTCCCATGTTTTGTTTTTGTATTCATTAGTAGATAAACCTCCATTTGACTTTTGGGGTTTTGCGCGCAACTAAACGTGACCCAACTGACTGCTGGAAGCAGTAGATAGTAATGGCCTTTGTGTTGTCAGTGTGCCCCCATGCATGCACACTTGGGTTCTAAGAGTACGGTTGTTTGAGCAAACATTTTTGTTCTTCGTTTTGACTATTGTGTATACAGGTGTACGTGCATCATTTTTGGTTTTCTGATCCGTTTGTTCACTTAATGCAAGAATGCTTTAATGTGGTTATTGTATCAACACTACTAGTTTTTGTAATATTATCGTAAAGCCGCTGAAAATGTGATGAGAAGTAACAACCTTATGTGATTATCCATGGTATAGTTAGTTTCATGAGGTAGTAGGGTAAGACGTCAGCAGGGAATGTGTGGTCCGGTGTTACCCTGCTATCCCTTTAAATGTTGATTCCCCCGTGCCTGGTTGAATGGCACCGTTCACCTGAATTTCTTAAACGTCCATAGTGGATGAAATCACTGTCTTGGATAACCGCTGATTTATACCGTAAACTCCTGATGGCCATCCCGCTCTTAAAACGCCATCTTGTTTACCAGGATGTGCCCGTTAAAGAGTCTATCCTTCGTCCAAACTCTCACAAATGAATGCAAACCACTGTAGGCACAGAAAATATTACTATCCTGTTCCCACTAAAGAAGTTTGTGAAAATGGAGCGAATTATTTTCGGAACCCAAAGGATAAACTATAACTGAATGAAAGTAGTCTCTCTAAAATGGAGGCGGATAGTGTTGGAAGAGCGATGAAATACAATGGAAACAGCGAAATACACTCATTTACAAACAAATTTGGTTTTGAGAGACTAATTTGGCACCCAACTGAATCTCTCGTTTATGACGTGTCTTGCAAAACCAAATTTGTTCGCAAATGAGTTTATTTCGCTAATTTCGTGCAATTTGGGTTCAATTAGAACATAAGGTTAACGGAAACTAAGGGACTGCGCCTACCTGATGAGTCCCAAGAAGGGTGAAACTGGTCTTGGGCTGTCAAATTATTTTCAGCAACCTTACGAGTAGTGTATTACGTGTGTACCATGGAAACAGGTTACGACATTCTTCAGCTTATAGTGGAACGTCTTTTTTAGTTAAGATTGTCTGGACTTATGTTGGGTGAACAATCAGCAGGTACGTGAGTGAACTTCATAAAAATCATACCGTAGTTTTGTAATCTTGAAGTGCTGGAATCATGCATGACTGACGTCCGAGTAGAGCACCACAATACACACAACTCTGGTGTTGTTCTGAGCACTTGTCGAAAACTTAAATTTATGTTGATCCGAATTAGTTGCTATGACAATCATCAGGCATTTTGGTTTCAAGCGCATTAGTAGTTCATCAACTTACAAGGCATGGCTCGTTCGATAAACATTTACGAGGTTTACTGTAATGCCTTCAAGTACAGTCTCAATAAAAACGGATGTGTTCGAACGCTATCCCGTCTGGTCAAAGCGGTTTTGGCCTTTTCAGGCAACAGAACAACATTCAGGAGATTGTTGCGTCATTGGCCCAGTAAAAATAACTTATTGCATAGAAAAAGGTCACTAAATGATTGTATCCGAACTATTCTCGAGCATACTGCCGGCTCATGAATTTTTCGGTACCGTAGACGCAGATCATTTCACCATGTCGTAGTCACTTATTCACTCCTAACCACTGAAGCAAACACTGGACGGAGACCGTCTCCATTCAAGTGCATGTCCTCAAATCGTTGAGTAGTACTGTATCACGGATGACAGAACAACGCAGAATAAGTATAGTATCACTTTCCAGTATGTGATCGCATGTTATGTTATGCCTCACTCGTCTCGTCGCCAATTTTGGTGGGAGAACTCGTTCACATGCCTACTCATCTATTGCTTTTTGCAATTGACGAATCAAGGAGTCCTGCGCACTGATGATATCTTGATAACAAGTCTGCAACTTCGACTGGTGCAAGTTGTATGATCAAG
Organism: Clonorchis sinensis; assembly: GCA_003604175.2. NCBI lineage: Eukaryota > Metazoa > Platyhelminthes > Trematoda > Opisthorchiida > Opisthorchiidae > Clonorchis > Clonorchis sinensis. The sequence goes on from CM030370.1 coordinate 115,438,771, forward strand.
GGGATGTGTTTGGCAGGTAATACTTTGGTCACACCCTAACTTTTACCCAGATTTCGATCACATGCATATTTGCCTGTATACATTCTACGCGTCTGATTGATGATAGTGTATTAAGAGTGTTGGTCGGTCCTCATTAATCGGGCAGTAAAAGTGAAATAAGCCGAACGATCCGGTCAAACTTCTGATTAGGGTGATCTCTACGTCAGTCAGTTAGGGAACGAAAGCGCTAGTTTGAGGAGGGGGGGACGCTGTTGCCCAGGTATTGAAATTGAGCAGCCATGACTGGTGAACTTTGCCACCAACTTAATACGAACTCTACCAGGCAGATGCGCGCGTGTGAATCATCTAATCTCGCAGGTCCTAACTCTGTCGATCCATGGCTAGTATCGATTATTATATCCGGTTCTTGGTTGGTGGATAGTTGCTCACTAGGCTGAATCAAATTTATCCACGTTGTCACTCTGATTTTGCATTCGCTAAAAAACCGGTCGCAAAGCATCGCTCACAAAGGCTTGGTTATCACACCAGGTAGAACAAACAAGGATACAAACCAGCGGAAAGTGATTAATCAAGTTAATGTCTCGGTTGGTGGCCACCTGTTGGAAAGAGGAATCGAGCTTCAGATACCCGGGCTGCGACAATAATTTGGAAGTTCTGGAACGACATCTAGACTAGGTAGAACGACCCAGAGACCGAATAAGGACTGCCGTGTCCGGTTCCGTTTTGTTACGCTTGCACTGCTTCATGCGAAACGCTTTGGTAACGCTTAGGCAACACACTTGGATATACATTACGCTATTTCATCTAACTGATCCATCAGTCACCGAGAAAGTTGAATTTCAACGTGCGATTCTATTTCGGTTGTACGTTATGATCACTCATCCACCAATCATAACCAGGGAGTCTGCAAAATAATGGACGGACAGGATTGTGGATCACAGCGTCCACTGTCTTCACATACGGATGCAATCAAGTACACATATTCATTCAACACATGCCGTGTGTGACTGGCAGGTGTCTGTAAAAGCCACTTTGGCGAGGCAAGGGTTTGGTTGCCAAGATAATCATACGGATAGACGGAAGGCAAACACCGGTAGCAGACTTACTAGATAGTGCCCTGTCTCCTGCAAAAAAGTGTTTGGATGGAGCTAACACGCTGTTAGTTTAGAGCAGTGGACTACTTAGAAAAATGCGATGGAATCCAAAACAAGACAGACATGCCAAGAGACACGTTGAGAATACACGCTGACCGTCTAAGTGCGCGCTAACAACAGCGGTCAAATGGTCCAAAACTACTAGCCGGGAGGCCACCGGTTCGAAACTTCCTACTGGAGTTTCCTGAGATGCGCATTGTCGGTGATCCCCAGCAATTATGAAACAGCCGTACAATGCCTCTCGGTTTTTCAGTGGTTAAGACACCAGCTTACAGACCGGAAGATTCGTGGTTCGAACCCAACCTCAGCATCTCGACCGCTCCTGTATAGGCTTGAGCGACCTGGCAGTAGCCCAGGTCTCATGCATCCTTCCATTGGCATGGCAGCTAGGCACCCACGGATGTTAGAGCTGAGCGATTCTTTTTGAAACATAGATTGACAAGACGATGTCTCATTCTCAGATTTTTGATGTGGACATTCGGGGGTGTGAGGAATACGGGCCACGAAATCGGATACCGGTTTTCGGCTAAAGAACACTGCACGTCGGATGACTAGGTGGGCTGTAGAATGAGCATAGGAATGTCAGTTAGAGGAGGAACTGCCCGAGTCGTCGTCTATGGTTTGTAATCGGAAAAGAGATAAACATTATCACTCCTTTTTCCTGGTCGCAACATACGGGGCTGGTGTGGCACACTCAATTCACCATGGTGAACTAAATCAGGTAGAAAATACTCAGTTGGAGAGAGGGGAGACAAGTCTGTGTACAAAGCAATACGGTTGAGGTTATCGAGGAATCCCAGATAGAAAGAACAAGTGTCGAGTACATGACCGTGGGGTTTGATTAACTTCAACAGATTGATACTTCGAAGAAATGAAGGTTGGTGAGTGCAGTTCCATTGGATGACACCCACTACATGGTATAGATCGTGAAACTCAAGCTCTTTACCTCAAAGTTGACAGTTTCACAATACTACCCACACCCCCAACTTACCAAAAAGCGCACGTGGTTATGAAGCGATTGACCTTACCTCGTTTTGATGGATCTTATTGCCGACAAGAGTGGACGAGGGGCTTAGTACATATCAGAACAGTAGGTTTCACCAAGCTGTCGTTTGTGAGATTTTGAAATTTATGAAAATCCGGTGACTTTCTACGGATTTTCCCTGCGCTCCAAATAAGGGAATGAGACAGTCGCAGGGGCTACGAACAACTGCCATAGACAAAAATAGCTTTCGATATGCCTGCTGTTGAAGGACGACCTCTCTCACTCGTTGTTCTTGTTAGCTAACCCAGTTTCTAGCTGCCAAGTAGTGCAAACAAGCCTTGGAATGGTTCGTGTTCCTTATCCGTTCAGTTTCCTTTAGAAAGAGACCATCGGGACACTGATTCATGAAGTCAAGAAGTCAATTCGTATCATTGTCGTTAAACAGGAGATTCCAGTAAAATGGAGGGAATTCAAAGCTTGACCTCAATAATGGTCACAAAAACGTGATAAGTGTACTGGAAACGCGCAAATATGTGAAGATTTATTCGCATTAAAATAACGGTGATCGGCGTGCCGTGGGTGGCGTCAGGGTAAGATTCACATACAATAACAAAAAACGGCTAGGAAAAAATGATTCACTAGACTCGCAGTGTCGGGAGTTTGGTAGGGAGGAATAGTAAAATCGGCGGTGGTGATATTATTGGAAACATAAATAAATCAACCTTGTTCAGAATCAGATCAAAAGAGATAGATACAATTACACGATCAGGTTAAATCAATGCGCATTTTCAAATGGCCCGGAAGATACCGGTAGGAAAGTGTAGAGCCAGAATGAGGAAGACATCGGACACTCGCTGACGAGTTCCTACGAAGATCTTGGAGCTCGCTTGTCGCTGGTTTATTGCAACCAGGTAGGCACCATCAACGATTGGATATCGAGGGTCGAGGCTGCGTAAAACAGGAAAAACGAAAAAAACGTGCTTAGAAAAATAGGTATATTTGGTGTGAAGAGATGGCCCTAAAAATCAGGAGCACAAAGCGGGAAGAGGTAGAAGCCTTCCGTAAGAGTGGTTCACAGTACAGACTGCTAAAGGAGCTGGTGCCATGCATCCCTGTTGGTGGCATAGCACGTACCCTCCACACAACCAGTTTTTGATCAATCGCTGAGTCTCGAAACACATAATCTGCGATCAGAATTCTGCAACAGAATAATTATCCCCGTAGTTAACATGACTCGTTTAAATACCGGCAAACACGTTTCACTACTAATTGGGGTTAGAAACAGAGGTATATAGAGCCTGTATACGGAACAATAATCTGGAAAGGACGCCTTTCGTTGGCAGACTGTCGTATTTGTGACGTTCACTGGAGTAAAAAACAGCACCCGTTGGTCCGCTGAGAAGTTGCCAACACTGAGGCTACAATCATGTATACATGCCTACAAATCTTGGTTTGAAAACGCAACAATGGTTGTCAGCGCAGACTTAGGCTGTATGAGCTTGCAGATCCCTTCAGACCACTCACTGTGGTTGATCTCACCAACCGATTATCGATGACTCACCAAAATATGCCAAAGTCTAGGTGAGCTAACCGGCTTATCAGCCGTTCGGTAAGCCCTCATCTGAGAGGCCCGGCTGGTCGTGTGAGGGATGGGCCGTAGCGAATCGACTGCAGTCAGGCCATGCGCCTCCGTGGCCTGTCACCCATGGGCCCGTCAGAAAATACGCAGTGTAGGCGATGAAGCTATCATACGCAACACAGACCATGAAGCCTATTGACATGAAATATGGGGTTTGAAGTCAGTCGTGAAAAGTACAAGTACCCAATTTCAGGAAGAGATTACAACGATCGATATTGAACCACATTCTGCATAGGACGTCTTCACAAATACTCCCAGATTAACCACAATATAGGCATGAATAGCGATACAGAAGCCCAGCCCAATGCCTTAGGTTTGTGCACCATAGTACACAGAAAAGTAAGAATGTGAGAAATTGCGTTCAGTTTGGGCAAAAAAGTTCACAGCAAAATCTTGCTCCACTTCTGAAAACGTCCTCAATCGAGCACAGAGAAGATGACTCAGGATTTCATCTACCTGCGAACACTGTTCAGTGGAGTGATCAATGATTGGGCATTTGAAAAACATGCTTCAAGCCGTAAGTGTATTTAGTCTCGAAAAAAATCAAAAGATGCGGGTCTCGCTCCTTCTACTAAAGTGGAAGCAAAATTCCCGGAAAGTGCCAGTCGACATATGCAGTTCGATTCATGTCGAGATAAGTCTGAAGATAACTTGTAACTAATCTACATGAGTGACACTGTTAACTTGAACTTTTTTTGTCTTCACCTTTCTGGTGCTAACGTAAATGTCATTTGTTTCTTCCTCCGGATCTTCCATACCAGGTGACTGTAACCAGCAGCAAACATGTAGCATGATATGCACAGACGAACAGAGAGATGGTGTAGAGTTTTCATCTTATACACCCCCAAACCCATCCCAGGCGTTCAGACCAAATGTAGATGATTAGTTTGCCTGATGCTTTTAAATACGAGTACACAGCGAGATTGTGACTGGGGTTGAAGAACTAGGCCAAAGCGAGTGACTAGGTCCAGTTACGTTGTCGCACGAACATTCGGCGGAAGGCAAGCACAATCCACATCTTGGGTTGTCATATATTGAGGAATTATCCAATGATCATGGACGGACTGAGAGAAAATGACAAATAGCGTCACAATATGACTTACACATCATGCTAGCATCAAGAAGAGCTCGAGGTAGGTCAACGTTTAAGGCACGAACTTAATGACTGGAAAGTCCGTGGTCTGAACCCGACCCCGGTATTCTGATCGCTCCTGCTTAGGCTTGGGCACCTGGGCAGTATTTCAGCCCACATGCGCGGTAGCTACGCACCGAGAGGATGTTGGGGTTAAACGATTAAGACACTAGCACAAGGACTGTCTATATGATGTATGTGGGAGTATGCTATACCATGGTACTGTGGTCGTTAGCACAATCCGGGTTGGGAAAGCAGTATTTGGCTCAGCTTTTTTAGGCCTGAGATTCCCACAGCTAAATAACAGTCTGCGCGCCCAGTAGAACAACTGTCACAGAAGCTGTAGCAACACAAACAATACACCTCGGGAGCTCAACATTCACATACCAAGCGTTGACGCTACTGAAGCTAACTGAAACATACCGGTAAAGGGGGAGCACTTTCATCGTCTGGACGACGTCTGACAGACACGGGCAGCCGACGATCCACAACCATTGATGAATCACCCGCACGCAGTGCCGCTGTGGTCGGTACCGGAGTGGCCAATGTCCGCTCAGCCACTCCTACGGATTCCCGGCGTACACGCATCGATGTTAATTTTGTGTCGTAAGTCGTACGTTCAATGCCAGCCATATATTCCGGAGTAAGATCGGGTTTATTAAGTGTGTCTGGTCGTGCGGGGAGAGGTGGTGGGTCAGATGAGGGCAATTGTGTGGGCGCTTTGGTATCCGAAGGAGCAGTTCGCATTGAAGCACCTGAGTAGAAGTGAAGAATGAAAAAAAAGTTGGAAATAACACACGGATCCCATTTTTCGTCCAACCGCATTGGTACACGATTTTAGAAATCTCACTTACCGTCTCCTGGAGCAGGAAATACGTGGTCCACAGAAGGTCGCGACCCCGCCTAGATTGGTGGAAACAAAGGGACAAGAAGCACTGTAAACATGCCTACCGAAGTTCAGTCATTATAAAGCGAGAAGTATCAATTACCCGTCATTAATACAGTTTCCAGTATTTCGTTTTTCGGAAGTGAGCGGCTTGGAACGCCGGTAAGAACAATTAACGTAAAGATCCTAAACGTTTAGGACGTATTCAAATTAAAAAATTGTTCTTGGCCCAATGAGGCGTTCAGTAAATCGACAAGTTTCGTCAATTTTTTGTTCCTCTATTTGCATACCGAGGTTTACTAAGAGTTCATCATCTTTAAAAATAATTCAATTCCGTTTAGAAGCCGGAACATTTGCTTTGCTTTAAGTCCTACCGACAGAATTTGTAATAACTACAATTAACTGGAGAGTCGGATCAGTTATTGCGTAACTGACTAAAGGTCATGTGTTCAGTGCTCCTGTTTAGTGAATGTCTCGATGAGATTCCTGTTTCGATTCAAGTATGCAATCGGCAAACCATCATCATTGACAACAATATCAGATGAGAACACTGATGCTTCACTGCCGTACAACCATATCAATTTATTTGAGTAAAGCCTTAGAATGGAAAGAAGAAAAATGGGGCAGGAAGAGGGACCCAGGGCTACCTTGCAACAACTATTCGAGGTGCCTCCACCTCTAACACACAGTCAGACAACCTTGAGAGAAACTGACAGCACGAACGCCACTGATATCGGTTAGCCACCACATCGTTCAACGTCTCCAGCCATGCACAGGGAGGGCCCCAGCCTGGACGGTGAACAGTACCAGAGGCACAAAAACTTTTCGTTACATCATTCCTTAATTTCATGTCATATTCTGTCTACCATCGGGTTTGCACCAATCCGAATTAGACACGGAAGGCAACGCTCTTGTTTGCGGGCGACAACCTTTGTACCACACGGCCCAGTCGCCTTAGCTTCCACTGTTGGATGCTTCACAAAAAACCTGTCTCCTGATCAGCTCGCTTCGAGTTCGGTGGTTCCATCCGAATCCAGCTGTAGATCTGAGACATCGGTCGTCAAACACCCGAGAATGTCTCAGATCCTGCGCCCGATTGGTCAAATCTCTCAGCGGTACAACAAAGCAGTCTAAATTGTAGTCTGATATACGCATCCTCTGAGACCCAGTGAGATGCCTTTTTGACGCCACAAGTGTTGCGAATTGGCAAAAGCAATTTTGGTCCTTGAGACTGGTTCGTAGGCTTCTTCTGTCATACTATCCCCAGAGCTAATGCAAATTTGGAGACAACTTTCAGTGCCACTCCTTGAATTGTTATAGGTATGTTCACAGGCTGCACGTCCTACAGCATAAATTTGTGCCTTGAAGGCGCGAAGGACATGTCGAGGAACTGAGCGACATTGGCAACTTTTGAGTATTGCTTTCGCTTCCCGTTCTTTTTCAAAAACGAGAACGTCGTTCACATATTTTAATTCGACAGGACTGTTGCTCAGAGAGAACCGAACACAGGAGTTTTGGAGACATTAAATCGCCCGCCTCATTGCTTCATCAATGACGAAATCAAACATTAACGGGAACAGTGGACATCCTTATCGGACACCAGTGCTTGTAGAAAAGCTTTTGGAGAGCTCCCAATAGATTCAAACAAACGATGGTATGCCTGTAAAGCATCCTTTGAACCTGAGTGTCATACGCGCGCTTCATCAACTTTTGCTACCACCGAGAGGGTGAAAAAACGTCCCAAGCGGCGGCTTTATTCTGACAGAGGCATGAAGTGAAGCGTCCAATGACTGAGTAGACGGGAGTTGAAAAATGCACAAATGTGTCCCCGAAGGCACGAAATCCCTGTAGTCCAGCCCGAAGGATTGATTGCTTCCCCCGGAGAACCTCTGGGATAGTAAATATCTCATTCACTCACAGGGGGTTGATAGGTATTTCGTACATCGTTTTTCGGGCTATGTTGTAAGGTCCTGGCGATATCAAACCAGACATTCAAGAGTACAAAAAAACTATTTGCCGACGAGCTAATGACGCGTGAATAAGGAAGAACAAACAATAAAGGAAACTACTCAGAAGGTTGCTGAAATCTCTTCGACAACCCACGACCGGTTCCTTGGGGCTCATCAGGTAAGCACAGTCCACGAGTTTCTGTTAACCTTATGTTCTACTTGAACCCAAATGGGACAGATTTCGACAAATACATTGATTTGCATATCAACTGGGTTTTCATGGGAAACTCTGATGAATCTCTCGTTTATGATGTTCTTCAACTGAATGTGCTGCACAAAGGCCACCTCATTTTTCAGTTGGTTTGATATTCGAGATATCGCATTATAATTTCATACAGGAAGGTTGCTGAAAACTCTTCGACAGCCCACGACCGGTTTCTCCCTTCTTGGGGTTCATCAAGTAGGCGCAGTTCCCGAGTTTCTATCAACCTTGTTTTCCAAATGAACCCAAATCGATATGCAAATGAGTGCATTTGCCGAAGAACAATCCAGTTATAATAAAGGTCACCATGCAGCTGAATACATATTTTGTAGGACACAGTGGGAAGAAAAGCAGAACGCGGATTGATAGCGGTTTGTTAAGGACAGAGAATGAGGTAAAATCGGTTGGTATTTTTGTACGGTTCTATGAGAGTGAATTTTCTGAGTGCCTCTAAGAAACCCGTAGATCTTAAGCTTTCAATATACCATCATTCATTAGCTCAGAGTAGTTTATCGGGTAGATGATGAAATGTAGCGATGAAAACTTTTGAAAGAAGGATGGTGTGGGTGACGTTGACACTCACCCGATGCCTATCGACACGCAGTGTGGAACATGATTCCGGCAACTGGGATCCATCCATGCATGGGAAAGGACGGGTCGTGCTTGGCTGAACAGAACTGGAAGTGAAACGACAGAGTATAGCGAGGTATAATCAGTGAGGAAAAAGAACAGAAATATCATGACCAAATAGAAAAGCAGCATTGCGTGCCATGCCGGGTTATTCTAAGCGGATTATATGGTGAGATATTAAGAACCATTTGCCTGACCAGGGGTTGGAATTACGCCCGAAAGTCCGCCTACAGGTGAGTGTTACGAGAACAGCATGGCTGAATGCTGGAGCGGAAAGTGGGAAAGTTAGCTCTTTCTGTTGGTGAACCATGGGAAAAGATTTCAGTGATATGGGGGGGGGGGAACGATGCTTGTGTTTCACTGCTTCAATAGGAACGCAAGTAAACCGTACAACGGACTACGCTTTCCAACCTGTTGTTTTATGGGTGTGACAGATGATAGGATTATGATGACACAGACAATCGCAGCCGTACAGTTTAAGTTGACTGTGGGGATAAGGATAACGGAATGTGTTCACATCCGTCGGTCTGGTTCCATCATTGGCCAATAGAGAATTCTAAAAGAGCGATGATTTGCACGCGGCACACGAAACTCAAGGGGGGGTATTCACATGCAAAGAACAGCATAGGTTCAACCGTATGAGGCAGGCGGAAGCAAATTGTGAATAAAAGCAAAAGGCAAGCTGGGTTAGGAGGTACGGGTAGCAAAAACAGCCAGTGGTCTGTCGGAGAGGCAAGCAAACAGTACCGTGGTCGAGGACGGGGAATACTTCGCTGGCTGAAAGATAATGGGGATCCGTGAGTGTGTGAATAATTAGGTCTGATTATCAACCGGTCCACATCTCAGAATCATATCTGAAGATGGAGAAGCTCTCTAAAACAATGAAGCGAAGGTGTGGTGGTTTTTGTTGCTCACTGACTGCAGAAGTCAAAGTAAGTTAAAATAACTGTCCAAGCGGATAAGATACATTGCAGTCAATCGAACTCCGTGTCGAGCTGCGAGTGATCTACATGAATTTACGCTCAACCATGTAGAAACCAACCACGTGTAGCCAGAGTCACGATGACAGGCGAGGGTACACGCTGATTATGAGCTTAGATGAAAGCAAATCTGGTATAGTGTTGTCCCATTTGTTAGCACAATTTATTAAGGATTGTTTAAATGGAGGCGGCGTGAAACTAACTCCAAATAACCAGAAATTTGTCCAACAGATTACAAGTGACCTTAGAACTGATGGGAGGATCCTGATACATGATTCTTTAATGGGAGAGATGCTTGCCATTGGAGGTCTATGCCACTAGCAATGCTTCTCAGAAGGCCTAACAGCATGGATTTATAGCCTAAGACGAGCCGTAATATACTCAAGTTCCACTAAGCGAAGTGCTGACAAAACGGAAAGATGTTGGCAATGTTGCAGAATATAGGTAGCTCGGGTGGCTGTTGGTCCGTTCGCCGGGAGTGATGAAACGTTTGCAATCCAAATACCAAGCTCGGCGAACAGACCAACAATCACGGAAAGATGTGTTTGAGACTGATACGGCACGCAGGTGGGACTTGAGCCACCAACACAATAACTGAGAGAGTAGCGTGCGAAGATTGGTCACTCAAACAACCACCTTCCGCCATTCGTTTACAAACACCTAGATCGAAAATAAACTGGCGTTAGAAAATACAGCCTAATGTCAAAAAAGAACGATCCAGAACATCTGACCTATTTTCCATAACAATACTTACCGGTATCACTGTATCGCAAACTGAATTCTTTCTCAAAGTTGGCAGCAGAGCCTGAGATTCAAAACTAAATACTTGAAAGCTTTAATATCAATGCTTTTCCTCTTACAAGCATGCATGACAAAAGTAGTGAGTCACGGCATACACCGCGATGGATAACACAGTTGCGCTTCCACACTACAGAGATAGATTAGAAGCGATATTTTCTGAAAGCAAGCCAATCATTACAATAAACTTCAGGGAATTCTCCTTAGATTGGTCCCTACATAGGAGGAACTGAAATCTGAGTAATCCTCGTTGTTACGACGATTTGGAGGGGGGGGGGAGAGCACTGTGGGTGCTCACGATTAACCTGTTGTACTCGATTAGGCAGAAGTAAACCGAATGGCCAACTGTACATGTAATTTAGTCAATTCTTGGTCTGTGAAATACAATAGCATGATAACTCTTACTTCTGGGCTTGAATCTGAGGATGCCGTAGCGTGATTGGAGCATTCGTGCTATTGCGTCGTTCCATCGAAATCGTAGGACCATAAAGTAAGTGTTCGGCGTTCAAATGAGTCACCGAAAAGCCAAACTTTCGGCTCATATCCCGTACGAGACGTCCGTACTCCTGGACGAGATTTTTTAGTGCCTCATTCCCATCAACTTTGCCCTGACCAAAGTGGGCTCCATGGACCGGGGGTGGGTCGAGTTTGTACCAAAAGTTCAAACCACGTAACTGAAGCTCCAGTAATTCCATAACACTGTCAGCAAGTTTTACAAAGTTACTTTCTTCACCAAGGTCATCCGAAGGTTCTACGTCTTTCTGCAATCAAAAAGAGGTAGTTGGTTGAAAAAGGCACATGAAAGGGAGTAGTTTGTAAGCTTGAATTAACAGATGGAAGGACCTATGTGGAACCTAGAGAGATGGAGATGCCTACTGTGATTGGCATTCTGAAGAGTATACGTACACCTGTGAGAGACGAAGTGAGAGTCAACTTTTCTCCCATGGCAATTCTATTAACAACGAAGTAGTTGTCACAAGAACGTGATATAGAGAGCGAACTGCGGATAAGGTAACTTTAACGAGGATGAGGCTGGACATCACGTATGCTGGACAGTACAGTACGATGGTGAGCGTTGAAACCTGGCGCACAAACCCTCTGTCAGATAAACAAACAAACGACAAGATCGAACTCTGCAACAGGACACGCTAAACAAACAGCCTTTCGGGCAATAAATCAGAGGCCAGCGAGTTGACTGTTATATTAATGACAACCTAATACTGGTTGCTGAAAACCCATTTGTACACCAATCGGAGTCGCTCATTAAAATCAAGTGGGTGTGTGAATGGGTGTAATTCGCGAGCAACACTGGTTATTTCCTCCACAGACTTCGCCCTCATGCCGTCATTCGACGAAGTTGGAATGCCACCTCAACCACCGACACCACACATTCGCATCACTCGTCCATTATTACTCTGCGTAATTGGTGATTACTAGCATTAGGCTGCCGTTTCCATGTGTGTTCCAACAAGTATGGAGAGTGTAAATCAGCCGATTCGTTCGTGAACAGTTCATCTATCCGGTCAACTGGTATAATAAAAAAATCGGTGAATCTCTAGCTGAATTGCCGCCTCATCCACCTATGTGAACAGATCAAGCGAGATCAACGTATATACGGCAGCGAAGCATCGGTGTTGAACACTGATGTCATGCTGTCGACGATGATGATGATGACGAACGTATATTCTGGCAGACGTGGTCAAACCAGTAAATATGTGAACCGATCAATGAATCACAAACAAATCAGCCTATGCAATCAACACTAGGGCTATCAAGAGACTCAATATCCTATTCGAGTCCAAGTGTTCTGACTGTAACGCAAACATTTCTGGGGCCAAAGAAAGCAACGGGGTAAAGCGCTAGGCTGGTGACAATCACTAATGAATATTTTTCGAATCTGCTTGTTTCGGCGGTAACCGGGCTCCAATGGCGTAACACAGTTTCAACAAACAGTCCTATTAGAACACTATAAATTCCAATGAAATTGTTTATCCGGATTACAAAAAATAACGCAAATTGGCAGGATACATAGGGCACGTCGCGTAATATTCTATCCAATACTAACTACTAACTTCGCTACAAAAACGTTTGAATCAGTACGGGTTGCTTAAAATATGGATATGAATGAACCATACAGAACGTGATCCTGGAAAGCCCTGTTTAGATTCGAATCCCCACCGATGTTGTGATTTTTCCTATCCATAAGGTCAAAAAACGAATTGGAATCGGCCGAATTAAAAAAACCAGTGCGCTTTCACTGTCGGTGATGACGTCAACTCAGTTCAGTGTGGAATACGTGATATCGTGTCCGTCATTCATTTGGCCCGTTGTATATTCATTATTCGTTACGATGATAACAGTCCTGCGACACAAGAAGGGACAAAATAATCGTTACAACTATGAAAACGTGTCGACTTTTAGATGTCTTGGGCCTCACGCACATTTACGTGCACAACTCTGGGACGAATATAGCAAGGACACCCATAGGAATAACGTTATATACATATGGAGTGGAACTGGTCAATTCCTCGGTACGGTGCTTTTTCATCTTCTGTAATTTTAGTGATATGCCCCCGAAGAGCGCTAGACGACCCAACTGATAATCTCTCCTGGTTCGGTGACGAAACGTCGATTGTCAAGCCTGAAGAACAGCTTAACAGTAATCTGATCAATAACCAATAAACGCGCCCGAGCTACCAATGCTTCGACCCATTGCCAACCTGGTGAATAGTTGACATTTCATCCGTGTGGCACCCTTTCCTTCTGAGCCTCTCAAACCCCCTGGGAGGTGAACTGTGTCAACAGGAAGCAATCGAGGTTCCAGCCCAATGGCTGGTAGCGTTTCACAGAGAGTAGGAAAGAAGTGTCTTTTACGTCTTTATTAGTAGAACAGCATATGGAAATTAATTTGAGGTGGCAAACACCCACGTGAGGCTTTCAACCAGTGTCGTTCACAAATAGGCGCACGATGGTAATAACCAGGCCGCCTGAGCACAGGTCCGTCTGTGCACACAGATATAAATGCTGTTGTCAATGCTGATGGATGCAGAAATAGTGGCTTCCGGCATCAGTGCAAAGAAGGGCGAAACCGGTCGCTGGTTGTCGAAGAATATTCAGCAACCTTGTGAGTAGTGTATTACGAATATACATGTATCACGATATCTCGAACATCGTACCAACTGAAACATGCGGCAGTCTGGTGCAGCACATTCAGTTGCTTAAAAACATCATAAACGAGAGATTCAGCTGGGTCCCAGGAGAGTCTCCCGCAAAACCAACTTGGTTTGCATATGAATGTATTTGGCTAATTTCGTGCAATTTAGGTTCAAGTAGAACATAAGGTTGACGGAACCTCGGGAACTGCGCCCACCCGATCTTGGGCTGTTGAAGAGTTTTCAGCAACCTTAGGAGTACTGTATTACATCAATACTGTTTCTACGTCCCATGGATAAAGTGTAAAACTTCGTGAATCACAACAGGTAGAACGAGAAAATAACCAGCTGGCATTTGGAATACGCTTCACATCATCTGTCCGCAGAGGCCACGTCTCGCACCCATACGAAAACACAGGCCTTACTGTAGCCTGGTACACGCGACCCTTAAAACCCAGGGATATGCCTTTTTGACGCCGCAAGTGATTCGGGCCCGAGCTTCTTGCATTGACTTCACAAGACACATTTGTGTCAGAGGTTATACAACTACCGAAGCATGTAAAATTCTCCACAATCTCCACTGATACTCCTTGAACTGGTAGGGGTATGTTGTGAACAAAATATGTGTAGCCTGGATAGGTGGCACTTTTAAACCATTTGGCTCAGAAGGATTCATCCCTTACAGAAACGTTGAGTTTAATTGGGATTCATGTTTCCCAAGCACAGTTCAACAAGGCATAACAAACATGTAGTCCAACAGTACATACCAATAGCTTTGGGAGACCTCCAGAAACCGGAGAGGTAATTGATGAAGTGAGGGTGACAATCATGAGCTTCGTGCTGTTGTCTTTGAAAGCCTGTGAGATACCGTCTTCCAATCTTCTGATCATTTCTTGTACGTTGATATTCGCCATTTGTGTTCGATCCAACGAGCGCTAAAAGCGGCGGAAGAACAATAAAGACGGTTAGCAGTAGCAGTAACAAATGAACTCGTGTCAAACAGTCATGGGTGTCAGAAACAGGTTTTTAGGGCCCATTCGTGGCACAGAGATTATAATGACCAGTCATTGGCGCCTGATCAAAGGGATCGAAACTTTTCAGCCGAATCGACAAAAAGTTTCATTACGAAAACGTCGCTTCTTCTTATATTAACCCAGAATAAATAAACCACCGATTTCGGACCTCACAGTTGTTATGAATCACAATTCACGTTCCTACCATCATAGAATTTCGTCTCTAGCTGAATGCATACGAAAAAAGTAACCGAAACCAAAGCAAAAGTCCTCAATCCGTGAAGAACAATCTTTGGGAAACAACGTGAATACTTAATCGCACGTCAGATCCAGTGGTGTGTTGCTTCTTGGAGATCATGGCCAAATTAAATTGCAAACGCCGTCCACGGATTAAGCCGAGGTATGGTCTCCCTAGAGTCCCTCCATTCGGTACGCGCTTGCACGGAAGAACTGAAAATGCTCCCTTGAGAATGGTACTTCGACAAGGGTGGGGCCATTTTTGTATCTACTTTCATATGTTGACATGGGTATTTCAGTATTTGTTATGGGACATCTTGTGCAATCCAGAGTGTAAGGTTCAGCTTCGCTATAAGTACGGTGGTTTCTTACTCAAAAGAATCATTTTCTTCCGTCCAGATTTTTCTACTCTTAGAAACCCTTCGGATGGTCCCTCAGAAACAAACCAGCACCACTCCAATGAATTTCCTCTTAACTTAAGCAAGGAGTGAACAACTACAGATGTAAAATGGCTCCGTTTGGATGAACCCTACGCAGCCACCCAAACTCTGCGTTAGTCAAGTAGCTGTTGATAAGCAGCAATCGGCAGATAACGGATGGAAAACTAAATACCGATATCGTTTTATTAGCACGTGTACATCGTGACGTCAACAGTGGTGAGGATATCTCCGAAGTACCACACGTTCTGAGGTCCTGGTGATACCCGGTTCGGCATGCAACAGGGAGATGTCACCATAAATAAGTCAACTTTCCAGATAAACAATGACCATTACCATTACAGCATCAATGAATGCAATTCAATGCGAGTGAATGTCTGCACTTGATTCAGCTTTGGCGAATTAAATCTGTGTGAAACAATTAAAACGGGACTGAAAAATTCATCAGTTGTTGATCACTGATATGGATCACCATAAATAAGCCGGTAAGTGTTCTACACCTCTTCAAGGTCAACAGGACAGACCACCCAATAGATGGGGAAATCTGAGAAATAATGACTGATGGTTCTGTGGGTGTTCTCTTTACCATACGAATCAGTAAACAGTATAGAGATGGGTAAGTGAAAAGCAAGAGTTCTACAGTGATTCAATTACGGAAACTTTGCGTGCGATAAGGAAATTATTCACATTTCTCCCTCTTGAAAAGTAGCTTATTTCGAAAAAAGAGCAAAAGTTCTACAGTGATTCAATTACAGAAGCTTCGCGTGCGATAAGGAAATTATTGACATTTCTCCTTCTTGAAAAGTAGCTTATTTCGAAAAAAAACAACCCGTGGATACACGAATCCCATACCGTTTCCACTCGAACCACCGGCACGATGGGCATGATGTTGGGCATCCGGTTTTCCACGTGATACAGAGTCTCTTCAGCAACAGATCCCCCTCCACGACCGTCGCAGTCCTGTTGAAAAGAAGAGGAACAAATATAAGATGAAAACAATCCGATCTTATCCTGAAGTAAGAAACCACATTGCGACGACAGCAATGCGGCTCTAGCATCAACGGAAGAACAAGGACAGGTAAACCAGGAAGGTGAGCTCGTCGTCGCACAGCATGCAGGGTCGACACAAAAATATGCTGAGGAATCCAGTCAATAGATGGACGCCGGAGGACTACAAAACGCCTTGCATAAAATGCCTCACGACAAAATCTGTAGGACTGTCCAGTTTTCCAAGTGGGAGTTCCGTGATCCCGAACCCAGAACATTGGAACTTTAATGGTGACCGGAAGTGATGTCACCTCGGTAGCTAGCGAAATGCTTGCAACCGGATTAACAGGTCCAGTGAAGGTAAAATCAGTCAGTCGGTAGAAGAAAAAAGCCAACAAGCCAATTTTCAGGTTCGAACTATTTAAGAAGAATGCAATCGGTGGGGGGGGGGAAGGGAGAGGAACTGAATTGTGACTATTCAAATTTTCGTCTCAAATTGGCCGCTGGACAAAAACAACTACGGTCTTCGTGTGAAGACCACATACACCGAAAACGAAGTCACTTGAAATCAAACATTTTATTTTTTCGAGAGCTGTGCCTGCTTTGTCTGGGTATGTCCATCTTACTGGTTCGATTCTTGTTTCCTACGTGTCACATGACACTGTGCCAAAACAGTGATCATTTTATGGAAACTTTCAGAGTCAAAACACAACGTTATGGAATAAGATGTTATAATCTGACGTTTCGGTTGCTGCGGGCAACCTTTTCCGAGGATTTCAACAATCAACCGTTTTACTAGTAAATTCTTAGAACATATAATAAGATACCGTGCTGAAGCGAAACACTCCATTGGTATATCATTCCACTATCGCTGTGACACCGCCTTTAGGTAATGCCTACGGGATCGAAGACCCTGACAAAAGCTAGCCAATCATGTGACTTCCTTGATAATCGTCAACCTTGGTAGACGAACGAATGTCTGTACAGTCAAGAATAAGCGGGTCCGAGTCTGAAGAATCCAGGGAGGCACAATGGAATCACAGTGATTACTAAGATTTCGTCACCGGATTCATCCGCCTTGTTGCCAACTGAACAGGTGGTGCTGCGTACCTGTGACACTCATCCAAATCCCTTGTTGCCGCCAACCGTGCATCAAGAAGGAAAACAAGAGCTCGATTGCTAGAGTACAGGGAGAGTGGTACATAAGTTCCGCTCTCCACATTAAAGTACTCGTTAGTTTCATTTGGTACTTAAGGACGTGTTCGAAGGATTACTCGTGGTAAGATTAGATTGTGTTTGAGCCGTTGAGAGCTGCCATGCAATCCGAAGGAACAAGAGCACAGGCCTTGTTACACAGTATCAAGGATTACATAGAAGCTAGGGTTAGATATCCAGCTGTGTTTTAGTTGAGCGCATATGATCCCCACAAAAAACTGAAGCAAGTCTCATCTCAATCGTGAGGCGAAGGCTGTTGAACAGAGGATAACGGGACTTTGGTCGTACATGCATTTCGAGATGATTTTTCCGGTTTTCTTCAACTGCACGTTTCCCGGAAAAAAGTCAGGAAACAAAAACTTGAAAAGTGGATTTAATTCTTCCACTTAAAATTACTCATCACCTCTTAATGCCTTAGCATTGAAGTTCTGATTCCTGATCATCATCGTCAGAGGCAGAAGCATCAGTGTTGACAATGACAGCCACAAATTTTAAATGTCTAAAGCCCCAAAGTACAGAAAGAGGAAAGAGTGGATGAGGGAGGGACCTGGTGCTAGCCTACCGCAAGTACCTAAAAACCCAATTATCAGACAATCTGGAGGGAAACTAACAGCAGGAACGCCACTGATATCAGTTAGCTGTCATTTCTTGAAATATCTCTAGCCAAAGAAAGGTGAGGTCACAGAAGTTGCATTCACGAAGGATGGATGTATATGCATATTAATAACTGGTTCACAAGTCATTATAACGTGTACGAAGGAAAACAGTGACGTGATAAAAATGACTAACAACCAGCTGAAAATAACGGGTTTCCTCAGAAATTGTTCGAAATCCTAAGTCTCTGCGCCACCCACCCGCTGAAATGCTGCCTTTGGTTGTAGTGCTCAGTATACACCAGTGGATATTCTGTACTTTATCCTAAAATCCTTTATGGATCTGAATTTGAAGGTGAGTACTAAACTCTCCACTTTCCAAGAGCTGATGAATTTGGCCGGTGTTGGAGTCTGCTCCAAAGGAGACCACTGTACTTTCAAAGATATCTCCGAGTTGAAGAGAAACTGGCCGAATTATAGTCAATTAATATCTGTTGATTCAGTGTTGAAACTGCCCGTTGTGAGGACCTGATACCTGATTACATTTCAAATTTTCTCACTCTGCATACGAACCAGAGGAGGAAACGACAAAGAATATCTTGGTTTTAGAAAAGTTTGGAAACTCTCACTATTATATCGGTTCTCCCATTGACTGCGGACGTTATGCAACCTGTCAGAATTTTCTAATTAGCTTTGGTAAGAGGGACACTATCTATTCAATCTATTTAGACTACCCTACTTAGATCTGAACCTGATATGTTTGGATTACTACAAGTGAATGTAATTATTGAGTGATCAGTTTTTAGTCCGTAATCCTACACCCAGTAAGGTGGACGTTGGTTACGTGTACAGTTTGACTAGAATACCAAGTACGACGGCGGGCTTGTAAGAAGCTACGGGTTCCGATATTATGCAGCGGTTAATGAGTAAGACACAGTGAAAGCGCGAAAGCAAAATCTAGTACGGTCGCCAAGAGAGGGTGTCGCACAATAGTTATTTGTACGGGAAAAGCAACTCTACATTCATTGTTATCCAGACGCACCAGGCAAAACACGAAGTGGAACATACCGTGGTTGGTTCGGGGAAATGCCGGATACAGGAGAAGCAGTTCACCTGATTTCGTAGGTAGTAGCTGAAAGCAGACAGAACAGCAGGTAATTGGCTCGTGAGATTTCCGAAAATTTCACGTTAACTAAACGACAAAACAGTGATAGATGGTTTCAATCACCTCTTTATTTGCATGTCTACACCGTGTCCTGTCAAGTGTTCCGGAATGTTAGGTTGTGGAGTCAAATTACCGGTAGCCACAATGAGTGGACGATCAATAGGTTGTGTTGGATCCGGCTGGCTGTTTGTGAATGTAGCTTGCGGAAACTGGTCCATGAGCATTTCACGCACTTTAGTCGATGCGTCCTTTGTCCTGTATACGAAACGACCCCGAAGAAAGGAGGGGAAACACGGGCCAAGGAAGGTGAGCACATAGTAGTAGTAAACAGCTCGAGAGCCCTGCTGGTTCACAATACGTGGATACAATTCCGCCTGTTGTTTCTGTAATTAGAACATGAGCGGAATACCATCCAAAAATTCAGCGACTGTTCATCATCGTTGGCAGCACCACGCAATGACAAACTTCAGTACTCGAATGCGGCACAGTTAAAATCACTTACTCAAAGGGAGTCTTTTTAGAACGAGAAAAGAAATCTACTGCTGCTATGCCATGAAATCAACGAAGCCTACTGAAAAATAAACCGCAAAAACAACAGGTCGTAACAACGTATTGTAGGATCCCCAGCTAATCGCAAAAAGAAATACCTGACACGCCCGACGAACAACATCCGTGGGTACAATAATCTCTTTCATACACATCTACGAAGTTATCCATTGCCTGCCTCCTAGTTTACAACTTTACGATCCTGAGTGATAGCAACTCGGCATGGCCAGATAACCTCAAGCCAGGGAATTATTCTTTGGTGGTGGACAAATGTCTATGAAAAAAGTATGTATGAAAAACGGAGAACACAGCGGACACGAAACTTACCAAAATGTCGCTAAGTTTCGAGTAATCAGGGTGAATGACACGATGCAATTCAATCAGTTCGTCGCAGACTTCAATGGCCCGTTCCCAATCAGTGCCTCGTTTGAGGTACTCAAGTGCACCGAGCAACAACTTCTCGCGCAGACTACGTGAGGACGTTGCATCTCTGCAGTACTGTTGCGAAATGTTACTTGTATCGACTGGTTCATCGGACCACTAAAAATATGCGGACAAAACAGGCTGAGTAGTGCGGAAAAATTGAGAAGTGAATATTGAATGAATCGGTTGAGAGTGATAAGCCTCGGGCTTCCGGGCAATGAAACGAAATGAGCCTGGAATATAGAAACTTCGACTAGCTTCACTGGTTAGCTAAGTAATCGAACATAGGATCATGCTACTCGGTTTTGATATGCAGCCAATTAAACTTGTACACTGTTTTATAGTTCGGTCCAGCAGCAACTGGAAAAGTATCAGACTGGATGGTTTCAAACAGCAAGTGACCACGAAAGACGATTGGCAGCTGTAGACTGAGGAAAGATGACATGCAAGATACAATAAATTCATTTAGATCGACCAAGACGCATCAATTCAGCACAACAGGAGTGCTGGAGTAACTATATATCTAAGCCCAGACTGTACGGTTGCTCGGAGGACCAAGACAAGGAAATCCACCATCCACTACTGATGATAACAGTACCAATAATCATAGTAATAATAATAGTGATGATATTGACTACATCTTGCCTAACCGTCAACCACGATTAGATTAGGCACACACATGAAGTCTTATTATTCAAGCAGAGATGCTGGCGACCTGTATTCTTTAAAGCAAAACTTATACTTGGACAGGCGTTTCATCTAACAAGCACTCTATATTTTTATCCTCCAACTTTGGACCGTCTCCCGTACAAATGTACACGCAGTCATTCATTCATCTACACACATCGACAAAATATTAAAAAAACCATCACCAAGTCAACACCATTGATAATTGTTATAACTGGAACGCACAATCCATTTAATCTAACAATGTTCAAAGTACGATCACTAGTGCCAATAGGGAACACTCGCTAAAACTATTGTTTCATTTACCACCGATTTTTGCTGAATCCCTGATACTAGGCTACGACATCCAAGCATAATAATCTTGCGCCCGCCTCAACGAACTCCGGTTGTCAGAGGATGCAAGTGGTGCAGTAGCAGGAAAGGTTGGTGTACGGATTGCGCTGAGCATGTTGGCTTATTAGGTAATGCCTAGTTGGTTTTCAGTAAGCAAGAGAATGTGCTGTTCATTTACAGGGTCGGCTCAAAGTAAAAAATACTGTGGAGAAACAGACATCCATTCCTTACTGCAGCAAGGGCGCCTATAAAATTCAGTAGTATTGCGAAATTGCAGCAGTACAAACGTTATGATGTTGGCGGGAGCTATGAATGCCCAGGTCAGGAGGCTTCGCTTGAACGACAGCAGCCTGGGCGGCCGACAGTCGATCGGCAACCTGTGTGATGACAATGGCGAGCACCTTCTACAACAGTGTACGGACAACCGTCTGTTCGTTGCAAGTATCAACTTTGGCATGTCAGCTGGCGCCATCTCCCAGTTAACTCTGTAAACAAACTGATCAGAACGAGATGGGCTTAACGGCGACACTGTGTGCAAAATTGTCGGCAGTTTTGCAGTAAGCATGTTGATGCACATCATGTAACAGTATGGGCCAAAATCACAGCATACCTCAGTGAATGCCACAAGAACCGCGATAGTCGCATAAATCGTTCAGCTGTAGCACCCTTTCGGTGCCTAGCTGCCATGCCACCCGAAGGAAGCACGAGGGCTGGGATACTGTCAGGTTGCCCAAGCCTAGACAGGGGAAGTCGAGAGGCAGAGGCAGGGTTCGAACCACGGACCTTCCGGTCAGTACGCTCGCGCTCTAACCGCTGAGCTATCTCGCCCCTATAGTCGCATAAACAAGTGGTTCAATTATTATGGAACAACCCAACGCCCATTAATTCGTTGCCCTCTAACTCCACCATGAGAGATTCGACCTACCAACGTCAAACGTAAAACCTCACACATTAGTTCTAGCCTTTAAATAAATGCACACACACGAACAGGTATCGAATTTAGGTTACGTTGATCATCATTATCGCCAGCTTTAAAAACAGCGTACTAATTGTACAATGGTTATAGCTGCCAGAGTTTCGTTCGCCGATGATCAGAGTAGGTAGGGGTGGATAGGTAAGTATTGGAGGCGGAAGCTGATATAGTTGATGCGTCAATACGGGAGTGTCAGAGGGCTTTTTATTGGGGAGATCGAGAAGGGGGATATGCATTGAAGGCAACAGCCTGGACACATGTGCGACATTGAGGACGGGATTGGGCCATGTCTGACAATGTCTCCAACCATCGTCTCGGGGTCCCCATCCAGGAAGACGGCAGTGACCAGCGCAACTGAGTTTGCCGGTAATGACTTTCATACTTCGCTGCCAATTCAGTGTTTGACCCCTGCTGGTTCGCTCCTACCCTTCGCGTGACTGTGCAAAAAGGCTCTTCGAGGAAGTCGGTCAAATGACATACGGGGTAGGTGACCAGGCCAGCGTGACCTATGGAGTGTGATCATTCCATCTATCTTGGGCGAGTTATTTCTTCTGAAAACCGTTAGGTGCGCTTTAGTGATACTGATTCGGCGTTCCCACCAGACTCGACCAATGCACGGAAGACATCAGTGGTCGAACACTGAAACTTTCTTAACGTTCTTAGCGCGCAGAGGCCAAGTTTGTGACCAATATAACAATATGGAGCACACTGCAGCATTGTAAACTCGACCCTTGACAAATGATCCAGGTTCTCTCAAGCTGCTGTTACCTTCACAATCCGGAGTGAAATATCACCCTTGGCAAGACCACCGGGACTGATAAAGCCGTCCAGGTAGACAAATTTGTCTACTATCTCAATCGGTTCATCCGCAGGCATGAGGAGAGGGTTCGAGCCCGCCCAACCTTGCAGCAGCACTCTACACATTTCAGGGGTGAAGCGCATAGAAGGCAATGAGGCAGAAGTATTTACATTAAATACTTTTTTGCATTCAGACGTCGTTAGATCCAGGAAGACCTATATCATTTGCGTATTCGATTTCTGTGAGCGGATATCCTGGGAGGCATTTCGACCCCACAGGCAGTGTAGTTCGGGAGTGCCTTCCATGATCATATCAATGACGAAGTTAAACTGGAAGGATGAAATGAAACAGCCTTGCATGAGGCCACTTGATGAAGTGAACGCAAGTGAAAACTTCTCGTAGACTTTTACACGTCCACGGTAGTTGGCGTACATCGCCTTAAGGATAGTCAGGAATTTATGGGGGATACCTTTGCCCAACAAACACTGCCATAGTGCCTGACGGTCCACAGAGTCAAAGGCAGCTTTCAAGTCAAGGAAGGCCACCGTTGTTGGTCGCTGTTCCAGAATCTGTCAAAGGGTGGAAATGTGATCGATGCATCCTCTTGAAGGACGGAACCCAGCTTGGTTTCAACCGATCTATCTTCAATCAACCTTCGAAGGATGGGACCAGAGTGCACCTTCGATGCCACGGTGTTTCTACACAGTGCTCATGTACTCTTTTTGAAGACATGAATAACTGTCTACGTGCCCCATTCTGCAGGCAGTTTCTTTTCACTTCATATAGCGCCAGTGAGTAAACACCACCACATCTATTACTATCAGGCAAGGATGTCCTCTGTCACCCATTGTGCTCAAGTTCGTAATCGATATGCTGCTTGAATCTTCAACTGCTTCTAACAACTTGGGGGATCGAAATAGTACCGAGGCGTTCGCCCACGAACAGTAAATACGCGGGAGATATTACTATTCTTGAATCAGATCTTTTAGAAATGGAAACTAGTTTGAATAACCCAAACAACTGTGGTTCACAGTTTGGTAGGCGCTTCGCACTCGTAAAGTTTAAGTGGCTATTGCAAGATTGATGTGATGCACAGTTACTGGGCCGCTTTTGTCCGCAGAAGTGCTACAGAGTTATAATGAAAATCGAGGTTCGAGGGGCAGTGAAATTAACACCACAAATTCTGCGTTACCTAACACCTTGACCTGGAACTTCTACTCTGTGTTGCAAGCGCCAACCAGACTTGCACTGAATGCCGCTCAGATGGTCGGCAATCAAATCCCATATACAAAGGAATGCCACGTGAGGGATATTTCGCGAACAGCTCAAACAACAGAACCGGACCAAAGTTAACAACAGCAGCACCTCATCGGATGAATGGCAAACACCCGTTTGTTTCGCAAAGCAGAGAAACAATTGACAGTACAGCAATGGGACTTACCGAATAGAATTTGCTGATGGCCTGTAACGTGTAACCACGTTCGGTGTCATTACCACACTGTGCGTGAAGGCTTTCCAGGCGAAACAGGTAACGAAGAGTCATGTCCTGCCGATTGTTCTTCTCGTACACGCACTTGAGTTGGAAACGCGAAAAAGAATTACAAGGTTCTGTTTCCCGAACAAATGAATCACTGACTAGAACCACAGGTCACACCAAAAAAAGGGGTTAGAGCAGTCCTACCGCGACGTTTTGCTTCTAGTACATCGGTAATCTAAACACTGAAGCCGCAATCAAGGTTCAACAAGCTACAACAGAAATGTTGCCTGCTGCGGACTGATTCTAACCTACAAGGTGGTGTTGGTTTCAACCGAAAGATAAGGTGGTCTTTGTGCAGCACATAGCTGGAGAATATCATAAACCAGAGACACAGCAAAACCCAGTCGTCTCCCGTTAACACCAACTTGGTTCACAAATGAGTGCACTTCACTGATTGTATACAATTTGATGTTCAAGTAGAGCAAAAGGTCGAAGCGAACTCGGGGACCGCGACTGTACCCTGTGCCCCAAGAAGGACGAAATCGGTCACAGGCTTTCTAAGAGTTTTAGTAACCTTATAAAGTAATGCGTTTCGTCAGGAAAAAAGTTAAAAAGATCTTTATTAAAGCTGAATACGGGGATATAATTGGCACTTGTCCACATGGTTGAGCATGAAACTGCCTGATCAACCCCGAACAATAAATAATAATAATCGCTCAGCAGTAACATGTTTTTGCTGCCTAGCTGCCATGTCATCAGAAGGAAGCACGAGGTCTGAGATGCTACCAGATTGCCCAAGCGTAGACGGGAGCAGTCGAGATGCCGAGGTTAGGTTCGAACCACGGACCGTCCAGTTTGCGCCCTAAACAATGAGTCATTTCTAACCTCCGACAAGGATACAGGACTAGTGATCTTTTCAATCACAACTCTGCTTCTAGTGAATGGGACGGAGTGGTTTTTGGTCTGCAGGTGAAAAATCCACAATATCCAAGAATATTACTCAAATGAGCTTAAAAACGTCGGAAAGTTGAATACAATGAAAAGAAAAGACGAGACTCGGGTACCGTCTCATCGAGGTTTACTTTGATGTATTCAGACGACTTCGTCTCACAACCTCTGTCGAGAGCCTTACACTTACGTAGTAGTATACACTGGGCGTACTAATACCTCTCACTTTGTGGGATGAAGAAATTAGCAACGCTGATAGGTAAGCCTAAGGGAACAGCACAACGAGCCGAAATTTTCATCTCTTCGGGAAGGGGAATTGGTTACGCCGCAAGAAGACACTAAACTGACAAACCTATAACCTTGAGAACCGGTGGAACTTAGGAGTCGAGCAAGCTTACAGTGTCCAAATATGAGGTTCCAAAACGGATCGAGTCACTGCTGTAAAATGGAAATGCATCAACCAACGAGTCATTTGACAGCAAACAAAAACACAGCAAGGTGTCCAATAGAGTTTTTGAGGCACGGCGGGCTGAATACATCTTTTTGATCCCTACTAATGAGGTTGTTTTATTGTCGAACTAGGTCTACAGTCTTCGATAAATACACTTATTTGCAAATCAATTTGGTTTTGCGAGAGACTCACCTGGAACCCAGCTGAATCTCCCGTTCGTGATGTTTTCAGGCACAGTGTATTTATCGAAATCAGTCCAATCTGGGTTCAAGTAGAACATAAGGTTGACGGAAACTCGGGGACTGCGCCTACCTGATGAGCCCCAACAAGGGCGAAACCGATCGCGGGCTGTCGAAGAATTTTCAGCAACCTTATGAGTAGTGCATTACGTATATATAGGTCTACAGTCTGTTTTTATGCCACTTCTCTCAAGAAGTGTTTATGCCAAAACTATGCTATACCACCAAATAACGGTGAAGTTACAGCGAGAAATATGGGTGGTCCTATTTATGAACTGGTTACAGCAAGACTTATGTTCAAATGCTCGTGTTAAGATAGTGCTCATAGCAGAACTAGCGTTTACTGATTTCCATCATCCGATCACGTATGACCAGTGGCGAACAAATGCAGAGGCACTGCACAAAACAAACAGTAAGAATAGTCAGACTCTTAGAATTCATGATGGGCGATAACTACAAGTACTATTAGTGGGACTAGTGTGACATTTTCCAGTGCCACACCTATTAGTCAACTACGACAGGTTCACTGTGCAGTGAAACCGCTATCCAAGGAATGCCCCTAAAGAGGGATGTCCGAGCTCCAAGAAAACAAGCCACCTAAGTAAGAAGATGAATCCGACGACGTATCGAAAAACTAGACACATTTTCACATGTCCTCAGGATCAAATGATCAAACCATTGTAACGAGGTTCTCTCCATTCGGAGGTTCAGTGTGCAAAAGTGTAAAGGACTTGATTCTGTCGCATTAACTCCATAGTGGTCAGCAAAATTGTTTCACAACAAGTCACTTGGGCACTAATCCGGCAGACGGACGGACGTGTTGTTCACAGTTAGGAAAACATGTGGAAGAAAATTATCTTTAGAAGTACCAATGACGAGCTGATTGCTTTTTGGCAACTACTCTCGAAAACCTCAACAGACCCTTTGGAAGATGGGGAAGGATAATGCTTCCGGTTGTAACTCACTGTACTCTCTCAAGAGCACCGGCTGTACTGAGTAGCAGGGCTCTCGCCTACGGGTCCAACGAATAGATTTCTCTTTCACTCTAAGGGGGTAACGTCGGTATCTACTAACTAAAGTTACTGTTTTGGTGAATCGGCCAAGTTGCCATTGCATACTCTGAGAGCAGAGGTGCTTGGTTGGTTACCACGCTGCACGACGATACTGCCATCCGAGTTGGAATTATATAAGTGACTCGCGATCTGTGACTACTCAAATAAGACCGGCAGATTAGTCAGGACAGACAAAAATACCGAACACGAGAGTATACCTTCTTGATGACCTTGTTACTTAAAGCGGCTTCAGTGCATCGCCATTGATTGCTGAACTAAAAGTGATGATGGCAATGGAGCTGAGAGGTTTAAATTAATTCAGTGTCACACGATAAATGATGAACTAGCTGGTGAAGAGATTGTGCTATCTGGAAGTCAGGACAGTTCTGCAACACGAAAAGCATCGACGATTGGCTGTAAATTTCCACGCCCAATTATGCGGACAAGTAACACCAGTCCTGGGTTTCAAGTGCGTCTTGACGACATCAAAATGTACAGAAATAACATATCAAAGCATGTGTCAATTCGGAGAAAATTTTCACTTCTGCTTAATCGTGAGGTTTATCATTAAGTCTAGCGATTTTTCTCAAGGCTTCCCGTCTTGCCTTTACGATACAAGATTTTTTAAACCTGGGCTTTGCAACGGAATTGTTTGAGCTCAGAGAAAACGGAGCTTTGCAGCATACACAGCATGCCTCAGAATTAGATATGGTGGTAACGGTGTGATACAGCAAAACGCCAAACAAACCAACACGTTCATCTTGTGTATTCATTCGGCAAAAAGCTGTCATGCAACCCAGGACACAAATTGATCTGGTGTCAGGCTGCCAGAGCTTACGAAGAGAGAAGTCGGAAAGAAATGAGACCCAGGCTCAGGGGTTCAAGAACTTGCGTCTTAGCCCATGATCTGGAAATTCTGCTTGGACCATATAAAGTTATTCAGAAAAGACCATTCCGTCGTTCCACAGACGATTAGCATACGTGTTGTCTGAGTGTGAAGTCAAACTACGATCCAAGTGCTAGCCAGGCTGAAAATGTCGCTCGGATGTCAAGACAGTCGCCTGATGCATATGCTATCCTGTTCAAGGATAACGTTGTCTCGCATAACTATTGGAAACGATACCTACAGTTTAGATATGATTACCAACTCACGAAAGAGACGAACGTTAGTCAACCAATGCTTGAGCTAGAACAGTGCTCATTGAGTATATAGCAGAGGGGACTCCATTGGCTACACTGATAACAGATAAGGGGTAGCGGAAAATAAGTCGATTGTTACCCTCCTAAAAATAGTAATAATAATTGCAGTAAATACTGACAAGAATAAATAACCAAAAGATGAGGCAGCACGTACTCGCAAGTTGTGTAAGGCCAACATCTCGCTCATCTTTGAGGAATGGTTGAAAAACTCGCCGTAGCTGACCAAGACTTTCACCTGTCTGATCAGGTCAGTTACCAGCTGACGTCTTGTCTCATCCAGCGGAACCATTGTGGTCTTGGTGTCATTCGTAAGCCCATGACGAGATTGTGCCAAACGATCTTCCAATGTACGACACAAATCTCCCGCAAAGGTTACACCGGCCCAAGGCATCACCCGATCGACCTCGCTAACGAAATTACGTTCAACAAACGCTGGAGTTGCACAAATTGCTTCGAAAATTAGATTGACGCAGCTGGTTCGCATGCCTGAAAGGGGAGAGAATATATGCGGAGAAAAAGAGCATTAAAGGCATGGTGGACGGTTGCTCGAAGTTTTAGTGACGATTAAAAAATCGGACGGAAAATAGGACAGTTGTCTTCCTCCTAGAGAGATCATTACCGAGGCGGTCTCTTCTAGTATGGGATTCACCATAGAACTAGCTTAAGTAGCTCAACTAATGGTGTTCGCTGTAAAGTGGATCAGTCTGTAAGACTAGCTACAGACCGATGAGTTCATCATGATTGGCTGTCAGGCACGTTACACACCATCATACTGTACTTCAAGTCCTAATGTATAGTGGTCACAGCTACTGCAGCTAAGGCAGCACAACGTTTGTGGCATTCCAAACAGACTGGACCCTAAGTGGAAAATGGTCAATGTTTTCTTCTGGATACGTCACACTAAAAACGGCATCACAGCCACGGCAACGGCCGATTTGGTAGTTATTTTATACTGCTGAAAGAAAGTAAGTAGTACACAGCTGAAATAATTCGTATAGCTAGATGAACTGGGCGGGTAGATACGACCTGATTATGAAGACAGAGTATCTGATGGGTGTACTGATTGGTAATAGCAGTCACCGACAATCGGGTGCTCATCACTATAAGATTGCTTGGTGCACACTTGTCCTCAACCAACTCTGGACAAAATAACATGCATCACACACAGGCCTTGTGGCCGAAAAAATGCACAGGACAATAGTTCGGAAAGTCACCAGTAATGCGCGAGTACAGGTAAGCTGACATCAGTTGTTGTTGCACCCATAGACTGACTGAGACGACTTAATTTTAGTACAAACAAGGATTTATCTTCAGCTGATAAACACCACCACCCAAGAAGCAAATTTACGGTGCTACTGTATAGACCGCTTCCGAGAGTGACACGGCTTATGAAAATGTGAGACATTAATATGAAGCTGAACACAAGGAATATAGTAATACCTTAAGAAAGACCCATGAATGGAGGCCACTCTTAGAAATGGCGACAGTAAGCTTGCGCCGTCAGATTTCTATTGTATTGGAGAGGGCAAGCCCAATTGCGTAGAGCGCTTGCGGCTTTGTTTATGGGAGTGAAAAAGTCTAATGAGGCTTGTTATCTGTAGAAAAATGAACTAAACTCACCTTAGACGCATGTTTCCTTGTTTACCGAAAACATAAAACATTTGAAAGAGAATAATCTCGTTATTTTTCGCTCTCGAGGGACGTTTTATCAGAGAAGATAAGTTGGAGTCCTACCCCTACCATAAAATAGTTATTATTGATTTAGTGTGCCATTCAATCAAGGCAAGGTGTTGGGTTAGCCACTTTCTGCCTTGGATTGGCGAATATCGGTGCCAGATCTTCCGAATGTTCCGGGCTGCCTCAGACTCCGAGCAGTTGCTCTGCCCGCTGGTTTCGAACAGTGTGTTCCTTTTATCCACCTCGTTAGAACTGACAGAAAACATGGGCTGCGATAAGTCACAGTTTCTTTTACTCTATGTAGTCGCAAGTGTAAAAGGGAAGGA
Organism: Clonorchis sinensis; assembly: GCA_003604175.2. Taxonomy (NCBI): domain Eukaryota; kingdom Metazoa; phylum Platyhelminthes; class Trematoda; order Opisthorchiida; family Opisthorchiidae; genus Clonorchis; species Clonorchis sinensis. Next base: position 115,469,116 of record CM030370.1, read on the forward strand.
CAATTACTGTTTTTGGGTAGTACAGACGAGGTGAGTGAAGCCGAGGTTTACTTTGGCAGTTTTTGTGCGCACATACGGTGGGCGGAGTTCTGCTTACCGCTAAAACCTTACCGTATGTGTTGTGTAACCTGGTTACTAATATACGCAATTTCGAGTCCATATTCCAGAAAGCTAGACTGCACAGAAATCACTTTGTAGAAGCAATAAGGAAGACATCTATCGGGGAAAAAGATGTCAAAAGAATTTGAGATGAAAAGCCTCATGTGAGGGAAGGAATCATAAGCAGCGACTTACTTGGCAGTGGTGAAGTAGCCATATCAATCACAGTGGGTAGGAACATTGAAACGTACTGCTGTTTTGTTGCCTCATCACAATTTGGCACTGCAAGAGAAGAATGGCGAGCGAACTGACTAAGCCTTGATAGCAAAGACGGGCAAATTATATCGAAATTAATTGGCACTTATTTTGTACACTAAGCGCATCAAATGTTTTTGTCCAAAATATTCACAAGTGATGAAAAGGACGAATGCAATCAGGATGGTCACGATGTTACACGTTTTTGGAAACCTTATTCTGTCTAGCTGAACTCAGATTCAAACAACCGATGCACAAGGCTATGACAGACGGCACTCTGTAAGGGTTAACAATACGGAGAACGGATAAGCAAGGCTGCTTGTAGGTGGCACATAAGAGCCTGTATGGATGGAGACAATAGCACTCAGTGGTAGACCGAATTGGTCGAGTAGGTAATATGCAAACATGGATGAAAACTCATTGAGTGCGCAGGGTTACGAAGCACATACTGCGGCTTGTAGAATATCGATCGATGAGCCGCTGGCTGGGTGGGAGTTGAGCTCGAAACAGCTCAGTAGTTAGGGTGCGAACTTACTCGCGGGAAGATCCTTGGCTCGAATCACATCGATTGCTCCTCTCTACGCTTGAGCAACCTGGCAGTATCTCAGCCCTCGAGTGGTATCGTAGCTATGCACCGGAAGGGTGTTAGAGCTGAACGATTAATATATTGAGCAACCTGGCAGTATCTCAGCCCTCGAGTGGTATCGTAGCTATGCACCGGAAGGGTGTTAGAGCTGAACGATTAATATAAATGGTTGGACGGGAAAACGATCACAATGACCTTATGGTCTCCCAAGGTCACAGCTGGGACACTTGGCCGACCTTGGGGTGGAGCGTCTCAATTGGGGCATACTTTTCATGTTTTTACAAATCCCTAGGCAAATCGTCGCGTGGAGCTCCGTTCTGCATGTGTGAAATTAGTGAGCGTCATAACGAGTCATGCTTAAGGTCATATGCTCCCACACAACCCATTTTTGAGACCATTTCGGGCACCAAACACACTTACTGGTGCTCACCATTTCGCCAGCTTTGACGTGGTAAACAAAGAAAATGCAGAATTCACTCCATTTAAAAACCAAACTGCGAAGACAAAGGATCCAGCGGAAAGAGTGCCATTTCTTCATGGACTTTGAAGGTGCTTGAAATTATCTTGCATGGACGAGGATGCTTTGATCTCGACGGGACGGTTTCATACCTTTAAATCTGGAGGCCTGGGAGATTCAAAGTGGTTGCTCCGTTCGTTGCCTCAAGTTAATAATATGGGTTGGTGTCCTTGGACTTCAAATCAGTGCTCTTGATCTCTTCGAAAATATGTAGAAGGGGGAGATTCTTCTTTACTTTTCTGATGTTGTAAAGAAACACCCACTAAAAGTACCTGCAGGAACTTCTTATTCCAAAGATTAGCAGACTACCCTTTACTGAGTGTTACTCAGTGTAGCTACGATATGACAGAGCAACTCCACCTACTGTTCTATCTAAGCATACTCAAAAGGAAAAAAATATTACTGCTTCATGATTAGGTTCAAGGGATGCTATCAGGATGGTCACGATGTTACACGTTTTTGGAAACCTTATTCTGTCTAGCTGAACTCAGATTCAAACAACCGATGCACAAGGCTATGACAGACGGCACTCTGTAAGGGTTAACAATACGGAGAACGGATAAGCAAGGCTGCTTGTAGGTGGCACATAAGAGCCTGTATGGATGGAGACAATAGCACTCAGTGGTAGACCGAATTGGTCGAGTAGGTAATATGCAAACATGGATGAAAACTCATTGAGTGCGCAGGGTTACGAAGCACATACTGCGGCTTGTAGAATATCGATCGATGAGCCGCTGGCTGGGTGGGAGTTGAGCTCGAAACAGCTCAGTAGTTAGGGTGCGAACTTACTCGCGGGAAGATCCTTGGCTCGAATCACATCGATTGCTCCTCTCTACGCTTGAGCAACCTGGCAGTATCTCAGCCCTCGAGTGGTATCGTAGCTATGCACCGGAAGGGTGTTAGAGCTGAACGATTAATATAAATGGTTGGACGGGAAAACGATCACAATGACCTTATGGTCTCCCAAGGTCACAGCTGGGACACTTGGCCGACCTTGGGGTGGAGCGTCTCAATTGGGGCATACTTTTCATGTTTTTACAAATCCCTAGGCAAATCGTCGCGTGGAGCTCCGTTCTGCATGTGTGAAATTAGTGAGCGTCATAACGAGTCATGCTTAAGGTCATATGCTCCCACACAACCCATTTTTGAGACCATTTCGGGCACCAAACACACTTACTGGTGCTCACCATTTCGCCAGAAATCGCCTTAGAAGACTGATCGGAAGTGCTATGGATAACCAAGGTCGGAAAGTCGCCGGAAAAGTCGTTCGGAAGGCTTCACCTCCTGAAAATGTCCATATCTAATAATGCTCACTCATTAGTTACCCAGTAAAGCAGCACTTATCATTTGAATACACAAGTACTGAAACAATTTTGCTCCAACATGGTTGGTTAGATAACGGGATAGATAATGTCCCCATAGGAGGTCTTGGTGTAGTGACTTTTACCAGCCGGATCTAGTGCGAATCGTCTCAGCTGTTAATAAACGGTACCTTGGTCCTTCGGTGCGGATTAGGGATATCAGTCACTTATCGACTTATCATTCCGGTCGATATCTGGTTGTCCCTTAAATCACAGCGTCTGATACGAAGATGTTCAGTGATTTGGCTTTCTTTTTATAAAGTCAATGGTTCTGTATTAGATCCAGTTAACCTAAAAAGACGCTCACCTAGACGTTATTCTTGTGAGAACTCCTGACTACTTTGCTGTCTAGAAACAGAGAGCATACAGGGAGCATGTGTGTGAAGAGCGGAGAGTCTAGTCCTAACTAAACAGGAAATGAAACATCGCACTGTCTTGATATCATAATGAAACCTGGAAACAGACGTACCAGGGGAGTAGGGAGACCTGGAGGCAACTATGAGGTAATCGATCACTGATAATCCGGGTGGAACTCACGATTAAGTTTATCTATAGATAATCTTGGTAGTCAGTTCTACCAATCAGACGGAGACAGGTTTCCTCCAAGTCCCCTTATATTTCCGATTCAGGTAACTTTTGTTGATCCCGAGGAGATTTGTGTGCTTTTACAAAGTACGAAGCCTAATAAGACTACTTGTTCTGGTGCTCCACCTGCCGTCTTACTGAAGAAATGCTCTGAGAGGTTTTCAACATGCTAGCCGAATAATCTGATCAACAGGACAATACCGGGTTGTTGGAAATCAGGCGGTATAACGCCATTTCCAAAGGTTTCGGGTAGTAACATACCTGTGCTCGGAAAATTGCGATTCGTACATAAGTATTCGAGCTTGACACTGCATATCTGCCTGGATACTTTGCAGAAAAGAAGGAGCAGTCTGATTATTATTTTTGAACCATGTTAATGCGTTTGGAAGCCTTGGTCGAACAATCCTGCCGACGGCGTCGATAAAGGCTGGTGGAACGCTCTCTGTGATTACTTTACCCACCGAACACAATTTAAGATTTATGATGCTCTTAAACCTATTATCCTCTGAATTATCTCACGCGTCTTTCAGGGTGTGTTTACTTCCCTTGACACATGAGAAATTCACCAAAAATGTAGTCTTCCACAAACTGCAATTATGTTGAAGATGTTCTACCTCTGATTCTTCGGGTTTGGTCGACCTTCAAGGTGGAATGGGTCCGTCCAATGCTCCCTCAAAAAAGAAGAGTAAAGTGTTTGGATGTACCACCTAGTCTTACGATAGGCACAAGTAACGATAGCCTGCATCACACAGTCTCTTTACGCTAGTACCCAGCACATCCCTAAATGTTATTCAGTCTAACATCAAGGTAACACGTTGAGTCTGTGTGCCCCAAGTTCAGATGGCTTTCTGCTTACTCTCTGAGACTAACCGCCCAATCTCACAGGAGCCTATTCAAAAATGTATCGCACTTATCATTCGCCTATGGTCTTTTGTCCAGGAATGAAGGCAACTATTTTCTGTTTTTTGAAGTCCCTATATTTTCAACTAAACGTTGTTGGCATTCTGGTTGATTAGGATACACGTGATGGGTTATGCACAATGAACTTTCCAAATCCACTTCAACATCCTGCATATTCGCATGATTCAAAATACGATCCGGTGGTACAGTAGATTGTACAGATAGCACAGTGTTCTCTTTAGCCCACCCGTTAATACACCATCAAAAGTCATAATCCCCTTTAATCAGCAGACTCTTCGAGAACTCTCTTCCAAATGCCTTCTCTCTACGCATTCCGGAATTTCATTTGAAATTTTCCGAAGTGAGTTGCTGAAAATTCACGATTTGAGTGCACAAGCCTTTCATTCACTCGACCAACTTGTCTTGAAGTGTCCCAGCAGCATGCCCAAGAAATCTTGTTGGATTGCCTTCGAGGGTTTTGAACAGAGGACAGTAATATGACCCATTTAATCATATTTGGAGAAATTAACAGAACCCCGATAGGAATCAGTAGAGTCCGAAACTACAGTGCGAACAATCTATTACAATACTCACGCGGCACATTGGGAAGCTATGCTGCGACTGGTGACATAAATAGCTGTGGATGATGCACAAACTATATAGATAGGATGGGTAGACATAATTGGAATCTTTTGAGTACGGTAAACGGTGCGCAAGATGGGGCATAGTGGATACAAACATTATGCATCGGTACTTTATTTCCAAATATGTCTTTTGAGAGGAATAGGTGGGTCGATGGATTGCCGAATATGAACCCAGCAAACTCAGCTGCGCTGGTCATTGCCGTCTTCCTGGATGGGAACCTCGAGACGTGCCACATCAATGGTTAGAGACATTGTCAGAAAAGGCCCAGTCGCGCCATCAATGGCGTTCGTGCATCCAAGCTATTGCCTTCAATGCACAGCTCTTTTCCCAATTCCCCCCACTTAACAATCCACTGACAGTGCTGTATTTACGCACCAATTTATCAGTTCCCGCCTCCAATGCACAGCTGCCTACCCCATCTCCCTAAATCATGGGTGGACGAAACTGTGACAGCTACAACCACTGAAAGACAAGTACGCGGTTCTTACAGCTGACAATGATGACGATGATAAACTAAGAGGTGCTGGTCTAGACAATCACAATAGACCTGGGAACTGCAATGAAGGTTTAGTCCTGCAAGCTGAAAGGCTGGGAAACACTGTACAGCTGTTTTATACTTATTGGGAATCATCAGTAGTGCGCATCTTACGAATCTTTAGGGGATTCGGACACGTAACTTCCCGGCTAGCGGTTGAAAAATAAACTGTTCGGCGACGGACGGCTGAGTAGTTCGCAACTGGACGGGCTATAGCGTCACTCATCCTTCAAACACATGGCCACGTGCTGACCAACTCCTTGAATCAAGACTTTTTATGTAGAAGGTTAACTTGTCGCCTGAATTACTTTACCTTCTTGGCCTCTACAGTTAGTTGACAGTATGAGAATCAGCCGGGATATTCGTGGAATGTATACTGCTGATGATTCCCAATAGGGACTAAACAGCCGTACAGTGCTTCTAAATTCCTCAGCATAGACTGACCTCGCTTGCAGGACGAAATCTAAAGCACGTTAGTGCTTTTAAGTTTGTGGTAGTGAGGGGTTTACCCCTAGTTGTTTATTATGGGAAAACTTTGGTTTTAATCGGATTAGTGGTCGCTAACAAGCGGTAATCAGGATGAAAAGGTCTGGTAGTGAATGGTGTCTTGAGCAATGTTTGACGGACTGTGATACGCAATTGTTGGTCTGCCGGTGACCTTGAAAGCAACCACAATCTAGCAAGACGGAATACGATTGGTCAGACCGTCAATAGCGGAAACAGTGTGGAAACAATGGGGTCGATGCTGCGAAAATATGGTTAAAATAAGCAAAGTTGATCGAGATGAAGAAAAATCAAAGGTAAGACAATTGGTGACTAACCCGTGGCACGCCACAAAGAAAGTAGCAGATCACAAGCAGCCTGACGATGATCAACACCTCGATCGATCAAACTTGGATCCACACGTAGACGAATAACTGAAGGCAAGGCTTCCACAGAGAGATGAGTCTGTGAAACGACAAAACTGGCCAAACATTGTTGAATCATGTACACCAGTTGCATAGTCAACCAGTGATCTGCTCTGAGTAGCGGCTGTACAATAGAAACCAGGAGTAACAACAACAAGTGAATAGACACGAATAAAGGGGCAGTGAAGCTTACTTAAACGAGGAGACTCATGTACGGATATATGGTCCGCAATACATATTAATCTTTTATCAACAAGCTGCTTACACTAGGACGAAGAAGACAGTAATCAGTTCATGTTTCTCCTTGGTCTATTCCAGCAAGTGAATGTTGGGAAGAAGTGGAAAGGCCAACACCCCGAACCCAGGTATTGGCGGATGGTTTACTAAAGTAAAAAACCAACAACTTTGTTTTCGAACATCATAGGGGCTGACAACTCCAGGTTACCGGACGATGGGAATGAAATCCCTGTCTCAACTTTAAAATCTCAATGTCACCTAAAAATATTCGGAATGCTTTCATGTAGAATCACTCAGCGTATTTCAAGTTTTCGAATATATGAGTAGTGAGAAGATTTCTAAGCGTGAGTTCTATACGTTCTCGTGAAAGGCTATAGTGATCTGTGAGAAGAACCGAGAGGTTCAATCTTTTGCGAAATATGGTCATTTGTGTATCAAGTTGGCTTCAACGGAAGACCCCACTGAATTTCTCGTGTGTGATACTCTTCACAGGAATGTGCTGCAAAGAGGCCAGATAATGTTTCAGTTGGTACGATATTCGAGATGCCGCTGCACATTTTTTCGAAGGAATACCACTCATATGGTTGTTGCCGAAGAGTTTTCAGCAAACTTATGTGTAAATTTTTTCAAGGAAAATGTTCAATCCTTGTTGGGTAATGCACAGCGGAACTGATGAAAGAGAGAAAGCCCGCGATCATATACGCGGCATTTCGGTTGAACATTATCTGCAGTGCAAATACACAACACATCGTCAGGGCAGATCCACATCATACGGCTTGGTGTTGATGGATCCAAGTACCAAAGCGGATACAGAGGATCCGTAGCATAATCTTATGTTAGGCGGAATTCCACACAGATACCGCTTTACCACTCGCAGTTAGATGCTGCTAAGACTGAGAGGCCTATTCCGCACAAGAATGGCCGAAAGTCCGGGCTGCTTGGCGGTCCGGCATCAAGGCAAGCTCCAAATGGTCGAAATTCTGGACTAAACAGCCAGTCATGACCTAGTATTCGCCGAGTACGGTTGCCTATGCCGCATCCAGGTGTCAGAATTTTGTCGCGCCATACACTATATACGCTGTACAAGTGTTTTTGACCTGGTTTTGGGCGTTACTATACGCTATGCACTAGTGATGGTTGTTTTTGACGGGAACGCTAGTTTGGGAGATTCACACCAAGAACTAAGCTGAAGAAAATACCGTTATTACATCTTCATTCACCAAAGACTACTCGCATCCTGTAAGTGGAGAGGATATCTTGGAACTACACTTATGAAACGAATGTCACGCTGTCAACATGTGGCACGTGGATAAGGGAAGCACACACGTTTGCTTTCCATAACTTGGAAGGCACAGCTCAATAACTTTAGTTCCTGTATATTCAAAGTGTCAACAAATGTACAGGGTGAAGCAGATTTTCTCAGACAATTTATGAGGGTCAGCAAGTGGATTCATTATCATTACTATTGAAGGCAACGCCAGAGGAGAACACTAGCACTTCATGACCATAGTTCGAAAGAACCAGGGAATCACCGGATGACATACTATGCAAACCATCTCACTTAAAGCGAAGTCAACATCTCCACAGTAGAGGGGGCATCCGATGTTCCCACAAGAAATGATGTCTCAAGGGTAACCTTTGGGTGGTTATGGAAACGTCAGTGAAAAATTCAATAATGGTTTTTCTGCTACGGAAATTCCGCATCATCAACTATATTTCAACAGCAATAGAACGATGAATGGTCTTGAGAGAAAAGGTTTACTGTGAGATACCGCGTGTTTAGCTTTCCTGAGTTGTGAATACCCTGCAATATCCTCCTCAAGGTTACAGCACATTCAGTTAACTTGCTACGAATGCTTAGGTTCTTGTGTGACACTTGTTTAGTTGTTCGACTCATGTTTGAAACTATGTGGCTAGGCAAGCATGAGCTCCAAATTGACCCACCCCATTTCTACCCAAGCAAAACCGGCTGCACAATGTCGACGTCACCAGTGAAAACTTCGTTTGATCCCAAGAAAGTCCAGATACACGAGAAAATTAGTCTGAATTGACGCAAAGAGACACCCGTACAATAAACCAAATACTGAGCGCAAAATGAAAGCAGACGCTACCCAGACTTCAAAAGCAAGCATTTAGCGGGTCATGCACAAGAGTTAATCACACCAGAACATTCGTGTGTTAACCCGGGAGTGAAATAAGGATATTCTGTGTCATGGATGGTGCACATTTCAGAAGTTCGCAATGAAGGCAAACTGGGATTTTCTTTCGTAATCAGTCTAATTTAGATGCTACTGAGTAACAGCCGAAAAGAACCAATTATCTTTAGACCAAGTAAGTAAACACAATCGGTGTGCACTTTTGAACGCGAAAAACCAATCGAGGCGAAAGTTTTTTCCATTGCGTTTGCTCTCGGAGGAAGGGTATCGGTGACTAGACTGTTCAGCTGTAACACCCTTTCGGTGCCTAGCTGCCATGCCACCCGAAGGAAGCACGAGGGCTGGGGTACTGCCAGGTTGCCCAAGCCTAGACAGGAGAAGCCGAGAGGCAGAGGTCGGGTTCGAACCACGAACCTTCCGCTCAGTAAATTCGCGCTCTAACCACTTGAGCTATCTCGTCCCAGGTATCGGCGAGACAAATGATGAAAATAGTTGCGAATGGGTATAAGCCCACATACCACAAGGAGGAACGAATTACGAGGTTTACAGCAAAAAAACGAGTTAACAAGGTTTTACAGGTTGATAAAAAGTGAGCTACTTACCGTGTCCTTTTCAGTCAGGTTTACACTGTGTTTTCTAACAAAGAGCAAATCGACCAATAAATTCAAGAGCTGCAATTCAATATCTGATGCAGCCGCCAAAATTTCAACCCACGCATCAGCCAGTTGGTTCAAACTTTTCCCTCGGTGCCTCTCTGGACCCTGATTCATCCAGATCAGACTTAGGTTGGAAGTTTCTTGAGATAAACGGTTGGAAGAGTATCGCGACTGGAAGGAGGATGAGGAAGACGAAGACGTTTGTGGTGCAGGATAGGGTGGTCGTCGATGTATGAGATCGAATAGGGAGCATAGCTCATGAATCACATCGTACAGATCCATGAAACGAAGCTGATTGCATACATTGCAGGAACAGATTGTTGTCACTCCCCCGGTCTGGCTTTGTGTTGTACCTGATGGCAACAGAAAAGACAGCCAAGCAGTTCGATCTAACTGCTGCAGTAGAGTCAGAACCACACTGGCCAGACAACCCTGAAAGAAGGACAAAGGAAATGACTGTAGACCGCAACGGAGGAGCATTGGATCTAAAGATGAGCAGTAAAAGCTGACCAAAAATGTATCCAATCGACAATCTGCGACGGGGTTTTAACAGGACACCAAGTGGCTCACTTCCGGCCATTATCTGGATACAGTTCAGTCTGGCTACTCTGAGCCCCGTTAGTTTCTCTAAAGTCCTCCTATCTCTCTCATCCTCTGGACAGAGCGCACACTAAAATGGACATCAATTTTGGATAATCACATAGATGTAGAACTACACCAATTTAGATTCAAGTATAGCCACTATAATGTTAAATATATTCCCAGCTGCCATCTGAAAAGTCAAATACGAAAGATTAAAGAGACCTGTAGTAACCTGCGACATATATAGTGTCGGTATAACTTCAACCAGTCATTCAGGGACAGAGTTCACAATGTTGTAGTGAACGTCCGTGGTGGGTCCGAAACGTGGCAAACACGAGTCGAAGTAACGATAACATATATGTCACTGCTGCATTGACCACGCCGGAAAGGGACAGCAGATAAGTAGGTCAGACGGTGTTCAAGAAAAACAACTCGCTCTGAATAGAATGACTAGTTAGAGACTACATACTGATCTGTTCAGACCACGCTTCACGCTTCAGGACCACCTACCACATAGGGCCTTTCCCTACTGGTCAGGTGCCAAGTGCAGATGTTTCAGAAACAATTAACTGGCTGTAAAATAAGGAAACACCAATCGTGTTGGTAACCCTCGTCTCCCTGGATGAGATGTAGTAGTAGCTAGAAGCAAGTAAAATCAGTACTTGTTACTTGAACTACTGTCACGCACTGAAGGTTATAGTCTCAATGACGACTGGGCGATGTCGGTTGATTAAATTAACCAGTGGTGTGTCGTATTCCAGGGATTCCGTCCAGACAAAAAGTAGCTGCCAACGCGACTAGGGTTCTTACCCCTTCTTCACAGGTCACAGATTGACCGGCCTACAAGCGGCTGAGTAAAGAAAGGTCTGCGAGGAAGACAGTCCTCCAAAAGGCAAAGTGGTCCGACATGTATGGCATGCAAGGGGAGACTAACGAGTCTCTTCAGTATCATGTGACGCATCTTAGCACTACTGATCGATGGTTTCGTCAGGCCCGGGAGCAATTTGCGGACATCTGTGGTCAAACGTGGAAAACCTGCCTTATTCTATGCGCACACAGGGCATATCTAAGTGCGGATTGCAGCGGTAGGTATCTCGAGAAGAATACCAGTTCAATGAGCATAGAAACTAAATGAATCAAGTGGAACTCACCAAAATAGGTATCAATCGCTGATGAACAAAAGATGGTTTGGATTCCATTGGGCGTTGAACGCGCGTCTTAGGTAAGTAGACGGTCCGACGGGATGTCATTTGGGGATCTGGAACATCGAAACAGTCTAATCGGACAGACGCGTCCTCCCGTTTGATGAACAAGTAGACACGAGCTAATTGTTGCAAAGACCAACGCAGAAACCCATTGGTGATGAGCAACTCGTGAAGCTCCACAGTGGTTGTGCGCCCAGATTCCATCACTGGTGTTTCACTGTTTCCGGAGCAATCATTGTCATTGTCCTCCTGAGTTTCTGCAATATTTGCCTGGATTACCCGACTGACGAAGGATAAAAGGAGGTCACACCATGTTTCTACTAACAAATTCGTCTCCGTTCGTCCAGGTACCAATTCCTAGGGAAAGGAATAGGATCAGAAACCAAAAGGAGGCGAACTGAAGGAAGGCCCAATGAACATCCCTGGAACCCTTAGACTATTGAATCGACCAAAAGCTGCAGCGAAAATTCTGCAACTGTGTTGGAAATTAAATAAACACGTGTGAAGACTTAAACGCCGGTGTAAGTGAGCGTGTTCAATGATGTTTCACTCCAGGGGGTTTTGGAGTTTGATGAAATTCATAAGGCTAAGCCCGTGTATGTGGCATAATGTGAACTCAGCGCTTAGTCATTTACTGACACTCTCTCCTAGATGCTGGTTCACGAATGGGCGAAATGTGGTCATCTTTCATCAGACTGGTTTTCCAAGAGTGCTGCGAAACAGACTGCAAACCACATGAGATCGGACTTGGGGGTTTCCAGAGAAAAGTTCGAGGGCACTCGCCCTCCCAGATGAAAATGAAGAGGGATCGACAGCGAATAAAATCAGCCTTGAAAAAGGACACCGGAAAAGGAGAAAGATTCTATAGGGTTCTGGAGGTATTCACTGACAAGTGCTTCACATAAGTTGGGAGTGAAACGAAGAGCACACGAACAAGGGACAAGTGGTTTAGCATGGCAGGATGTAGTAGAAGACGTAGCAGACAGCCTCCAAACAACTTCCGATGGGATTCCTTGTGCACACTATGGAGGTTTGGTGACAAAAGATGGACGGATATCCCGGCAATCATCAGCAAAAATACGACAGGTTGGTAGGTAAACCGTTGATTGGACAACGGTCAGAAGAGGTAAGCTGACGTACCCAATACCCTTCAAAGCCTTGTGCCGTTAGCTACTTACACAAAAGGAAAACAATGTGTTGTTACCTTGGATAGTATTTCCGCAAAGTAGGTGGTTAAACTTTCTTGTACTGTAAAGAGGAGAATTTTCCGCGGCTCTGGTTGATCGAACAATTGTGACAGTATGATCTTTTCAAGTAGTTTGTGATTCTCTAATCCACAAGACTCCTGGGCGCGTGTGCCCATCAGTCTCAGTAACCAGTTGGCAAGTTTTATTGCAGGGTAGACTGTCAGGAGATCTTTGAACACTTCTGGAATACAGTGAAGTAGGATAGTCTAAAAAGATAAAGAATTGGGTAAGCAGAAGTAAGAAGCCTGTAGCACGTAGCATCAACCAGCATACAAGGCATGGTTAGGCAAAACAAGTAGGTGTTGCATCGATATTGCACACGATCACAAATGCTCTAAACTAAGGAGTAGCATGGGGAAGGTGGAATTCTAGTTTGAGACTGTTCTTTGTTGATTGAGAATGAGCTCAAAACTCACCGAGGATTTGTATTCAAGTCACTTCCGTCTTCCTCTTATTCTGAGCAATTGTTCTGGCTAGCCCATAACAAAAAAACGGGAAGCGCCGGATTCAAGTTTCTCTCCTATTAGCTCCCATCGGTTAATCAACTAGCTAATGAACTCAGTTCAGTTAATTAGACATCCTTGGCCATACCGGGACCCGAACTCCGGATATCCGACACGCGGCACCGGTGTATTAGCAATACTCCATCAAGGCAAGCTGGGCGCGCCTGGATTGCCAATTAAGCGGCTAGTTGAGAACTGCTGAACACTTTGAATTCGTTATAGGTTGATGCTGACCAGAATAATTTCGCCAGGATAGGACAAGGGCTGTCCAAATGGGAGTGATGTGAATGTAAATTTTACATGTCCCAGCAACCACCGGCAACTTCTCGGGAATTCTGGACTTGAGTTTGTTAAGCTAGCCAAACATCCTCTCCCAGAACTATTTGTAAGGCTGCGGAAAATTCTTCTGATCAGTTTAGAAGCCACGGATGCGTTAAGTTGTGTCCCACAATTACGTCGTCCCAAATCGCCACGCAGCCCTTGGAACGTGATTTTTTGCTTCAGCTTCGTGCCGACCACGAGACTCAACTTTTCTTGGTGAAGGGGTGTGGCCCCGGCCTTCAGAGAGCAAAATCATGGCCTTTCTATGAAGTAGCCTGTACTAGGTAGGAAATCCAGTAAAAACCAGACAACGAACACTTGCTGTGTTTGACCTTGGAAGTTACGTCTCCACATAAAACAGGGGACGTAGTAGAGACGATAGTTAAACCGTCTGTTTTTACGTGATTGTCGCTTGGTGAGTCGTTACTCCGACACCTTATTTGCCACCGCCAACGAGTAATCACATGCCATTTTTCCAGCAAGTTTGCTAAATTGTGTTGGGACCAACAGCTTAAATAATCAGCGAGTGCTAATTACGATCGAAAATACTGTATCAGTGATCTCAAGGTGCTAACAGTTGAAGCCGTGGGCATCGCATACGTTGAACGCAGCTCAAGGCTGGGTGACACTCGGAATCACGATGGGTTTGGCATCATTGTCGACTAGCTTTGCGCATCACCAACGAGTAATTGGTTTGTATGAATGATGAACGGAAGCGGGGAAATTCAAGAGAAGACTTTACGGCATTCCGCATACTAAACAGCCCCTAAACAATGCACTGACTAGAGTACAGATAATATATACCGAAAGATATTTGTGTAGATTATCTCAGGTGAATTATTGTAACCTAGATCCAAGTCGAAAGTTCATTCCGAGAGTGACAATAAACCGAAGTCTCTTGGTCAACATAGGGTGCAGAAAGACAAAGATGGTTGGAACACAAAACCCAAGAACGAACTAGCTAAACTAAATCAGTCGGTATTTGCCCATGAACATCGCTCTTATTCCAACAATCGTCCTTCTGCCTGGCACAATCGTTCTGGTTAGTTCGAATCAATTTCAACCGCCAGTTACAGCTGACACACCCTATAGAATGGCATAATGCCAGAGAATTTTTCTGTCATATCCAGTCAGTCTTCAGGGTGATGACCAGTATCGTATGCGCTGACTAGAAGGGACGGTTCATTGGCCCTAAAACAGTGAGGTATCATAGACAATAAAAATACCACGAAATGTAGCGCACAGTCGTTGCTGGCAGAAAGGCGAGTTTGGATAAGAAACCGTTTAGTGGGTAGGTTACAGAGTAAGATGAACAGGCGGTCACAAAGCTTACCCTCATTTGCTGGTCGCTGGCCGATGATATAACAGCAATGGCTTGCTCAAAAAACAGGTCGACTTGGTAGACGAAACCATCGGACGGTTCTCTGTTAGGCTCTGTGATGTTGTTATCCGAAATAGATTTTGCATCTCGAAGCTCCAATTGCTTCAGGGTGTTTGAAAGGAGAGTGAAAGACAGATGACGTAACGATAAACAGGGCTGTGGTAGTGTAGGGATGCCGATTACAGGTGGAGAACACTAGAGGAGAATAAGCATATGGAATCTATTCGCAAACAACGGCTGTTCTCGCTGAAAAGACCTACTTCCGAAAATGATCATTCGACTGAGCAGTGAGAGACAACGATATGCTCAGAAAATCCATACCATGCTTTTGGACTTTTTAACATGAACTGTCTTAGATTTACTGTGCGAAATCCGAAACAGAAACTTCCAAATATCACTACCACTGGAAACATATTCTAATAGACTTTCCTTTAACTTCCCTGAGGTCAGGGCTGCCTGTTTCTTTTGAGTCCCTTAGGCACATTACGTAATATATTGTATATTATTGTTATATTATTATATTATATATATTATAATAATTATTATCATAGGTAATATATACAATATTAGTATTATATATTATATATATTATAATAATTATTATCATAGGTAATATATACAATATTAGTATTATATATTATATATATTATAATAATTATTATCATAGGTAATATATACAATATTAGTATTATATATTATATATATTATAATAATTATTATCATAGGTAATATATACAATATTAGTATTATATATTATATATATTATAATAATTATTATCATAGGTAATATATACAATATTAGTATTATATATTATATATATTATAATAATTATTATCATAGGTAATATATACAATATTAGTATTATATATTATATATATTATAATAATTATTATCATAGGTAATATATACAATATTAGTATTATATATTATATATATTATAATAATTATTATCATAGGTAATATATACAATATTAGTATTATATATTATATATATTATAATAATTATTATCATAGGTAATATATACAATATTAGTATTATATATTATATATATTACGTAATATATTAGAAGCCAACCACATCGCCAATAGCGTAATACTAATAGCTCAAACGTGAGCGTTTGAGATGGTACCAGTGGATACTGATAGAAATACCATGGAGTTAGGTGAAAACAACTATATAACGAAATACTGAATTAAATATCACTCATCATTGTGCAGTGATCACAAAGACTGGTAAAAAATTTCATATGAAAAGACAACACCCAGTTGCATATGAATAAGGGCTGTCGTATCCTTAGTTTCATTATCAGGCTGATGATGAAAATATGGAGGAAAACGTTAGGTTGACGACTTAGTGATTTGGTCTCAGGTTTTTCTCCCTCACATTTGGGGAGAGAACAGGGAACACATTCAAATGAATGTGGAATTGGAAGAAAAAATTCAGTTGTTCACAACTTCGCTGGAAGCTATGTGTGAACGCTGGGCTGCACGATAACTTGTGCATTCAAATTAAGGGCCTTATGAAGCATGTCCACTAGGGGTTTCAATCATCCGTTCCACCTGGAGTTTCCTCATCAGGCCGCTAACTGCATTTGACCATTTGGTCTTATTACAGCTAGGTTGCAACTGAACTTGGTGTAAATAAGAGCCTGACCACTGACAGTATCGAACTTCAACGTCATTTCCCACGTGCAAGTGCCCGGATTGCTGAAACGAGCCAATGAGTACTGAATGCACCAACGGGACAAACCGATAACGGAGTACTGAGGGAACACAACCTGAAACCATAAGGTCTTGAAAAGAAGACCTTTGAGATGATACATTTCCAATTAGGTTTATGAAACTCTGTCTACTCGATTAACACCATAAACCTAGAAAAAGTCCTCATGAGCTGCGCAGATGCTCACTTTGACGGAAATTATTTCATCTTCGGAAGAATAGATGATATTTACAAGAAACATACGGCATAATAGAGGGCAAAAGATAATCATTCAAGTGAGTCGCAAATGACGAATAAAAAGCCGAGGTTCATACATGGACGTCATGAACTACAATTGGAAGAGCGCAGAATTGTAAGGCGGATATTGTGAAAGTGACATCTTCGATGTTAATACCGAAAAACCATTACGCTCGAGTTGTTCCAGGAAGATTAAAACTGACACCATGATGGCGAAGGATACTGTAATAAAACACCGAAAACTCGGGTCAGTAGGTACCGATGCCACAGAACAATAAGAAGAATTGACGTCTTCAAGACAGCTTACCGTCTAGCTCGCCAGTGCAGAGCGTTTATACGTTGCTTTATTGATCAAGCTGACAGACTACTTAAAGGTCAAATTCTTTTTTTCCATGCTAAAAATCGGAAAACGAAACGGCCCAGTCGCCCGGCAGACTCAAACGGACCAATCTGACGATACTGCCTTTAACCGGTGTACTGACCACCTCTAAGTCATAGCGCTCAAAGCTGGAAGTTAGGAGGAGCCTAGAAAATTCTCTGCTCTGAGAGAAATTTGAATCCATTCTTCATTTGGCTGAATAAAAATCCATTACCGGGTCAAGGGGTTGAGACATCTCAATGTTAAGCGACGGTATCCAGAAATCCAAGCTTGGCTCACTCCAGTGCCCCTAGGATTAAGGAATACGATTTTCGATCACAGCAAATCAGATGAATGAACATTCTTCCTTGGGACCTCGAGTGGAAAAGCGGTACGACGCTAAACGGCGCACTAAGCAGGAATGGAATAATTCATTGAATAATAATACGACGGATGTGTTCTCATGTGTTCCGAGGCTCATAGTCTGAAAGTACAAATTGTCCAGCGTGATAGGAATGCAGCAGACTTTTGGTGAGCCAGTCACAAGATGTCAGTGACCAGATACACGTTTGTATTCGCGTGTAAACGTGCAAACCACTTACATGTGTACAATAATGGTGAGCGACCTAGGTAAAGTTTGGAAGTTGCTGTCGGTACAGGCTCCCTAGTAGCATCCCGATCCGCGCACTAAATCACTGCTCTTCAAAAACATGCATGGCAATAACTGCATGGAGCGAACTCAAGTTAGCTATGACTTGTAACGGAGGGATGTGGTCTCTTGCGATTTTTGTAGTAGTATGCCACTTCTGGCTGGCTAAACGTGTAATGCTAAACAGGTGAAATGCGTGTAGGAAAGAACTGCCGAAAAAAAACCTAGGAACTCACCCGACTTCGAACTATAATGAGGAATGCCCAGTAGATTTTCTTAAATATGTTGTGTACATCCCTCATTTTCAGGTTTCCTCCATCAGCAGTGGCATCCTGCTCTTCCAACTGATCAGAGTAGAGTTTTGAGACAAGTATATCTTGCAAAATGGAGTTGAGCAATCGTAGATACGGAATGTAAATTGTAGGGTATTTGAAACTTGGTGAGAGTAGATAAGTCTTGATCATTTCGGTGATGAGCATGTCCCGATAACAACGAGCCAGAGCCATTAGAACACTGTGACCTAGCCTCACATCAAGCTTAGTTGAAGTTCGTGAGCTAGAAGTGTCCACAGCGGCTGTTGAGGCCAGAATTTGTAGAAGGCTGTCCACCAGTGGACGAGCGAACTGTTGGATCATAGAAGAGCGAAATGAGAGAAAATTGGTCAGAAAGGATAGAAAAAATGCCAGAATCGGATGAAAGACTATTTGCTCTACTCTAAAATTAGGGTGAACACAATGATGACACGTCCCGGTAGAGATCACCCGTAGGACCTGATCAGACTACATCGTTTTGAGGAAGATCCACGTCCAACTAGTCTCTGTCGACTAGTCTCTAGTTTTATGGGGTAACCAAAAGGCTCTTGGGTCGAATATTTAACTTTATTCGCTTCTATCTTGGATTATTTTTCATTTGTTCCGGTTTGTAATAGAACTCTAACACAAAGGATAATGAAACTGAAATGTTACTAGGACCCCGAATGTCTCAATGACTGGAGCAGGTAATGTGCAACTTTTTCCGTTTCTAAAAACTGTCATCCACTAGCTCACATTCATCTGAGCTATATGCTTGATCACTCTCAGATTTACCATCCCATAACGAAAGAAAATTCGTTCAGCTGTAACACTCTTGCGGTCATGCACCCCGAAGGAGGCGCGAGGGATGGGATACTGCCAAGTTGCCCAAGCCTAGACAGGAGAAGTTAAGAGGCAGAGGTCGGGTTCGAATCACGGACCTTGCGGTCAGTAAATTCGCGCTCTAACCACTGAGCCACCTCGCCCCCCAACAAATAAAGAACGTTATCTACGATACAGCAGGAAACCCAAAATCCTTAAGAAACCCGTACTCGCAAAGTGGTATATTGTCACAACACCTAATTCACAAAACCGCTGACTGAACGCAATCCGACTGCACTAGAATTAGCTCCTGTTTCATGATTACGTATGCCGATGCAATGTACGGTCAGGGTACCAAAGTGCACGAAGCTATACCGAAATATGAGATTTCGATAATTACACACGCTTGAATTGATATTAAATGGATAACCTACCTGGTAGTTAGTCTGGAAGTGGTTAGTGATTTATTTCAGAGCCTTCTTAGACAGGAAATGTCTACAATACTTGCGTAATAATAACACTACTATGTATATATATATATATTACTAACGATTGCGTGGTACCTCGAAGCATGGAAGGAGCACAGTAACTCACTATACTCAGGTGCACCAACTGAGATGCATATGATCTACGAACGTACCTTCAAAAAGCAGCATGTTAAAATCTACTGCACTTTTGTTGACTATGTAGTGCAACTGACAGTCGTTAACAGCTTTGCACCACTGTACACCAGTATCCTAGGACGTCCCTTAGAGAGAGACAGGGGCACGACATTCCCCATAGTGTTCGTCTAAGGAAGTGGTCCATTAAACTGGATTATCAGTCACAAAAATGGACTCATCCTACTATGAAGTGTGCCTAAATTTGACCAGAACACCCAAGGCTCATGCTTCCTGGTAAATCCTATAAATTTTCTGTTTTAGACATCCAAAATATCAGAGCTTCATACGGAAGATGCAGTTATAAAGTCCATTTGGTGAGGAATGCAAATTGGGGGTAAGCAGTTGAGCCAAACTTGGCTTTTAAAAATCCAGGCTCATTATGGCTAGGTAAAAATTAACTGCCTTGACAAACAGTGTTTGCATTTTGAGGTCCCTGTTGGGCAGGAGTACCAACAGAGTCAACATTTCCCCGTCCGTCTTTTGACAGGGTGTTGACATTTTGCCCATCAGTTTCACGGTAAAGCTCGTGAGAACAAGTCGAATTGGTCTCTCTTTAGGGAGAGGGGTCCCGAGTCCGGGGGAAAAATTAGGGTGACCGCAGTGTAATGTCAATCAATACCATTATTGTCTTATGAAACAAGAAGTGACTTTTCATAACCTGGCTTGGTTGCGTTGCGCATATCCGAACAGGCAAGTCTTGGGAACTCAAAAACCCAGCGTGCAGTTTGAGCCTATCAAAGCAGGCAGAAGTCTCTCTGCTCACACTCACGCACGTGAGTCTTGACCCATAAACACACACAGACGCACCTACTTTTTTCCGTTCAGTTTGTGATCGGCCAGTGGAAACAAGCCTTGATGTGCTAACCCAAAGAAGTGTGGTCTGTGGTTTTTCTCATAGAAGGCCAACAACCTATACTGGTCTCATCTGAAAAATGGTTCTTCAATAGTAGAAAAATGCACCAACTAGCATACATAAGCAGCAATACACTCAGGCAACGAGTGGCGTTTTATTTTACTAGAAATGGGAGAAGATGCACGTCAGGACACCTTCTGTCCCAATATGATGTTGGAGGTTAACGGACGTACCTTTCGGAGCTCAGCATCTTTCCATGCCAGATAAATACCTTGGCGTAAGGACATATGTAGGTCTTCTTGGTATCGGCGCCAAAATATGACTTTGGTCAAGTGTTCTTTGAAGAAAGGATAGAGAAGGGACATGCAGAAGCAAGTGAGGGAACTTGACGCCTCAAACGTCACGAAAGTAAAATACATGGAGAGGGTATTTAAATGTCAACCACCAAATTTCGTGAAGTGCAAAGCTCGGTTGTTGATCCACATCTCTCATAGTCAGTTTTTAGCTACATTCCGGCTAAGACAAAAGTTTGCTTCGGTTGATTACTAAGAAATTTCCAGGTCGCTGCTAAAACCTTTCACCCGTATCATGTCTACATGAAAAATTTCAGCAATTGTTCGGCTGCTCCAACTCTACTACACTGAATGTAACTTATGTCCAAAACGGCATGATGTCATTCATTGTGTATGTGATGGAACATCCGGTTGGTGAAATACACCAATTTGCAAAGTAAGTTGGTGTTGAGGGAAGACTTAGCCGAACCCTAGCTAAATCATTCGTTTGTGGTATGCACCACACTCAAGTAGAAGGACATGATAAAAGAGGGATTGAGCTGGGATTCGGTCGAATTTACGGGTGAGTGTATCTCGCCAGTCGCGTACAACTTGGTGTTCACATTGATAGAAACTAGGGGATTATGCCTACCAGATGAGCCCGCATAAGAATGAAACCTGTAATTAATCTGTCGAAGAGTTTTCAGAAACCATATAGACAGTGTATTATGTCAAGAGAAACGGTTGTTTGTCACTGTTCACAGGACGCAGGCTGGAAACTGAAACGTCCAGATTCAAGCACATTCTGGGACAAATAGGACACAGCGTCAGTTCAGATTTATTCTGTGTGGACTCCATCCCACGATTCCAGACACAGGCATCCAGAAGAAACAGAACATGAAAACAGCGGCTGAGTACACCTCGTCGATCCAGAATTGGTTGACTCTACCGTATTCAAAATAAAACGTCGGAATATCCTCTTTACTTACAAAATTCCACCGGAAGCGAACACAAACTGTTTTTAACCGATGCACTGTGGACTGCGCTTCCAACTCATTGTTCATGAGCCCACTGGCTTTGTTCCTGGGGCTATTTCTGTAAAAATTATCAGTGCTGGCCTGATTGTCTAAATGTGCATGCTAAATCAAAAGTCTTCCATGAGAGACAGATGGGTATTTTGGCGGTATGAAAGAAACAGGACATAATCAGGGACGATGGTAGTAAAAAAACGATATCGGTTAGTGAAAGTGTCACACAGTTCTGCCTGATCCCTGAAGGCTGGAATTTGGACCATACTTCACTCACGAGTTCCGTGAAATACTGTTGTGAGTGAGGACAGACAGTTAGAGCTATCCGCTTTGTGAAAGACTATCTCAAAGTGATCTCGTCTGGAAGAAGGTTAGGTGAGAAACTGTCAAAGGTTAGAGGTGGTCTCGAAAGGGGAGGAGTAACCGTAGCTGCATATGTACCAAAAGCATCTGAATGCCAGTCACGACAGAGTGAGTCGTTGAGTGGAAATTGAAATTATCGACAAAAAGTCTTGAGAAAACACTAGAAACCACCAACCTTATTGCAAAACATTAGATTAGAGTAGAAACCGTACAGAAACTTTAAATGTTATGAAACAGACCGATGGCTAAGACCAACTGAATAGAACAGATTTTTTTATCCAGGGAAAAATCAGTCAAACGTGAGAAAACGGACATTGACTTGGTTGAATAAGACTAACCACGTGGGATAGTGAATTATGCAACTGATCGCACAACTTAGAGAACAGAGTATTACGGAGAGCGAGAGAGGAGACGTAGCACGGGGAACGCACAGCAGCCAATATAATAGTGTACGGTTACGTGCACACTTACCATCGGTTGTGTGTTCACTGCTACAAACACAGGTCTCAATTGTCAATATTCCGGAGCATTGTTTGGGCACAGTCGTCGAAGAGAACCCTTGCGAACTGGAACTGCTACTTCCACAGGCTCCAGGACCAGAGGTGTAGGAGGTCTCACGTAGATAGGCACAAGATTCGATTTGGTTCATGTCCATCTGTAAACAAATGGTAGGGTGTTTCACGCAAACGTGGTTATATCTTCATTTGTTCTCCCAAGAGCAAACCGGAGAAGCAGGAGAGGAGACAAACCTTGGTTCCCTGACTTATCGAAGAGTCGACAAGTCAGATAACCGGTCCTTTCACAGAGGAGAGAAGAAATAAGACAGGACTGACAGTCTAAACTAGAAGCAACTAAAGTTCGTCCTTCAGAACGTGGTTTAAGGTTCCAAAACCTTGAGAGTTTATTGCTTCATGGCAGTGATTCAGAGGCCCAGCTCAATGGGATGGAAAAAGTTCAAACGGGTAGAGTTTAAAAGTGCCATGAATCAGACTTTCAACCACACATACCACTCATAGTACCGGCAGAATAGTTGTCTGTCAAAAGTAGAGTCTAAATCATCAAACCGTTTAGCTGCTCAGCTGTAGCACCTTTTCGGTGCCAAACTGCCATGCCACCAGTAGGGAGCACGAAGGCTGGGATACTGCCAGGTTGCCCATGCCTAGACAGGGAAAGCCGAGAGGCAGAGGTCGGGTTCGAACCACGGACCTTCGGGTCAATAAATTCGCGCTTTAATCACTGGGTCATCTCACCATACCATTATCGTGGTTGTGAAATCTGAACTGTCCAACGCGTGGCGTTAGGAGATACATCGTCGCGTTCCAGCAACACAATTTAGAACTGTTAAGCTGGTCCAGGTGGTGATTCGAATATTCTTTCAACGTTACAACTGCGGGTCCAATTCGAACATGTTGGGTTAGGTTGGAAGAAGTGAAATCGGCAATGATTTGATTTGGTGGGTGTGCGAGGCTAGCGTCTGTCGACCCACCTCGTCCTTGAGGATAGTGTCCAAAGGGTAAAGATTGTTACTTACTAGAGACGTTTTCGGGAAATGACAACTGTGACGTTCAACGCGAAATGAAGCTTATAATACTTGCGGTGAATTCAAGGGACGTCCCGATTCACTGGCCTGTATTGTGCCAGCAATGGTGTTGTTTTTGTTCCATCAGGGAGTGACAAATTGAACCTGTGTTACTTGCGGATTGTCAAACAACCATTCTATTCCCATGGGTCAGAATAAAAATAAAACCTGCTTCCTCCGTATACTCACGATGAACAAAACGAATCAGGTTAGAACGCGGGAGCAGATAACAACTCACATTGTGCACCAACAACTGATACGGCCCGTCGGCCAGAAGGACAGGAATCGCGGTACTCGGTTGGAGACGCAGGAATGCCACACCAAGAAGCTTATCTCTTGATTCTGGAAATAGAATTGAGAGGAGACATTGGAGCCATAAGCAGAGTAAAAAACACATCGGAAGTTGCACGTGAACAATGGATAGGGAACTTGGTAGAAATGCAAAACATACATCGCCTAGTGCCACACATATAGGAACGTGAACCAATGATTATAATTTTATGGTACAACAGTCTCCGTGTAAGTAACCCCCAAGGTTAAAAACGCCACATGGAGTACGTCACTTTAGTAAACAACTATAAGGATCCCATTGTAATTCACTAAATAAGCGGAAACCTCCCAGAAGGCGAAAAGTGCCTGGTGTGGAGTAATATGAGATTTTTTCTAGTAACTCCAAGATTGCAACAAAGTGGTCTTCAGGTGCTTACGAAAAAATGAGGCAAAGTTGTGGGGGACTGTTGAGCTGAACTGTGCACACTGATATAGAAGAATTAACCGGCAAAGCCCACTGCGGCTGTTTTGTTAACGCCACAACCAATAGCTGTTCAATTTGACAGGTAAAAAGCACGGGAAGGAGCTGAATCAGCCCCTAGTACGGTAGTTGGCCGAATACGTGGTAGTGTCCTTCAAGTTAATAGGATGAAGGGAAATCTTTTCGCTTGGCATCTGTAACGTTAATGCGAGGATGATTACTCGTTAGGATATCACTCGACTGAGTGTATGTACTGAGCATGATTGTTGCTTCCGTTGGTGGGAAATTCAAACCTCACTCGGTACTTGTACCATTGTTTAGATAGGGAAATCCTCAGACCAAAGATCAGCTGCATATATTGGCTGAGTGTAACCCTGTAGGTTTGTCCCCGTCGTAGCGCAATGGCATTAGCAGTGAGACATCCATGCCTTAATTTCTGCACTCTCGGGATAGGCCAATCGACCCTCATCCACGTCACCTGCCAGCCAGTTAGCTAATCCACGACAATTAATCAACTTGCCAGTTTCGTGTCCATACCACCACCCTGTAAAACAAGCAAGAATTACGTTAGAAAACACAAAAGATATGGCCCATGTTGCGGCTTTCAGTATCCGTAGCCTCTGCCTCGGCCGGCACCTCTTGCCTATCCGTTTTGTTGATGTATATCAAGTCAACGTAATATACACACAAGAAAACACTTCGGTCATGAACCTCACATAACGAGCTCATATAATTCGCATTTCACTCTTCGGCTATCTGGTGATCCTGATGTATAAGAGTTTCACTCAACTCCAGGGCTGAAAACGTTTTGTTGGACTAGAATGCACTAAACGGTAGTCTCTATGCTTATTCAGTTCAGTTAAGTTCATTACAGGTTCATACGATACACCATCGTATCAGCATATGTCCCGACAGACTGCAGTTTTGAAGATGAGAAAGGTGGGCCCTATCGGAATCTGTCACGACCGCCTCGGTCAGCAAGAAGGACGGAGATCATCGTTGTGGAGATGATAGGAATATTGACGTCGGACGAATAAATCCGGAAGAAGCAAAGATGGGTCGTAGATTCGGAGGCGACGCCCACCATACGGATGGTGGGATGCGAATTCTTCAGTTGTGTGCTGAATTTTGTCGGTTTTTTGGCCACGAGGGACTTTCAGGACAAGCACTCATATCGAGTTAATTGGAGGTACTAGCCAAAACCAGTCACGGACTCAGCTGGGGCATAAATCGACCAATTGTAACACCCTTTTGATACATAGCTGCCACGTCAACCGAAGGAAGTAAGAGGGCTGAGGTTGCCAGGCCTACACAGGAAAATTCGAGATACAGAGATCAGCTTCGGAGTACGGACCCTTCGATCAGTAATTTCTTGCTTTAACCACTGAGCTATCTCAGGTGTGCGGCCGTTAGCTACCGATGAAGAGTACCGATTGAAGACTGTCGTTCCTTCTGGAGGTGCACAGCTTGAATCCGATCATGCCATTAGCGGTTTCGGTTATCACTTCGCGTTTCATCAAGATTACTCATACGAAGCACTGCCATTCCTTCACTAACTTCAGCGGGTTCCATTGGCACAACAGATATAGCTAGAAGGCTACTGGAAACGTTCACGATTAAAATTGGTTGGAGGATGTAAGGGATAGTGAAAGAAGTTATGCTTTCAGCTATTGGGATGTCTGTCCAAGGCGTAAGAGTATACCAAATGAACATTTCGTCAAGATCAACAGACCGTACTGATGCCAGAAAGAGCATAAAAGTAATTAGAGACAACAGTGGAGCACGCAGATCCCACGAACATCGGAAACTCAAGACGCTGAAGAATGGCAAACGACACTGGTGAGTTGCGAATGCCAGGGAGCTGGAAGAGTTCTTCGTTGCAGGCAAAAGCAGAGGCCTATTTCAGCTGATCCGAGTAACTTGCCGAAAGAAGACAGATGTCCGCCAGACGGTTTGCTTAAAACACGAAAAAAAATCATTCGCGGGGCTGTCCTCTTGAGCGATGAGCTGAATACTTTGGGAGATAGTTCAGCTGGCCTCCATCAACACAATCTCTGGAAGAATCCGACAAACCTCATCGAGACATGAACACCCCACATCAAAAACAGAAATTCAGCGCGAGATAGCATCACTCCAACGCAACAAGGTCCCTTTGCACTTTTCAAAGGCGGCGGTACAAGCTTTGGTTGACGGTGTAACAGTGGGATGGAGCGCTTCCATCGTAATTCCTATCGTCAAAAGGGTACAAGAATGTCGTAGATGAGCTATTCCGGCTTCATAAGTAGCTCCAATTAGGACATTTACTTCACATGCCAGAGAAGCGTTCAGCTCCCACAGCTCTTTCTGCCCAGACCCAAGTTGAGTGAAAGCCACTGAGAGGTAGATAGTTTATGATCAGATAACGAAGTATGAAGGCACCACTGAAGCGACAACTGCCATTTCCCTGGATGGGAACCCCGGGGCTTAACCCATCAATGGTTACTAGCACTGGTAGACATGGCTCCATCACGCAGTCAATGGCACACCTGATATCGCCTTAAATGCTTCCGGTTTCCTCAGACAACTAGAATGATTTGTTATAAAAAGATTGTGCGGCAGCGAAGCATCAGTGTTAAACACTGATGCCATGCTGTCGACGATGATGATTGTGCTACTGCCTTTTGTACCTAGCTGTACTGTTCTATTTTTTTTCAGCTGTGCGATATTGTAGTTGGAACTAAAGTGCTTTTGGTAGGTGAGAGCCGATGAACTGAACTGCTGTATCTTAATTGATCGACAAAAAATACTTCAAAAAGACGATTCAAGTGGGATTTTGTGGATCCTGTCTAACATGAAACAGGCGATTCTAAAGTATATGGACTACTGTGTACTCTAATACACAGTTGTGAATAGGCGGATAGAACGAACTTTGTGTCCAAATCGGTAGTATGGAAAACCCGCTACCTGAGTTTTATCCTCAAGGGAAAACAAATGGCTTACTGAATAGAACGGCCTTTCGTCCAACCCGGAAGCAGCTAAACCTCTTGTACTTTCATTGTAACTATGCTCCGAAGTGGTTTCGAAGACAGACATTTTTTCAACCCGACATTCATGAAGAATAGAGACTTTACTGGTTACAGTCGAGAGCCCTACCAATGGAGCCGTGCAGTGTGGTAGGGAATTCAAACTTCTACTCAACATAGCCGATAAGACGAGCTCCGGATGGATGAGCTCGGAACTAGCGCTCGAGTTTTGATTGGCGGTAAGGACAAATTCTAAACACGAAGAGGATATGGATTAAATTAAGAATGCAAGTATTCATCACCGGCAGCCGAAGATATCATTCATTAGTTCGTGCAAAACTAATTGAAAGGAATCATGGTAAGGCTAACAGGATGTGAACATTAAGCGTGGTAAGCCAAGACAAAGTCAACAACCTGTGTTGGCTGACTTGTGGCGACAGACGAAGCGTAAATGATCCCATGTCAATGCCCCCGGTACTGTTTGCTCGGTTGCCTGTCGGTCCGGAGGTGTAGACTTATCTGTGCGACTGGTTTGTGAAGACAGGGAACTGCGTCTGCGCGAAGATGCAGGTAAAGGTATCACGAATAGCTCCGACCAACGGGGACGATTTTTGTGATAGTAGACAGTTGACCTATACAACTGAGCGGGGTTTCTATTCCAGTACTGATCATCCGACGACTGCAAGCGAACATAAAAAAAGTGAATGTCAGGCAACTACAAAGCTGAACTGTTTAATGGGCAGAAAATGTAGCGGTTAAAAACTTGAAAAGTACGCTGACATCCTTATTAAAATGAGGTTGGAGGCATACCAGATTTCCTGAGTTGTCTCGAAGGCTAATTTCGACCTCAATGTTTTTCTCCTGCTGTTTGGTTCCCTTGGGAAATTCCCCTGACACCAAAGTGATGTACACCTCTTGGCGAGCTATATCGCGGATTGCTGGAGCACAATTGGACATTGCGTAACGACGACCGCAGCGAATTGGACCATCCGTCGCGTTGCGGCTAATTGTCTGAAAAGGTTGAAACCGGGGAAGGAAAACGTTCATTGGACGAAAGTTTTTGCTACAGTATAAATGCTTCGTTATCATCAGATTGTTTTTGAGTAAAAGTGACCTTCTCAACCAAACTAACGAAAGCTTAAAAAATCTACATATAGTCTAATGAAAACCGGTGTAAACAATAGTTTAAATCATCATCTTCACCCCCTCCTCCTCCTCACTATCACCAAGGGATTTGAAAAGTTGAACATTCCTCACACCGTAAATGAGGTTAGTTACTACGTCATCCACTACTCATAAGGTTGCTGAAAATTCTTAGACAGCCCACGACCGGTTTCGCCCACATTCAATTGCTTGGAAACATCACAAACGAGAGATTCAGCTGGGTTCCAGGTGAGTCTCTCGCAAAACCAAATTGATTTGCAAATGAGTGTATTTATCGAGGTTAGTTACTCATACAGTCAGCTTCAAAATTGTGTTGAAAAAAAACCAGGTAAACCAATTCATCTCAGACCGGCCACGTGTTCGGCCGCGCGATTCGGGACACCAGCCCAACCCGGCCACCTTCTAGCCCGCAGGAAATCCCAATAAATTAGAGTTAGTATGTACGCTGCTAAGAAGCCTCAAACAGAGATCTGCACAAATAGCCAACAGATGTCGTTTCCGCTAGCTAATTCTGTCGTCATCACCAGCGACAGCAACACCAGTGCTTTGTTGTCACGTAACCATGTCAATCTATATGAAACAATTAATTACTTTTCGTTTTATTATTTCCATTCGTATTTATATCGTTTTCATCTTCATTCCTTTTAATTTGCTCATTATTACGTATATTAAGTTATTATGTGTAGGGAGGATAAACATGGGAGATCAGCAGTAACCCATCACAAACATGCTAGATGTTTATATCTACAACACAGATATTCTGGACAGCAACTGGCAACCTGAATGTCATTGACGCCGGTCACTTGCTACATGTTGCAGTGCCTCTAGCAAAATACAGAGAAGGCCACATGGGCCAAACTAGGGGAGGCTGATCGAACCCGAAAGAACCCGACAGAACTGCGGATATAGAAACATAAGTTGGTTCTAAGATCAATGTGTGCTAGCCAGTAACGTTGTAGTCGTAACTCCCTGCGGGAATTTCCAAACCTCACACAGCTCAAAATTTAGCACAACTTCATGATTACTTGATAATCATCGCACCGTTTTATCACGACCGATCCACCATGTTCCGAGCGGGCAGTTCAATTTAAGCATGACCTACTAGCTTGCAAAGCATTCGGTTGGTCCTAAGCATCGTCTCTCAACGTTAGAATTCAACTAGAGTCACTGTTGCATTTCGCATGCATTTTTAAATGACTGTCCATTTAGGTCTATTCGTTCCTGACGATCAATATGCACCATCACATGGGGTGCACTCTGGAGGTGAAGAAGACTTCGATCAACTGGTCAAAAAACCAACTGAAGGTGACAAGCGATGAAATCATGAACGCGACAGAGGTCTTCGTTTAACCTAGCGGGCATTCGCAGTCCCAAACCGTCGTTCATCGGATTCAAGTTGCAGTGGCAGTCGACCGCGTATTCAGCGCAAATCCTCACCAAAATAAACCAGGAAACATATCAAAAGGGAATACGCACAAATCTAGTTACACCAGAACATACGAATGGCAACAAAAAACAATTCACCTGATATTGTAATGGATTCACCAACTCAACTGATTTCAGCTCGAAATCACTAATGGGTGCGTCACCCAGGAGTTGAGACCCAAGACTGGTACTACTGTTCGAGGTACTTGCAGTCTGGACTGTACTTGGTTCACGACTAGCAGTCCAATAGGCAACTGGAGTTTGATTGGCCAACTGAGACAGGCATTCTGATTGGAACTGTTCACCGGTTCTAAGGTAAAAAGTTCGAAAACAAGAGCTGCATTAGAACCAAAAACTATGTGTATGGTAAAAGATGATGATGATGATTTCATCACGTTTGCCGGTGTTGTCAATCCGGAATGCGAGGGTTTCAAGATCAGCTCAATGAACCAGTCCAAGTGCCTCCGGTGTCCAGTCATCCCAAAGTGCGGACAGCAGAACACGGCTGTTTGACAGAATTGAACAGGATGCTGAAATGACGTTGCAGAGCATCACCAACCTGAAGCGCGACACGGCTATGATCGGTCAATCATCTGTTACTTCAAGCAGCTGTGTGTACGCAATCAACTCCAGCATCCCAAAGAAATCTGACAACAAGCCCGGCCGAAAACAGAGAAAGCCTGCCATAAGTTGCTGGCATTTTGCTCGTTATTGCCGGTTTAGGAGTCATAAGTGTTCCAGGTGCAATCGTCGTGGCCACAAAGGAGATTAATGTCCATCACAGAGGTCGCACCCACCCGCACACCACCGTGCAGCTCACAAATAGGTGACGGCGACATTCAAAGTTGATTATGCTTGCCAAAAGAAGTTTGTGACCGTTCCTATCAACGATATCCCAGTTCGTCTGCAGCTTGATGCGGGATCCGACATCACGCTGCGCAGTAAACGAACGTGGAAACGAATTAATAAGCCGTGAAACCGACAGAACATTGGACCTGTAATGCTTCTGGTGGTAAACTAAAATTGACTGGCGAGGTTGACTGCTCCATAAGCTTCATTGGCTCGACGGCACAAGCCACGTGCTACCTGGCATCATGCCTCAAAAGATCTCATCGGGTTGGATTGATTCGATAAGCTGAATCTTCTAAAAAATACGATTAATCGTATTTCTAATTCACTTTACGAAGCGTTCACTTGAGGACCCCCTGCAATGCTATGTATCTATCTTCGCCGATGGGCTTGGACGGTGCACAAAGGCGAGAGCCAGACTGTGCCTCCTCCCCAATGCCAAACCAGTTTTCAGGCCTAAACGTCCAGTATCATATACAGCCTTGTCCGTCGCTGATCAGGAACGGGATCGACTACAGAAGGCTGGTTTTCTCCAACCGACCAACTACTCTGCATGGACCTCACCGATTGTATTGGTGAAGAAGGATAACGGAACCAGTTGGTTGTGCACAGCCTTCCCGACCGGTCTCGGCTCTTCATTGGATATCCATCGGCAGCCTCTGCCTTCCCCAGATGACTTGTTCGCGAAACTGAATGGGCGTAAATGTTTCGCGAAGATTGACTTGGACGAAGCTTACCTCCAGGTGAAAGTTGGGGAATAACCCTGAGAACTTTTGACCACCAATAGGCACCGCGGTCTATTCCAGTATACCCGATTGCCGTTTGGCAGACAAGACAGCCAAGACAGCGCGAACCACATTTCAACAGATCATGGATATGATCCTGAGGGATGCCCGTATTATATAGGCGTTATATATATATACATATATATATATATCCTATAGGCTCCTATAGGCATTGCCGCCTATTTGGACGATCTCATCGTCATTGGTTCCCACCCAGACGAATTGTGGCAGCGCCTTGATTATGTGTTTGGTCGTATTGAATAGTAGGCTTGAGAGTCCGCCGAGAAAACTGCACCTTCTTTATACGGTACCTCGGGTTCATTACTGACCAACATGGCAGCCGACCAGACCCGGAGAATGTCGACGCCATCAAACGTACTCATCTGCAGACGTAAAATCCCTCAGGTCCTTGCTCGATCTCGTTAGTCAGTACAGCTCGTGTCTGCCTGCCTAACAATTACGGACAATATGTAGGCCCAACATTCAATGAATCGTATGTCTTTTGGACATGCTAGTGCGACCCGCTGCGAAGCGGAGATTGGAATATGCTTGATTCTTGATTCCATATTGTCCGCTAGTCTTGTTTCGCTTTGACACCAGACCAAATCTTAATTCTAATTTAACATCGGGATTGACCGCTCTGGAGCGAGTTATAGGTCTGTTGTTCACTGCCGCGTAGTAGTTAAGTGTCTTGGCAGTCGATTTTGTCTGGTAAAGACAAGACGGTCTTACAAGAGGTCGGCTGCCAAGTTTACCCATTTGGTTCCACATCGTTTTGCTAAACACAACTTTTCATAAATCCCCTGAATCGACTAAATTATCTTCGAGGTTGAGTAGATACGTAGGAAAATAAATCAGGTTTTCAATTAAGCGTACCTATGATAGCTGCAGTTCAGAATTTATGTTTGAGTGAACAGGTGAGGATATGACATAGTTAAAAGTGAATGAACATCGAAACAGAAACACTTCTCAACCGTAACTAGTAAGTAGGTCATTCCTAAATGGAAGTCTCTTGTACAGAGAGGGTAATAGAACCTAAATAGAATAGGTTATTCCTCATACCCGCCCACCTGTTTACTCGAATGAACCTGAACAGGTGAGAAAAGAAGACAGTTGAAGCTACTAATGGTAAGTACTACGTCAAATAAGAACAAACAAAACTAAGAACTGCGGGCAAATGGAGGGCGAGGGGAACTTACGCAGTTATGGTAATGTTTCGACATGGTTTGATCACGCGGGCCAATGAAGTGACATCCATGAACCAGCTAGAGCTCCGCTTCGAATCTGATACCAGAGCACGGGTGATGTCAACACATGCCACTCCGTAGGGCCGGCGCAAGGAAGACTGAACCAGCTGTTGGGGAGCAGTAACCGAGCTTTTCTTCCCTGACTTTGAGCGCTTCGACTGACTGAAGCCTAACCGGTTCACCATTACCATGAGTAGAATCCGTTCTTCGGAGGGTTGGACTGGGTTGAGGTCCTGTGCAGAAAATTAAATTGTCAGGAGATAAAAATGACGACACGACGAATCTTGGCGTCATAAAAGTAGGACGATAGGTGTTGTATATGAAACGTGACTTGTGGTTTTATGAACGGCTGGGTGAAGCCCTTGGCGGTGTACACTCTTCCTCAGTTCCCGGTAAATAGCTCATGTACGCACCTTTTGTTTTATCGGTACACCTTGCGGGAGCCGCTAGGCATAAGCTTGGGCCTTGAAAATCAAGCGTCAACGGAAACGGAGGTCTACATCCTTGAGGGGCAGACATTCAGTGAAGATTAACAACGGTTCGGTCCCGTTAAGATTCCAACAGCTAGAATGAAATCCTAGGAAGCGCATATAATCCAAATAGTAATGCTGTCATTTACGATGTTTTTGTTTTCCAGTCCTGTCCAGAAGTGCACGATTCCCTTAAGTTTAACCATAGGACTAAGAGCCCGTATATACGCTAGACTGGCACCAGGTCCCAAAATATGTATCACAAAGATGACGAGTGGGAATTTTCGAAGTACCGACAACTCATATCGGTGGACATAATTTGTCAGCTTTTGTTGAGACAATCAGAGTCGATCGGTTTAGTTGATTCGTACCAATGACCAACTGACAGCTGTTACGTGACTTCCTCAGCCTAATACCAACCGATAAAGGTCAATTTGCTCGTCTCGGATATTTATTCTAGCGACGACTCAACCGCTGTCAAGTCTGTCCTGGCACCTCCTACAAAAATGAAGCTTATTCTTCCGTAACCATCACAACAGGGGCGAAGAGCTTGGCTACCGACCTTATTTCTTATGTTAGTGAACGCATAATCACCGGCATGGCCTGAAGCCCCAGACAGTTGTTCGAGCTACCCCATCACGGTCACTCATTTGAACTTATACAGCACACTGCGTATTCGACCAGCGACATCAGTGTTTTGCTGTGGTCCATGGTCATCCAGCCTGATATCAACCGGCATTTCAGGTATGTTAGCACCAACTCATTCTACGGTATTCAATGATTTCAAGACTGCTGGTTTATGGCTCCATTTGTATATGTTGATCCGGTTCCATGGTATCCGTACACTTGAAAACGCTGTCAATTTCAATGAAACAGGGATTCATCATGGGAAGACAGCAGTCAGTCAGCAGGTCTTTGAGCATCCGACGGAGTTGTTCGTTTTGTGGGCACTGTTCAACCCAGTCAAAACAAACGAAGCAGTGGAAACCCGTTTTTTTTCATTACTGGGAGGGGCTCACCAGCACCGCATGCGCCTGAGTTCAAATGCAAATTCAAACACACAATCCATTAAACTGCCACGACACAGTGGAGGGAACATAAAGATCACAGCAAGTTCTGGGAAATGAAAAACTCGATGGGCCGGAAGGTGGTTGTTAGTGCATTGTGGAATTCGGTGCGTGGTTGAAGAGTGCAGCGATCGGACGTGTGGTGCACCATGGATTCCTCGTGAACGGAAGTGGAAAAGAGCTCCAAATATGGGCCAGAAAGAGTTGCTCGATTGAAATTGGGTACCCCTCGTGCCACTGTAAACTTGGCAAGTAAGTCTCGATTTCGACTGACACGAGAGTATGTAAGCAGGGATGATCAAAGGTTAGGGAAGCAAAAACAAAACCATGAGTCATGATGAATCAGCAACAATTGTGGGACACACACACAAGGCAAAACCAACAGCGGTGAACAGTATGGAGCTTGAAATCTATCTTTTGCCAGATAGGCACCCCATCAGTTGATGTAGCTGATGAATTCACATGAATTCACATGTCCCTCAACATGCACCCAGAAAAAAATTGAGATGACTCGGGAGAAACTGGTGTCGCGAATGGGTTTGCATCATATGCGGTTGAGTTTCCCACCTGAAGATTTGCTCAGTAACCTGCAGCTCCTCGTCAATGAGTCAGGTCCTCGAGAAGTCACCCTCGAAAAAGCCGATTGACATCAGACCACATGATGTGAAACGCATGACTAAGTGGTTCTGTATCCTGCCCGAGTGCAAATAAGTCACACTTCAAAACAGCCGAGTGAGCGTTCGAAATTTTATCCGAAGCCCTCGGGAAGAAGAATGCTTGCTGATGACTCGCCAAACGCATGAAATCTACAATTAAAACTCAAAAGCCTTCTCACTACTCAGAGCGCGATATGAGTGATCTGCTCGCAGGGAAAAACATCCCACAAGTCGCAAAAGCCTCTCGCGAAAAGTTATCAATCTGACACATTGTATAGTGTGGATTGAGCTCCCCCTGAGGAGCTCAATACGTGTTAAAAAACGACTTACACAGCAACAACCACAAATGTATTCAATTCTACAGACAGATAGACAAAAATGAGGAAAGTTTAGTTGCGAACCGAGAGCAACATGTGGGCGCTCATACACATTGGGCTACAAAAATTACGAATAAGGAGGCATTTTTAATAGTATTGCGGTAAAATGGGCCAGACGTAACTTGTGGGCGTGAAGAAACGATGAATTTGTATAGTTTCGGTGTGACAGACTTCAAACTGTTGCCGTACATCGTTACGATGTCGCGGCAACACTCTGAAGGACCGTAAGTAGTACTTTACACCTCTATCCATCGTGAATGAGGGCTATGATTGAAACCACCGTCGATAGTAAGTTGCTCTTAGGAATGGCTTACAGTCCGGAGAAAATTTCATTTCCGCATTCTGCTACACACGCATTTCTCCACCTCGTAAGTGAAGCGACCTCCAGATGGTTAGCTCGTGCGTTTCAGTATCCACTTACTTGGTAACAACTTCCGGTGCACACGCATCTAAACGCTGATAGGTGACTAACTAGAAATGACATGATTTTTTAACGCAGGTTTTAAACACCAACGTTCGTAAACAGCACTGAGACTAAAAGGAATATGTATTCGATAGGCTTGATCGCCACACTCTGAGCGGAATTCAGCCAACTTCATCCGAGTGGTTAACACCCATGTATGTAGTTTGCTTTTATCACAATGGTGTATAGTCTGTTTGGCCATTTATTTAAGGTCACCAATGTATGCAAGTCAAGTGACTTACTTACGAAACGTTTGGCCATTTATTTAAGGTCACCAATGTACGCAAGTCAAGTGACTTACTTACGAAACAGGTTTGTTTGCTCCTGATGCACATAGCAGAATCACTGGTCAGAGTAACACGGCACTGACTAGTGATCTCACTCTGATAAAATGTCTCAACTGTACAATTATCTGTGGCGGATGTTAACCACAAAATATCACATGGGGCTTTCCGCCACGAAAGACACCTCAAATGAAAAAGTTGTAACGTGTGGTAAGTACGTACTGCTACTTCGTCCATATGTTTGTGTCGAAAATACACAACTGGAATGGGCGTTCCCATTGAAACATAAACAGCTACACAGGTCAGCCACTTACACCTACGGGAAAGGGGCAGTGACATAAGTTATCGATTCACACTAAAGAACAAGAGTAATTTAAACAGACTGGTGACAATGAATGTGTAATGGATGCTGGTAGAAGAGGCGAAATATTGATGAACTGCAGGCAATAAAGGGGTGATAAA
The DNA here is from genome assembly GCA_003604175.2 of Clonorchis sinensis. Taxonomy (NCBI): domain Eukaryota; kingdom Metazoa; phylum Platyhelminthes; class Trematoda; order Opisthorchiida; family Opisthorchiidae; genus Clonorchis; species Clonorchis sinensis. The sequence goes on from CM030370.1 coordinate 115,505,631, forward strand.
ACAGTAGCCAAAGACCGTAACGCCATACCGTGAAAACCACCTCCTCAGCAACTCGATGATAACCGTTGAGGATCACATTATCGGTCAGTCGTTTGATACTTGGTAAAGGTTGATAAGTGGTCGTAGCGCTTGCGGCCGAGTCATAAGCTCCTCTGTCATATACGAATGGATCGAATGTGCTGGGGCTGAGAGCACCCGCGGTCTCACCCCTGACACCATCCTTTGTGATGGACTGACTTGCCAAATACATGACCAACTCCGCTTGCGGTAGGTGATCGAATTGGAATAGAACGCTGAAAGGTTCCGATTTTAACTGTGCAGAGAAAAACCGACGAAAAAGACAGAAATGATGATAGGTACGCTAAGACGCGAGTGTCTCGAAAAGGAGGAACTTCGACAGACACACACAGAGGTAGAATAGTGATGAGGATGATGTTGCCAAAATCAGTAATTACGCCGATAACCGTATAGGGTGTCTGAGCCGAAAGCCGATTTACCCGTTCTACGGATAGCGGCTTCCAAATTACTAGTTTAACCGAAAGGCAACGAATCTTTCGGGGTAGTGCTGGAGTTGAGCAATGTTTTGATAAGTAAAAATTACTTCAAAAGTAAGCTTACTTATACATAGTAACCAACAAGAAATACGCAGATATTATGGCACCACCTTTTACATTCCATATACAGACGATATTGAATCCTCATAGGTAGCAAGGAGAATTGGAAGTAAGAAGAGAAACGGCAACAAAATGTTGGAGGGCGGTTGGTAGGTTTTGAGCCGTTCCGCAGCATATACCGTATTATTGTAACTGGAGCCATGAAATCACAGCAACCCAACCTAGCCACTCGAGATGAGGGACGACATAAAACTTCTACAAACAATACAATTTTCTAGTCGGCTGAGACAGAAAACCACTTTGGCCTACCGTATTATTGGCACCGTCAAGGCATCAGCCATTGCCGTATACAAATTGGCCCGATTTGCTATGTTCAGATTCCTTTATGTCTCACATCAACACCAATTGCTCGACATTTAAGTGACGACTAGTGTGTTACAAGTGTGTCACGAAGCCAAAGGCAATCAGGAAGGCTGTTGTGCTGTGATCATTTTACATCCAAGTTTTGCAGAATCATCAGTATCACCAGAACTAAGTGTTTGCACTCGGAGTGGGGCTTCCAGTACAGCTTCTTATTACAGGAACTCGGTTGCAATAACTTGTGACACCGAAACCGGTTTCTGAGATTACCGGAACTAGAAGGCTTAGGGTAGAGTAGTTTAGTTTGCGCAGTCATGCTTTTAAGTCCGATCCGCACTCCGAAAAACTGCTCACAACTAGACCAAATGATGACACTGTGGTCCTTGAAGGAGTTCTGCACACTTCCACACTCAGCAAGCGAAAACTCAAGGCGACGAAAAAAAAATGAGACTTACATGCCAGGGGGCGTGCGGCAGAAGAAAAACACCAGAACTAGCGCAAAAGAAGCTGTATGCTTGTTATTTTCGATCACAGATTGGTTATTGGTTGACCGTAAATAGCTATTTTTCGTGTGTGGGGCATACTTAATCTATCAGAAATAAAACATCAAAAACTGTTCACACTGTGTTTGCTGTCCACTGGATACTAACATAATGGCAGAAGCCCAGATAGTGTCACGTGATCACTGACAACAGGATGAAACCGCACGACTAGTGACTGTTAAAGCACACCAAGCGGTACAAAGATGAGGCTTGGCTGTATTGAATTGAACAAACCCGCATCAATCAGTTAGGGTAGTAGACAACAGTACTCGACCCACACCAAACTTTTAGCATCCAATCTTCTCTAGTTCTTATGTGGAAAAACCCAACTTGTGAATCAATCCTCTAATCTGATGACACCCTCAGAGTTACTATCGCACTAAAGGGCAAAATACTGGCATCTCAGTGAGTCAGTAGTGGACTACGGGGTTCAAGATTTGAGGAGACGTGTAGCGCAACGTCCGAGGATTAGGACTTCCAGGTTCTTGAACAATCTGCAGACATAACAGCTTTTGTTGCGAAGACAAAAAACAGGGATTAACTCAATTTACTGTCAAAAGGCAGTCGGTGGGGCAGATCCTAAGAAATCCTTTCGGTCGTATGTCTTAGCCACATCTGCACAAAGAAATATTGTGATGAAACAATGCGACATAGTTATCAATGTGAAGACCTTTGTCGCAAGGTGTATACCAAGCACTACAGAATAGATAAGAAATATAAGCACAGATCTCACCTTCATATCCTTGATTTGCTTGGTCAGCGTGATGTACCGCTTGTGAAGGTCAACCAAAATTTCCGCGCGCGGATCAACTGGTTCAAATTTCTCATCTCGCACTAGTATCGGCAAATCCAATTCCCTAGGTAAAGATAAAAGGCAACAAACATAACCACAGGTTAGTCCCCGCCCTGTAACCGAGCAAAAAAAACAAACAAACAAACAAACAAAAAAGAAATTCATCATCAAGAATGGTGATACCTTTGACCAAGTGTCAACTGGGTCACGAGGTTCTGCAAATTCTCCTCGGCTTCACGCTGCACAAAATGGAGAGGACTGGTGAACAGAGTGTGCTTGAAACATCATACCTCTGTAATTCTGCCACTCAACGAACTCTTTAAATCCACAGCTCTAGAGATGAATCCAGACACCTCATCTATTCGATTGAGCTCCGCAGCCTAGTCGAGAAGAGAAAAGATCAGCCGGCGAGTGCGTATACAATCATAGGACGGGGATGAGAGTAAAGAGAAATAAATACCTACCACGAAACTCGAGGTCAATTTCGAGAACATTATGTGAATTTCCGCGTTAAATTCAGACCAAAATTCGCTGCGGCTGACACAGACACAAACTTTTGGAAAGGCCCCGCAAAGTGAAGAACAGGTAGCCTTGAATCCATAATACCAATCTGTTATAGTGAAATGGTTTTTCTCCGAACAGGACGAAACACATTACCTGAAGTGTGACGACGTAGATACACCAGGTCACCGACATCCAAGTTCAAATAGAAACTGTTGTTGTCAGAGAAACTTTGGATTACTGTTTATCGAAATGAGTGAGGCATTCAAGGAAACGTACCAAGAGCCCACTTGCATTCACCGGTAAATGGCTCCCAAATCATTGTAGGTTAATCAGAGCAAGAAGATTACGCGAAGAATAAATACGGCACCGGTGGAGAGGCGATAAAGTAACGGAAGACTAGCACAAGGAGCCGTCCATGTCAACGAGCGCCTTCATTCCCAAACTGGCTGTATCTCGAGTTGAAAAAAACGTGCAATAAAAGCCATAGGAAACAAATTTTTGAAAAATCGGTTTCTTATCACTAACAAACGTGATTCACAAAGGGAGCGAGGAATCATGGTCGGAAACTCCAGTATATATATATATATATCTGGCGTTGCTCCCGCTGTACACAGCCTTTAGTTGAGGCACAGAAACTCCCCTTATTCTGCACCAGGAGTAGTTGGGCTCACTTCGTAGCTGGGGATTTGTGCGCCCGTTCTTACGTCGCATACGGCAATTGATAGTTTCCGTTGATACGCAACAACAACCGACTCCTAAACGTCTGCCTGTTAGTACGATGTCAGATGTTAATGTCTGGAGGCCAGCCGCTCTAAATAAGTGAACGTCGATTGGACGGATGTGCCACCTGCACACTAGGGACCAAACTAAGGCATACAATGATTAGCCAGTGTCATCGAGTCAGAATCGGGCATTTATACGTCGACGGTTCTCGCCCGCTAAGGAAGAGCCTAGTGTGACCTTATGGAACATCCTGCGATAGCTCTATAAGTACAATTGCAATAATTTCCCTTCGTCTCTATAGAGGACTTCCTTAAGCTATCATGCCTTTTGACATATCACAGTGGGCAGAACAGTGAGCAAACGACCGATACAGGAGTTGAAATACCGTCTTCAGTACTGGCGTTGAAAGTAGGATCCCCAAAGTGATACTCGATGCAAGAATTTCTACCTGCGGTACAGCACAGCCAAAGAGGGAACCTCTGCTGGCTCGGCTACAGAGTCCTTCGGTCGCTATCACAGTCCACCCCAACGCACCATCCAAAACCAGGTAAACGTGAGTGTCCACGCAGACCAGAAATTTCGGTGGATCAAGAAGGTAGAAGAGCTAAGAGAAGAGGAAAGTGCTGGGAGTGTCTGCAGGTTGTTGATTCGTTCGACAGGATCCTGGAAGCCTCTTGTCGGTGAAACTGTCAAGGGCCACAACGGCTAGGTGATATCCAGCAAAGGAGAACGGTTAAAATGTTGGACGGAACATTGCGAGGACCAGTTCAGCTGGAAGTGTGCTACTTCCCATCCAGGCTGTCGGCTTTTTAACGGAAACACGGGTTGGAAATATGGAACCCTCTTCAGCTAGCTTAAGAAGCGTCCGAGTGTATATCCTTACTCATGCGTTGTTATCGATAAAGTACTGAGGAGAACTGTAGAGGTATTCAAGTCCATACTGGTGAAAGTCTTGTCGACCTAGAGTATGCAGGCACGACAATCAATCGACAATCGTTCAGCTGTAGCACCCTTTCGGTGCCTAGCTGTCATGCCACCCGAAGGAAGCACGAGGGTTGGGATACTGCCAGGTTGCCCAAGCCTAGACAGGGGAAGTCGAGAGGCAGAGGCAGGGTTCGAACCACGGACCTTCCGGTCAGTACGCTCGCGCTCTAACCGCTGAGCTATCTCGCAGGCACGAACACAAAGCACAAGCGCTGTTGAGTAAACTGGCCACCAACATGTCATCTTGATGCAAGTGCCTTGAACATGCAAACTACAAATTATTGCGTCAGAATGTCATGTCCTTTGCAATTCAAGAAGAAACACTAGAGCTTGGAGATAATCTGAGGCACTTTGAAGCTTTTGACTACCGATGCCTCAGAAGCGTTGCTAACATCGAATGGTATCGACTAATTCATAACGATCTGATCAGAAAACGGGTCGCGGAAAACATCCAACACCATCAATTGCGGTCGCTCAACCACATGCCATGCATACTGAAACATCGTCCACTGAGACGATTGTTATTCTCCGCGCCTCTTTTGTAGTGACACAAATTTCGAGGTGGACAAGTGTGACTTGGAAGAGTGGTGTGAAAGAGATTGCAAAGAACCTGAGTGTTGCTGGTGCAAACTGCCTTATAGGATGGGGTCTCCCCTGTGTTTGGCTAGAAACATGCAAAACGGCGACTAACCGATATCAGTGGCACTCGCGTTAACACTTTCTATCCAGATTGTCTGACTGAGCGCTTGGAAGCGCAGGCATTTCAGGATGCTTGTGGAAAGCTAGCTTCAGACCCCTTCCCCATTCAGTCCTCTCTTGTCTTTTATGGCTTTCGGTTTGTAACCGTACGGCAGTAAAGTATTAGCATCAACACTGATGCTGCTGTCTCTGACGATGATGTGAGGTGCGTAGAGAGAGCCTTCCTTCTAAGTAGGAAGGCAATATTCCATATTGCAGCAAACGTGAGTCTTGTACGAGAGGAATTTCTGTCAGAGAAAAAAAAGAGACCAGGTTTTCTGGAAGCTCATGTTGCAATCCATTGCACATGCGAGTCCGAGTGGGTTTGTTCAAAAAGAACAAACAAGCGAGCAGTTGAATTATTAATGGATCGGATTACAAAAAACTGAGCGGTAGGTTGGCGGAGCAGAGGCAGGGAGACATAGAAACACGAGTGGATTTGGGTAGGGTTGAATGTAGCTGCGTTCAAAGAACCCAAGCACTAATGTAGTCGGCGCCGGCTGTACTTTTGGGATGTGACTAGTTAGTACCAACCTGCGACGGGGTATATCCTCGAAAAGAATAAGTGTTCGAAATGTAGAGGGTTGTGCCATCTGCAAAGCGTTGACACATTCAGAAACAAGGGAAGAGATTGTTGATAGACAGAGGGGACGGTTTTGGAAAATAAAATTTTGGGGACACCTTACGAATCCCGGGAAACACTGTCAAGGTGCATCCGAATAGTTTGTCAGGAAGTTTCCAAGCCGGCTCACCAAGTAAGGATATCGTCAGTAAATTGTCAGTTTGGAAATCAGCTTATAGTGCTATACTCGATCAAAAGATTTCAAGACATCAAGGCAGCTAAATTCGTTTGGGGCAAAAACGAATCACCCTACCTAAAGCTGACACCTTGACGTGGTGGTCGGGCTTGAGTGCTGCAACGACCCTGCGGGCTACACTGACTCAAACTTCGTTCCATAATGTGCAACCATGCCAGAAAGGCCAAAGGGGAGCAGTCAGACCAACAGCAGTGAGACGTACTAATAGTAATCGTTCTACTAGACGGGGTAAAGTCTTACTGTCCTCCGCAATAGGAGTGTGGAGGCAGTAAGGTGTTTCCCCCAGGCAACCAGCATGTCCATATTCATGGAAACAGCGATGCTGTTTTCCCAGATGAAACACGAGTTAGAAAAGGTCAACCCCAAACACCGCACACTCCGATCGCCCAACGGTTGACCGTGACCACCGGCGCATTATTCAATATGGTCGAGATACTCCCAAAAACCAAAGAATCCGGTGCTGCTCAAAGGGCACCTGATGCGCGCAGCTGCATCAGAAATGAGACAGTAGTGCCTTACTCCCTGCGCTGCCGGGTTAGGCCAACCCCCTGCAGCCGAGCAGGTCAGACTATTGAGTCATGGGCTACGGGCATCGGCTACCCTACTGTCCGTTGCCCTGTGGGTCAGACTTTTGAGTCAGAGGCTGGGGGCAGGGTCCTCGAACAAAACCCTACATCCACCCACTGCCTTGTGGGTCGGGCTTTTGCATCAAAGGCTCAAGGTGGGGTACCTCAAACAAGATTCCTTCCTCGGCCTGGGTAACCGGGAAGTACCATTTGCCCGCACAGTCCTGTGCCCACCGATGTCCCCCCACCTCTTCCCACCACACAACCAAACGTCACTGAGTCATTTGACTGTCAGTTATCTGACCGAACGGCCTTTTGCTTCTCGCTGCCTATTAACAATAAACAAACTAACACTCTTCTAAATCCACGAGATCCTTTTTATATAGGAGCTTTTAACGTCCGTTCTCTATGTCAAATTGGCAAACAGGCAATATTTGCTGAAACCTTATACTGCCTTAAAATTGATGTATGCTGTGTCTCCGAAACACGCATACAAGATCCAAGTGTGATTATGCATCTCAGAACGCCAAGGATGAACTCAGCTCTTTCACGTTTCTCCCTCCGTGTGCCCGGTACCCAGAAGCGATGACTCGTGGAATATATGGCGTGGGAGTTGCACTCAGCCCCAGAGCTGAACGCGCTTTGCTGGATTGGATCCCAGTGAACAGTCGTCTTTGCGCCGTCCGGTTAGCCAGTTCAATCAGACTCAATGCCCCTCGGCATAAAAAGCGGTGCCTGTTCGTAGTGTCGGCTTAAGCCCCAACGGACTGCAGTTACTGTGCTGAGAAGGATACTTTCTGTGGAGAACTATCTAGAACTATCTAGGCATGTGGGAGAAGTGTGGTAAAGTGTGAAAGGAGCTATGTTAGCGGCGTTCCGTGCTGTCCGTCCGGCTTCTCCAACACGACCAAAAGACCAGTGGATGTCGTCGAGATCGCTATCCACGATTGATGCCAGGAAAGCAGCGAGTACGACAGCGCACGTAAACCCCTCAAACGCCAAATAGTGAAGGGTTTCAGGAAAGACCGAGAGCTCTGGTGAACATTGAAAGCTCGGGAGATGGAGGCTTTTGTTACGGGAAACAGCCGAGCCCTGTATCAACTGATTGGGTCAACTGGCCCTAGGATAGCAACGGTCAGTGAAACGATAAGTGAAAAAGATGACTCATTAATTCACTCGCAAAAACGTCGGCTGGAAAGATGGGCCGAACACTTCAAAAGACAGTTCAGCTGGCCTCCTGCAACAGAGTCTGTGGAGATAATGCATACGGGCGAATGGAATGTAAATCTCGATCGCCCTTCAGAAGAAATAAAGAACAGGTATAAATTCATGTGGATGTAAAACAGTTTCCATTAAATTCATGTTGAAATGAAACTGGTGGTACTGTGCAATTAGGGATAGGATTTGAACGGAAAATCTATGACACTGTTTTTTATAATTATATCTTCTTCGTTCAAAAATGCATCAGTGTGACATAAAAGCAACAGTGGTTGGTTTTGTAAAAGATGTCTAGAGCGTGTTTTGTCTTGACCAACACTCATCGGTCATTTGTTAAAACAAGGAACAATGTCTCTTATGGATATGCGCAGTGTGTACAAACAAAGTTATCGATTGCCTGGTGTGTGTATTTTGAGGGTAAAAGCTGAAATTAAGCATCGGGTGACCGTATCTCGTCGTTTTCACTCAATGTCTCTTACCCGGAATGGAACGTGTAGCGAATCGTCCATCCAGGAGCGGCCAAGTCTGCCTAATACTCTTATCTGTAAAACCTGCATTTCTTTGGCTTGCAAATCATTAAAATTAATGAAAACTATTTAACTTTTCAACACTAGCTCCAACGAATTCCAACCAGCCCCTCGTGACTAAGAAAGCTTGGATGCACATTACATTCCTTGTCAAGCGGCATGTGAATTGGATTTAAGCGGGTCAAGATGCTTTGGACAGGACTACCTACCCTGACAAATCACTCACACTGGCGAGCCTGTAAAATAGGTGGGATGTGTCGCCATAATACAAAGGCTCAGTGACCTCCAAACTTATATTGTTAACGGTAATTCCTCCTTCATTGTGTGGTAAATTATTAACCTTTTGTATGTCTTAAACCATTGCCCATCCCCCCAAAAGTAGCTCAAACGGCTGAAGTGAACATAGCGAACAAAATTTGGGCTTGCAGATGAACCGATTGAGGTAGTAGACAAATTTGTTTACCTGGGCAGCTGTATTATTCCCGGTGGTCTCACGAAAGATGATACTTCCATCCGGAGTGGGAAGGCCAGAGCAGCTTCTGTGAACCTGCGTCACCTGTGGCGTAGGTGTGACATCAGCATATCCCGTCAGTGGTTGAGTTTACAATGCTGCGGTGCGATCCACACTGCCATACGGGTCAGAAACCTGGCCGCTGCTCGCGGAGGACGTCAAAAGACTTTCAGTGTTTGACAACTGATATCTTCGGAGCATTGCCCGAGTCTGGTGGGACCATCGGATCAGCAATGCTAAAGGACGCCGAATGGTATTCGGAAGAAATAACTCACTCTTGATAGATGAAGTGATCAAACTGCATAGGTTGCGCTGGCTTGGCCACGTTCTTCGTATGCCAGTCGACCGACTTCCTCGAAGGATTCTTTTCGCACAACAACGTGGAGGGTGGAAACGAGCCAGAAACGGTCAAACAAGGACTTGGTAGGGAAGTATAAAAGCCATTACCAGCAAACTCAGCTGCGCTGGTCATTGTCGTCTTCCTGGATGGGGACCCCGAGACGGGCCACATCAATGGTCGAAGATACTGGCAGACATGGCCCAGTCGCGTCCTTAATGGCGCTCATGCATCCAAGCTACTGCCTTCAATGCACAGCTCCCTTAACAGTCCACTGACTGTGCTGTATTTACGCACCAATTTATCGGCTCCCACCTCCAATTCGCAGCTACCTACCCCACCTCCCCAAATTATCGGTGAACGACATTGTGGTAGCTATATCCACTGCAAAATAAGTACGCGGTTTTTACAGCGTTACGCACGTTCTCCTTTTCTCGCATCATCCACCTGTTTTCTGGATCAACGAAAAAAAGCGACCAGCTGCATCCTCTTTCGGGGGATACTAATTGCCATGCCACCAGAAGAAAACACTAGGGTTGGAATACTGCTAGGTTGTCCAAGCCTAGACAGGGAAGTCGAGAGGCAGAGGTCGGGTTCGAACCATGGACTTTCTGGTCAGTAAATTCGCGCTGTAAGCACTCAGCCATCTGGATCAACCAAGCCTCTCTGTTAGCGCAGATGCTCCCTTCCACCTGAAGTATGACCGTTTGTCTAGCGACCAGGAGGATACATTTTTCCAGCTTCGAGCGATTTTAAGGTGTTGGTCGAGATTCAGTGCCTAGGTTCAATTAGTTTGACCATTCCACAAGCGGAGCACCCGGCATCTTACATGGTTATGGACAGTATCTTCCACAAGAGTCTACATCAGAACGCGTCTGTCCGCAAGGAACTTCACTAGGTGGTTCTACTAGGCTTGCTCCACATCACGATGCGAGATATCGATGGCCAAGTGAGGTATGCGCATCTTGCGCGCCCTTGAAAAGTGTAACGAGAAGCAACAACGAACGGGCGCGTGATCCGGAGCTACCTAGGTGTTCCAGAACGAGCGACAGTCAGTGGTTGGCCCACGCCACCTATAGCTAATAGCGGTGTAGCCCACCTGCATTGGTGGTGGACTCGCCATTGAGGGAGGGAGGCCGCACGATGTGATCAAGATGTTTGGGTTGTTTCGTAATTTAGCGCTACAAAGAAACAGTCCGTGGTCATATCATAACTTCAGCAGGCGTTCGCCGATGTCCGTGCGTCTCAACTGCAGTCCAAGACGAGTACCCAATTGAGTCACAGCAGCGCAAAGTCTACCTACTTAAGCATTGAGGTTTCCGGCAAACGAACCCTTTTTGTCTTTGAAGCGCTACTAAGCTGCTGGCCATGACGAACTCTCACCCTCAGTCTGCGCTTGTCTCTCTTATTTGTCTACTTGGGTGAAAGGTGCCGTCCCAACAAACTGAGGTGAGTCGATAGCGGTACCGATCTTCAAAAAGGGTGCTCGCAGTGAAGGTGGCAGTCACAGAGGAAATAGCCTGACACTCGTTGTAAGCACTCTTTGCGTCAACTACTTTACTTCGCCTTACGAAGGCGCGTGACGTAGGGGCCAGAGAAAGCAAGCAGGATTCGGGCCGGGGAGGGACTTTGTGGACCACATCTTCACACTGTTAAGTGTTAGAACAACGGCATGCACATAGGCGCGCCACAAGCTTGGTGTTCCTGGACTTCAAGAGTCCGTTCAAATCTGCCGACCGGTTGGTTCTCAGCAGCAGGAGATGTCCCAGAAGTTCATGAATATCATGTGCTGTCTGTATTCACATACTTGTGGGCATGTGAGTGTACGGGGGGCTTCCTAAAAAGTTTCATGCAAGCAGTGAGGTCAGACAAGGATGTCCACTCTTCATTTTTCAATAATTTCGCTATTCATGAGGTAACGATGCGAACCCTGATGTTCAGATCTCTCTGAGTGAGAACCTTCTCCTGGAAGAAGAGCGGGAAACGCAAGCAATACTAGAAAAGCTTACCGAAGTTGTCCAGTCCCTCGGAATGTTTCGCGTACACAAAGTGTAAGGTCATCCTGCACGACGTACAGTCTTTGAACATACCCTTAAAAAGGACGTGGCACTGGAGGTTGTGGAACGCCGTACGCATCTTGAAAGTTGCACTAGCTCTGACGGCATTGTGACAGACGAACTGGAAACACGAATCCCGAAGACCATCATCATCATCATCAAAGACAGCAACATCAGTGTTGACACTGATGCTTCACTGCCGTACAACCATGAAGTTCATCTAGTTTCATATGCATATATACATATATATAATTATATATA